>CM050512.1:104616391-105216391 GCA_027563665.1 Antrozous pallidus | reverse complement strand
AGGTTACGAAATGAAAGTGCTATCATAAACAGCCAATCATAAACAGTTAGCTAAACTTTAAGCTATAGCCAATCAATTTCCTTTTGTTGCTTCCTCACTTTCTCTGTAGGAGTTTTCCAGGCTGGTGCTGCCTGATTTGAATCGATTTTCACTTAGGTAAGCTCTTACACTTTTAAATATGCCTCTGTTTATCTTTTAACAAGCCCAAATCCACAGTTCTAACCAGGGCATTCTCCTTTGCATATACCTGTTCTTCATTTGGAATACCTTGGTCGCTTCTTAGCATCCTCATCCAAGTTCCACCATCATTTGAGGGTTCAACAGATTGAGCTCCCCTATGTGTTAGATGCTGATAAAACAGACAGACTGGCCCTGCCCTCCTAAATTGTAGATTTAGAAAATGTTTTTTATTGATTTCAGAGAGGGAGAGAGAGATAGAAACATCAATGATGAGAGAATTATGGGTCGGCTGCCACCTGCATGCCCCCTCCTGGGGATAGAGCCCACAACTCAGGCATGTGTCCTGACCAGGAATCAAACTGTGACCTCCTGGTTCAGAAGTCACGCTCAAACACTGAGCCATGCCTGGCCAGGCAGGATCTTAGATTTTAATGGTGAAATAGACACTTAACAATGCAAACATGGTGAGAGCTGGGAAGAAGGAAGGAGAGAGAACAGTGTCACTGGCGGGGAAGGCCTCTGTGAGCCCATTTAGATGGAGATAAAGGACAGGAAAGAAGGGACAGTTGTGGGAAGATGAGGGCCAGAGCCTTGCAGGGAGAGGGCACTGCAGAGCCTGGGGGTGGGACAGAGCTTGGCAGGAGGAGGAGGATCAGGCAGCAAGGAGAGTAGAGCTAGAGGGTTGAGGTGGGAGGGCCAGGCCAATGCCAGGTCACGCAAGGCTGGAGGCAAATGAGTCTGGATTTTAGCCCAAACAAAATAAGAAGCTACTAAAAGTTTTTAAAAACAACACACAATTTAATTGAGGTATAATTTACATACCATAAGATAAGATTTACCTGTTTTAAGTATACACTTAAAGGTACAGAGATCTCTCAGCATCACCTTAGTGCACTTTTAGGACATTTTAACACGCGCCCCCCCTCCCCCGCCCTCAAGTTTTGAGGAGTGGTTTTATTTGTATTAAATGTTCTGAAAAGGCAAATTTGCAGGCAGGAAGCAGACTAGTGGTTGCCTGGAGCTGGGGCTGGGACCGGGAGTGATTGCAAAATGCAGGGAGGGTGTTAATTCTGAGGCTGACAGGATGGCATTGAGGGTTGTGGTCGCTCCTCCCTGAGCCCTCAGCCACAGGCTCCAGCCTTTGAGTTCCTCCCCAGTTCAGGGCTGGGCACACCTTTCTTGAAGTGGCCTCCTCAGTTGCTGTGGAACTTATACATGCAGTTAGCAGGCTTTCTGACTGAGCCTAGAATATAGAAAGTATCTGTGTTTTCTCCATTCACCTAGAACATGAACAACATTTATGCGTTGGTATGCGATTATGAATTGAGGGACAGAATAAAATGTTTAAGCCATGCACACAGTCTTCCCCTACTATAAGTTTTGTGGGGCAATTTTCACGACCAGTTGCAAAAATGACTATGGAGGCGGTTAAGTTGGTAATAAGCAAGCAAGGATTTATTGAAAAACTGGCCAGGACGATCATTAGGGCACCACACAGAGGCAGCCATGCCGTAGTGCCCCTGGTGCAGGCAGTCCTTTTAAAGGGGTCTGAACCATACATTTTCATTGTTTTGAATTCCGAGAATAGCTGTCAAGGCCGTATCCAAGGGAGTGCACTATGATTGACCCTGTTGCCTACTCCTTATTTCTAATCATAGGAAATGATTTTGCTAGACATAGGGAAATGGTCCTATCTTGCAAAAGCAGGTGGTGCAGCTTAACTTCTGGAGCTGACCAGTAACTTCTTTGAGTTCTGGCCTGGTCCTCAAAAGGGACTTTTGTCGCCCCTCCCGCCCCAAGGTCTCAAGCTGGAAGCTGAAGTAACTACCTTTTTGTTTTAAGCAAGCAAGCAGGATCAAAATCCAAACAGCAGTTTTAACTGAGATGAATGCTACCATATTTCATAAGCTCCACCTGCCTGATTGAAATTCTTTTCTAATGTCTCTCTTCCACCTGTCACATCTATGAGGGCAGAGAGGACTGCTTTCCCCCAGCACTTAGCACATGCCTTTCACACAGTAGGTGCTTCATGATATTTCTTGAATAAATGGATGGAACAGGGTCATTGTATTCTCAGCTGCATTTCCCATTCCCAGAGCACAGCCTGGCACACAGCAGGCTCTCCATCAATATTTATTGAACAAATAGATAGGGGTGACATCATTTTCTAGGTCTAATCGGTGACTGATGAAAAGCCAATAGGTAGTGTGGATGGATGCTGGTTTTGTAAGAAAACTCAGCTTACAGCCACTTGAGCTCATCTAAACCCCAAGCACTGTTCAGAGGGCTTAACCTGTACAATTTATTGGATGCCTTATGGATTCTAGTAGGTGGGTATTATTAAGTTGTCTTTCATACAGAAAAGGAAATGGAGACACAGAGGGGCAGGCTCAGGCCCCTGGTCACACAGTTGTTGTTGTTGTTTTTAAAATATATTTTATTGATATTTTTACAGAGAGGAAAGGAGAGGGATAGAGAGTTAGAAACATCGATGAGAGAGAAACATCAATCAGCTGCCTCTTGCACACCTCCTACTGGGGATGTGCCTGCAACCAAGGTACATGCCCAGGACCGGAATCAAACCTGGGACCTTTCACTCTGCAGGCTGATCCTCTATCCACTGACCCAAACCAGTTAGGGCTGGCCACACAGTTGAAAGATGAAGCAGCAGGTTCTGAAGGATGAGCTCATAGCCCTCTGCTCTCCCACCTAGAAGCAGCTTCCTTCTCAATGGGGATGCATGTTTGTTTTAGAGTCTGGAAAACCAAAGTTGCTTTTCATAGAACCTTTTTGAGAATTATAAACTAAGATCATTTTCTTATGTTTGTGTAGTGTTTTGTATCCATTCTATAAAGTGCTAGAGGGTATTTACAACATCCTAGAACCAGCTTCGAGGTTTTGAGAGGCAGAAGGTTCTGTTGTATATGCTCCATGTCTTGGGGGGAGTTGACATTAGGAGCTCCGGCATTCTGCATGCGGTTGGGGGGTTGCCAGATGGTCAGATCAGACTCAGTAATGCTCACAGCCCAAGGTCTCTTCCTCTGGCTAGGACCTGAACATAATCCAAAGAGTTTGTTAATTCCACAAACATGTATTGAACACTTCTGTGTTCCAGGCAGTGCAGTAGGAGCTGGGCTCCTGAAGAGGAGCACGATATTGTCTATGCCCTAGTTTACAATTCTATGATAGAATCTGTTAATGTAAAAATAAAACAAACACTCATTGAAACCTGTAAAGAATTTTTTGTGAGTTTATTTGAGCCAAACTGTCGACATCTGCTGGGAAACAGAACCTCAACGAATTGAGATAATGCTCAGGAGAATGGTGAGTTACATCTGTATTTATACATTGCAATCAAACGAAGGGATGTAGGTGGGTTACATGAAATCCATTGGTGATAGACTAGAGAGGTGGGAAAAAGCAAAGCAGGGAAAACCCTGGGATTGTATAGAAAATAAAATGATAGACACATACTTAGGTGGATACAGGAACAATTGACATGATAATGAAGGAATTTATGGTATTTGTCCTGGTGCTAGAACATTAGGTTGTGCCCCAAGAGGTCCAGAAAAAGGGAAGTTACAAGTTACCCAGACATTTCAAGCTTATGTTTTCATAGATGCAAAAAGACAGATAAGCTCAATTAAGGTAAAGGTTGATCTTGTGAGTAAAGATACCAATCTAGGATGTAACTACCCACCATAACTGCTTTTAGTTGAAGTTTAATTTCAGACCATCTTTTATGGTTACTTTAGGTCTTTGAGTTGGCAGACCGCCATGCAGGCCTTCCCTGAGCTTGTCAGGTTAGCATGTGGCCCCTTTCTTCCACAAATTGGCATGTACATAAATAAATGCCAGAATAAAATGTCAAAAGAGCTGGATATAAAAGAAATAGATAGGGAGTTAGGAGGGAGGATGGGAGATTTCATAGGACAAGTGACCTTCCAGTTGAATTTTAAAGGTCAAATAAAATCATAACTGAGTTAGGGGCTGGGAGCAGATCAGGTAATCCACATGGAAGAAAGAGAATAAGTTAAGCCCTGGGAAATGCAGAGGGTGTGAAAGGGCAGAGCAGGACTGACTCCATTTTGTGTTGCTGTGTCCCCTCTTCCGAGAAAAACCACAGGATGTATCGGTTACTCAGCCTGCCCTTAATTCAGCCAGTGGGAATACAAGGGGAACTAAAGTATGCTGATGACATCCTGTCTTTGTGTAACCAGACCCTAGCCACATCCTGCCTTTGTGTCACTAGCCCTAGCCCTCATGCAACCAATTGGAATTGGTCAACTTAGCGGTTTGAGTCAGCCCCCACCTCCCTATAAAATCATTATGCTTTCAAAATTCATTCTCTTTTGCATCCTGCCGCTGCGTTGGTGGAGGAAGAGGGCCAAGCTAGCTTGTAATAAAGGCTCTTTGCTATTGCATCAGACTCGGCTCCCTGATGGTCTTTGGGGATCTTGAAATCTGGGCATAACAGGTGCCTGGTTCAGTGCCCTGACCAGCAGTGAGTGAGGGGGGCATAAAGGAATGGATCCTTGAGCTCATCTGGGCTCTCACTAATTGTGATTTTCCTTCCTTTTGTTCTTTCTCAGATTTGGTTCCCACAAACTGATTTCACACTGAGGTGAGTTGACAGAGGAAGTCTTAACTCATTTTGCCTGAGGCATCGCTCCTCTTGAGATGTTCTCCTAGGTTCCAGTTTCTCCTAAAGGCATTTCCCACTCCTCCCTCCCTATATTCCCACCCTGGTTTGGTAACTTAAGCTATCTAAGAAGAGTGGGTGTCAGGCTGTGTGCCTGACTTGGTGAACTTAAAAAAAAAAAAAAAAAATATATATATATATATATATATATATATATATATATATAAAATTTATTTTTTACAGAGAGGAAGGGAGAGGGATAGAAAGCCAGAAACACCAATGAGAGAGAAACATCGATCCGCTGCCTTCTGCACACCCCCTACTGGGGATGTGCCCACAGCCCAGGTACATGCCCTTGACCGGAATCGAACCCGGGACCCTTCAGTCCACAGGCCCACTCGCTATCCACTGAGCCAAAACAGTTTTGGCAAGTGTATATTTTTTTATTGATTTTTCACAGAGAGGAAGGGAGAGGGATAGAAAGTCAGAAACATCGATGGGAGAGAAACATCAATCAGCTGCCTCTTGAACACCTCCAACTGGGGATGTGCCCGCAGCCAAGGTACATGCCTCTGACCGGAATCGAACCTGGGACCTTTCAGTCCGCAGGCCAATGCTCTATCCACTGAGCCAAACCGGTTCAGCTTGACTTGGTGAACTTTTGTTTTTGAGGCAATGTGAGGACCTGACACACAATTTCCAAGCGATTTCAGGAAAGCTTCCAGGGACTGCAGCAAAGAGAAGTCGACACAGAAGACTAATTCCTAAAGGAAAGACTTAGAAGAACTCCATCCCCTCCCCAGGTATTTTAATTCAGATCCTCAAATATGACTAAACTAGAGGCCCGGTGCACAAAATTTGTGCACGAGGGCTAGGGTGTCCCTCAGCCCAGCCTGTACCCTCTCCAATCTGGGACCCCTCAAGGGATGTCCGACTGCCTGTTTAGGCCCTGATCTCAGTAGGGATCCCAGTAGGATTGGGGCCTAAACAAATGGGCAGTCGGACATCCTTCTCACAATCCAAGACTGCTAGCTCCCAACTGCTCGCCTGCCTGCCTTCCTGATTGCCCCTAACTGCTTCTGCCTGCCAGCCTGATCACCCCCTAATCACTCCCCTGCCAGCCTAATTGATGTCTAATTGCTCCCCTGTCAGCTTGTTTGCCCCCAACTTCCCTCCTCTGCCGGCCTGGTCACCCCTAACTGCCCTCCCCTGCAGGCTTGATCAACCACAACTGCCCTCCCTTGCAGGCCTGGAATGTCCCAACGGCCCTCCCCTGCTGACCATCTTGTGGTGGTCATCTTGTGTCCACATGGGGGCAGGATCTTTGTCCACATGAGGGCAGCCCGCTTGTGTGTTGGAGTGATCTGCATATTACTCTTTTATTAGATAGGCTTGTCACATAAGATGATCAGCAGTGATCACCACTTTGTCTATTTTTTATATTTTAGGGAGCGGGCAAGGAGAGAGAGATAGAAAGAAATATCGATTGAGCCTGCAGCCCAGGCGTGTGCCCTGACTGGGAATTGAACTGGTGATGTTTTGGTGCCTGGGAGGACACTCATCCAGCTGAGCCACACCAGCCAGGGCTATGATTTCCCACTGTGAAGCAAAACAAGATGATGAAGGGACCAGCCCAAAGACCAGGTTTTTAGCTGGTTTTTCTACCCGCCTGATACCAGCCTGAAGTTGGCACCACGAACAGGGCCTGGTCCCATAATAAGGCTCTGGACGGTCTTTCCTCAAACACTTGATTATTGCTAGAGCCCCAGCTGATGTGTGGATCTGCTTACAGGGAGGCGGAGCATGGGGAGCAGAGCCACATGCTGGGATAAGAGAAACGTTGACCAGTCAGCTGCTCCTTCCCACGGCTAAGAGACAAGTCCCCACGTCACCTGACATCTCCACTGTTGTGGTGGCAGGTAACACTTACCTGGCACTTGCTGCATCACAGGTATCATTCTCAGCCCTCTGCAAACCTAACTCTCACACCAGTGAGGCCACAACTGAGCTAGGTGCACTAATTATCCCAACTGGTGAGGACACGGAGCCACAGAGACACTAAATGGCCCTGAGCTAACGAGTGGGAACGGGGCCTTGCACTGAGGCAGCCAGGGCACAGAACACCCGGTTCCCATTGTACCATATAGCCTTTGGTAAGATGACGTGACTGTGACAGGATGTCACAGAGTTCTTTGCACAGGCTGTAGAGATTTTATGTGCTGCCTTTCATGCTCCTATCTCGAGTTCTAGGCCACACCTTAACTTATTTCTCAAAACCCTTATTTCTCTGAGTGGGGAAGATGCAACCGTTGACATCTGATCACATTGCTTTAAGACTCAAGTTTACGGGTCTCTAGCATTTATGTTGAGTGGGTTGAAGATTCAGAACACGGTCCTAGATGTTGTCCAAGAGGCTGAGAAACAAGGCTCAACTCCCCACTCAACTGCACTCTGAGTTTATTCTCCTGCTGCCACACCTGGGTCCCTCCCGAGCCCCTCCCCCGGTCCTGCGCTCTGAGGGGACAAAGCTGGGGTGCTTTGCTCTCAGCTGCCTCCTCAGGATGTGGCCCAGGACTTCAGGAAGGAAGGACTAAAGACGTGGGCTTCATCTGGGGATGGCAGGAATGGAGCCATCCGTGTCAGTGGCCGTTGGTGGTGCCAGTGTGGCTTGCCGCGGCTCTCCTTTTGCTGGGGGGTAATGTGCCAGGGCGTAGAGAAAGCCACCCAGGGCAGCCACGGCCATGGCTGTGTTGTGAGAGGAGCAGCCATCTGGGGAGAGAGACAGAGTCCCTGCCATGAGTGCTGGGTGGGGCCACAGTTCCATCCAGAGTGCTTTGCAGATACTCCCCCAGCCAGCCTGGGGCCCGCAGCTGGGTTGGGCACCCATCCACCTGCTGCTGTGAGTGTGTTAGCTGCTAATGGCTCCCTCCTCCAGATAAATGTCTTCAGCCATCTGGCTGGTTATAAGTCCCAATGACTAACTTGGGATGTGACTCTGCGGTGCGATTCCTTCTCGAGTCCCCTCCCATGGGATCGGACCTGAGGCCACATGCACTCTTGTCCACTCCTTCCTGTTTCCTATGCTCTAAAGCCCCCTGAAACATTTAACATCTCATTGCCCCATTTTGCAGTTGGGAAAACTGAGGCGCAGGTAGCAGAGCTGAGCTCCCAGCCTTGGCAATTCCACAGTTCGTTTCTTGACCCCGACAGCCTCCCTCATTGCTGCCTCGGGCCTGCGGGTCCCATGTGATACCTGCCTGAAGCAGAAACTCCTTTAATGCTCTTTAGTTCTCTGAACTCAAAATGAACTCAAAGGGGGCCCATCACCTTTAGTTTCTGGGAAGGTGAGAGGAGCGAAGACTTTCCTCTCACAAACTTGGAGAAGAGAAGAACCCCAGCCAGGCCCCTTGGAGGGTGGGAGAATGCAGATTCCAAGGAACCTAATGACTCACCCTGGCACCAAACTCTGTGGGGAGTGCTTTGCACAAGGATCTGATATTAACCCTAACAGCCCTATGAAGGACACACTGTTTGGTCCCCATTTTACAGAGGAAAGTGAGGCTCAGAGAGGTAGAGTGATCCCCACAGTGAATAAAGACAGAAGCAGATTCCAACCCAGAGCTCCTGACCTCCATGGTGTGTCACAAATGAAGGAAGGAGCACGTTGCTCCCTCCGGGGCAGTTTTCTAGGCTGCTGGTCAACCATCAGGGGCACAAGTTAGGGCCGGGGCTTCTGAATTTCTCCAGCTCCCTCCCCAGCTCTCAGTGTTTAGGAAGCAGCCAGCTCCCAGGGTATGCACAGCAGGCTCCTTACCACCCCCACAGGCAGTCCCCACCCCCTCCGTGTCAGGAAGGCCTAGCCAGGGCAGGGACCAGAGGAGTTGGTTTCCCGAGAGAGTCCCTTGCCCTGCCTGCCCAGCCCCTGGGGCAGCTGTAAAATGGACCCATTGAAGCGTGATGCCCTCCCCTCTCGCCTACCTGCAGGTAGGTGACCAGGCCAGGGTGGGGTTAATGGTGAGACGCTTAGTTACTGAAATCATCCCCCAGCGTACGCTGGACATCTACACTGAGCTGGCTACTCCACTTCCCTTCCTGTTTTTGCCTTGCAGTTACTTATTTTTTATTAACAAAAAGATTGAGCCTGGCCAGCGTGGCTCAGTGGTTGAGCATCAACCTATGAACCAGGAGGTCAGAGGACATGCCTAGGTTACAGACTCGATCCCCAGTGTGGGGCGTGCAGGAGGCAGCCGATCAATGATCCCCTCTCATCACTGATGTTTCTGTCTCCTCTCTCTCTCCCTTCATGAAATCAATAAAAATATATATATATTTTTAAAATACAAAAAGATAAAAAGATTGAAATCAAGTTCTTTCTTTATTCTTTCCCCCTCCCTCTCTACCTCTCTCTGCCTCTGTTATAGTTTGCCTTTCTTTCCTTTCCAATATAGTTATATCCTAGTCTCAGTCTCCCTGAATGGGTGAGCTAACCACATAACTTACCACGTCAACCAGGACGCTGTGGGGAGGAAAAGGGGTTCTATTCAAATTGACACCAGAAAAACTGGCGTAAGCTGGGGACACCAGGACATGTGACCCCTAGGATTGTGCTGGTTACTCGCTTTTTGGCTTCCAGATTCCCTCCCTACCCTTCACTGTTCCAAATCCCAGTGCACTGACCTCTTCACACTACACTTCCCAGGCTGCCTTGCCCACCAACAGCCAGAAAGTTCCCTACATTTGATTTCCTCTTGGGGAGGTTCACATGTGGATTCTGTTCTCCTGGTTAGACTTTGATGGAGAGGGGTTAACTCTGCGGTTTTCAGAGTTACACGGAAACTTTGCTTTTTGCTCCTTTCACTGAGACGGTATCTCTGGACTCACCGTGTTTCCAGGGGAGGGCGTCAGGGACTCCTAGCCTCACCCCTCTCCACCCGAACACAAGTGCGCTTTGATCAGCCCCTTCAGGGATGCTGGGCCTGCCTTTCACCGAGGGCCAACTGTGTGCATCTTTCTGGACATCTCCATTTCATGCCAAGAAGGTCCCTGGGGTACTTTTAGTACCTGCAAATAGCTTTTCTCGCCTCTTTACTCTTCTCAGAGAATGCTGTGGGTGTTGAATGACGTTAGAGAATTCCTCATTCTCAGGATCTGGGAGAAGAGTGAAAGATGAACTTCTCAAGATGGATTTTAAAACATTACTTGCTCAACAGCCTTCCCTTACAACACCTCAAGCCACTCAGCTCCCCTCTTGGATCTGGAGGCTCTTCCAGAAGTTCCCCGCAGCACCTGTCTGCAGACCATTCTGCATAGCCTAAATTTGTCATCTACTGGTATTTCTCCAGTTGTGGTCCCCAACCACCCACGTTGAATGGCCAGAGGGGCACATTAAAAATGGTTGAGCGTCCATCTATGAACCTGGAGGTCACACAGCTCAATTCCCAGTCAGGGCACATGCCTGGGTTGTGGGTTTGATCCCCATCATCGAGGGCATGCAGGAGGCAGCCTGTCAATGTTTCTCTCTCATCATTGGTGTTTCAGTCTCTCTCTTTCCCTCTCCCTTCCTCTCTGAAATCAATAAAGTATATGTATTTAAAAATTTAGGTTCATGAAGCTAATACGATATTGTATGTCAACTGCAATTGAAAAATAAATTGAAAAAATATTTTTAAAGTGCAGGTTCCACAGCCCCAGCTCCACCTGCTGAATCTATAGGTCTGGGGGCCTGCGAATCTTCATTTCCTAAGCTCCTCTGTTTCAAAACCAGATTCTCTTATTTCAAAAGCAGTGCCTTTTTGAGCATCATAATAGTTTCATTTAGGACACCAGCATTGATTGGGAGGCTCCTCTGTACCCAGATATGTCAGGGGGTTTCACATGTATTATACCTGCTCATCATAATTTAGAAAGGAATTATGCCCATTTATTTACAGTAGAGGAAATTGAGGCTCAGAGAAGCAAAGCAATGTACTCCAATGAGGACCAGCTGATCAGAGTGGAAAGAGACTATGTCCTCCACCTTTTGCTTCTATGTCACCCCTCCCAGACATCTCCCCTGACCACTCCGCCTAAAGAATCTTCCATGATGTTCTTTTCCTTCTCAGCCTGTTTCTCCTTCACAGCCCTTTCAGAACTCACAATTATTTCACTTTTGGTTTGTTTAGGTAGGATCTGCTTCATTTTATCAGCGCCCTAGTTGATCTGGAACCTAGCACAGTGTCTGGCACACAGTAGGTGCTCAGGGAATACTCATTGAAGGAATGAATTTGTTAATGCAGGTGCAGGGGGCTAACATCTTTCAACATGACTGCCACCTGTCCTGCATGTTTGCTTCCAAAGTTCTGAGCCCATGTCCACGTGTGTGTGTGTGTGTGTGTGTGTGTGTGTGTGTGTGTGTGTTTGCGCGTGTGCCCACGTGCGCGCATATGGGTGCTGCAGATCTCTCTTTGTGTCCCTAACACCACCTGGCACAGAACATGCTCCCAAACACGGCCGGAGGGCAGCTCACCAGGCCTCCCAAAACATCCTTCCTGCGGCTTCTGCCAGCTGAGAATGGCCTCCAGCCACCGAAGCTTGTAGAAGTCGGAGAAGCCGCCGATTCCACAGAGCATGACTGGAAGCAAACACAGGGGACCCTCTGCAGCCCCGCCCCAAAGGTCCACCTCCTCCCACTTCCCAAGGCCACTGCAGTGCCATCTCCCTCCTCCCACCAGGGCCAGGCAGTGCCAGGAGATGGGTGCCCAACGCATTAGGAGCAGAGGCTCCCACTTAGGGCCTTATTCAAGGCGAGTCTAGAGTCAGGATCAGGAGAGGGATCTGGACCCTGAAGCCAAGAAGCGTCCACCCAGAACCCCCTTTCGGCTTCATGTCTAACGCTCTAACTGTTGGCCGGGCAGTCCGTCCACGCAGAGCTCTGCCACTGGGTCAGCCTTTGCGGGCAGGAAGCAGTCAAAACAGTGGCAGATAAAACACAAGAGGCCCAGTTACATTTGAGTCTCCAATAAACAATAAATTAAAAATGTTAAGTATAAGTACAGCCTATGCAATATTTGGGATACATTTATACTAAAAGTTATTCATTGTTTTTGTGAGGTTCAAATTTATCTGGGCATCCTGTACTTCTGTTCGCTAACCCTGGCAGCCCTACTCTGCGTGTGCATATGCCCGTTATCAGGGACACCCTGTTGCGCTGTCCCCAGAGAGGAGCGCCCACTGTTTTCCATGAAGATGTCCCGGATGGGGTAGGCATATCCGCTGGCTTCGGCCTTCTGGTTCAGGTCCATCATGTTGGCGCAGAACAGGTCCATGTAGTGTCGGCTCTGGCGGAACAGCCCCCTCGTGCATCCCTTCTGTGGGGACAAAGGAGGTTTGTGGTACAGGTGACAGGTATGCCATCCGTTTGGGGAAAAGACTTGCAGTTTTGAGATGGTTCTGGGTCAGGTCTTTCCCCTTTCCCCAGAATTTCTTCCCCACCTACACTCCCAGAGTGATGGAAGCTCAGTCACCGGGCTCAGAGAGATCTGGGTTTGAGTCCTTTGCCACTTAGGAGATGTGTGACCTTGTCGGAGCCTCAAGGGTCTTCACAGGGAAAGGGCAATGCCGCTGGGAGCTGCAGGGGCCGGACACTCACACTTGGCGGGCGATATACTAGAAATTGCTGGACAGGATGTCCAGCACTAGGGGGCACCCTATAGCCGCTAGCTGCAGTTAGGACATTTCTGATTCCAGATGGAGCTGGCGGCTTCAGGGCTACTCAGAGGGTGGACCTCGGTTACTGAGAGGGGACAGGAGACGAGATTGGCTTTAGAAACCTTTTGGGCAATGTCAGGGCAACTTTCTACCTGTCGAATCTAAGTCAAAATAATGTTCCTAGTAATTTGTTTTTTTATTGTATTTACAAAAATACTGGTCCGTGATGGTTTTCAAATAAATAATAATAAAAGAATCAGTTAAACAAAACCAGATTTTACCCTTTCAGATAAAATCTCTGGACAGTTAATAACATTTTTTGGGGTTAATAACATTTTAAAAATAGAGATAATGAGCCCTACCTTTCTATATAAAGAAATATAGATGCTTTAAAATGATCACTGTTATTATTTAGCAGAGTTTGAGCTCTTGGGCTTGGACGAGCTTGGGTGCTGGAGAGGTGGGGCGGAGCTGGGTTGGTCTTGATTTCAGCTCCTGGCAGCAACTATCAACTCCGGTCTAAGTCCTTTTCCATTTGTTGACATTTACTGAGTTCTTTCTGCTGCTTCTTTTCACTGTTTTTATTTTTCTGATGCCCTACGATCCGTTCAGCATGCAGAGCTCTCTGTCCAACAGAATCCCAAATCCACAGGCCCCTGCCCTGCCCCAGCCAGGTTGGTTAGATTGTATAGCTGGTGGATGGCAGGCTACCCTCACTTCTCCTTCTGGTTGTCCGAAACACGAGTCCAAAAACCTGCTTATTTTCCCAGTGTGTAGCATACAAGACCACATAGCCACAAGCCCATTTTCATCTGCCTCCACCCCCTCAGGGTGTGGCCGGGCCTACTCAGCACTCACCATTCTGGCCGACAGGAAGAAGAGCAGCTGGTGGGACAGGCAGTAGCCCGAGCAGCCAGGCTTGGTCATGAGGGTCCTACAGAAGTCTGAGGACCTGCAGGGCTGGCTGTTGTCTGTCCTGGGGGAGAGGTGGTTCCAGGCTGGTGAAGGTGTCCAAAGGAAGTCCGAAGGCCTGGAGCCTCCCCTGGTCCCGATTGTCCCACTAGTTACTAGAGCCCTGTAGGTTCCAGACACTCAGCTGGGCACAAGGGGCTGCTGGATAAGACACAGCTGTCTGTGTTTTCATTGGCTTATTGGTGTCCCTAGCAGAGGGAGGTAACCAGGAACAATGTTGGGTTGGAGGAGTCACTGGGACTGAAACTTCCCATTGCTCCATGGGAACTCTGAACCCAGAAAGTTTGGGGTCTGGGCCCAGCATGCCCAGTCCCCCTCCAGGCCTGCCCCCAAAAAGAGACAGGGAAAAAGGGGTGGGTCCCTCACTGGCTGAGCACAGACCCTTGGTGAGCCCATTTGTGGCCTGGCCTAAGCATCTATTTGAAGGACATGAGAGGATGGGGACCTAAGCATCTGCTGCCCCTCTGCCCAATGGTCCCTACATCTAGGGCTGCCCTGGGGATATGTTCTGAGGCCAAGGCTCAGCAGGACAAAATGGGGGGCTCAACTAGGCTGGGGTCCTGCTCTCCAGGGCTACAGCCTGGTGCTGACATAGAGCCATGAAACAAATCTGTATTGCATCTGTGGTTCCCGTGATGTTCGGAGAAGCAGCCCATCATGGGAGGCCAGCATTCGAAGTGGGGTCAGGGAAGGTTCTGGAACTGGTCCCCAACTGTAAGCAGTTAGGCACAGGGGTGGGGAGGATGGGATGGGAGGCATGTTCTTGGCAAAGGGACAGGCTTCTAATGGGAGAGTGACTCTCAGGATAGACCAGAGGGCCCTGAGGATCTGCAAGGGTAGTAGGAAGTAGGGCTTTGTCCTGAGAACAACAGGAAGCTTCAAGTGTGGTTTGTGACAAGATCCCTCTGGTGTGGGGAGACCAGTTAGCAGGTGAGGGTGGGGGCCTGCAGCGGTGGCAGTGGCTGGACCAGGCTGCTGAGTGGGTGGAGAGTGTGGCCAACTCACACGTGCTGGGGGTGGGAGAGGGTGGTGTCAGGGTGGCTCTGGGAAAGCTGCTGCTGGTTTGGTATAAACTCCTGGGGACTTGGAGAGCTAGTGGGACAGGGGGACTGGGGGAGAGAGTATTTTTGGGTTTTCGAGAAGGGGGTAAACATAGGGGGCCCACCCGGTTCCCAGCAGCTGCACCAGGCACATGTCACTGTGTTCCTCTGAGAAGGAGTCCTGGATCTCGATCGTGGGGTACACCATGGAGGTGTTGGTGTGTGTCCAGACGTGTGGGAGCTTCCAAAATCCGGGCTGGACGACTGGCTCGAACTCTGGCAGAAAGAAGGGGGTGGAGGAAGGGCCCCAGGCACAGTGGGCTGTGCGGTGCTTAACCGCGCCCTGGCTCCCGCGGCTCAGAGCCCAGGACCTGGGTGATCCTCCCGGGGCAGCCCTGACCGCATGGTGTCTGCTCAGGCTCTAAGCCTTGCCCGCTGGTTGGACACTGTGTTTGAAACACTCAGGAGGCTTTTTGTCTAAGAAACAAACAAGCAACCACAAAAACAAACACCATACAAATAACTAGAACAATGTTGGGACTGGCTTTGGCTAAATCCACGGCATCTGTGGAAGCCTGAGACAAATAAAAAAGGTTGTTAGTTAGTTCCTTCAGTTCAGTGAGAAAGTAAAGCTCTTGCCACAGAAATACCCAGCCAAGGGGCTTCTCTAGGGTGACATGAGCTGGCAGGGTCTCAGGGACCAGGCCTGGTAGAGGGTGGAGGATTTCCACCGCAGGGCAGGGCTGGACGGGGCTGGGCACGGACAGCAGGGCCTGACAGGAGCTGTGGGCCTGGGAGACAGGGTCAGAGGAGCATGATGGGCTGGTTTTATAGCCCCTTGAACAGTTCAGGCCAGGCTCATGGGATGCAGCCCTCTGTAGGGCAACTCAACGCTGACCAGGAGAAGGAACTCATAGCTTTATAGGGCACAAGACATATTTAGCAAGATGCTAATATTTGCTGTGCAAAGGGCTGAATTAGCATTTAGATCTCCCATCCCCTCTGGTCTAGGATGAAGGTCCCCAAGCCTGGGCACAAGCTGAACAAATGAGAGGCGACATGTTCCCTACTTTCCGCCCCTTCTGTGTGGGTGGGAGAGGCTGTTTCGTCTGAAGTCAAGGATGAACAGACAGTCCCCAGGGCCAGCTTGTGGCGCACTGGGCTGACAGGATGCCAGGATGCTAGGACGCAGTGGTTCTGAGCTGTCCTCAGCCCTCCCTTTGTACCAGAGGTGCCGCACCAGGGTTCTCAGTAATATCCCCAGAGGCTATGCTCCTGAAGAAATGGACTCCACCCCGTGCCATTCATTACCTCTTAGGTACTGGGGATCACTCAGCCTGAGGTAGGAAACGGATCTGTGGAGGAGAGGCTCCAGCTCCTGCGCCAGCTTCCCCACTCGTAGGCTATGCGGCCGCAGTCGGGGGTCCTGGGCCCACTCCTCCTGAACACCTTTCAGCTGCACTGGGAGGGAACAGCGAGCGCTCATTCCACCATCTGACCAGCCGTGCGAGCAGGGAAAAGACCCTATGAAGTAATGCTTACTGAGCCTCTGCCTCCTCCAGCTACTGAAGGGAAAAACTTTGCTGAACTTATTGGGAATTAGGCCTCTGTGGGGCTGAGCTGGGCCATGGGGGTGGAGCCAGAGGTTGTAGGTGGCTGAGAGATCTGGAGGTGGGCCTGGATTCAAATCCTAACTAGAATGCTTTTTTGTTGGGTGACCAGTCATTTATCTCCACTTCGCTTTCTTCATCTGTAAAATGAGGATAATGATAGTCCTTCCTTCTTGAAGGAGGGGGTTATAAGGATTAACTGACCTAATGCATGACAGGACTTAGCATTGTCCATAGTGCAAAGTGAGGGCTTAATAAAGTTTAGCTATCCCTGTTAATTAGGGAGACAGGGTGGCTGTACAGGAGAGAAAGGTGACGGAGGGATTCAGATTGCAGGGCGAAGAACCACCGTGTGCAGTTGAGCAAGCTGTACACCCCAAGTGAGGACAACGCAGGTCCCCATCATGGGTTCGTGTCTGTATTAAGACAATTTTCCAGCAGATGGCAGTCAAGTGACTTGAGGAAGGGGTTGCTTTTTTTTCTCCTCACAAAGGTAGGTGCCTCATGGGCTGACTAGCAATGGCCCCATAAGAGTGGGAGAGAAGGGTGCTGGCCAGAAAGAGAGGAGATGTCTTTGCCCCAGAGCCTCTCCTCTCGCTGGGACCTGGTGGGCCAAAAGCTGCACTGACTGCTTACACAGAGGACTGACCTGGGGGAGGGGCCACCCAGAGCCCCAGGCTGACACCCAGTTGGCTCTCTGTCACGTAGAGTGGCCTGTGGGGAGGGATTTACTGCCACTCATTGTGTGTGGGGTGTCTCCCTGTTTGCCTTGGCCTGTTTCCAGTTCCTTCCTCGGGATCTTATATTTCTCAAAGCTGAACAAACACTTGGGTCTTTTCTCAGAGCCTCCTGGTGGCTTTGGCTGAAGTGCGGGACGCTGGGGCTGGGACCTACTGGGGGATTCCTGGTTTTGTCCATGGCCACCCTCTCATAAATACCCCTTCAGAAGACACACTCTTTCTGCCCACCTTGTTCATGGCATATCAGGAGAGACTGTCAAGGAGATCATTTCCTCCAGGAAAATACTTTCCTGATCTTTTCTCGTGTGGCCTTTGAATCCTTCCTGCTTCTAAAATACCTGATAACAGCAGGGCCCCCAGACACCCCAAAGAAGCAAGTTCCCCTTTTCCTAGTTTTAAGCCAGAGGCACAGAGCAGGCAGGTGACAGGCTGAAAACTGGTTTTCCTGGTGGCCAGTCCAAGGGAACAAGAGCACACCCACCTTCCAGCACCCGGAACCCCACCACGCCGTCCAGGTTGATTTCAGGGAGTCTCTTCTCCAAGAAGGAAGTGGCTCTCTCCAGTGCCGAGAGGATGAGGCTGGCAATGGTGGCCTTGCCCTCTGGGGTGTCCAGCGGTGGCAACGAGGAGGGTGACAGTGGCCGTGCCAGAAGCAAGAGCAGGAGCAGGAGTCCCAGGCTGGACATGGCTGTCTTCTGCTTGAGGCTTGTGGAGGCTTCAGCCCAGGCCAGCCCATCCCCACGCCCTCTTCCTGCCTCCTCCCCCTTCTCTCCCTGCAGAGCTGCAGACAAGTGGCTGGGCAGGGCTGACCCAGCAGCTGGGGTGGCCTGGGCAGAGGGCTCTGGAGGGACATCATCGAGACCAGGACTGGGTGTGGAGCCAACTGGCCAAAGGCTGGGGAGAGGAGCTCCCACCATTTCATTCTCACCACAGACTCCAGGCCCACAAGTTACATGTATGATCTAGCAACTGCAATTGCAGTGCAGAAACCCTCCAAACACTGAAATGCAAAGCTGTATTTTTAAAAATACATTTGGAATAAATTCATCTAAGGGTACATCTGCCCCAAACTCACAGAGGATTCCTTGAAGGGCACCTGTCTGGTAGAAACAGAATACAAGCCACAAGGACAAGCCACATGGTCACTTACAAATTTTCTAATAGCCACGTTAAAAAAAAAGGTGAAATGAATTTTAACAACCTATTTTATTTAATCCAGTAGTTCCAAAGTATTATCTTTTAAACTTAATCAATATAAAAATGATTAAATTTTACATTCTTAAAAAAAATAATTGTGTGGATGATGATGAACTCCAGGTCAGAGATCTTTTAAAATCCTCACCCGAGGATATTTTTTCTATTGATTTTGAGAGAGAGTAGGAAGGAGAGAGGAGGGGAAGAGAAAGAAAAACATTGATGTGAGACACATCTACTGATTACCCCTTGCATGTGCTCCAACAGAGAGTGAGGAGCAAACCCACAACCCAGGTACATGCTCTTGACTGGGAATTGAACCTGCAACCCTTGGGATTGTGGGATGATGCTCTAACTCCTGAGCAAACCAGCCAGGGCTACCTTCTTTTTTAAATATTATTTTTCTTGTATGAAGTCTTTGAAATCTGGATGAGTGTTCATACTCAGGGTATACGTCAACTCGGCTAGCCACATTTCAAGAGCCAATAGCCCCATGTGCTTCTGTAGTGGACGGTGAGGAAGCGAGGATGTAGAGCCCTCAGGTAGCTCACTCAGTGTGAAAGAACGTGTTTCCCTGAGGAAATTTCAATTCCATGCTATCCCCAAACTTTGCCTGACTGTCATGTTACCGTTCCCAAACTAAAAAAATTCTGATTTCAGAAGCATACCTGGCCCCAAGGCTTCAGTTAAGAGATTACAGATCTGCAAAAGTAATAAAAATACCACCACACAAAAGTGCACCTGATGCTCCTGTAGGCTAGGGCCTGCCCACAGGTCAAGGTTTCTCAACCTTTCAATCTCATTCTTGCCTTTCCCCACATCTCTAACTCCTGGCCTTTTTAGACATTTTCCCCTGAACATTTAAGAACTAGAGGCCCGATGCATGAAATTCATGCAAGAGTAGGCCCTTGCAGCCCTGGCTTTGTCCAGAAGGTCCTCCAGACGTTCTGCTGTTCTGCCGTTTGGTTAATTTGCATATTACACTTTATTATTATAGATAACAGATTTGCCCTGCTGGTGTGGCTCAGTGGTTGAGCGACGATATGATACCCAGTTAGGGCGCATGCCCAGGTTGTGGGCTCGATCCCCAGTAAGAGAGGTGTACAGGGGGCAGCCGATTGATGATTTTCATCATTGATGTTTCTATGTCTCTCTCTGTCTTCCTCTATGAAATAAAAAAGAATTACAGATTTATTGAGACATAATTCATATATTATCAATACAGGCAGTCTCTTTTTAAAAAAAGATATTTTACTGATTTTTTACAGAGAGAGCTAGAGAGCTAGAAACATTGATCAGCCGCCTGCTGCACACTCCATACTGAGCAGGTGCTCACAACCAAGGTACATGCCCTTGACTGGAATCGAACCTGGGATCCTTGAGTCCGAAGGCCAATGCTCTATCACTGAGCCAAACAGGTCAGGGCTAGGCAGTCTCTTTTAAAGTCTATTCACAAAGCTGTGCAACCACCACCACTGTCTTTTTTAAAATTTTTATTAATTTCAGATAGGGAGAGACAGAAACGTCAATGATGAGAAGAAATCATCGATTGATCGCCTGATGCATGCCCCCTACTGGGGATAGAGCCTGAAACCGGGCATGTGCTCCTGACCAGAATAGAACCTGGGATCCTTCAGTCCCCAGGCTGACGCTCTATCCACTGAGCCAAACCAGTGAGGGCCCACCACTACCGTCTTATTCTTGAATATTTTCATCACCCAAAAGGAAACCCCATACCCATTAGCAGTCACTTTCCACTCCTTCCACCCTCTCAGCCCTTCACCCCCTGGTGGGCACCAATCTACTTTCCATTTCTATAGGTTGGCCTATTTTGAGCATTTCATAAAACAATCATACAATATGTGACTTTTTGTGTCTGACTTCCTTCATGTAGCACAATGTTTTCTTTTTTTGAGGGGGAGGGCAGTTTTAGAACCTTATTTGACAATCAGCAGTTAGTTTTCATCTACATTAACTGCTTGCAGCTTTATGGAAGTGGTGACAGGTATGTAGGTAACCAATGTGTAGAACTTGCTTGGTCAATCTGCATCCTCATTACGTGCTGTAGAAAACCGCACGGGATATGATACGGGACATTCCTTGTTCCTTTGGCCCAGACCGCTTTGTTGAGCCGGGTGTCAATGTGCACTGCTGGAGCTCCCATCTCCTTCATGGCAGATTTCCAGATCTCTTTGAGTGTCTGAGGGGCATGCTCCTTGAAACCCACTCCATGGATGCGCTTGTGAGCGTTGATGGTGTATTCTCTGGCCACTATCTCATTGATGGCTGAGTGGCCTCTTCTTCTCACCACCCTGTTTTGTGGGAGCCATTATGCCGGGCCCATGTTGGAAAGAAAGAGCTTGAGATATTGTCAGCATAACATTTTCAAGTTCATCTATGCCGAAGCATGAATCAATACTTAATTCCTTTTTATGGTTGAATAATATTCCATTGTGTGGATGAGTCACACTTCATCCACTCATTGTTGATGGACACTTGACTTGTTTCCACTGTCTTGCTATTATGAATAATCGGATATAAACACTCATTTACATATTTTTGTTTGAAACCTGTCTTCAATTCTCTTGGGTAGATACCTAGGATGCAATTGCTGGGTCAGGTGGTATGTTTTATGTTTAATTGGTGACGAACTGTCAAACTATTTTCCCCAGTGGCTGTACCACCAGCAACGTATGAGGGCTCTTCGTGCACACATTTTTGTGCCAACTCCAGTGAAATATTAATACTATATGTTTGTTTATGCACTGTATGCATCTAGGCTTTATACGTAAGAGTAGTTTTCCTTTGCTTCCCAAGAACCATTTTTATTTTATTTTTTTTTGGATATGTAACACTGTATTTACTTATTTATTTTTTAAAGTATTACAAATAGTAGTACATGTTTCCTTTTTTTTGCCCCTTGACCTCCCCCAGCTTCATTCCCCAGCTACCCCCCAGCACATGCCCTCAACTGCCCCTTTCCCCCCACCCCCGTGCCAGTGTCTTGTATTCTTTGGTTATGCTTTTATGCATTCATAAAAGTCCTTCGGTTGATCTCTTGCAGTGCCCCCCCCCAACCTCCCCTGCCTTCCCGCTGTAGTTTGACAGTATGTTCCATGCTTCTTTGCCTCTATATCTATTTTTATTTCCCCTGTTTCTTTTGTTTTAAAAAAATCTTGCCTCTGCAGACTAGAAATAAACATATGAGAACAAGAAATGTTTAAGTCCCAATTTCCATGACCAACAGTTCTGAGTCCCAGTTTCAATGTCAAACTGTTCCTTATGTGTGCATGTCAGCAATGATATCTGGATGGTGGACAACTGTTGGCATTGCAGGTCCGACCCTCTCTTGTTTGGTCTTGGGTAACCTGCAGCGACGCACAGCTGCTGACTGGTAGCATGGCAAGGCATCGTCAGTGTCTTCCATCTCTGGACTGTTCCTCCTCTTGCCAAGAACTATTTTTTGCCCTCTTGAGTGTGCCATTGAAAATGGATGTTCCAGCTGAATCTGGTTTGGTTCAGTGGATAGAGCGTCGGCCTGCGGACTGAAAGGTCCCAGGTTCGATTCCCGTCAAGGGCATGTATGTACTGTGGCTGTAGGCACATCCCCAGCAGGGGGTGTGCAAGAGGCAGCTGATGGATGTTTCTCTCTCATCGATGTTTCTGACTTTCTATCCCTCTCTCTTCCTCTCTGTGAAAAATCAATAAAATATATTTAAAAAAAGAAAAGAAAATGGATGTTCCAGGTGAAGCTTGTTGCTATCGTCACTTCTGTTAATCTTTACAGAGACCCTGAAGTGGGAACTATTTTTATTCCCTTTGAAAACAGTTGGCTCTGAGGGGAGGGGGTAAGTGACTTACTGTGACCCACAGTCTCACAGCTAGTATCAGGTGTTTCATGCATGCCAGTTCCTGAGTCGACATCTTGGCATCAGGAAATCCTGCCACCTCTGGTCTCTGGAAGGGGAAACAATACCCTCCTGACCTTCGGAAGGACTGAATCTCATGTGTGAATATCAATGGGACAAGGAGGGTAAGCACGGCTGGCTGGTGAGGCACCCTACTCCTCTCTCCCTACAGAAATGTTCTCAACTTCTTTTCCAGTTGGGGTTTCACCTTCCATAGCGAAGCATTTACTCTTAGTATGTCATAACTGTAGTGCCTGGTCCTCCTCCTTTTAGATCAGGGTTGGGGAACCTTTTTTCTGCAACGGCCATTTGGATAGTTATAACATCATTTGCTTAATAGAAATTTGTGTTGTTATGGGGAAAAAAAGCTCCTAGATTTATTGACCTTCAAGTCCCGCCTGCAGTTGCCTTGGCAGAGCCAGACCAAATTTCCAGGACCTTATATGCCTGCAGGCCGGACATTCCCCACCCATCTTAGAGCATCAGAGCAAGGGGGGCTCTCTGAGATGTGAAGTTCCCTCTCTTAATTTACAGGTCAGGAAAGCTAATTGATCTAAAGTGACTTGCTCAAGATCAAGGAACCCTCGAGGCTGAGGTCTCCAGATCCCAGCCCCACTCCACCACAGAGGGTGGACAGAGTGGGCAGGGCACATGCAACTGAAGGCAGGGGCCTCATTGGTAAATGAGGGAATGAGGCTGCCCACGGTGTCTGCCCACCCCTCCCATCTGTATATATTTACTTGCCCTCCCTTCCCCTCAGATCAGGTTTCAAGCCCTGCCTTTGGCACACATTCATTAATGGTATGACCTTCAGTGTCCTTATATGTAAAAAGGGGAATCATAGGGCTATTATGAGAACCAAATAAGAACTGTGCTAAGTAGTGAGCACATCAGCGCAGTGGTGCCCTGTCCACGGGGCACAAGCCTGCCCAGGCTCTTATCCCTGGAGGAGGTTTCTTTATGGAATGTGTAACTGGGTGAGGCAGGTCTGAAGGTGAGTGGCGGCTGTGCTGGGTACTCTGCAGATTCTGAGGCAGCTTCCAAGGTAGGGGCAGTGGGGGTGGCTTCACCAACACGTTCTCGATGTTCCTCAGTGAGAGGACCCCTTTCAAAGTCAAAAGGCTGTCACATGGACACACACTAAGCTCTTCAGTGTGACTACTTTGAGTGGTGACTTTAGAGGGTCAGGGGAGAAATTTTCTCTCAATACTGTGGATACTTAAAATCATTATGGCTTTTACTTTCTCCTTTGTCCTTTTCTCTTTTTCTTTATATTTTAAATGTTTTATTCAAGTACAACACATATCCTGAAAAATGAATAAGTGTGATGTTGGGTGAATTTTCCCAAGTGGAACACACTACATTAGGAGCACCCAGACTAAGAAAAAGAACATGATAGCCCCACACCCCACCTTCCCATTGACCCCCTCCCACTCACTTCCTGACTCCCCAAAGAGGTCATTCATTCCCCTGACTTTTGACAGAAAAGACTATTTTTTTAGATACTTGAAATACAATTTAATTCTGTTTCTACACGAAAAGGAACGGGAATGACAGTAATATACAAGGCTTTGCCACTGAATATTGTGATGTGACTGCAGCACTTTTGTATTTGAAGCTCAATAAGGAAACAACTGCATTCCAACAGCTAAATGTGCAGGGTCCAAAAAATGAAGGTATTTTTAAACTGCCACATTCACTCCGAAGTCCATTCATCTCCTTCAGCACCCTAAAGGTCAAGCACAGGCTCCGCTTAGCCCCATAATAAAGGGGCAAACACTGACATCACAGGACAGGTGACTATAAAACTAGACTCCTGACATTGGGCTCCAGCTTCCCTTCCTCCCAGGTCATCATCCTCGTCCGGAAGAGCAGTGGTCTGGGCCACCTCTGGGTCATGCTCATAATGCGCTGTCAGTGCTGGGTCCCGGACAACCTTTGGTGGGGCAAGAGCAGGCATGGTGGCAAACTCCCAGTTAGGTTCTCCAATTAGTTTTCTAGCAAGCCAGAGGAAGGGCTTTTCAAAGTGGTAGTTACTTTGAGCAGAAATATCACAGTACCAAAGTTCTTCTTTTGGTGGAAGACAACAGATTTTGCCTTAACTTTCCTAGGCTTAATAGCCACTTTGTAGCCACACAGCACGATGGGGATGTTTTCACACACTTGTAACCAGATCTCTATGCCAGTTAGGCACCTTCTTTTAAGTAACTCTAGAAGTTATATCAGACATTATAATTGCACCCTGGCCTTGGATGTAATAGTTCTCAGTCCGCTGAACTCCTGGCCCCGTTGTACCCCACACATTGAACTTCATAGGCCCTCTGTTGGTGTGAAACAGGAGCGGATGGACTTCAACACCCAAGGTGCCTACATACTTGTCAAACTCACCAGACGAGTTTCAACAATGGCGTTTTCCCAGTCCCATCATCATCAACCAACACAAGTTAGAACTGAATCTGGGGTTCTCCTTGGGAAGTCATCATGATGTTACTTTAAGAAGAATCTCCGGCTGGTCTATCTGAAGGCTAGAAGATTACTTCTCATTTTATATAAACGGAACCAGCCAGTATTTTACTCTTTGGCATCAACCTCTTTTCTCAATATTATGTTTAGAGATCCATCCAAATGATTGTCTTCCAACTTTGGAAATAAAAGGTCCATAGATCCCCACATGGTAAAAACTTTAACTTCATTCAACTAATTCTCGGATCTCAGGAACTCTTGGTGGGTTCCGCGGGCCCCCTCTCAGGGAGCCACGCCCTCCCCAGACTTCTCTCCGCCCACCTCGGAGGCTCGCCGTACGGCTGCGCACAGCGCGCCCCGTCGGAGGGAGCGCGGTCACGTGACTGCGGTCAGTCAGCCAAGATGGCTGCTCCCTGCGTGGCTGTGCTAGCACTGTCCCTATCGTTGCCGCTGCTGCTGCTGATCGCGTGGAAGCGCTGGCGGCGGGGGCGCACCGCCCGGCATGCGGTCGTCGTGGTGCTGGGAGACGTGGGTCGCAGCCCCCGAATGCAGTACCACGCGCTGTCATTGGCCAAGTGTGGCTTCTCCGTGACCCTCCTGGGGTTCTGCAGTGAGTGCCGGGGATCTGGGAAGGAGGCAGCTCTCTCAGCTTGATCACCTCAGAGGGGCCAGAGCGAGGATGCTCCTTTTCTCTCGCCTCCCTTGGGCAGCTCTCCTAGATGGACGAGCCCACTGTTGTCCTGGACAGCTGTTGGCAGGTTTCTGCTCAGGCTCTGCTGGGTGGGTCTGCATGAACAGTCGAATCGAGCTGTAAACGAGCGCCTGCCATATGCCAGGACACTGCTAAGCTAAATGAACTCATTGCACAGTTCTCACTTAATCTCCCTCGTAAGTGGAAAGACGGACTGGAACCCAGGTGCGTGTGACCCCAGGGCCAGTATTAGTAACCACATCTCTGCAGCTACTCTTGTCAGGCTGCGTCTGAGGAGACAGGCAGCTTGTCTCTTCTGCATTCCTCTTTGCAGAGCTCTGCAGACAAATGTTTTTCATTTGCACAGCATGTCCACTTCCCCCCTCAATGTGCAGCATCACGCCTGTCTGTTCCCCCATCCTCTTTAATGTTGACATCTTTAAAGGGCAGCTCATTCTATATCAGAGCAAAACAGCAATAAGAGCACTGGTTGCCTTTGGTCTCTGTTTAGAGTCTGCTCTCCGAGGATGAGGGGGTGGAGTGGGACTTCATAGGGGTCTCCCTGTGATTGGATAATTCCATCATCCAGGGAATCAAGATCAGTTTGAGGGGCTACTATGTGCCAAGTATTGTGTTACCTGAAGGTGAGTAAGATTCGGGCCCTTCCTCTGTGGGCAGTCTAGTGGAATCTGGACAAGAAGTGCCCTCATTCTCTGTTCTGGCATTTGAGGAACAGAGAACTGTTTGGAAAAGTCCCATTTTCCAAAATAGTCTCAGCTATTTTGCCTGAGCTGGCAAAATAGATTTTAAATTCGATTGTCCTGTCTGGTTCATTAAAGGGAACATTCTTTTCAGACTCCAAACCCCACGATGAGCTCTTGCAGAGTGACAGAATTCGGATTGTGCCTTTGACAGAACTTCAGAGACTTGCAGGTAGGACGCAGCCCACTCTAGATTTCTCTGATTCCGTGCGTGTGTGTGTGTGTGTGTGTGTGCGTGTGTGTGTGTGCGTGTGTGTGTGTGTGTGTGTGTGTGTGTGGCGCGAGCAGGGTGGTTGTGTCTGTAAATTGCCAAGAACTCTTGTGGTAGTGACAGCTATTTTCTGACTTACAGTTGGGCCACACATTCTTCAGTATGGAGTCAAAGTTGTATTTCAGGCAGTGCACTTGCTGTGGAAGTTGATGTGCAGTGAACCAGCAGCCTACCTCTTTCTCCAGGTATATGTCAGCCCTGCTTCTTTATGTGAGAATCACTGTTAACAGTTCTTACTTTCCAGCCTTTAAAAATGCACAGGTTGGTAAATAAATTGCACATCTATGTGTATAAAATTTTAAGAATATTAATAGGAGATTAGAGTATGTGTCCATTGTATTTATGGTACCCATCCAGTTTATTTTTCTATTAGAGGCCTGGTGCATGAAATTCATGCACTGGGCGGGGGAGTGTCTCTCAGCTTGGCCTGTGACCTCTTGCAGTGTGAGAACCCTGAGGGAGTGGGCCTAAGCCATCAGTTGGACATCCTTAGCACTGCCTCAGAGGCAGGAGAGACTCCCGACTCCCGTCACTGCTGCTGCACTCATCAGCTGTGAGCCCAGTTTCTGGCTGAGCAGTGCTCACCTTGTGGGAGTGCACTGACCACGGGGGTGGGGGTGGGGGTGGGGCGGGGGAGGCAGCTCCTGCATTGAGTGTTTGCCCTCTGGTGGTCGGTCTGCCTTTTGGTCGATTTGCATATTAACTTTTTTTATAGATGATGGTTGATTTGCATATTAGCCTTTTATTATATGGGATGTCATTACAGAAAAGTCTTATATTGTACTTATTACACATCTAAGTGTTTTACATATATTGAATCATTTAATCACTGACAATCCTAAGAAATAGGTTCTTATATTACATTTTAGAGATGAGGAGACCTAGATCCAGAGAAGTTCAGTAAGTAGCCCATTGTTATACAGCTAGGAAGTGCTGGAGGCAGAATTTTTTGTTTTGTCAATTTTCACCCAAGGGTATTTTTTCTATTATGTTTTGGAGAGAGTGGAAGGGAGGGGGAGACATACACACACACACACACACACACACACTCACCGAGAGAGAGAGAGAGAGAGAGAGAGAGAGAGAGAGAGAGAGAGAGAGAGCGCGCAATTGGTTGCTGAGCCTGCAATCAAGGTATGTGACCTTGACTGGAATTGAACCTGTGACCCTTCAGTCTGTAGGCTGATCGATGCTCTATCCACTGAACCAGACCGACTAGGGCTGGAGGCAGAATTTGAACTAGGTAGTCAGTCTGGCTCTGGAGTTATGCTCTTAACCTGTTCCCTTCACTTTTTAACATATAGAAACCTTTTTTATTTAAAAAAAAATTTAAAAATTGATTTTAGAGAGAAAGGAAGAAAGCAAGAGGGATAGAAACATCAATGAGAGAGAAACATCAACATCGATATACTGCCTCCTACATGCCCCCCTGCTGGGGATTGAGACCACAGCCTAGGCGTGTGCCCAGACCAGGAATTGAACCGGTGACCTCCTGGTGCACAGGTTGACACTCAATCCCTGAGCCATACCGGCTGGGTAGAAGCACCTTCATTTACTTGGCTGATGTACCCTGACTATTTATTTAGTGTTATGGTGAAAGAGTATCAATGAATATATGTTTTTTGCATGAGTCTGATCTTTTTCTTGGGATAAATTCATAGGAGTGGAAGTGCTTGGTCAAAACTGATGCACTTTAAAATTCTGTGGTGTGCTACTGGATAGTCCTAGTGTAAGGCTGGGCCAATTTATCCCCCACCCAAGGGGATGCCTCTTCCCCCACACAATTTCCACCTAACTAAATGTACTTCCTTGATTCAATGACCTTGGATTTTTCAGGTTGGTCAGTTTGTTTCTTTTATGACTTTTTATACCTTTTTTAGTGAAGAAGAGGGTCTTCTGGCTATCGATCATGTACATTGCACTCAGTTTATTGTCAATGATGGTCTGCTTTCCTCCTCTTCATCCAAGTCTCTCTTTTTCCCAGAATCCCCCTGGCTTGCCTGCCATTGCTGTGTGCTGGTTTGTGGCCTGCCTCTGTGGGACCAAGCTTGTCATTGACTGGCACAACTATGGCTACTCCATTATGAGTCTGGTACATGGCCCCACCCACTGCCTCGTTCTGCTGGCCAAATGGTGAGGGTCTGGAAGGATGGTGCAGATACCTTCCCTAAACTGTGGTGGGAAGAAGGGCCTGGGTGGAGACTCAGTGAAGCTGCTTCCCTATGTACTCTGTGGGGTTAGCGCTAGGCTGGGGACTTGGGCGGATGTTGGTTAAAAGTGATGGAAACAGGCCCAAGCAGAGGACAACATTTGATGGGTCACGAAACAGAAAAGTCCAGAGAAATGGCTGACTTGAACTCAGGAAGGACCCCTTTCATCTCTCTCTCCACACTCCCTCTGGGAGGTATTTCTCAGGTTCGGGGAGCTCCCCTTGCTATCAGCCGCATTCTGTCAGACTCTGCAGAGAGTGAGCCTCTGATTGGCACCTGCCATCCTGTAACCTCCACTGAGGCCAGGAACAGTAGCACCCGATTGCCTCAGGCTTGGCACAAGTGCTCCACTGGGAGAGCTGGGATCCCAGATGTGCCCAGGCCAGATTCCCAAATAAAAACGGGCTGCTGCTGGGTGATAGGGACACAGGCCACCGTTTTCTGTGGCTGATGAGGGAGAAGGGCCTGTGGTGGCAGTTTGACCAGGAGCAGAAAGAGTTGGTCTGTTCTGAGCCCCAGTGTACAACTCATGGGGATTTGTAGCCTCCCCTGATGGCTCATTCTTTGATGGTGGTAACAGCAGTGGTGGCAGCAGTAATTATTGAGCACTTGCTGCATGCCAGGCTCAGTCCAAGTCCTTTATCCCATTCAGTCTACACTGGCCCTCTTTTACAGGCTGGAAAATCAAGACTGAGAACCATTATGTCTCTTGTCTCACAGCTAATAAGTGTGTGGACCAAAATTCAGGCCCAGGCTGTCCAATTCCAGAGCTCTCTGCATCCTGAGTTAGCAACAAAGTCCTGATACACCAACTGCGTTAACCTGAGTCTTATTCCCCCTTTCCGGTTCTCTTTCAGTTCTGCCCTATCACCAGGTTGCATGCCTCCGGTTGGAGCAAATCTGTTATTAACGCCTCTCTATTATTTGCTAAACTCCTCTGTAACACATGGGGAACATCCTCAGCCTCACAGCCTTTGCAGGCAACAGTGCAGGGTAGCTAAAATTTAATAACAGGGACTTTATTGTATTTCTTCTTATGGCAAGAGAGACTGGGTTTTCCCTTCGGTAGCATATATTGTTTCTTTTGAAGGTAATTGTGTTTAAGCTGAAAAGCGATACGATGTAAAGACATACATGAAGGAAATAATAGCGCAGGTGGAATTCAGTACAAATCCTGGGAAGTTACTGTGCCAGTGACCCGATTCGGGAGACCCCAGCTCTGCAGCCTCTTCTGTACGGGAAGGTTTCCAGTCACATGGTGCTTATGGTTGTGGGGCCTGGCCAGGGCTCTGGGCTGAGCAACACTGTGTCTTTTCAGGTACGAGAAGCTTTGCGGACGCCTCTCCCACCTGAACCTGTGTGTGACCAGTGAGATGCGGGAAGACCTGGCAGAGAACTGGGGCATCAAGTAGGGAACTGGGGTGGGGCAGTTGGTCCCAATGGCAGTGCCTGCTGTGTCATGTTGGCGAGGCATCCGAAATACCCGGGGGCCTGGGAGATGGTTGTTGTCTTGGGAAGCTGAGGGAGGACGAGGTTGGAGTTTCTTTCCCAGCCAACCAGATGGCCCAGGCAGTTTCCTCTCTGAAGTCAATATATGTTGATTGATATCAGAGAGTAAAGAAGAGGGAGAGAAATATCAATGATGAGAGAGGTCATTGATTGGCTGCCTCATGCATGTTCCCCACTGGGGATCAAGCCTACAGCCCAGGCATATGCTGGGAATCAAACTGTGACCTCTGGTTCATAGGTGGATGCTCAGTTTTTGAGCCACACCAGCTGGACTGGCCCAGGCAGTTTTATTAGAACTTCCTTTCTGACGCCCCAAGTAATTCATGGCTTTTTCTTGTCATTGTCTGCGACTTGGATTCCCCAAGTGCCCTTCTTTTTCCAGATCCTCCTGGGTCTTCTATCCCTTAGGCCCCTCTCCACTCCTCCCACTAATCTCTTTGCAGAGCTGTGACTGTCTACGACAAGCCAGCATCTTTCTTTAAAGAGACACCCTTGGACCTGCAACACCGGCTCTTTATGAAGCTGGGCCGCACCTACTCTGCACTCAGGGCCAGGTAGGTCTCCTGTCTTCCATCTTCTCTTGTGTTCGCTGCTGTCCCCGCTTCTCCATCTCTTTGCTGCAGACTTGGGAATCCACTAAATCCATGGGTTGGCTAACTATGGCTCCAGGCCCACTGCCTGTTCATAAATAAAGTTTTATTGGAATGCAGCACATTCATTCATCGATGCATTGTCCACGGCCGCTTTCACACTACAACAGTAGAGCTGTTATAAAAGGGATCAAATAAAAGCTTGAAGTGTTTATTCTCTGGCCATTTAAGGAACTGTCCGTTTTGCTCAAGGCTGTGGGCATCTTGCCCTCCTGCCTGCAGGTTTCTGGCCCCATGGCGGAGTCTGTGGACCTGTGTGATGTGTGAGGTGTCTCCCAGGGCTCGGGAGAGGCCCTCTGAGCAGCAGTTCACACGCCAGTTCGCTCCTTTCAGTAACCTGGGAGCCAGGTGGGAGGTCACAACATCTTCATCCAAAGCTGAGGGGACGATGAGAACAGAAAGCTGGTGAAGGCTGGGACTGAGGCGGTCTTGTCTGCTGCTGTGACCTCACACCTAGCAACAAGGAAATATTGATACAGAAAGCAAGGCCCATGTCTGGCCCCGGTCTAGGGTTGTAGGGTTGGCTCCGTGTCTCTGACATGGCCGTACCCTGATCTTTGGGAGCTTCTGGGCCTTGATCTGGTGGGAGATGGCTCTCCTGGGGCCTGTGGGCCTGCTCTGTGGCATCTTACAGGCTCTGTCTCTGCTCCTTCAGCTCAGATCCCTTGGACCCAGCCACGGAGAGGTCAGCCTTCACGGAGTGGGATGCTAACAGCGGGATGGTGACACGTCTTCGTGGGCGACCGGCCCTGTTGGTCAGCAGCACGAGCTGGACAGGTCTCAGGATCCCCCGCTGTGCACTTGGGGTCATGTACGAGCACCTGTCTGAGCTGGCATTCTCCTTTCTGCCAGGCCTGTACCTCCCACATATATTTGGGGTGCCCTGAGGCCCTGATGAGAAAGGGAGGGCATTGAGTTGGGTGGGATGGGGGCCAAGGGAAACATTTAGAAACCAGTGTGATACTCTTTCTCTCTTCTTGTAGAGGATGAAGACTTCTCCATCTTGCTGGCAGCGTTAGAAAGTAGGTGTGTGGCTGTGATCAGGAGCTGGGCTTGTCAGGGGCTGTTGAGCTGTGAGGTGCTCACTGAGCCTTGCATGGTGTCCTCTCCAGAGTGTCCCTCCCCCCAGGGCTGCAGGGTGGGCAGCCTGGGAACTTGGGTGGTGGAGGTGGTGGCTCTGAGTCCCCATTTGGATCATGGAGTGACCAGGCCCAGAACTGAAGTCCCATCTCTGGGAAAGTGACCTTGTGTCTGGAATTGTCCCTCTGCCTCCCCCTCCCCCACCCGTCCCTCAGCTGAGTACATGATCTTGGTTATCATCATGTATTTTTTTAAACACAGAGTTTGAACAGCTGATCCTGAATGGAGCAAGCTTGCCTTCTTTGGTCTGTGTGATAACAGGTACTGCCTGGGACCCTCCATGTTCCTGTATTTGACTTGGGGCAGTGGTAGGCAAACTGCGGCTTGCGAGCCACATGCGGCCCTTTGGCCCCTTGAGTGTGGCTCTTCCACAAAATACCACGGCCTGGGTAAATCTATTTTGAAGAAGTGGCATTAGAAGAAGTTTAAGTTTAAAAAATTTGGCTCTCAAAAGAAATTTCAATCATTGTACTGTTAATATTTGGCTCTGTTGACTCATGAGTTTGCTGACCACTGGCTTGGGGGCAAGGAGTGGGGAAGGCATCTGCCTTTCTGGTGTGCCTTTCCTACTCAGGTATGTAATGCTTCTTGTTTCCTTAATCCTCATGGCAGCTCTCTGACGTAGGTTTTTCTACACCTATTTGACAGTGGGGGTGGGGGAAAGGGGGAGGGGGCAGGAGAGAAATAGGCCCAGAGGGGCCTCACAGCAGGGCATGGAGCCTGGATTTGAATCTGAGCTTTTCACTTCTGCAGTGGTTTGCAGGTGTTTTTTTTTTTTTTTTTTTTTTTTTAAAGAGGCCACTGTGACATAAAATTGCTTCCAAAGTAGCCCAATGGGAAGAGAAACAGAGCTGTGGTCAGAGGAGGAGGGTCCTGGGCCAGGTGTCCCACCTTGTGCATTCCTCTCCTTTTGGTCCCTGGGCTCCCAGGGTTGCAGGAGCCCACTGCACATGCCATGCCACCTGGGACTCCTGGCGAGGCGCAGGGCAGTCCATGTTGTTTCCAGATGGGAGTTTGATTGGAGCTGGAGAGTGCCGCTTCCTGCTCACACCTTGGCAGGGGCTTCTCAGGTCTGGGCTATGGGTGGAGCCACAGGTGGTTAAGTGCAGTAACTCCGATTTTCTCTGCAAGGCAAAGGGCCTCTGAAGGAGCATTACAGCCACCTCATTGGCCAGAAGCATCTCCAGCACATCCAGGTCTGTACCCCATGGCTGGAGGCTGAGGATTACCCTCTGCTTCTAGGTAAGGATGCCTGGCAGGAGCCCTGTGGGAGGGGGCTGAAGTTTAAGAGGGATTACGTTATGGCTGGGGGACAGACTTTTTCTGCAAATGACAAGATTGTAAATATTTTACGGGCCTCTGTTGCACATTTGTTTTTGCAACCCTTTAAAAATTAAAAGACATTCTCAGCTCAAGGGCCTCACACACATTGGCCTCGGGCTGGGTTGGGCCTTGCCTTGGGCCCTACTCCAGGGGCCACCTGGGACAGAGATGCTGCTTGCCAGGAACCTGTCAGAGGAGCGGCTTACTGAACTCCAGGAAGGAAAGCTGTTTCCTGGTGTGCCAGCTGCTTCCTGCCCCATGGGCTCAGGTGCTGTTGGCCAGGGATTGTGAGAGGGTTACCTCTTAGCCTCCACGCCTCAATTCAGTCCTGCTCTTCGGTCTAGGGAGGGGGCTGAGCTGGCTTCGGTTGGGGCCCATTGTTCCCCAAGTGCCGGAGGGCAGTGAAGAGATGAAGGTTAGGCAAGATTGACCTTCCCTTCGAGAATACCCTCCCCTTCTCTTCCCGTCTTCATTACTCTGCGGAGGGCAGAGTTGGCTTGGTACTGATGCGTCTCCAAGGCTCCTCTTCCAGTAGCCAGTGAGCAGTCCAGGCAGAGAGCCTATGTAGGCAGGCATCTCCAGTCAGTACTTAGTGATGTGAGCTTGCTTATTTGGCTTTATTTTCACAGTGACAGCTGGTTTTCTGTTGAGTCTCCTGTGGACTCAAAATTTTCCTAATTATTATGATAAAATGTATATAACAAAGTTCGCCATTTGAACCAGTTTCCCGTTTTACTTGTACATACAACTCAGAGGCATGAATTATGCTCACAGTGTTGTGCAATCATCACTGTGTTTCCAAAACAGCCTCATCACCCCAGGCAGACACTCTGAACCCATTCAGCATAATTGCTGTGGGTTCTTTAAAAATAAATGGTGGTTAAGTACGAAAAGGCATTCCGTTTAAATTAAAATGTTAGCGATAGACAGGTAGTTTTCAGATAGGGCTGAGTGGCCAGGATTGGACACTGCTGTGTCCCCACCCTGCACCAGGATGTTTGGCCGGCTCCAGCCAGTTCTCTGTGGGGTTGGGAGTGTTTCCCACTTCCCACTCCCCTACAGAGGCGTCGATCCACAGTCCTTGCAGCATGTGGGGTCAGAGGGAGCATGGCCAGTGCTCTTGACGGCTTCTCCCCCTGCAGGGTCAGCGGACCTGGGCATCTGCCTGCACAAGTCCTCTAGCGGCCTGGACCTGCCCATGAAGGTGGTGGACATGTTTGGATGCTGCCTGCCCGTGTGTGCCGTGAACTTCCGGTGGTAAGAGCGGAAACGGAATCTTCTGGGAGTCAGGTTCTCAGATCAGCAGCTGAGGGAACCGGTGTGGTCAGAGCTGCCCCCAAGAAAGGCCCCACCTCCCGATCTGTGCAGCTCAGCTGGGTGGTCCTGGGCCGTGGGAGTCCTCGGGTGGGCTGAGTCCTGCTGCAGGAGTTGGCTCCACTTAGAGCTCATGTTGAAGGAAAACTGCCTGTCCTCAGTACTCAAATGGGGCCTTAAGCTCAAAGGAAAAAGTGGTGGCTGGAATCCGCCTGCACAATTTACATGATTTTATCTCTCTTCCCTTTTGTCTGAGCTCATTTACTCTTATTCAAATTAGTCAAATGAGTGTAATTCTGTCTCTTCCTGGCAAAGATGGGGGTTTGGAGAGGACAGTGTGAGAAGAGGCTCTAGAAACTGCTCTCCCAGAGGCTCAGGAGCCAGCCTCTGGACGGAACTCCGGATGTTAGACCCTTGTGTGAACTGAGCGCCGCGCTCTGGGGTTAGCCAGAAAAGTCACCTGTAATGTGGTGAGCCCACCTCCAACCGGGTGGCCTTTTGTCTTGGTACTCTGCCGTGTGGTTAAAAAAAACAAGCAGAACCCACTGAGCGTGTTCTCACTGCAAAGAGCACAGAGCAGAAAAGGCTCAGGTCCCTGTTCATTGCCCACCCCCCCAAATTGGTTTGGATTTTTGTTATGTACCTTCCCAGGTCTGTTTTCTATTCAGATGTCAAATCTAAGACCAGATTCATTGGAACCAGACTGACTGGTTCCTGACCCCTAGCTTAGCCTGTGGGTGGGGAGTGGTGGCGAGGGGGTCCGGGTGGGCACCATGGAGTTCGGATGTCTTCTCCAGGCAGCTCTCAGGCCTCCCTCGATTCTCTCTGCAGCTTACACGAGCTTGTGAAACACGAGGAAAATGGCCTGGTCTTTGATGATGCAGAGGAACTGGCTGCTCAGCTGCAGGTAGTGTGTCTGCCCCATTCCAGGGCTTGCAGGGCTTCAGGCTGCCACTGGGCCATGCCCCTGGACTTCTTGGACTTATGCTGGGTCTGGGTGAAAGGCAGCAGGAGGCAGCAGTGGTCCCAGAGGTTGGGCCTTGGAAGGCCAGGGGAATTAAGGCACACCCCACCTGCTGCTGGGTTTATGGAGCTTATACCGCGCAGATGATATACGGTGGATTGTGTGTCACTTAGGGAGAACTGGATATCAGGAGGGAGATGAGGAGTGAAGGGAACTTCCTAGACCAGCCTTGCAAGATGGGCGGGAGTCTTCAAAGGATACTTATTTCTTATTACAAAAAGTCATATATCATCATTTTTGATAGAGACATGGGTGACAAACTTTCTTGAAAGGTTCAGCTAGAAAAATCTGGTGTGACTTGTGTTTCAATAAAGCTTTATTTACAAAAACAAGTAGAAGGTCCAATTCAGCCCACAGACTATAGTTTACAGACACTTGACTTAGTTAAACTGGGAAGAACACAGACATTGTCTTGTTCCCAACCCATGGGCTGGATTGTGGTGGCAGACAGAGGCTGAGGGGTGGATGCTCTTGGAGGAAGGAACAGCATGGCAGAGGCTGGGGCTACTGCCGGTCAATATGTGGATGGCAAGCACTGCGGCTTGTTCGAGCTGTCGAGTAGGAAATGGAACATGGCTGGGTGTGAGGGGTCCATTAAGCCCAGTGAGGGAGGGCTGGCTAGGCCAGGGAGGTCAGGTTCAGAGATGTTTGAGACCAGTTCCCCACGCTGTGTGGAAACTGGGCAGGCTGGTACAGGGAGGCCACTGGAGGCTCCCGGCCACTGGTGGTGGTAGTGTGGCCACAGAGGGAGGGTTTCTGAATCGCTGGCCAGATGGCTGTGTTTGGGGTGCAGCTTTGTTTGGGGTGAGGCAGAGGTCCAAGGCTGCTGGGAATGGGGGTGGAGGTGGCAGGAAGTGGCGATGAGGGAAGTTTTTGTCATTTTTCTTCTAGATGCTTTTCTCAAAGTTTCCTGATCCTGCTGGCAAACTGAGCCAGTTCCGGAAGAATCTTCGGGAGTCCAAGCAGCTTCGTTGGGACGAGAGCTGGAAACAGACAGTTCTCCCTTTGCTTGTGGACACGTGATGCCTTGGGCCAAAGACTGACCCCCCTGAGCATGTCCTGGTGTTGGATGTCACAAAGAGGAAGACTCTGAGGTTCCTGCAAACCCCTCCCTGCTCTCGGCCTTCCCACCAGAACTGTGCTCCATGTCCCTCCTCCGGCCTCTTCCGGCTGCTCTCCGTTCCCTGCACAAACTGTAGAGCAGCGCCCCCCAGTGGCTGGAGATGAAAGGATAACAGCAGGTGCCACACAGGATGAAATTACCCGCCCCCCTTCCTTTAAACTTTATTCAGAAGGCGAATTTTGGCAGTTTCATGACCACTTTGGTCAATAAAAAAATCATATGGTCATTTCTAAGTTGCCAGACAGTCTCAATTCAGGACAGAGAGGTGAGGGCAGCAGGGAAGTTTTCATTTAATTGGCGCTGGTATAGCTGGCTTCCCATCCCTGGGGATACTCAGTGGCACCGCGATGACGGGGGATGAGTTTTTCTCACGCTGGCTGTTCCAGTTTTGGGAGGTCCACCTCACACAGAATCTGCTGGAAGTCTCCTCGCTTCCTGTTTTTTTGAGAATGATTTAAATACAGACAGCCAGGCTGTGGGCCTGTGCTCAGTGTTGTGTGCATTGGGCTCACAGTCAATATTAATATATCAGAGATGGAGGAGAAATCCCAAACCAAAGGGCCACCAATGAAATTTTCAATAAGATGGAGAAGGTTGTCTACCAAGTGAAGTGCTAGTTCCCAATGTATATTGTCATGCTTTTTTTTTTTTTAAAAAAAAATATTTTATTGATTTTTCACAGAGCGGAAGGGAGAGGGAAAGTCAGAAACATCGATAAGAGAGAAACATCGATCAGCTGCCTCTTGCACGCCCCCTACTGGGGATGTGCCCGCAGCCAAGGTACATGCCCTTGACCGGAATCGAACCCAGGACCCTTCAGTCCGCAGTCCGACACTCTATCCACTGAGCCAAACCGGTTTCGGCTATTGTCATGCTTTATGAAGGGTAAAAGGGTTTGGATGACTGGGACAGTTAAAGAGAGGATTTGTAATAAGGAAATTTTTACAGAGCTCTGGAATTTGAGTCCACATCTTCCTAAAGTCGGGTGAGGTGGCATCTCCCCAGCACCTCAAACTTCAGTTAGCCCCAAACCTATATGTGAGGCTAACCGTGTAGCAGGGGATGTGGTGGTTGGCACATCTCAACAGCCAGAGACAGGCTTCCCAGACATGCTGACTGGGAGTCTGTGGCCCAGGAAACTAGTTCAGCCTTAAGGCACTTCTTTTTTCTTTCCTCTAGTTTATTATTTTTCTGTTAATAGCCTTTGGTTTATTCCGCATCTTTGTCCCTGTTTTTGTCTCCCGGTATCTGCCTCTCTCAGCATCTGCTGTTAGGTCCCTATTTTGAATCCTGCTTTGACATGGGCACTGCGGCCCCCACACTGTGAGCAGAGATGTGCCACGTACACTGTGGGATGTGATCCAGAACGGAGGAAAACGTACTCGATATGTGTGTTTTTACCTGCACAAGTGGAGTGCTTATCTCTGAGCCAAAATTTTCATTTCTGATTTATGGTGACTTGCTTACACCCAGAACTGCTGACGGAAAGGGGCACTCCTCCACTTGAACAGTTGTATTTCATTAGAACATAGTTGGTGGTTCCTGATTCAGAATTTAACACTCTTCAAACGTTTAAGTCCAAAGAAAGTTTTATCAGCTTTCCCACATAAAAATTCTTTCCCAAGTGATTTAATTTCCCCAAACATTTGTAAACCTACAGCCTGAGTTTCAGAATTTCCATCTCTGAGCGCTCTTCGTAGGGAAATAGCTTCTGGCTGTGACGAGGCACTGCTTCCCATGAGATCCCAGCCTTGCCTGCAAACAGAGCGTATGTGTCTCAGGATGGTGGGGTTTGCGGACAGGATGTCGCCTGCCAGGGCAGGGCTGCAGACAGGCCTAGGGGTGGGGTGGGGGGAGTGTACAGACAGATTTTCAAGCCCCATCCGGACATCTAGAGTCAGCCTCTGGGGGCAGGACCAGGAATCGTGTTTCGAAACACTTCATGATAGCCAGGTTTGCTGTCTGTCCATCGGCCATGCCCATCCCCAGAAGGTCCTGGCCTGTCTGGGTTCCCTGTAGCTCTGCACCTGTCCTACACCTCATCAGCAGGCCCAGCCAAGATCGGAACCCGCTCTGCCTGACCGGTCATCGTGTGCCTCCTCACAAAGGCTGGACACGCATCTGAAGGGGCAGCCGTTCTCTTCAGGAGCACAGATGTTTGAAGAGCCATTGGTGAGGTTCATTTTGTCAGTTTTAGTGTAAATGAAAAATTAATATTTAAAAAGAAAATGACATAAAGATGTAGAAGCACCTATGATCCTGCTGTCCAAGTACAGCAACTGTTAACTAGTGTCTATTCTTCCAGATTTCCTCCCATGTGAATAGTAATATAAAGGTGATTATTTTTTAAAATAAAAGTCGGCTTATACTATTTATGCTGTCTGGCACTTTGCTCTCTTCACTTAAAATACACGGTAGATTTTGATGGTTACCAGATGGGAGGCGGGTGGGGGATAGGTGAAAAAGATGAAGGGACCGAAAACTACACACTGGTAGTCATGAGGATATAAAATACAGCAAAGAGGATATAGTCAATTATACTGTAATAACTATATCAGATGGGTACTAATCTTATTGGAGTCATCACTTTTTAAGTTATATAAATGTCTAATCATGGGTTGTACACCTAAAACTAATATGTCAACTGTGAATTAAAAAAATTAAAAAAAAATATACTGTACTTTGTCCCAGCTCCAGAAGGACTTCATTCTTTTCGAGGCTCACAGTACTCTGCCAATGGGACATGGGCACATGGGTGTGTTTGGGTGGTCTTTGTCTGTGTTTGTCAGCAGAGGCTGCTGCAGGTGGGCTTTGCTGGGGGCGGGTGTTGGGACAAATGTGTCCTGCACTGTTGTCAGGTTCAGTTAGAAGGCCTGGTTGGGCCTGGCAGTGGTGGGAATTGTAGGGCAGTGGGTGTGGGTGTAGGGTGGGAGATGAGGGGTGGAGAGCAGGAGCTGGCTGCCTGGCTCCAATCCTTGGAGCTTAGGCCATTGCTTAGCCTCCCTACACCCGTGTTTCCATGGGCGACAGAGGATGACACCCCTCCAGCTGCTAGAGGGCCGGCACATTTCAGGTCTGGGACAGCGCGTGGTCCGCAGCAATGCCAATCCAGGGCTGTAAATGGCAGACTCCCCTCCCTTCTGAAAGTCACCCCTCGTCTTTCCATTTACTGCACGTTTAATCCAGTAGTAGCAGCTCCTGTTTTCCTGGGCGTCCCTGTGTCAGGCCCTGCTCCACCTCAGGTGGATGTTTCCGCTGTACAGATGCCCCGGGGGCAGTGCCGGCCCAGCTCCGCCAGGGAGGGTGTTGGAACCAACTCTAGAGCCTGTGCCTGACAGCAATGTGGCCTGAACTTCGTCTACCCTGACGCCTCTGGCACCCGCCATCCTGTCCACTTTACAGACAATGAAACCTGCCCTAAACACATGGCAGCGCTGCTGGTCCCAGCCCTCCAGGATCCGGTGTGCCCTCTGGCCACCGGACCCGCTCTCCCGCAGCCTCCTCTGCTGGCTTCAGGGCGGGAGTTGTTGCCCCAGCCCAGCTCCTGGTTTATTGCTGGGACCCCATTCTCTCACTTCCCTGGTTTCTGCCTCACTGGAGTCCTGTGTGGGACCAGCACAGTGGCCCCTGCAGGTTGGACGGCCTCTCAGCCTGTCCTGGGCTCACCTAGCTCAGTGGTGAACAGCCAGCATGTCTCCGGGTTGCGGATGGTGAAGGCAACGTAGGCGTCAGGAGCCCGCCGGTCCTTCTGGCAAGCAGAGAGTGTCTGCAGAACCCTGACCAGTGAGAGGACAGTTTCTGGGCAGTACAGCACATCTGCAATGAAAAACCCGGGTCACTGACAGGAACTGCCTCTAGGATTCAGGACCCCAGAATGGAGAGCACTGGGTTGTGCTAACCCTGGCAGCAGGTCAAGGGCCAGGAAAGCTGCTCTATTTGATTTAGGTTCTAGATGGCAACTGAGTGACCTCCCCCAGGCTCTGGAGAGGGACACAAAGGCTGGGCTAATAGGTCAGACCATCGTGGTGCTCTGGGGCCTGCTCTGCTCATCCCAGGCCTTGGGGGCAAGAGCCAGGTTCATTTACCTGATGGAACCACTACAATGGGAGTGCAAAAGTAGCCACTTGATCAAACAGGCGAATGTGGCTTTAGGGCACCCAAGAGGCACACCCTGTGCTTTGATGGCGCTCTGGAGGCTCACAGTGACCCTTGCAGATGTCTCAGCTGTACCTCCCTGTCCCTGTAGAGTTCATGGTCCTCTCCCCTGAAGTGAGAGTCGGTGGAGCCACAAATGGAAGCTACAGGGGGCTGAATGGCACCTGCTGCGACGATGACGTCTGGCTGGAAGGCAGCGAGCTGAGGGGCCGTCACGATGTCCCAGTCCAGCTGTGCCACCATCACCCTGGGGCTCTCTGCGTTGTGGGTGTTGTGTCCTGGTTGCTGTGCAGGGGTGATGGCATCTGAGTCTAACAGGAGGCCATTGAGAAGGATGTTCCCTCGGAGCTGCTCGAGGACAAGGCTGTGACAGTCGCTGAAGACATATGCTCTAGGATGGCACATCTTGCAAATGGCCAAGCCTGTGAGGCCGGCTCCGCTGCCAAGCTCTAAGACAGTCCTGAGTGGGAGAAGGGGACACATGCTCAAAATCGTGCTGGTGAAAATTTGCCTTGGTTCCCTGCCCTGTGCCCCGAGGTCACCTGTGAGTGAAAGCCGCTGGGTTCTCTATGGCCCATTCTGCAAGGTAGAGTGCGGCATTCCACGTGACCAGGCCGGTGGTGCCATGGGAAACGATGGCTGAGCTCTCAGAGAGTGTGACCGAGTCCCCGGAAGGCTGGATGGAGACAGGTGGAGAAGTAATCCAGCCACCAGAAGACAAGAAGCTGGCGTTAAAGAGGGAAAAAATCACAGCAGGTGGTTGGCTAAATAAACTGGCATGCCCATGCCATGGAATATCACACAGCAATAAAAAAGAATTGTTGACACATGCACCAACCTGGATGGATTGCAAGGGCGTTATGCTGAATGAAAAAGGCCAATTTCAGAAGGTCACATACGTGATTCCACTTATCTAACATTCTGAATAATAGAGTTGTGGAGACGAAGAAACAGACCAGTGGTGGGGCGGCCTGGGGTAGGAATGGGGACTAGGCGTGGGTGTGACTATGAAGGGGTGGCCTGAGGGAGGTCCTTGCCGTGACAGGATAGTTCCGTGTCTTGACTGTGGTGGTGCCTGTGCAGGTCTCCACATGTAGATGACACAGAATTACACACACTGTGCCATGTCAGTGTCCTGGCTGTGATGCTGTGAGTGTCAGCTGTTTCCGCTAGGGCATACTGAGGAAAGGACACGTAGACCTCCCTGTACAATTTTTGCAGCTTTTTGTGAATCTATGTTATCTATAATAATAAAAGCACAATATGCTAATTAGATTGGACATCCTTGCGGACACTCTACCCAATTCAACTACCCAGCCAAGTTGATGCTTTGTTGAATTGTACACTTGAAACATGTGCAGTTTTGTGAACCAATGTCACTCAAAAAAATTCGATTACAAAAAAAGAAAAACCCTGCAGTTCTGATTTTGAATTGGAAATGTCAATATAGATTCATGAGATAGTCTATGTTAAAAAGTATGGATATACATAGCACCACTCATATCCCAGTTCTGTTCACTGGAAAGGCCTACACTGGTAGCAATGAGCACCCTAATGCCCAGATTGTGGTCTCTAAATATCATTTCCCACTAAAAGAAACCAGAGCTTGTTGAAGACATGGCTGATTCCTGGTCTGGGATAGGAAATATGCAAGATGAGTCTGGAAAAGCTTGACAAAAACAAACAAACAAACAAACAAAAAACAACCCAGCAAGAGCCCTGGCCTGTGTGGCTCAGCTGGTTGTAGTGTGGCATCATGCACCGAAAGGTTGCTGGTTTGATTCTCAGTCGGGGTACATGCCCAGGTTGTGAGTATGCTCCCCAGTTGGGACGCATACAGGAAGCAACCAATTGAGGTCTCTCTCACACATCAATGTTTCTCTCTTCCTCTCCTTCTAAAATAAATAAAAACATATTTTTTAAAAAATTAAGCAAGAAAACGATTAGGGTAATGTCAAAAGGGCTCAGAAGCCTATTTGAGGTGCCATAAAACAGCACATTTTGAGCTTCAATAGGACATGATTTGCTCAGATTGAACCCCTTTTGGGGATGATAGGAAACAAATTCACTGTCTTGAAAAGGAAAGATGAAGCCTGTATCCTGCCTTTTCTCTACAAGCTGGACCTGTGAGTAACCAAATAGTGGAGGCACATCCTTATAAAATTTCTCCAGTTAACGAATGAAAACAAAGTGATAGAATCAGAAAATTGCCCTTGTGCATCCTCCAGAGAATGAGTTAGTCTGAGTGTTGGGCATTCATAACTACTGTCAGTAAGAGGAGAAAAAACAGATACGATGTGCCTCTTAGAAACCCATATTGTGTTCTTGTCAAAGCAATGAAACAGACATGAACCTGAGTGGGCCTCTGAATCCAGACACCAATTTTTGGGAAACAGAGGATGGAGGACCAAGGTGAATAGCATCACGTGTGCGCCACCAAAAGCCAGCCTGCGAAAGGCTGTTCTGAGGCACCGCTGGGAGAAGAAAGAGCTGGCATGGAGATGGTACCAGTGCATGAAGGGAGACTTCAAGCCACACCTAGTTAATGGGCAAGACAAAATGCTAGTGCCCATAGATGGACAGGGTAGTGATAAACTTCAGAGCGATTAGTCTGAAAGGGAGATGGTGGTTACTTTTGCAGGGGCTGAGGGTTAGAAGAGAGATAGGTCATACGGGGGCCTTGTGGGCTGGCTGCCAAAATTCTGTTTTTTGACTGGAGTGGTAGTTAAAAGGGTGGCTGCCTTGCAATGACTCAATAAGCTGTATATTTTGTGTGATTTTCCATATCTATGCTTTGTTTTATGGTAAAAGGTTAAAAACCGACAAAATATCCAAGATCCTTCTCACTGTTGTGTGCAGAATGGATTTTTGAGGAGCAAGAAGCTGGCAGTCACAAGGCCGCGACAGTGGTCCAGGCTGGTGAGGATAGTGGCTGGGGAGAGTGGGAAGTGACTGCTGTCCGATAACATCCACTCATCAAGTATTTATTGAGGGCTAGTGCCCTGCTATGTAAATACTATGCATAACTTAAACTCCAGCCACCCCATAAGATAGGTACTATTATTTGTCAAAGTGCTTGATTTGCAGATGAAGAAACAAGCTCAAGGGTGGATAACTAGCTCCACCTAAGGCCACAGAGCTGATGAGTCAGGATCTGAACCCCTGGGAGGCTTTTGGAGCCTGAGTTGTAAATCTGTGTGCAGAGGCGGGTGTCTGGTCTGTGTAGGGAAGAAGGCGAACAGCTCCTACCAACAGATAGCTCCTGTGGCACTGAGTGGGCTCCTCAGCTGTCAGGATCTCTGCCAACGCCTCGTATAGCTCGTCCAAAGGCTCTTCATGAGCAGCTTCATGCTGGGGGTAGTGGAGCAAGAGCATTAAATATGGACCCTCATGAATCAAACAAAAGTCCTGTCTATTTGCTTTTACTGACTTCTAAAAACGGCTGGAGGATTTTCACCAAATATGGAGGGGCAGATTGGGATGGACTGACATAACATGGGCCACCTGACATATAAAAACTTCAGTGGGGGCACCTGGGTATTTCAAATAGGTACAGAAATGGTGAGGGTGAGAACATGGTATAAATATGGAATGGTATGAGAGCTGCTGTGACAGGGACAGAGAGCTCTGCCCTTTGACCATGATGTCCTGGATGGAGAACACAAATGGTGCTTTTAGGTGGGCCCAGGCAAAAGCCACAGGATGGCACTCCACACTTCAGGGTGTGGCTTCATCAGTTGGGCAACCTGTCTGCGCCCCATGCGGGGGGAGGAGGGGATTGGGTGGAGTGGGATGGCAGCCGGTGATCTTGCTCTCCCTAGTGGTGGGGAAGAGATCTGCTGGTGACTGCTAGATGTGCCATGCTGGTGAGAATGAGGGATGGAGAGGCCGGGATCGCTCCATGTGCTAAGGGTGGGTGAGACACAGCCCTTGTATTCAGAGGCCAAACAGGTCAGGCCTGCTACTGATCACTGAGGGTTTGTCTTACTGAACTCCAGCCTAACATGAAACTCGGAAAATTTGGGTTCAACCTTAAAATCCATCCCGCATCAGTCAGGAAAAGAGCTGTTCCAGGTAGTTCATTGGGGGTAAGGTAATAAGGGGAACTAGTTATAAAGGCATTGCAAGACCTAAAACCTCCAACAAGTACAGTGCAGCAATCCAGAGACTGGCAACAGTAGGAAACTGTCAAAACCTCTCAGGCGGCAGAACAGAAGGAGAAGGTGGGGATACGATGCTCAGGGCTACCTGGTAGAAATGACAACTCGCACAGGGACCACAGAGGCGATGCAGCTGCTGCTGGAGATCCCTCGAGGCAGAGAGGGAGAAAGGGTTTGCAGAGGAGGCAAAGGGCATGGGATGGATATGAGCCCCAACAGGCAAAGCAGGGCAGAGGGCCTACTTCTGGAGAGCTAGCCAAGTGCCACTCACCTTTCTGATGAGCTCTGAGAGAAAGCACCGGATATACTTCACAGACGGCGGATGCTTCACGCACAGAGGATGTTTCACGGTCTATGACAAAGGACACATGTGAGTTGCTGAAAAAACCCGGCCTTAATCTCCCAGGGGCTCTAAGTGACTAAACAGCAAACCCGTTACCCATGCAAAAGTTTTGGCTGTAGGTGATTCTTATGCATCTGAAAGAGTAAGTCTTCAGAATGAGCCCTTTCCCAACAATTCTCTACTGCAGGAGCACAGACTGTGGCAATGTTTCTAACATTCATTCTGAGCAGGAATGTGAGGCACGCGGACCCAAGCGAACACCCTGCTATCAACTGAATATCTGCATCTCCCCAAATTCATATGTGAAATCTAACATCCAATGCAATGGTTTTATTAGGTGGGGCCGTTGGGAGGTGATTAAGTCATGAAGGTGGAGCCCCCAAGAATGGGATTATTGCACTTATATGTGAGACCCCCATAGCGGTCCCTTGTGCCTTCCACCATATGAGGATACGATGAGAAGATGGCCCTCTATGAATGAGATCGGAGACCCTCACCAGATGCTGAAGTTGGCACCTTGATCTTGAACTCTGCAGCCTCCAAAACTGTGCAAAATAAATTACTGTTGTTTGTAAGCCATGTAGTCTATGGTACTGTGTTACAGCAGCTGGACTGGTCTAAGACACACCCCTTCCCAGGGCAGCCAGCATGAAAGAGAATTTGTAGTAAGGACAAGTGTGGATTGCCTGGCTCCATGGAGAAGGCAAGAGCCCAAACGGTGGAACAAGGCAGATTTGGCACCTGTCCTCCTGGAACTCATATCCCAGCCAAGGGGATGAGCAGGTGCCAGACCATGATGAGTGCTCTGATGGCCAGGGCAGAGGAAGATGGGGGCTCCACCTGGACGTGGAGGAGGGGAAAGGGGGCTCTCAGGAGTGACGGTTCAGTGGAAAGCTAGAGAATAAAAATCCAGGCAGAGATCTGGCATTTTGGGAAGGAGGGCAGGGTGACAGAAGCAATGAGAGTAGGGGGCAGTTCCAGGGGGCCTGTTGGCTGGAGGGACATTATTTTACCCAAGGGCAATAACCCACACACTGCTCAGGGGCTTCCTAGTTGGCTGGTGCTATGTGGGGTAAGATTCGGAGTAGCCTACAAGAGAATGAACAATGACCTTGGACATCTCTGAGCTCACAGTCCCGAATATTAGATTGCCCTGAAGTCCACCCTAGCTACAGCTTCACCTTCTCTATTTGGTGGTCAGAGGGATACTCCTGGTTCATCCTCCACACAGGAATTCTGTTTTTTTTTTTTTCTTAAATCCTCAACTGAGGACAAGAGAGAGAGAGAGAGAGAGAGAGAGAGAGAGAGAGAGAGAGAGAGAAACACTGATCAACCGGTTGCCTTCTGTATGTCTTTTTAGGGGACTATTCTACAACCGAGCCCCATTGGCCAGGGCCACGCAGGAATTCTTAATCTGGGTTCACTGGAGGGCTAGTGGTGGGAGGAGGCTCTAGGACTTCCCTGAATTTGTATTCCAAATCTATTCTGATGCATTTTTTTTTTCCTGGGGGGAGAGCCCATAGCTTTGGGTTTTGAGAAAGGTTCATGACCTTTCAGAGGGTTGAGAGCCGGGAAGCAATGTAATCTGCACTTGATCCACATGGCACCGTGGCAGTTCCGTATATACCTTCCCCCACATGCATCTTAGAATCCAAAACTCAACTCTAAAAAACAGGGGCCCACCTACATCTAGAAGATAGACACCAGTGGGCAAGGCTTGCATCTTTAATTTTCCCTTAAATGTAAAGAATAAATTCTCTGAACAGCTGGCAAATGCTACATGTTCCGACAGCTGTCACTTGTTTTCTCTGTGGACAGTTTAAAAAACATCTGCCAGACTTCCTCCTCTCAAGTAGATTTCTGTATATTCTGATATCTTCATCTAAGAAAGCAGAAGAGCCAGAGCTCTCTGAGGTGCTCCCGCCCAAATGCAGTGCCTTTCTTCTGAAAGGGGACAAGCACAGGCCTACAAGACAATGAACAAATGACCTTCTGTCATGTCCTCCTGGGCACGTCAGGAGGCTGGCGACTGCATCCCAGTGATTCTCACCTTCTGCAAAATATCAAGCAGCAGCTCAGAACCGGAGTCCCTTAATTTCTCTTCTAGGCTCTATTTGGAGACAGAGTGGGGGGAGAGAGAGAGAAATCAAGACATTTTCACATGAATATTAAACATGCAATAGGGCATGTTGGCAAAGTGCTAAGTGATCCCTCCCCAGGGACCTTGGCGAACTGGAAGTAGAAGCCAGAGGAGGCTGAAAGCCTGACCTTGACAAGTCCCAGGTTGCATCTGGATGAGTCGGAGAAAGAATATCAGGAGACAGACTCTTGGTTTGCATTAGCCCTGGCTGCTAAGCCTCGCCTGGGTCACAGACTGGCTTGGTGGCTGTCCTCGTCAGCCAGGACATCAGTGCGTGGTGGGCTTGCCTTGGACTTGACAGTTGAGTTAATGTGCAGCTGCCAGGCCCAGCTTATACACTGTCCTTCCTGCAGGGGACCCCTGGTAGTTAGCTCAGGCTCCAGAATCAGGCAGACTGCCTGGCTGGTGAGTGACCCTGGGGCAGATCCCTTTATTTCTCCAGAACAACTTATCACATGCTGCAAAACCTGTCCCTAGCCTCTCTCTCATCTCACTTGCCATCATTCACCTCTCCTCTGCTCATGCCACTCCAGCCACACTGGCCTCCTTACAGCAGCTTGCTCTCACTGGCAGAACCTCTGCACTCCCTGCTCCCCAAGACCTCCCACAGCCCACTGCTTCACTGGTCAGGTCGTGACTCAAATTTCCCCTCCTGGAGGCCTTCCCAGATTCCCCTACTTTGATGAAACATTTCCTTGTTTTATTGACTTTATAGGCACCGTTATCCCATGGCGTTTTCTTATTCATTCATTTCCGTGTTTATTCTCTGGCTCTCCCATCTGAACAAGGCCTCACCTGTGTGCTGCTGATCCTGGTGCCTGGCTCATGGGAGGCATCCAGTAAACATTTGGATGGAATAAAAATACCAGCTAACACATACATCCATTTACCATGAGCCAGGCACTGCCCCAGATACTTCATTGTCATGCACTCCTGATAACAGCCCTTTGAGGTAAGCATCCTGTGTTACTAATAAGAAAACTACAGCCCAGAAGTGTGCAGTCACTTGCCCAAGGTCACACAGCTTGTATGGGTTTGGGCCAGGATTCCATTTCATTCTCTCAGGTCTGAGCTCTCCATTGCTGCACTCTACCTCTCTTCTAGTCAACCTGTGTGGTAAAACACAGTAATAGTCATAGCACCCACCACATGGGTGTTGTGGGCCAGCCTAGGTATGCATTTAGCATGTTCCTGGTACAGAGTATGCACTTACTTTATGTGAAAATTTTAGCTAACATGGAATTGGGTCCCATAGATGCTGTTAGAAAGGTTTAAATTTTGGGTTAAAAATGTACATATTCCTTCATGACTGGAAATGAGCTCTCAGAATGCTAAATGATTTATGTCAATAAAATACAAATGACTAACGAGGGGAAGACCCGGGAAGAATACATATCCAAACTGAGTCATCCCAGTGAGCTCACCGCACATGAATTATAAAGGAGGCAATGTCATTAGACATCTCCTTGGCAGAGGAAGCTGCTGCCATGCCATTGGCCTGTGCAGTGGCAGGTCCCAGGGCAGGGGAGGTGAGACTTCTATCATCTATTTTCTGGCCAGCGTTGTTCCTCCCTGTCTTTTCCTTCTGAGGCTTAAGAGTCAACTTCAAAGTTGCCTCTGAGACGATTTTGTCCAAAGCTGATGACAAAGATGAACACACCCAGGGGCATGTGTCTGTAACTGGGTGCGGGGGTTGTCTGTGATCTGGTCACCGCGCTCATTGCAACCTGATCTCTAGCTGTGCTGAGGCTGCAGACCCTTAAAATGGGCAACAGCAGCTGTTTCTCAAGACTGGGATAACTGGCTTAAAAAAAAAAAAAGTCATGTAAAACTACTGGGAACTGTCCAGGACCCTAAAAACCTGAGTGAAAAAGGTAGTTGGGAGGAAGTCCTGCATTCCTTCAATTCGTGGGACCCAACTCAGCAAAGGTAGCGGAGGGCGGGAAGGGCCCAGACAAGAGGGGACAGGGGATCGGGTGAAGGGTGGGCTTCCCAGGGGCGTGCAGGTGCACCTCCTGCTCTCCGCCATCAGCCTGCTCGGCCCCCCGCGCAGCCCCAGGTCCAGCACTAGAGGTGAGGCCCCGACACCCGAGAAAGCCGAGGTCGTCCAGTAGAGGGGAGGGCGGGAGTGGGAGCCCGTAGCGCCCCCCTCACCAGTCCTTCGCCACCCACCGCTGGCACTCAGCGCGCCCGCCACCCACCTGCCACGGGAAGGAGCGAAGCGCGCGCGCCGCCAGGAAGCGGCGCTCGAAACTCCGCAGCAGGAGGGAGGCTTCCACGCTCTCCTCCGGCGCCATAACGGGGCGGAGCCGCCGCGTTGCTCGGAAGACGGGGCGGGAGCGGGGCGGTGCCTGGAGGAGGCGGGACCAGCCCTCGGCGACTCGCGGGGGCCGAGGGCGGGGCTTGAAGCGGCCAGAGAAGGCCCGAGAGGGGTCCGGTCCGGGGATCGGGAGCGGGGCCAGGCGCGCCCCTGCTCTGGGTGGAGCGGTCAGGGAGTCTAGGCGGGGCCAGCGGTGCTCGCGTCCCTGCGTGTGGTTTGGGGAGGGAGTCAGGGCGTTGAGGGTTCTGGGAGGCGGGACTTGGGGAAAGTTGGAGTCGGGTGCACAGGCGGCTCCGGCGAGCTTTGGGACCTGGGAGGCGGGGCCAAGGTTGGAAGGGGCGGGGCCAGGCCCAGGCGGGGCGGGGTCAGGTTTGGCGCCACACGAGGGCTCGGTGGAGCCGTGAGCGCTCCCACGGGAGGGTCCCCTGAGGATGAGATGCCATTAAACCTTCTCGCCCTCCCGCACTTTCCCGAGGGTTTCTTTGTGGGAGGTGTTGTGGGGTGACTTCCACGACCAGTTGCAAATGACCACAGAGGCGATTAAGTTGGTAGTAAGCAGGCAAGGATTTATTGAATACTGGCAAGGAGGGGGGGGGGCACCATGCAAACACCCACAGCCCCCCCGCCCTGCGTGCAGGCAGGCCTTTTAAAGGGGTCTGAACCATGAATGTTATTGCCCTGCATTTGGCAAACAGCCCTCAAGGATGACGCAAAAGGGTGCCAAAAGATTATGAATGACCCTATTGCTCGCTCTTTATCTTCTAACTATGTTTTCTGCTAAACATGGGAATGTGGTCCTATCTTTGTAAAAACAGGTGTCTTATCTACATAATTGGTGCCGAGGTTACTCCTCCAGTCTTCAAGGTCATAAGCTAGGAACTAAAGCAATAATTCTTTTGTTTGAAGCAAGCAGAGGTGAACAGTGGCCAAAGTTTCAAACAGCAGTTTTACTCAGTAAATGTTCTTATGACCTTATTTCAGGAGGCAGCCCCCGCCTCCCTCGCCTAGCCCTGTCCCGTTGGCCCGCTTCTCTGTGTGAATGGGCAAAAGGGACCCCGCCCGCCCTCATGCCCCTGGAGAGGGTGTCTACTCAGGCCCGGGGTCCGCGGGCTCCGGCCATGGCCGCCTTTTCCCTCCTTGGAAAAGGGCACTTAGGTCAAAATGTTGTTTTCCAAACTGACTGGCACACGGAGGGCGAAGAGAAATGGAAGAGAGGCAGGCCACCCCAGGAGGGTAGGTGCCAGGTTTAATAAGGGAACTTATTTAAGAGTCTTGTCTGGGAAGTCTCGAGAGGAGTGGGTCTCGGCGCTACCGGCCAGAATCTTAAAAGTTTCCGTGGAGGCCTTCAGTGGTACCCAGTCCAGGTGGTCCACCACCACAGTTCTCTCAAGGCTGTGTCCTAGAACCCGCTCCCACTTTGGGGACTGCGGGCAGGGGAGGGTAGGGGAGAGGTGAGGCGCCTCCACCTGCCCAGGCCTGCTCGCAGGTCAGCCTGAGGTCACGGCCTCTCCATGACCTCCTGCAGAAGGCAGGAGCTCTGGCTCCCCCAGCCTTTGGGTTTGTCCCTAACCCAATGGGAGTTTTTGTTCACCAAACGCTTATTAGCAGTTATATGCTTGGCACTGGGGATGCAGCATGAAAAAACAGGAGTGGTCCCTGCTCTCCGGGGCCTCAGGGGCTCTTGGGGGAAGGGGACATTGAAGTAATCCTTGCACCTAAATGCAGAAGCATGATGGCATTAGATGCCAGGCAGGCAAACTCGGAGCTGAGTGGGAGTGAGACTATGCAGGAAAAAGGAGTCTGAAAGAAGAGTAAGGGGACTCTTGGGTGTTGTGGAGTGGTACAGAGGTAGGGGTAGGGAGGAAAATTAAAAAGTAGTTATTTCTGTGTGACATAATCATGTCTTGAGTGAAAGGCAGGGCAGATAGTTCCCAACTTACCAGTACCGACCCTGGAGTTTGAACTGTGTTCAAAGTCTACACGGTTAACTTCACAAATCTCTCACAAAAATGTACTTAGAAGCATCTCGAGAGCTAATTTGCAGAAGGCAGATGACAGGATAGATGAAATGTCATTACCCCCTTTGCATGAGTGACAGTGGAGCCCTGTTCAGCTATGAGAACTAGAGAGGAGAATTAATTCTAATCGAATGCATTTATTCTCTCATATCTGTTGTGCTTTTTCCACAACCAAGAGAGCACAGGATCTGACACACAAATGGCTTATCTTTTCATTCCTTCAACACTTGTTGACTTAAAGAAAGAAGGTGCACTGTGGTGTTTGCTGTATTTTAACATGGAATTCATGGTTTCAGGTTCTGAGATGTTGCAAAAATCCTCCTAGTCACAGTGTCCGGAGATAGAGTCACCAGTGATACAAAAATGAGTCTTAACTTTGATTTGAGTCTTGGTCCTAAAGGGCGACTCTCGGGATTTTGGTCAGGTGCATTGGTTCACTTTTGCTGTTTTGATGAGCGCTCTGCCTGCGGAAGAAAACCAATGGCAATGAGTCAGTTAAACTCATAAATACAGGGCTTATTCTAGGAACACACATAATAGCTATTATCTTTCCTCTGAGGAGTGAAAGGACATGTATAGTTAATGCCAGAGTAACACTGTCTGATGTTATGCTAAGATATTAATAAACCTAGGCTGGTCCAACCTTACCGAATGCCATAGATGGGAAGCAGATTGGGGAAGGACCCTGAGTAGGCTGCAGCATTGATCTACCCCCAGAAGAAACCTTCATCTTTGCGTGAGGGCTCTCAAGAGGGACAAAGGTGATATGTTTCAGGTCTGAATCTGGAAGAATCAAGGCACTGAAGGAATGTTTGAGGTTTTATGGACCTCAAAGGTGTGGTATGTTCAGGTAAGTGAAGATTAGGACTGCCTTTTAAAACAAATAAAAATTCCAGATGGTGTTGATATGGATATCCCATTAGGATATCCCAGTGGTCTTTCCAGTGGCAAGAGGGATGTGAATGAGCACATGCCAAATTAGTGATTCAGCTTTTGGATTTGAGGCTTTCATGAATAGTAATAATAATAAAAACCTAATGCATTTTAACTGTATGGAACGGTTGCCTTTTAGAAATTATGCTGTGGGCATGGCAATTCAATCAGTACATTGCAGTTTTTCCTTTATCTCTCCTATGGCTAATGGTTTCTGTAAAAAAGGACCAATTGATTTCTTTCTAAAATGTTGCTTCAGGGTATAGAGACCTTTATAGGTCATGTTTCAACTCACAAGAAAATTTTATAGTTTAAATAGAACTTAACGTTAACTGTGGGCTTTGAAATGGAGTTAAGGTTAAGTAAAGTTCTGCCTTATAGTGTTCGGGAGGTCCCCATGCTATGTCCAAGTAGAAAAATGGTCAGGGTTGGGTGCAATAATATGAAAGGCTCAGTCTCATGATAAACTACTGAGATGTAGAAAGCAGTACTCCAGCTCATATAAAGCTTTGATTGGTGGCAGAACCAATATTATGGGTTGAATTCCTCCCTCCTCCCAAAGATAAGGTAAAATTCCTAGGAATGTGACCTTATTTGAAAATAGGGTCTTTGCAGACAGAATTAAATTAAGATAGGGTCATACTGGATTACAGGGGTCCCCAAATCCCATAACTGGTGTCCTTAGAAAACAGAGAACAGGGAGAAAGGGCTGTGTGACAATGGAGGCAGAGATTGGAGGAAGAACATCAAGGACTGTTTGCAACCACCAGAAGCTAGAAGAGGCACAAAAGGACCCTCCCCTACAAGTTTCAGAGGAACCATAGCCTTACTCAACCCTTGATTTTGTATTTTTAGCCTCCAGATTTATGAAACAATACTTTTCTGTTGTTTTAAGCCACCCAGTTTGTGGTACTTTGTTACGGCAGCCCTAGAAAACTAATACAACTAGTGTATAATTTGGGGGTCTAGTTCAACATGAAAATGCAGGGTCCTTGTTAAGAATTTTGAGACTGTGGTAGTAGCTTATTAAACCAAGCTGGGGGCTCTTCTGAGTCCTGGGCCCAAGCTGCCTCTGGTTGCTGGGTTCTCAAAGTGCTGGACCCCTTGTGGCAGGAAGTGACTGAGATGGATGATTACAATATTACAATGTGCACCAACCACAGGAAACCCAAAGGCCACTCACTTCTTTTTCCGACGAATGGCTGTGTATGTCACGCTAGTGACAAACAGAACTGCAAGAACTCCTGTGATGGTCCCGAGACCTATTGCTGTATTTTGGAGAGCAGATGACTTCTGCATCTCCGCTCCTGTTAAAAAAAATCAGATTGTTTTTAATTGTCTGATTATTAAGAGACTGTTCCAGATGCTCCAGGGTCCGTGGGATGTTTCCCATCCAGGCGCTAGTGAATATTAATTATGGAAATGAAATGTACATTTGACCCAAGAAAGTGCTCACTGTAGAGAAATCTCACAGGGCAAGTCATTGAAAGACGATTTACTAAATGACCTATTCGCCAAATGACCCATTTGCCTAATGACCATTTTGCCAAATGACCAATTTGCTAAAAGCCAATTCACTGAAAATCAGTTGGTGGGATGTCCACTGCTTATCAATAACTGATGGTCAGACACACCTTACCCCAGCCTCCAGTGTGCTATGGGACAGAAATTGGGTCCAAATAGTTGAGCAGAATTCTAATGTGTTTTTAAAATTCCTCAATACTTTGGTGAAGTGGTCATTTACTTAATTAGTTTTCTGCAAAATGGCCTGCTTTCTGTAAGTTCACAAGAAGATTGTGGGCAGTGACTTGGAAGAAGGGAAAAGGGTGCAGGAAGCTATTCTTCATACTCTGTTTTGATTGAATATGGTTGCTCTAAGTACTCAGTAAATCATCAGGCAATATCTAAGTCTCTCCCTGCAGAGGAAAAGCTGACCAGAGATGAGATGATTTCTTTCTTCCTTCATGTCACCCAGATTCAGGATTTTTTAAAAAACCCTCACCCGAGGATGTGTTTATTGATTTTAGAGAGAGAGAAAGGGAGGGAGAGAAGGGAAGAGGGGGGAGAGAGAGAGAGAGGGAGGGAGAGAAGGGAAGGGGGGGGAGAGAGGGAGGGAGAGAAGGGAAGGGGGAGAGAGAGAGGGAGGGAGGGAGAGAGATGAGAGAGAAACATTGATTGGTTTGTTGGTTGCCTCCTACACGAGCCTGGACTGGGGATCAAGCCTTCAACTTTTGGTGTACGGGAAGGCAATCCAATCAACCGAGCCCCTGGCCAGGGGCCAGATTTAGGATTTTGAAGTCTTAAGAATTAGCAACCTCATTTACAGGAACCCTTGCCCCTTCAGCCATGAGTGAAATGGTTAGCAGCCTTTCTCCAGGTGCTAGCATGCATGGAGTTGAGGAAAGAAGGCTAATTTTTGGTATCTACAAGGGGCAGACTGCACACAATTTCTGATGATCAGTAGGATTATCCTCTGATTTCCTCTATAGAGATCCTTCCCTTTGTCCCTGAAGCACTATGTAAAATGTCCCAGCACATCCAGGGGTCCCTACCTCCTCTGCTATCTTTTTAGAGCTGCTGATATCTTGTACTGGGGGTGCTGAAGCTGCTGGGAAACAGGATTATCCTGCTTGATTTCACCCCGTCCCCCCTATGAATCTATTTTTTTCTCAGGACAGGAAGCAACTGCCAGTTTTCTGGTGGTTGCTTTTGCATCTCACCTGGCCTCTGGTCCACAAGCATTTCTTGGGTGACTGCCAGGGAGCCATTGTGGGGCTCGGGGGTAACCCCCAGGAGCTTACACATGAGTGGGTAGATATGGATGCTGTCAAAAGGCTCAGCCAGGTGATTCTTCTTAAAACTTGGCCCAAAAGCTCTGAATATAGTCTTCATGTCCTCGAGATCATTATCAAAGCCATGGTCTCCTTTGTTGAAGTAAATTATAAGTCGCTGAAAAATAACAACAAAAGAGCTATTTTAGATCCCAAGTCACTGAAAGAAAATTGCCCCTTAGTTAATATCATGCTTGTTGGATCCATGAAATCTTTGAAAATTTAAATGACGAGGAAGGACACTGCTTTCTGCACTGGCAAAGAGAAGAGCAAAGAATGAAAGATCTTTAGAATAAATTAGAAAGAATACCCATTAGAAACAGCAAGAATATAATAATAACAATACTGGCAATGGCAGTAAGCTCAAGCATAAAGTGCTTACTATGTACCATTAATTGTTTTGAATGCTTTATAAATATATGTTAACTCTATTTACTCTCACAGTGGCCCAGCAAGGGCACTGTTATTAACCTCCCTATTTTGAAGATGTGAAAACTGGGGAGCCTGCCCTGAGTCATGTAGTAGCAAGGTTTGGAGCAGAGATCTGAACCCAGACTTATGGTTCTAGAGCCAAGTATGTTTTTTATGGCATAAAAGTGTATATATATATATATATATATATATATATATATATCCATATATTAGAGGCCCAATGTAGGAAGCTTTGTGCAAGAATAGGCCTTCCTTCCTCTGGCTGCTGGCACTGCCTTTGCTCCAGCCCAGAGCCACCTTTCTGCCTTCCTTCGCTCCAGCTCAGAGTTGCCTTTCTGCCTTCCTTAGCTCTGGCCCAGAGCTGCCTTTCCGCCTGCCTTTGCTCCGCCTGAGCTGCCTTTCTGCCTTTGCTCCAGTCAGAGCCGCCTTCCGTCTCTCACCTTGTCATGTCATTTTGCATATTCCCTCCTTATTGGCTGTGGGTGCTGCCACCTTTGTCGTGGAATTATGGTCAATTTGCATATTCCATCTTAGATAGAATACACACACATATGTGTGTATATATATGTATGTATGTATGTATGTGTGTGTATATATATGTATATATATATATTTGGGGGAGTTTGGAGAGGAGGCAATAAGTACTATAGGTAATTGTTTAATGAATGTCAATAGGTTTTTGTGTGTGCACCCCTTTTCATTTATTTATTTATGACATTTTACATTCTTTTATTAGTATGCATTGCATTTTTTGAGACCCCAGTGTGGATTTTACGCTCCCTCCCAGCTTTGCGCAATCTGTATTAGCCCCCTTGGCAGTGCCCCATTGCCACAGTGGCTAGTGACTGCCCTATGGATGGCACATGTCAACGGGAGATACTTCTAAATGCATTCATACCACCAGGAGCTGCTGTCCATAATGGAAGCCTGTTCTCTGGACTCTGGGAGCGTGTGTGCCCCTTTTCAAATGACTAGGTCACATCAGTCACAACACTTTATATTTTCTTAGGACCAACAGATGTTCCCACAGATAAGAAATGTGGTGCTCCGTGCTTTGGAGAGTTGGTCTCGTATTTGGCCAGGTGACTGCCGAAAGTCCTGTCACTCAGCTCAGGCTCCCTTACCCTAAAGAAATCAGTCCAACGACCTTTGAGGACGTAGGGAGGCCCATCAAGAGCAAGTGCCCCAGTGACGCCCTCATGTGGTTTACCAGCTCTTTAGTTCCTGAAGAGAGAACAGTAGCATCCACTTTGCTCTGCACCGCAAGGCAGGCAGGTGAATGGAAATCTGGGTGGTGTACTTAGTGAGATGTACTAAGACCAAAAGATTTTCTGACTAATTGTTAGTTTTCCAGAAGATTAAAGTGATCACAGCATCCTATTCCCTCAAACTCTCTGGTTGGTCATATTGGGAATGTGACTGTTTCATTAAATGCCTTGGCCTTACTTGCAACCTGTTACATCATGAACTAGGTTAACAAAGAGGCCACTGACTCTGGAATCTCTCCTTGGAGAGGCTTTAATTTTGGGCATACATCCTCAGTGGTTTGGACTATTTGAGGGATTACAAAATACTAATAAATTAGTGCACTTTATTGCGAATATTTCCACCACTATTAGACAATAACCTAGTGAATTTTCCCAAGACTTGTAGCAAGCTGAGAATATACAGATTGCAAACATAATTATAATGTTTGGCCCTGTCCACAGCCTTAGATAGGGATTCGTCAAGCTATACCTGGGATGCTCTTCTGTTATGTGATATTTGAATATCATCTCAACTTTGTTCTGACATGAATTATTGGTTGGTAGTTAAGAAAAACCAGACATTTTCACTTATGTCTCACGATTAGCATTGGTTTTGCTTATTTAAATCTAATAAAAATTGTTGAGATAAAATTTACATACCACACAATTTACCCATTTAAAGTGTACAATTCAGTGATTTTTGGTGTATGCACAGAGCTATGCAACTATTCTCAAAACCAGCTTAGAAGATTTTCGTCATCTTAGAAAGAAACCCTGTGGCCCTCTCTAGTCACTCCCCATTTGTCACTCAGGCCTCTTCACCTCTGGCCCTAGACAACTACCAATCTTATGTTCTATCTCTATAGATTTTCCTGTTCTGGATATTTCATTTAAATGGAATCATACAATATGTGGTCTTTTGTATCTAACTGAGCATAATATTTTCAAGATTCATTTGTTCCTTTTAATGGCTATATAATATTCCACTGTATGGATATATCATATTTATCCCATTCATCAGTTGATAGGCATTTGGGTTGTTTTCACTTTTTGCTTATTGTTAATAATGCTGCTTTGAGCATAATATATACATTTTTGTGTGAACAGGATTGCTTTTCTTTTCTTTCCTTTCCTTTTCTTTTTGAAATGTACCAAGGGGAACCAGGAGGTAGTTTTTTGGTGAATTTCCTGGTGATCTGTGTATAATAATCAAACACACAGGCTTGGGTTCAGACTTCAGCCTTAACTTCTAATCCCAAATTATTCCTCTCTAGCTCTGGTTTCTCCCTTATTAAAATGAGGGAGATAAGAGCATCTATATTTAAATAGACATGAACTAACTAATGTTAAGATTTATCACAGTGCTGGACAATTAGCCTTGGTCAGGGTGTTTGCCATTATTATTGGACTAGAGGCCCAGTGGATGAAATTCGTGCACAGGACACGGGGGGATATCCCTTAGCCCAGCTGCATCCTCTCCAATATGGGACCTCTTGAGGGGTGTCAACTGCCCATTTAGGCCCGATCCTGGTAGGTTTGGGCCTAAACGGGCAGTCAGACATCTGTCTCACAATCCAGGACTGCTGGCTCCAAACTGCTCACCTGCCTGCCTCCCTGATTGCCTCTAACTGCTCTGCATGCCAGCCTTGATCAACCGCTAACCACTCCCCTGCCAGCCTGATTGATGTCTAACTGCTCCCCTGCCAGCCTGTTTGCCCCCATCTTCCCTCCTCTGCTGGCCTGGTCACCCCTAACTGCCCTCCCCTGCAGGCTTGATGGCCCCCAACTGCCCTCCCTTGCAGGCCTGGCCCCTCCCAACTGCCCTCTCCTACTGGCCTGATTGCCCACAACTGCCCTCCCTTGCAGGGCCTGGAACCTCCCAATGGCCCTCCCCTGCTGGCCATCTTGTGGTGGCCATCTTGTGTCCACATGGGGGCAGGATCTTTGACCACATGGGGGCAGCCCTCTTGTGTGTTGGAGTGATGGTCAATCTGCAAATTACTCTTTTATTAGATAGGATAGAGGCCTGGTGCATGGGTGGGGGCCAGCTGGTTTGCCCTGAAGAGTGTCCCAGATCAGGGTGGGGGTTACCTTGGGGCAAGGGACAGCCTGGGCGAGGGACCTGTTGTGGTTTGCAGGCCGGCCACACCTCCCAGCGACCCTAGAGGAGGCCCTGGGATCTGAGATTAATTTATGTCTACAATTGAAACTTTGTAGGCTGGAGCAGAGCCAAGCCTTCTGCACGCTCTGTGGGGGCAGCCATTTCTGTTTGAAACTTTTTAGCCCAGAGTGGAGGCCTAGGCTAGCAACGGCAGGCAGAAAGCTTGGCTTTCCTCTGTTGCCAGGGAAACCCAAGCCTCTGTTCTCTCCAGCTCAGTGGTTGCCGCCATTTCTGAATCTTTTATAATTGAAACTTTGTAGCATTGAGTGGAGGCCTATGCCGGCAATGGCAGGCGGAAAGCTTGGCTTCCTCTGTTGCCAGGGAAACCCAAGCCTTCCTCCTGCTCTCAGTGGTGGCAACCATCTTGGTTGAGGTTTATTTGCATAATCTGCTCCTGATTGGCTGGTGGGCATGGCTGTGGGCGTGGCTTGTGGGTGAAACAGAAGTGTGGTCAATTTGCATATTACTCTTTTATTAGATAGGATAATAGTAATGTGAGGCAGGGTGATTGGATGAGAGTGGGGTATGGGGGTGGAGAACATGTAGAAAACAGTGGGTTACCACTCACTGTGCATGCACTTATGTTTTGATGTTTTTCAGAACTGTCCCTCCCTAGTGGCTCTCTCCCAGATCCAAGATGACTTTATTCATTTAAAAATCAACTCACCCCGTTGATGTTGTAACCAGAGTCTGCATACAGCAGGATTGGCAGGACCCGCTCATGCTGAGCAAAGTGGAAGCGTTTTGGAAATTCCTCCTTCTTATAGACATGGAGATGTGGATGTGCATTCTTCAGCGCTTGGTAAAGTTCTTCCTCTTTCCCTGGTTTGGGCAGGAGCATCCCAAAGCCTCCATAGTCCACAATATCAAACTTGACTAAGTCTCTGTACTTGATGTAGTTGGTCAAGAGGATCTCAGTGACATTGGGCTTCTTTTTTACAGTAGTCATACCGTGGTCTGATGTGATGATGACATTGAGGTCCTCAGTCAAGCTGTGCCTCTCAATGGCTTCCACCAGGTACCCGATGGTTCTGTCGATTTGCTGAATCATTACTCTTCTGTTTTCTGTCTCGGGCCCGAATCGGTGTCCCACATTATCTGGCTCTCCATAGTACAGAGTCACAAAGTCAAAGTCTTCCTTAGTGAACCAGTTCATGACAATATCAATGTTCTCCCTCCACTCTGTCTCATTGCTGTCTGGGTGAGTGTAAGACTCCACCAGGGACCTCTGGACGGCTTCACCCTTGTATTTAGCACCTCCCCCGGGATAGTGGAATGATGCCGTCTTCCTCCCCTGCAAGCACGAAGAAAATTCCATCAGGTCATTTCTCATAACAAGCAAAGCCTAACTGATCAACATCGCTATCCTTGTCCAAAGGTTTAGGAACCATATGGGCTTTGGAGTAAGATGAGGGTGGATTTCATTCTTGGTTCACTATGATCTCATTGAATCTAAAACTCCATTAGTTGAAAGACATGCCATTGTTTTATGCACTGATAGGAAAAGCAGTGCTGTCAATTAAAACACAACACAACAGGGATCAGAAGATGTACTCCTAACTTCAGATATGGCAAAAAATATAAAAATAAAAAATATTAGAATGGAGGAAAAATGGCTCTAAGTTGGTGATAGTGAGTTGTTTAATCTCTTATGCTTCATTGTTTTTACATGTAAAATGCCAAAAAGTTGATGGAATTTTTATGAGGTTTGAGCCAATTAATTTTAAGGTAAAATGTTGGACATCATGTTTTGGCACATAATAGGCACTTTTTGCCTCCAAATATAACTAGCCACCACAGGTCTTCCCCAGTGTGTGCAGTAGACAGTTAATATGTTTGCTTGCCCAGCACCCACTCCCCTCTCTACTGGTTCAGAGTCCCCTGACTTTCTCTGGAGACTCTCCTCTCTGCCCTTGCTTCATGCCAGGTTCGGGATGTGTTGGCTCCACATCTGGCTCCAGATGTAGGCTGATGCTTTAGCTTGGCTAGAGGATACTGCATCCTTTGGTCACTGTAGTTATTCAGCCTTGAGTCCATGTTTAAGCTAATGAGATACAATCATGGGACTTCCTCTGGGGCTGTTGGAGAGGGGAGAAGCTGTCCTAGTGTTTCCATATCTAATGCTTATAAAATTTGGGGGTGTTTGCAAGAAGGGGAGACTATCTTGTTCGCTGTGCAGTTTGCTCAACCACTGGGCCTGATGATCTGCTCAGATATAGAACAGAATGGCAGTTAAAAGTGTGTTCTGATGCTGGATTGCCTGGTGATAGTCTTTCCCACCACTTGGATGCATGTCACTCGTGCTCTCCACCTCAGTTTACATATTTGTAAAATGGAGATGATTATGCCACTTCATGGGGTAGTTGTGAGGACTAAATGCATATAGAGCACATTAGTAACCTAATGAGCTTAGTTTCTATTTTTCCTGGAGAGGGACAGAGAGCATTAGGCAAGGTAACATGGTCAGGTAAAGAGGGGCAACAATTATTCCCTTTAGTTTCTGTCTACTGCAGGATACTTAAGGTGAATCTGGGATGTGCCTGTATATCACAGAGTTGGGGACTGCAGAGAGAAGGTGAGATAGAGGACTTCAGTAGTGGCAGAAATGACTGTAGGATAGGGCATCGAGTTCTTTACAACAGAGGAATAGGGTGGGTCAGCTATGAAATGTGGCTGAGTCTTGCAAGGCCCAGAGAGGCCTGGGGTTGCTGCTTGACACTGAGACTCTTGTCGGTGGGGCTTGGTTACCTTCACTCCTCTATGTTAGACCACAGGCAACTAGGTAGAGCAGCAAATTATAGTGAAGAGGAAAAGGGTCATGGCCTCCCTACAATCTTTCGTCGGGGGAGGCTATATGTTTCTTCCTTTTCTTGTTTCCAGAGAGTAAACCAGGGAAGGGTGTGTATGTGTCTGAAAGAGTAGAGCACAGGCTGTGCTCCTACTACAGGCTGCTGGGACTACCACAGGGTCTATGGAGAGGGTAGGGGTACATCTGGGAAGGAGAGCTTTGACTTGGATTTTAGATGAAGATTCTACTGTGAGCAGAGCTGGTTCTTCAGAAATGGGGCTGTTTTAACAAAACAGGTGTCTACAAAGTCATGAAAATATTCTTTTTAAAATATTCAATTGAGAGAGAGAGAGAGAGAGAGAAAAACATCAATTTGTTGTTCTACTTATTTATGCGTTCATTGGTTGATTCTTGTATGTGTCCTTGCTGGGCCTCAAACTTGCTACCTTGGCATATCAGGATGATGCTCTAACCAGCTAAGCTACCTGACCAGGGTATGAAAATATTCTTTAAAAAATTTTTTTACTTACTTTTTATTTTTTAAAATTTAATCTTTATTGTTCAGTTTATTAATTACATTGTTCCCTTTCCCCCCTATAACTCCCCTCCACCCAGTACCCATCCCACCCTCCGCCCTCACCTTCCTCTCACTGTCCTCTCCCATAGGTGCATGATTTTTGTCCAGTCTCTTGCTGCACTTCCCACACCCCTTTTCTCCCCAAGAATTGTCAGTCCATTCCCTCTCTATGCCCATGATTCTATTATATTCACCAGTTTATCCTGTTCATCAGATTTTTAATTCACTCGATTTTTAGATTCATTTGTTGATAGATGTGTATTTGTTGTTCATAATTTTTATTTTTACCTTTTTCTTCTTCCTCTTCTTAAAGAATATCTTTCAGCATTTCATATAGTATTGGTTTGGCAGTGATGAATTCCTTTAGCTTTTTCTTGTCTGTGAAGCACTTTATTTGACCTTCAATTCTGAATGATAGCTTTGCTGGGTAGAGTAATCTTGGTTGTAGATTCTTGCTATTCATCACTTTGAATATTTCTTGCCATCTGGCCTGCATCGTTTCTGTTGAGAAATCCGTATGGGTGCTCCCTTGTAGGTAACTCACTGTTTTTCTCTTGCTGCTTTTAATATTCTCCCTTTGACTTTTGCTATTGGCATTTTAATTATGATGTGTCTTGGTGTGGTCCTCTTTGGATTCCTATAGTTTGGGGTTTGGTGCGTTTCTTGGACTTTTAAGTCAATTTCTTTCACCAGGTGGGGGAAGTTTTCGGTCACTGTTTCTTCAAATAGGTTTTCATTATCTTGCTCTCTTTTTCTGGCACCCCTATAATTTGGATGTTGGTAAGCTTGAGGTTGTCCCAGAGGCCTCTTACACTATCTTCAATTTTTTGGATTCTTTTGGCTTCTTGCTTTTCTGGCTGAGTGGATTTTACCTCTTTGTATTTCAAATCTTTGACTTGGTTCTTGCGGTCATCTGGATTGCTTTTAGGTCTTTGTATAATATTTTTTATACAGTGTATGCTTAATTTCTAGTTGGTCCCTTTTCATATCCTCGTAGGTCTTGTTCATTTCCTTGTAGGTTTCGGTCTTTTCTAGGAGCTTCTTGAAAAACCTTATAACCGTGGTTTTGACCTCTATGTCCAGTCATTTTTTTTTCTTCTTCCATTTCTTTCACATCTGATTTCTTTCCATGGTGGCTGCTTTCCTGAGTTGGTCAATTAGCTTTGTGTGGTAGATGTCCTCTAAGGGATAGTGGCTCAGCCTCCCCAGTTACCTGAGGTAGATACTCTTGTTGCAGCCCTTAATGGGTTGCACAGTCTTGTTGAAATTAAGCCTAGATTATTGTTGTTAGCACTAGGAGGATTTGACCTGCCGGCCAATTGGCTGTGAGGGTCAGCTGTGCCCAGGTTGGATGGGCAGAGTCTCCGGGCTGAGCAGGCAGCGTCAGCTCCGCCCTATGCAGCACCTGGGTCTCTGTGCGGGGTGGTAATGGCTGCAAGCACCTCTGAAAGAAAGCTGCCGCTGAGCTCTACCTGCTGCCGGACAATTCAGCCTCTCTCCAAATGAGTCTGCACACCCAAAGTCTCACCCACGGTTGTAAGACAATGTAGTCTGGTGGTTTCCCGAAGGAGAGAGCAAGTCACAAGTCCTCTCTGCGCACTCGCACAACTTTGCTGTTCCCAAGTTTACGCGCACTCTCCACAAGCTCACAGACCTTTTCAGTACCTGAGTTTCAGCATGCTTCCCTACTGTCCAGTTTCACCCCGTATGAGTGTGGGTTCCCTGGACCTCGCCTGGAACTGGGGAATCAGTGCAGTGGGACACCTTTGTGTTTGCAGCCGCTCATCCTCTCCACTCGCTCATGCTCGCGCAGTACTCCAAACCACTGACTCCATGCGTATCTTCAATGCTGCCCTCCACCGCTCCTTTGAATCACAGTGTCCTATCTTTACTTTTATTTGTGGAATTTTCACTCAGCCAGCTTTCTGGTGATTTTGGATGATGTTTGTTCTTTCGTTAAGTTGTAGTTTTGAAATTGCTGTGTGGGGCAGCAAGATAGGTGTTTACCTATGCTGCCATCTTGGTTCCTCCTGAAAATATTCTTAAGTGATCTACTTCCCAGCAGAAAGGTGGTTTTGGACAAAGATTGGTAAAATAGTTAGGAAAAGAAAATAATGTTCTGTATCCTCACCAATGTATGATTAATGAGGTGGATACATCTCACTAGGTAGCTCTGCTTTTGCAAAGCAGCTCCTCAACCAGGAACAGGCATATAGTAGATACTCAATAGATTTTTGGTTCAGTGAATGAATGGCCTTAATATTTGGGGAGCAAGTGCTTTTCTTTATCTCTGCTAAACTATTATATATTTTGTTTCTTTAATTTAATAAATACTTATTGTTCAGATTATTACAATTGTTTCTCTTTTTCCTCCCATAGCTCCCCTCCACCCTGTTCCCACCCCACCCTCTGCCCTTACCTCCCCCCACTGTCCTCATCCATAGATGTACGCTTTTTGTCCAGTCTCTTTCTGCACCTCCCACACTCCTTTCCCCCTGAGAATTGTCCATCCACTCCCTTTCTATGCCTCTGATTCTATTATATTCACCAGTTTATTCTGTTCATCAGATTTTTAATTCACTTGATTTTTAGATTCACTTGTTGATATTTGTTGTTCATAACTTTTATCTTTACCTTTTTCTTTTTCTTTTTCTTAAAGAATACCTTTCAGCATTTCATATAATACTGGTTTGGCGGTGATGAACTCCTTTAGCTTTTTCTTATCTGTGAAGCTCTTTATCTGACCTTCAATTCTGAATGATAGCTTTGCTGGGTAGAGTAATCTTGGTTGTTGGTTCTTGCTATTCATCACTTTGAAAATTTCTTGCCACTCCCGTCTGGCCTGCATAGTTTCTGTTGAGAAATCAACTGACAATTGTATGGGTGCTCCCTTGTAGGTAACTAACTGTTTTTCTCTTTTTACTTTTAACATTCTCTCTTTGTCTTATAGTCTTAGCTTTTTAATTATGATGTGTCTTGGTGTGGTCTTCTTTGGATTCCTTTTGTTTGGGTTCTGCGCACTTCCTGGACTTGTAAGTCTATTTCTTTCACCAGGTAGGGGAAGTTTTCAGTCACTATTTCTTCTAATAGGTTTTCAGTATCTTGCTCTCTCTCTTCTTCTGACACCCTCATAATTCAGATGTTGGTTTGCTTGAGGTTGTCCCAGAGGCTCTTTACACTATCTTCAAATTTTTGGATTCTTTTTTCTTTTCCAGCTGACTGTTTTTTCCTTCTTTCAAATATTTGACTTGATTCTTGCAGTCCTCTAGTCTGCTGTTACATCTCTGTATAATATATATATATATTTTATTTCAGTCAGTGTATGTTTAATTTATGGTTGGTCCTTTTTCATATCCTCGAGGGTCTCCCTAAATTTATTGGTCTTTTATAGGAAATTCTTGAAAAACCTTATAACCGTGGTTTTGAACTCTATATCCAGTCATTTGTTTTCCTCCATTTCTTTCATTTGTGATCTGTTTCTTTTTCTCTGCATTTTCGCTGCTTCCCTGAGTTGATAGAATAGCTTTGTGTGGTAGGTGTCTTCTAGAGCCCAGTGGCTCAGCCTCCCCAGTTACCTGAGGTGGACACTCTTGGTGCACCCCTTTGTGGGCTGTGTGCACAGTCTTGTTGTAGTTAAGCCTACATTGTTGTTGGTATCACTGGGAGGAGTTGACCTCCAGGCCAATTGTCTGTGAGGATCAGCTGTGTCTATGCTGGGAGAGCTTCTGTACTCAGCTTGGATGGGGCAGAGTCTCAGGGTGGAGCAGACAGCCTAAGTTTCCCATCAACCCTGCCCTAAGAGGCCTCTGGGTCTCAGTGTTCCACTTAGAGAAAGCTGCCCTCGAGTTTTGCCCACGGCCAGACAGTCCAGTTTCTCCCCGAATGAGTCTGGATACCCAAAGTTTCACCCAGAACTGGAGTACAGTGCAGTCGGGAGGTTTTGTTACCCTCCTGAACGAGAAAGCCAGCCGAGCGCTCAGCTACCCACCCTCTCCACATGCACACATGCTCATGCTACCACAGCTCCCCTGAGTCTCAGTGTGCTTCCTCCTGACAATCCAGTTTCAAACCGTATAAGTCTGGGTTCCCCGAATCTCATCCAGAACTGTATTTCAGTGCAGTGTGGAGCCTTTGTCTCCCTCCCCATTTTAGAAAGCCAGCCCGGTATTCAGCCACCCGCCCTTTCTGTGCATGCACATCTCCACGTCTCCTTGTCTCCACACCTCTGCCCTCTGCAGCTCTGAGTCTCAGTGTTCTTTTCTCTTTCCTTTCAGTTGTAGAATTTCCACTCAGCCAGCTTTCCGGTGGTTCTGGATGATGTCCGTTTTGTCTTTTAGTTGTAGTTTTGAAATTGTTGTGTGAGGCAGCAGTTTAGGTGTTTACTTATGCCACCATCTTGCTTCCTTTCTAAACTATTATCTTGAGGATTGTTTTGTGACACTTCTTGTATCACCCAGGATTTGCGTGCTCTGAAAACACTCTGAAGTTCATTGGTTTCAGTGAAACCAAGGGATGGTGATCGTGTGATTATGTTGATGATATGGAGAATAAATGACTGGGAAAGAATTTTGGGATAATGGCCCCTAGGTTGTGGTTATTTTATCAACAAATGAGCAGAAAAGTCCAACCGAGAGTAATGCCAAAACTTCCCATGTATGTTTCAGAAGTAGGAAAGCAATTTGGAAGTTGTAAGTGTTGCGATTGGTGCCCCACCCAGATCCCCTTACTGGACCAATACACTCACACCCACTTTTGTGAGACTCTCAGCCACCTTACTATCTAGAAAATTACTCTCAACCAAGTAGCCAAGTCTTATCTAATCTGGGAAGGGGTCTCCTCCACCGCCAGCTGCCTGTGGCGAGTGATTGACGGGAGGACAGGTTCCCTGGTCTCAGGGTTGGATAACATTGGGGTTCAGTTCATGTTCCAGAGCTCACCCTTGGGTCAGGCTGAAGCTGATCTCCAGTGGGGACCACATCTCACTGAACTCTTTCCTCTGGTGCCTGGCCTGTCAGTTTTCCTTACTCCCATCTCTTGACATCTCTCCCTCAATTATTCAGAGCCTGAGGCACTGAATTCCTGCCTCAGGCTCTGCTTTTAGGAAATGTCACCTAAGATTCTTCATACTACTTTGAACAGCTTCAGGAGCTCTGCTATCCATAGCTATAGGTGAAATATTATCCCCTCTACCCTCCAGCATTTATTTTCTATTAGGCAATCCAGTTTTATTTTCTCTAAAGTGCTTTTCCCAATCTGAAATCATTTTAATTTGTTTACTTATTTATTGTCTACTAGAGGCCTGATAGACAAAGTTTCAATTGTAAAAGATAATTTGCATACTCACTCCTGATTGGCTTGTGGGTGTAAAGGAGTGATGGTTAATTTGCATATTACTCTTTTATTAGATAGGGTTTCTCTCTAGAATGTGAGCTCGAGGAGACAAGGGACCATGTCTTTCTTATTGATCACACTTTCACTGGGACCCAGAACAGGCCTGACTCAGAGTAAGTGCTAACTGTTGATTAAATGCATGCTGAATGCATGCATGAATCATCTCTTCTGATTAACTTATGGAAATTATTACAGAAACTCTTTCTCTTTTGGGTTCTAGCATCTTATTTGTAACCTCTGTAGGTAACACATTTTCTTTCTGATAATAGAATTTCTATGGTTGATTTAACTTGCAAATCCTCTAATATTTATTTATTGCATTTCTGATTGGCAATCGACATAATTCTCAGTTTTTAGCAATGGTGCTTTGTTTAACTTACATATAAATTGACTTTTCTCTGAAGTATGGAATTGATTGGAAGGATGACACTTCTAACATTTTGTAGAATGTAGTTTGACTAGCTGTTTTATTATTTAGAATAATTGACATTAAAATCCCCAGGGACTTAGGCAGCCCTGCATATCCAGTTGAATTCCTGATGTTTGCATGTTAAATCTCAGTTGTTCCCATCTTGAAATTGAATTATTTTGTGTGCTGTATTTTCAACACACACCTTCTTTAAACATATTCCTAAGTAGCCTTAGGAAACTGATTTTTCTCTCTTGGTCCCTTAGGAATTTTAGGAGTTTTGCTGCTCTGTGAAAAAAGCTCCAGAGAGAAATGTGTGTGTACATACACACACACACACACACACACACACACACACACACACACACACTTGACTCTGTTTATTTGGGACCTATGATAATAAAAAGTGCTATTTTCAACCAATACTTCGGAGAAATAATCTGAGCACTTAATTGGATGCAAAAGAGTTGGTATTTACTATTCTACCCTTTAATTAGCATAATCAGTGTTTCTAGTAGCAGTAGCAATTGGAAAATCGCTAGTTTTATTAGGTTCATTATTCTCCCTTAGTGTAGTGTTGCGTTGATGTGGCTATTACTTTTAAGTTGCTTTTTAAAAACAAGAGTTGGTATACTTCCTACAGGGAAATCCTGACTGTTGGGTTTTGTACAGATTCACCAAACTCTTCAGAACCAATAATTAGAGGAAAAGTTTCAGTTTGGTTTTGCATTTTGTCTGGTTTCTTCTCTTAGGTGACATAATTAATGTCACAAGGCACACATTTTATGAAGGTCCCTGTGCTTTAGTGGGGAGTATATGTGGCTTAGGGAAACAAGTTGCATACTGATTTGAGGGAATGATTGAGTGGGAAGAGATGGACTCCATGTATTTAAAATTCAGAAGTCAAAATTGGTTCTGGGCATTTTCATTGCCTTTCTGTGCTTAGGAGGAGCCACTGAATAGAAGGCAGCTCTACATTCAAGATTCTGTTTTCTCCCTCCCACCCCTTTGAAGGAGAGATTGTTGTTCTCAGAGCCTTTATGATGCATAATAAAGACACAGTTTGGGCCAATATTGGGATGCATTACCTTGCTATTCAAGGCAGATCCTGCTCACAGCTCTTCCAAGTTGGGAAGCAATTGTGTAGGAGATTTGGCTTACATTGAGAACCAAGAACCTAGAACCATAGCTGCCCTCCCAGTCTTTCCCCAAACCCCCTCCTAGTGCTCACCTACTATGGTCCTGTTACAGACTCTTGGCATCATGCTGATCTCACTCAGATCATGCTCTGCCGTCACACTGCTTAATACCCTCTGTAGCTTTTCTGGAGAGAGGGGGAGCATATCCTATGGTTTTCCTAGATCTTACAGTCATGGCTGCCTGCCTTTCTCTGAGAATCAGGACTTGTGAATGAGGTGAAGTTCCTTGGTCATTGATTAAGTTCAGTTATTGGAGGTGCTCATCAAAAATCCGAGGTTCCAAATGGAGCCTCTCAGTTTGTACCCTGACTGTTAGTGAAATCCTGCTGGAATGTGGGTGTGCTTGAGTAATGGACACACAGGTGGTCAGGAATCCCATCTTTTCGGCATCATCTACCAAGGTATGTCCATTTTCATGCATCTTGATGGATTCAGGCAGCTTTAGTGTCACTGAGGAGACGTTTTAGTCATATTAAAGGTTCATGTATCAATCTTTACAAAGCTTATCAGGAAGAGACTTGGGAGAAGGATAGATTTTTCCCAGTGATGGATACGGGATAGGCCCCCTTCCTCCAGCCCTGCCTGGAAACAGATGTGCCCCTGAATGGTATTTAGGGCCAGCTGGAGTGCTGCTGCTGGGGTGCTGGCTCGGGGCCACAGATTTGATCTGATTGCAGTGGCTTTTCTGTCAGGCTCTCAGGGAGCTGGCTGATGGCCCTGTCCCGTGGCAGGAGCTGCGAGTGGCAGAACGAGATATACCACTTGGACATTCACTTGCCAAACAACTGGCGTGTTGTCAATTGCCTGGCCCTGCACCAGATCCTCTTTTTGCATAACCACTTATGAATTCAGCAAAGAGGAAGAACACTCTGATGATGAATTGAGCAGAAGGAAACAAAGTTCTACAAATAAATGACAATGAGAGACATACCGTGAATAAGAAAAATAACAGAAAAGGAGAATGTTATCAGAGGCCCATGCCAGTGAACAAATACCATGGCAAGAGACTAGATAGGCCCTGGGTTTTGAATAGTGAATTAAAGAAGACTGTCCAGACCTCCTTAGCAACTAGGCAAATAGAAGATTCATTATGAAATTCATGGCTAAATGTTTTAGCCACAGAAGTAATATGTCATGGGTAAGTGTTAAGAGTTACTAAACTCAGGGTTGAGTTTAAATTTCAGTCCTGCCTCTTATTGGCTTTGTGACTTTGAGAAGTTTGGCACTGCTCTGTGCCTCAATTTACTCAATTGTTAAATGGGTATAATCATAGCACCCACCTCAGTGTTGTTATACATTAATATATGTAAAGCACTTAAATCAGTGCCTGGCTCATAGTGTTATGAGCATGATTTTCTTGAGAGGACAGAATTTATTTGTGTGATCTATTTCTTAAAGTTTAAAAATGTGACAGAAGAGGGAGGAACTAAGGCCCGACAGCTAAGGAAAAAATGAACCTGAAGTAGGATAGGATCATTGGCCACCCCTTGTGATTATTCTAGAGAATTGTCCATTATGGCAGCCGCTAGCTATGTATTTAGATTTAAATGGAAATTAATTAATACATTTAAAATTCAATTCCTTAACCTCGCCACATTTCAAGGGCTCAATAACCACGTACGCCTAGTGGCTTCTATATTGGACTGTGTGCAGTAGAACATGTCCATTATCTTGGAATGTTCCATTGGATAGTTCTCACCCAGAGCTATAGTGACAAGCTGAGTAAGTGCTAACATAATTTAGCCTACATTCATAAGCATGACTGACAGGTTTTTTTTAGCTTTTAGATCTAAGTATCTTACAGGCATTATCTCAGTTAATCCCCCCAATGACCCTATGAAGCAGAGACAATATTTTACTTATGGGGCAACTCAAACACAGAGAGGAAGTCATTGCCCAAGGTCATGCAGCTGGAGAGGGTGGTGGAGGCAGCTGATATCCTGCTATAGGAGTCTGAGTCCACAAACTGCATTCTGCGCTGCTACATCACACTACCTTGCCATGTGATGTGCTTAGTGTGGGCTTGGAGCATAGAAATGCAGCCCTGGTACCCAAGATAAATTTGGAGCAATGGCTGGTGTCATGTGGAAGATGAAAGAGGTCCTATTCTACAGTGATGACTGTAAGCTCATTGACAAAATGGAAACTGGCAACAGGTTTTTGGGCTGGAGTTGAATACACAGCTCTGATTTCTGCTTTTTCAAAGCAGTAATAAATGGCCGTTGGAATCCTTTCAAGTGAATGTTCTCATAAGAGCTTTTCATGGTCTGAAGATGCATTAAATGGTCAACTTCATTCCCAAGGGCTTTTATGCCTAAGTCTGAGGAAGTGTACAAACAGATATTTATTAAAGAGCTGCTGGGTCCAGACCCTTTGAAGAGCCCTGGAGGTACAATCATGATTAAGCCAGTCTATGTCCTGACTTGTTCATCCATAATAGCTAAAAATTACTGAGCATTTCCTCTGTGCCCACTCCCTTTCACACATATCTCATTTAATCCTTACCTCAAATTTACTAAATAAGAACACCGTCATGATCCCTAACTACACATGTAGGGAAACACGTGGTTAGAGAGGCTAAGTCACTTGCCCAGAGTCACACAGCTTCTAATCTCCATCTTACATGCTTTAGAATGAGAGGCAACGTCCCTGGAAGGCAGCCTAGGGTTTCTGACTGTACCTGTCTCTGGGCTGTGATCCAGAGGGGGAGAACGCCATTGTCCCACCACTCAGTCTTGTTCTGCGTGGTCTTGAAGGAGTACTTCCATCCTGTCTCAGTGTTAAACATCATATTGTGTATGACTCCATGATCTTCAATCCAGCGACCTTGGGGGTAAAGGAGGGAAGGTATAAGCTCTGTGAATGGATGCTGCTATGGGTATTAATGTGACCTTAAGACCACCTCCCCTAGCACCCTTTTGGTTGGCCTACGTCTTTTGGTGGGCTATGGCTCCAGGTGCCACCCAGGGGCTTCAAACTTGCCACAAAGGAAGGACTCATTACATCTCACTCATGCCAGATTGAATCTGCTCTCAGAAACAGACCTCACAACTCAGGAGGAAGCTGGCATTGGCTGTGGAAGCTGATGAAGGAAGGCGGGAAGGCAGGGCACAGGGAGGCCAGGTTCCTTAGGTTATTTCTGCACCCAAGAAGGATTTGGACACTTCCTGTGGGATTATTTTTCTTATCTTCTGCTTGTGATGATCTGATGCAATATTGAACATCCAGTCAGCCCGATTCTCAACAAACCTCCCAGGGCTTCTCCTAGGACTCCCATGGGCTGTGCTATTTCGAAGGAACCAATGGAATCAGGAAGGATTGCTAGATGTGGATAGGTGTAGACTTATTTCTCTCTACTTGAGGGAGGAAGGTGGATGCTTGGGAATCTGAGTAAGCTAGATTGTTCCTGAAGACACAGGAATTGAACCGAGTCTGAAAAATCCCTGTGATCTCACACTGAACCAGGGAAAAGGGGAGTGCACATAGGGAGCAGTGTAAGGAGAGAACTGAGCTCCTACTCCTCTTTCTGTTTCCTGGAAGAGAAAGACCCTGGGTGACCCTACTGACTTAATAACTTAGTAAGGATTTCTCTCATGTCCAAGGTAAACAGAGGCAGGCAGGACATTCATGGTCATGGGAACAGGGAAGGGAAAGCTATTCTCTAGGTCAGTCACCACCAGGCCCAAATTCCCCTCAGGTGGCCAAGGCTTTCACCTGGGAAGATGCAAAAAGAGTTGCTGCTATAAAGCTTTAAACAGTTGTTTCTGTCTGGTATGTAGGTCAGCCAGCCAGCCACACTGGAAAGAATCTGTACTACTGCCAGGGGTTGGGGTCTTGGAGTGTCAAAATTCTTGTCAGGGATCTAATTAGACTGTTGGCAAAGGAAGAGCAGTGACCTAGAGCTGGGTGCCACTCTGACATGACTTCTGAACTTGCTGTGTGAACTTGAATAAGCCCCTATCCATGCTGGCCATAGTTTGCCTATGTAATAGGGTAGAGTTTGTGTAATGAATTATGGCACACATGTACCATGCTATGCATCATCTCTCCCAAGTCCTTTGGGACATTACTTTATGTAATTCTAATAGGCCCGAAAATGGGTATTTCTATTGTCCCCTTTAGAGATTTCTTCCTTTGTAGGAAACTGAGGCACTGAGTGCTTTATGTCATGCAGCAGAGCCAGGCTTTGAACATTGGAGGTTTGGTTATTACCAATAAGTTTTTGTTATTTTATTCAGGTAACATTTACATAATTTAAAATTAACCATTATCATTTTATTTAGTTATTTAAATCTTTTTTTCCCCCTGAACCCAGAAAAAGATAAATGCTCATATATATTATTAGCTACAACTATGCCAGGTCCCATTTTAAGTGCTTCTCATGTTTTATTTTTTTCTAACAACTTACATGCACTATCATTAAAACTCACTTTTCAGGCAAGAAACAGGCAGGTTAAGTGCAACTAAGACCACACAGATGGTTAAATGACGGAGTCAGGATTTGAACACTTTCTGGCTCCTGAGAATACATAATTCACAGTAACTGCCTTCTGAAATAATCCCAATATTTCCATACTAGACCCCCACCCAATTTTCTGGAAGCCAATAGTGACCCACTTAATATTCTCATAGCACCCAGTTTTATGTGCAGGATGACATATATCCATGTCTTATTGCACAATTGCCACAAAAACTGTTAGGTGACATGTTCATTCTTAATGGAGTTGTGCTAGAACTACCTACTTACTGTTATTTAGAAGTTACGAGAGTAATCACAACATATCCACAAACTTTAAAACTACATCCCCTCCTGCCGAAACCGATTTGGCTCAGTGGTAGAGCATCGGCCTTTGGACTGAAAAGTCCCGGGTTCGATTCCGGTCAAGGGCATGTACCTTGGCTGCGGGCACATCTCCAGTAGGGGGTGTGCAAGAGGCAGCTGATCGATGTTTCTGACTTTCCCTCCCTCTCTCTTCCTCTCTGTAAAAAATCAATAAAATACATTAAAAAAAAAAACAAACAAAAAAAACTACATCCCCTCCTAAGCCTCAGTTAATATTAATAATCTATTTATTTTGAGACCAGTGTTTCAGATCTTTTCCCCTCCAAGACCTAGGAATTATACCTTTTTGTGCCTCAGGCTTCAAACAGCTCTGGCCACTGACACAGGGTTCAAGCTAGGATGAACTAAGGATTGTACATCTGCTTGCCCCTGATTGATATAAGAACAACACCACTAACCAGCTATTTCCTTGCCCATTGATAACCATTAACATTTTAAAGTGTACAAATTCAGTGGCATTTTGTGCATAGTGCTGTGAAATAATCACCCCTCTCTTGTTGTAAGATATTCTCATCATCCCAAAAGGAAACCTTGTATATATTAACATTCTTCCATCCCCTTGCCCCTTGTTGATCACTGATTTACCTTCTGTCTCTATGCGTTTGTCTATTCTGGACACTTCACAGAAATGACATCATACAATATTGGCTTTTTGTGTCTGGTTTCTTTTACTGAACACAATGTTTTCCAGGTTCATCTGTTCTGTAGTATGTTTTTGTACTTCATTCCTTTTTATGGCTGAATAATATTCCATGTCTGGAAAGACCAGAATATGTTTATCCATTCATCAGTTGATGGACATCTGGATTATTTTAATTTTTTTGTCTATTGTGAATAATGCTGCTATGAACATTCATGTACAGATATCTGTTTGAGTCCCTTTCTCTCTTTTTCCCTCCCTCTCTTCTTCCATTTCTCTCTGAAATCAATAAAAATATATTAAAAAACAACGCCCCCCCCCCCCCCAATTCCCTGGTCCCCATTCTAGCCCTTGCTGAATCATCACAAGCTCCCCAGGTAGCTTTAGTGCCCACTGACAATGGCAGAACCACTGGTACAGGGACTGTTAGTCATTCACACATATGTATTAGTCATGGACATACATGCATTAATTCCAGCAGATGTCCCATAACTGAGGAACCAGGGGGAGGGCAGGCAGTCATCAAAACCTGGCTCATTTCCGTACCTGGGAAAGCTTGGAGGTCCAGAGTCACTGGGAGGAATTGGGAGAAGGAATGGGAGAAAGCAAAAGATGCCATGGATAAAGAAACTTCCCCTTGCTATACCTTTTGGGTGCTGTTTGCCTACCCTGGGATCCAGAGGTCAATTATAATTTCAGTTAAGTAGACTAGCCTGGGAACCAATCATATAATCCATTTCCCCCTTAAAGCGATGTCACCCAAGTTTCAAACAACTAAGCTAAAATGAGCACGACCCTTTCTGTGGCATGGCTAGTCACAATAATTGCACAAAGAGAACCATCTCTTTGATATTTGGGTTATTTCCACCCTGACAAAGGCATGTTCTAAATCCATCCAGCAGCTGGGGACCACTAATGACCCAGCAGAGGTTGCCACTGCCCCTTTGATTCTTCCTTCCTGATGCTTGAGCCTCTTTATTCTGGAATGTGGGCGAAACATGACAGAAGAAAAGCTGAGAAGCAAACAGCTGTAGGGACCAGCATTCACATTGTACTTTAATTTCATTTTCTACTCTGGAGACAACCAGGGTCCTGGCTGGAAAAACTACTTGAAGGGTACCCTTGTGGGTTGTGCCTGGAGTTCTGGAAGCTGCAAAGGAGCAGGTTTCACTTGGGTTAGGAGGGCTGCCCTCACTGCGGTATGATGCTGCACAGGAGGCCTGGACTGGAGGAGAGGGTTCGTCTTGGCTCCTGTAGTCCTTGTGCTCACTCAGCCTCAGTTTCCCTTTTTGTAAAATAAGCCAGGATAACGATTTCCAAGGGCCCTTTTGGCTGTGTCATATGGAGAATTTGTCATCCGTGTCACTTCAGTGTCTGGTGATGCAGGTAATTATGCAGTTTAGGAAGTAGGATGAGCTATCCTCATGAATGAGATTCCTGCTGCTAGCTAATTTTGCTTTAATCAGGGTACAATGCAGACTCCCACACCATATCAGTTACGGCAAGGTGTGGGTAAATTCACCCAGCCGAGCATTTCAGGTCTGGGAACAAACCCAGATAGAACATGTTTTGCTGTTGGTTCTCAGGAACTGACATTTATTTCTCAAACTTGCAGAGTGAATTTAGGAAACCATGTAGTCCAGAGTTTGGTCTAACTTTCTCTTTTTCAAATATTTTTGAGCCAAGTACTATCCTAGATTGTCTCATGGTATTTATAGCTATGGGACAGTGGGGAGAGTTAAAAACAGAAAAAATATGTTCTGGAGTGCCTGCAGTGCCCTCAATCCCCCTACTCACATATACTGCTGAAAAGTGGGTCTAGGCACCATATTTGTACCATGTGATATTTCCCTATATTCATTTGGTTGACCTGAAATCCAGTTCTCTCTCAAGACTTGAACCAAGAGACATAGTAGCTAATCAGCCAGTGGTTAACCCTGAGCAAAAAGAGAAAGATGGCTATGAGTGAGAGAAGCAGAGATAAAGTCCATGGGGCTGAGAGCCAGAAAGAGGAAGTTTTCCTTCTCTAATTGCCTTTAATTTGGTTCTCAGATCCATGAGTTTGCTTATTAGAGCCGTGCAGTGCAGTCCTTCCCCTTGAGCTAGCATGAATGGATTTCTCTTTCTTATAACCATTTTTCTCTGACAGGCTGAGAACAGGACGGTGCCTTATTAATTTTGGTAGCTCCCTGGCACAAAGCATAGGGCTTTATCCTTACTAGGCATTCAACAGATGTTTCTTGAATTTAATAGAATATACTCCCTCCCATTCCCTTGCCCCATTTGCAGATGGCTAGGTATAATCTGAACAAATAGAAAGCAGAACTTGATTTAGCCCAAAGTCCATTTGGCAAAAAATACTTTAGTGGGATTAAAATAAACCATGCTATAATTCAATAACTCAATAAGATCCATCTTCTCCCAACATTTCCTCAGGTTCTGAATACTAATTTTCAGGTGTAATGGTATATATATAGGGTGTTCCAAAAATGTATATACACTTTAAATTTTGAAAATGAAATGTGCTTGCCGAGACCGGTTTGGCTCAGTGGATAGAGTGTTGGACTGCAGACTGAAGGGTCCGGGGTTCGATTCCGGCAAGGGCATGTACCTTGGCTGCGGGCACATCCCCAGTAGGGGGCGTGCAAGAGACAGCTGATCGATGTCTCTCACTCATTGATGTTTCTGACTTTCTATCCCTCTCCCTTCTGCTCTGTAAAAAATCAATAAAATATATTTAAAAAATATGAAATGTGCTTGAATAAATGCTGCCTTTATACTTATTCAAAATGTAAACATATCTTTTGGGGTAGGCACACTATATTTGTACATAGTCCATTTGGGCATTGACATACTTTCATGCATTTACTTAGTAATTTGAGGACCTCCTATGTGACATTTACTAAATCTACCATACATGCTATAAATGTATCTTAATTTTCCTTCTTATTTGTGAAGTCTAGTGTTTCATTAAGTTCACATTTCCAAAACCAAAAAAGAAAATACCTTATTAACCAGCTAGTATGAAATCAGCAAGGAAGAACAACTGCCATATCAAGTCAACCAATCACCTTAGATCAACCCAACGCTCCAGTTTTGAGCAGACAAGCTCATTCAAAACCACATCCAAGACACTGATGGAAAAACAGCCCACATGGGAGCTCAAAATCACATTCTCCCCAAGTCTAGTATTGGGGGGGGGTACCACTTATTGATAACTAAAGTATTGAAATGAGAACAGGTGTCCTGGTGCACAGTAGACATTTAACATCTTATCAACTCCTGCTCTAGGAATGAGGTTTGACCCCAACGCTAGCACCAGATAATAGCAGCCATTCTCTGGATGGAGAAAATAAAACCCTAGTGCAACCATTTTACTAAGCTGCTCTTGCTCATGTGTAATGCAAATGAGAAATGCTGACATTGCTTCTTTTTGACATTGCTTTTACTTATGGGCATCAATAAACCACTTGATTCTTAAATAAGACTGAGACTGGCTCTAAGGTGGAGGCAGGATTCCTTAGGAGCCAGGCCAGGAGAGAATGGGCTTTCTCACCCCCGCCTCTTTAATTTGCTTTCAGAAATAGAAAATGCTCTCTCTTCAAGAAGCTGGAAGCAGATGAACTGCCCTTGAGTTCTGGTGGGAACGCTATTGACACAGTTATACCTTGGGCTTGACTTACTAGCCATTGTCACAGAGACTGGATCTAACCTTGCTTCTGCATTTTTCCTCACTTCACTTTTTCCTCTTACCACCATAGTAAGCTCTTTCCCTCCAAAAAATATGACCATATTCTTATCCCCAGAGCAGGCAGACATGACCTTATTTGGAAACAGGGTCTTTGTAAAAGTGATTAAGTTAAAGATCTTGAGATAAGGAGATCATCCTGGATTACCTTTATGGGCTCTAAATCTAAAGACAAGTTACCTTATAAGAAGCAAGGAGGGGAAAAAAAAAGAAGCAGAAGAGGAGAGTGTACAGACAGGTGGAGGCAATGTGACCAGAGAGGCAGAGACTGGAGTGATGCTGCTATACAAGCCAAGGAATGCTGGCAGCCACCAGAAGAGGCAAGGAGGATTTGCTCCTAGAACATCAGGAGAGATCCCAGCCCTGCTGGCACCTTAATTTGGATTTCTGGCCTCTAGACTTTTTGTTGCTTTGTTACAGCAGCCACAGGAAACTAATACACTCGTGCTGTCAGTCTCAAGTGGTTTCAGCCTCTCCTCTCACTCAAGGCCTTGGAATTCAGAGCAGTCATGATTTTTTGCTTGGTTGCTGTGGTGTTTTGGGCTTATCCTTCCTCTTGTGTGGTCCATGGACCTTTAGTGTCAATATCACCTGGGAGCTTGGTAGAGCTATGGACTCTTAGGGCCCAGCCCACACACACTGAACCAGAATCTGCATTTTAACCAGATCCCCAAGTGGTTCATATACAAGTTCAAATTTGAATAGCACTGGTAAGAAAGATTCTGAGCTGACAATTAGATCTTTTCTCTACTTGCCAAAATTCTAGTTACTTCAAGTTAAATCTGTTAAATATGGCATGGAGGTTATGTAGAAACCAAGCCAAACTCTTAGATTAGAAATGCATACTGATGTGTTAGGATGCATTGACATGATGTCTGGCATTTGCTTTAAAAGATTCTAGAAAGGAAGGAAGGAAGGAGAGAAGGAAGATGGGAAGGAAGAAAAGGGCATTGGGTAGGGACAATGGAACTAGGTTGGCAAAATGTAAATAGTTTCTTGCAGCTTGGTGCTGGGTACATGACAGTTCATGGGGCAAATTTTCTCTGCTTTTTCTGCAGAAATTTCCATAATGAAAAGTTACAAGATACCTTGGTTTCCCAGCTGTCTTTATTTGCAAGATTTCATTTTTTCTCCCTTTGTGGAAATGACTAGTGTTGGAGGGGCATCTTTTTGTCTCAATCTGTGATTTCTTTGCTCTTTTTGCCTGTGTTTTGGGCTTTGTTGACTTCTAGGACTTTTTAGCGGGAGCTCCTGCTGGGGGAGCACTATGGGATCTGATTAAGGTTTACAATATCTTCTAACTGGGTTTCCAACAACATCTGCTGGGCTTGTATTATTACTGACAGCAGGAATTTACTTTCCTTTCTCTTTTCCTACCTCCATTTCCTTTTGCAGACTGTTTCCCTATTGGCTAGAATGTCATATGTGTGACCTTTGACTCTCAGATTTACATGTGATTTGCATATTATATATCTAGTCCAGGAATTCTCAACTAGATGGCGATTCCCCTCTTCCCTTCCCCCAAGAAACATTTGACAATATCTGGAGCCAATTTTGGTTGTCACAACTGAGGGAGGGATGCTGCTGGCATCTAGTGGGCAGAGGCCAGGGATGCTGGTAAATACTCTACAATGTACAAAACAGCCCCTCAAGACAAAGAATGATCTGGCCCCAAATTTCGATAGTGCCAAGGTTGAGAAACTCTGATATAGTCTTAAAGATCATCTATGTACATCTGACCACACTTCTTTTGCTCCTGTCTCATGTAGGCGAGGTGGACTCATGACTGATTACATCTGTGGGAAATTTTTACCTCCTATAAATTGATTTGGGGATGGAATGTGAGTGACTAATGATTTGTGCAAGCTGTGCCTTATACCACCCACATATTATTCATGAAAGCAACCCCCTAGAATTGGGCTGTACACTATTAACATGGCTATGAGTGGTGGCCCTGGTTTGGGGGGTGCCCTAGGGCAGGGTTCTGGAACTGGGAGAGACTTAATGTCTGGCCAGCAGGAGCCCCGAGGCTACTATCAAGTGTTCTTTCAAGGAAGGAGAAAATGTTGAACAAAGAGGACCTCACTTTTATTATTTGTGACCATAGTCTAGTTATGGAGCAGCTCCTTTTTACCCCAGGGCCATATCCATTTGACTACATCTAAAATTGTCAAATGATACTATAATAGCTTATGCTGTTGATATATTTTGTCTGAAACATAGTGGTGATCGCTTCTTAATTTCAGTCAGTTCCTTGGGGGAGAAAATATATTTATGCTGCCTCCCTAAGACTTCCTATCCACCCACCATTTGCTTGGCAGAATTTCCTTAGTTTCAGTAGCATAACTTACTCTTACTGGTCCTCAATCATTTTGTAATAAAAACTGAGATTGCAAAAATGTTCCTTGTCATTACTAGTGATGGAGCAGTAAGTATAGGCTTCTCAAGAGAGAGAAAGAGAGAGGGAATTGGGTGATTTCAACTAGCACAATGAGCTGCTAACCCTCAGAGAATGACTCTTCATTTTGGTAAGATCTGAGGGGAATTACAACAGAGTTCAGGGAGATGGAGGGACAGTGCTGGGAGGTGGTTCTTTGCATATGTGATCACTGAATCCATGCCTTGTGAGTAGCCCCATAGATACAGCTGTGGTTTCTTGGGACTGAGTATTGCATTGCAGGACTGTAAACCCACATCCCTGCACCATCAGGCCTGTGCTGGTGTGGTGGGCTTTTGTCATTTCTGTCAGTTTTTCTTCTCTTGTTCTTCCCTCTGATAATAGTCCCTGATTATTTTCCTGGGGACCAACCAGCCCACCACTCACAGTCCATATGCTTTGCATGGTGCTTGCTATCTGCCATCCTGATCTTTGGCATGCAGTCCCAGCTTGGCTATTGCAACACCATTCCATCCCCAGCAATTGGTTTTGAGAAGCAGATTGGCCCAATGAGAGTCATCTTGGAAATTTTGTGGTCACTCTTAGAAAAAAAAGAGAGAGGAGAGGGAGAGGGAGAGGGATAGAGAGGGGGATCATTTTGATGATATAATTTGAGGATGTAGCCATATCTGAAGTTATCAATGAACTATGTGTTATATGACCATTATGAGTTGAATTGTGTTCCTCAAAAAAAGATATTTTGCAGTCCCAAACCCTGGACCTCAGAATTTGACCTTATTTGGAAATAGTGTCATCGCAGAGATGAGGAATGGGATGGACTTCTTATCCAAGAGACTGGTGTCCTAATGAGAAGATGACCATATGACCCAGGGAGAACTCCACAGATTGCAGAGAGGACTGTAGTGATGCATTTACAGTCCTCTTTCTTCTCCTTCCTCTCCTCCTCTCTTTCTCTTCCTCAAAATCATCACCACCTTCATCTTCATCTTCATCTAATACTGATGTGACACACTGATGTGGGGAGTCCAACCTCTATGGTTACTCATTGTCCCTCCTGCATTGACCCCTGGAGCTCAGAAGTTAAACCATAATTCTGGGAGCTTTCTGGAGCTCCACTCTGGGGAACTATCCCATGCTTTCTGTTGCCTTTAAACAAAAACTGAGCTCGATCAAGGACCTGTTTGAGGAAAGCAGAATTCTAAGATAGTTCCAAGATTTCTGCCCTCTCACACGCACACCTTGTTTAGTTCTCTCTCTTTGCACCTAGGGGTTACCTGTGGCTTGCTTCTAACCAACAGTACATGGATTTTGCAGATGTAACTGAGGCCCCTAATCAGTTCACTTTGAGTTAATCAAAAGGGAAAGTATTTAGGATGGGACTGATCTAATCAGGTGAGCTCTTAAAAGAGGGTCCTTGAGGAAGCAAGCTGTTCTGAGTTCTAAGCTGTAAGGAAATGACTTCTTCCTAAAACCATGTGAACTTGGGAGAAGATCCCAGCCTGGCCGATACATTAATTACAGCCTTGTGAGACCCTGAGCAGTGGACAGAGCTCAGTCATACTGAGACTCCTGACCTGTGGAAACAGATAATAAATAGCTATTGTTCTAAGCTGCTAAGTTCATGATAATTCGTTATACAGTCATAGAAAACTAATGCATCTTTCCATCTTAAGGAACTTTCAGGTGTTGTGGCCAAGCCCTGCTTTGTGTGTGTGTAGCATGGGGGTGGGAGGATAGATGGGTGGGGCAGATGGATAGGTAAGGGGATGGAGTGAGGTGGGAAGAAGAAAACCATTTTAGATGAAGCCATGGCCCATCCGAGGAGGCGAGGGAGGAGCTAAATGAATATGCAGGCCTACCCAGTGCTCGGTCTTGGGGAGCTGGAGGGTGAATGCCACCCCACAGCCAAGTCTTGCTGCACTCGGAAGCCTTGATCCCAGACAGAGGTCCCACTTCCCCCTCTTACGAATGGTTCTGGAAGGCAGATACTTGAAGGAAAAACACACCCTCTTTGTAAGGATACAAAGATTTTCTTAAATAGAAAGATGATAAGGTGGGGTATTTTGAATAACCCATTAAAAATTCTCTCTCCCTTAGCCTTTCCCTTCTTCAAACAGCCAGGACTTCTGTCCTCCATGCCTCAAGAAAGGATGCCATACAAGAAAGGGTAGAAGGCAGAGACTCCACTAGCCTTTGGAGTGTTGCAAGCTTGATTCCTTATGGGTGCCATAGGGGAGGTAGGGTGCAGAGAATGGTTTGGGGGGGACACAGTTGATCAACAACAAAGCTCCCCAGTCCAATGCCCTGAGCTGTCAGAGAAAGGAAGCAGAGGTGGATGGATCCCTATGAAAGCAGCTTTTTGTCCCTCTCCCTCATTGAACTACAGAGAAGCAGAAGCAAGATCCCCAAATGGTCTTTGGGATCTGGGAGCACAGGGGACGTGAGCTGTGTGATGGGACAAGCCCTGGAAAGATGGCAAGACCCTAGAGATACATGTGTCTAATTGCTACTGTCGCCATTGTCTGGCCCAATGAAGTTGTTCAAACAATAATCGTTGAATGAGAGGATGCATATGGCAGAAGCACTGGAAAACTTTCTACACTGGAAGACCTTCTTCACCAGCAGCAGAGAACACTGATGAGGGACCTGACATCCTAGCTCTGGTGAAGGCTGAGATATCTGCACAGCTGGCAGCCCCAAAGCATGAGATGGTCTGCTTCCCAGATATAGCCCAGGGTTCTGATTTGGGCAGCTATGTTTCAGAGGGCTTGCTCCTGGGCCCTGTGCCTGGGGCATGGCCTCTCCAGCCTTGCTCCCTGCCTGGGACACCTGGCCCTGGTTCCTTGGACTCTGTCTAGGATGCTAGGAGGGGTGGCCATGTGGCTTCTCAGACCTGAGCCCTTGCTGGAGCTGTGCCATACTACTTCACAGCTGAGATGTGAAGCAGTGCAGCAGCGGAGTTCCCCATCATCACCTCTCTCCTGTGCTAAATTGCCTGGAGGTATTCCTTGAACACCAGTGAATTAGTTGTTGGGCAAGAGAGCATCTTTTATCATAGTTTGTGTCAGGCCGATCCCCCTGGAATCTGATGAGGTCTTTGGGTGCTCGCAGCACCAATTTTTATCCATTATTTTTTCTGATTACAGATGATTCTTCTCCACATTGGAGTCAGACAGAGGTCAGCTTGAGCCCACCACATGAAAATGAATACCAGTGGTTTTTCTGGGTCTGGGATGGCCTCTCTTTCATTAATACAATGTGCATATGTGCACATTGCCTGGAAGTTCTGAGGATGGCAACATTCAGAGGGGTTTGGATTGATTGCTTAATAAACCGATGATATTAGAGGGCTATAGTCAGACTGGGGCAGGGATTGAAGACCCATTGTCTGAACTGTTGTGGGCTGAGTTCGAATCCTGCTCCTGCCCCAGGGAATATTTGATGAGCCTTGGTTATCTAACCTGTAAAGAGGATAACTGTCCTGACTTCATATCAGTGTTATGAGAATTGAAGGTCATGATAATTGTGGTACCTGATGGGCACTTTGTAAGCCAGGTCCTGGGCTCAACCACTCAAGGCAGTGTTTTTCACGTAGGCACGGGGCCCTGGGAATGTCTGGAGACATTTTTGGCTGTCATGGGAGTAGTGCACAGGACTATGTCAATCGATCTGGTCCCAAATGTCAGTCGGGAAGCAGCTGGTTATAAATAAGGGGGCACAGGAACATGCTTTTTCCACAAGGGTGAATTTAAAAAAATATTTTTTTGTGTTATAGCACTTTGTTTTTGATAGTCAATATGTTCACATGGTCCAAGATCTAGAAAGTACACAGGGCATACAGTCTGAAGTCTTCTCCCACCAGCCCCTTCCCTGGAGGAACCAGTTTATTTATCCAGAGGTCCTTCTGTGCATCTAGAAGCAATTGTATGTGCATATACCCACCTATGTATTATATGCACGCTACACATATTCTTTGCATCTTTTGTTGCTTAATCCATCTTGGAGATGGCATCTAATTGGACACCAAGACCTTCCTCATTTTTTATTTTTTTTACAATTTAATAAATATTTATTATTCAGATTATTACAATTGCTCCTTTTTTCTCCCATAGCTCCCCTCCACCCAGTTCCCACCCCACCTTCTGCCCTTACCCCCCCACTGTCCTCATCCATAGGTGTACGACTTTTGTCCATCTCTTTCCACACCCCCATACCCCCTTTCCCCAAGAATTGTCACTCCACTCCCTTTCTATGCTCCTGATTCTATTATAATCACATTTATTCTGTTAATCAGATTTTTTTATTCACTTGATTTTTAGATTAACTTATTGATACATATGCGTTTGTTGTTCATAATTTTTACCTTTTTTCTTTTTCTTCCTCTTCTTAAAGAATACCTTTCAGCATTTCATATAATACTGATTTGGTGGTAATGAACTCCTTTAGCTTTTTCTTATCTGTAAAGCTCTTTATCTGACCTTCAATTCTGAAAGATAGCTTTGCTGGGTAGAGAAATCTTGGTTGTAGGTTCTTGCTATTCATCACTTGGAATATTTCTTGCCACTCCTGTCTGGCCTGCAGAGTTTCTGTTGAGAAATCAGCTGACAATCATATGGGTGCTCCCTTGTATGTAACTAACTGTTTTTCTTTTTTTTGCTTTTAATATTCTCTCTTTGTCTTGTGGTGCTAGCATTTTAATTATGATGTGTCTTGGTGTGCTCCTCTTTGGATTCCTTTTGTTTGGGGTTCTGCGCACTTCCTGGACTTGTAAGTCTATTTCTTTCACCAGGTGGGGGAAGTTTTTGGTCACTATTTCTTCAAACAGGTTTTCAATATCTTGCTCTCTCTCTTCTTCTGGCACCCCCATAATTCTGATGTTGGTATGCTTGAAGTTGTCCCTGAGGCTTCTTACACTATCTTCATTTTTTTGGATTCTTTTTTCTTCTTTGTATTTCAAATCTTTGACTTGATTCTTATGATCCTCTAGTCCTGTGGTTGACAAACTGTGGTTCGTGAGCCACATGCGGCTCTTTGGCCCCTTGAGTGTGGCTCTTTCACAAAATACCATGGTTTGGGCTAGTCTATTTTGAAGAAGTGTCATTAGAAGAAGTTTAAGTTTTAAAAATTTGGCTCTCAAAAGAAATTTCAATCATTGTACTGTTGATATTTGGCTCTGTTGACTAATGAGTTTGCTGACCACTGTTCTAGTCTGCTGTTGGATCTCTGTATAATATTTTTTATTTCAGTCAGTGTATGCTTAATTTCTAATTGGTCCTTTTTCATATCCTTGAGGGTCTTGCTAAATTTATCAGCCTTTTCTAGAAAATTCTTGAAAAATCTTATAACTGTGGTTTTGAACTCTATATCCAGTCGTTTGCTTTCCTCCATTTCTTTCCATTGTGATCTGTTTCTTTTTCTCCACATTTTGGCTGATTCCCTGAGTTTATAGAGTGGCTTTGTGTGCTATAGTGCCCAGTGGCTCAGCCTCCCCAGTTACCTGAGGTGGACACTCTTGGTGCACCCCTTTATGGGCTGTGTGCACAGTCTTCTTGTAGTTAAGCCTTGATTGTTGTTGATATCACTGGGAGGAATTGACCTTCAGACCAATTGACTGTAATGATCAGATGTGTCTATGCTGGAAGAACTTCTGTGCTGGAGACACCCTTATGAGTCTAGACTTGCAAAAGCCTCTGTGCTCAGCTTGGATGGGGGGAGTCTCAGGGTGGAGCATACAGCATTGGTTTTCCATTGGCCCTGCCCTAATAGGTCCCTGTGTCTCAGTGTCTTATGGTAATCTCTGCGAGCACCTCTGAGAGAAAGCCATCCTTGAGTTCCACCTGCTGTCAGACAGTCCAGTTTCTCCCTGAATGAGTCTGGGTCCCCAGAGTCTCATCCAGAACTGGAGTTCAGTGCAGTCAGGAGCTTTTGTCACCCTCCTGCTTGAGAAAGCCAGTCCTCTTTGTGTGTGTGTCAGTACCTCTGCATCCTGCAGCTCCTCTGAGTTTCATTGTGCTTTTCTCTTTACTTCTAGTTGTAGAATTTCTACTCAGCCAGCCTTCCTGGATGATGTCTGTTTTGTCTTTTAGTTGTAGTTTTGAAATTGTTGTGTGAGGCAGCAGTGTAGGTGCTTACCTATGAGCCATCTTGGTTTTTCTTCATTTTTCCTTTTAAAGGTGACAGAGTATGCCATTTTTTGGGTATATTTTATTTAGCCATGTACATCTGGATAGATATTTTCTTTTGTGGCTACAGACACTAATGTAATGAATAACTTTATAAATACTTAGTTTTCCAATGTGCAGATCTATATATCTCTATCTCTATCTATATTTATACATCTACATCTCTATTTCTATCTACTAGTATATCTATATATCTCTATCATAATAAAAATGTAATATGCTAATTAGACCAGATGGCCTTCTGGATGAAGCCGGGGCTGTGAGGAAAGCCCGGGTTCTGGATGCCAGAGGAAAGCCAGTGCTGGCAGCTGGAGGAAGGAAGTCCTACTCTTACACGAATTTTGTGCATTGGGCCTCTAGCATAATAATAAAAGCATAATATGCTAATTAGACCAGACAGCCAAATGATCTTCCAGATGTCCTTCCAGATGAAGCTGGGGCTGCGAGGGCCAAGGCAGCTGCTGTAGCTGCAAGGGCTGAGCCCCTTGCATGAATTTTGTGCATTGGGCCTCTAGTGTTTGTGTGTGTGTGTGTGTGTGTGTGTGTGTGTGTGTGTGTATATATATATATATATATATATATATATATATATATATTTGTTAGAGGCCTGGTGCATGAAATTCGTGCATGAGGGTTGGGGGATGTCCCTTAGCCCAGCCTGTACCCTCTCCAATCTGGGACCCCTCGAGAGATGTCTGACTGCCCTTTTAGACCCTATCAGGATTGGGCCTAATGGGCAATCGGACATCCTTTTCACAATAGAGGATTGCTGGCTCCAAACTGCTCACCTGCCTGCCTACCTGATTGCCCCTAACCGCTTCTGCCTGCCAGCCTGATCACCCACTAACCACTACCCTGCCAGCCTAATTGATGTCTAACTGCTCCCCTGCCAGCCTGTTTGCCCCCAACTTCCCTCCTCTGCTGGCCTGGTCACCCCTAACTGCCCTCCCCTGCAGGCTTGATGGCCCCCAACTGCCCTCCCTTGCAGGCCTGGCCCCTCCCAACTGCCCTCCCCTACTGGCCTGATTGCCCACAACTGCCCTCCCTTGCAGGGCCTGGAACCTCCCAACGGCCCTCCCCTGCTGGCCATCTTGTGGTGGTCATCTTGTGCCCATATGGGGGCAGGATCTTTGACCACAAGGGGGCAGCCCTCTTGTGTATTGTAGTGACGGTCGATCTGCAAATTACTCTTTTATTAGATAGGATAGAGGCCTGGTGCATGGGTGGGGGCCAGCTGGTTTGCCCTGAAGAGTGTCCCAGATCAGGGTGGGGGTTCCCTCGGGGCGAGGGGGGGCCTAGGTGAGGGGCCTGTGGAGGTTTGCAGGCCAGCCACATCCTCCAGTGACCCAAGCGGAGGCCCTGGTATCTGGGATTAATCTATATCTATAATTGAAACTTTGTAGCCTGGAGTGGAGCCAAGCTTTCTGCTCGCTCAGGGGCAGCAGCCAGTTCTGTTTGAAACATTGTAGCCTAGAGTGGAGGCCTAGGCCGGCAATGGCAGGCTGTAAGCTTGGCTTCTTCCGTTGCCAGGGAAACCCATGCCTCTGTTCTCTCCTGCTCAGTAGTTGCCGCCATTTCTGTATCTTTTATAATTGAAACTTTGTAACATTCAGTGAAGGCCTAGGCCCACACAGGCAGGCGGAAAGCTTGGGCTTCCTCTGTTGCCAGGAAAACCCAAGCCTTCCTCCTGCTCTCAGTGGCAGCAGCCATCTTGGTTGGGGTTTATTTGCATAATCTGCTCCTGATGGGCTGGTGGGCATGGCTGGTGGGTGTGGTGAAGGCACGGTCAAATTTGCATATTACTCTTTTATTAGATAGGATATATATATTTACACACACACTAGTATATGTATATGTATATGTGTATGTGTATGTATATGTATATGTATATGTACATGTACACACACACACACACACACACACACACACACACACTGAGTGGCCAGATTATTGTGATCTCTTAATGCATAATAATCTGGCCACTCATGATGGTAAAGTCCTATAAGTGCTGTTGCTAACTAAGAAAGTCCCTTGCATTCATGATTGTTGGAAGTTGCCAAATTAACCTCCACTGATGCTGTTCTGTTTCCATTCCCCACTGGGACATATAGAAGAGGTGATTTTGTAATTTAAAAATTTGCTCTCACTGTTTATATCTTCTCATCAAAGTCTTCTGGGAATAAATAAGTCATGGGCGAGCCTTATAATATTTTGTGTCTACCATATTCTCAGTGTTTAGGGACCCCCCCATCTGTCTGTGGGAGATCTTGTTAAGTGCAATGAAGTTAAAGCCGCCAGGAAACAGCATTTGCTTTCTCCAGAAAAGGGCTATTTAGTTTCTGTTTCCCGGTGCTAATAGTTCCCAAATGACCAGCCTCTTGAAGAGTTTACATGTAGGAAAATCTCTCTCAGCAAATCTCTCTCTGAGTGGATGTTCAGCTTTATTTTTAAAGTTTCTGATTTGAGGGCTCCTTTGAGAGTCTGATGGGAGTGATAAAACCCTGTCATGCAGAGGTTCTTTTCTCTGTCCTTAAACTCCCAGTGAATGGCTCTCAGGATGGCGGGGGGGGGGGGGGGGGGGGGGGAGGCTCTTGCTTCCAGGCACCTCTCCCTGCCCCAAGAGAGAGGTATGTGGATTTCGTAGCTCAGAATTGGGCAGAACCAGTGCTGTGTGGCACCCTGGGTCCAGGCCTGGCTCCTCCCTTTCCCACTTCCAACCCAGTGACTGTAGCTTTAGTTTTCTCATCTCTGGAATGGGACAATACTACTTTGCAGTACTGTATTAGAGATATAAAGGCAGCTCAACAGCCTCGTCTCAGAGACCCTTTCCTGCCTCTCCAATTACAAATCCACTCACCCTGGCCATCTTCTCCTGGAGAAACTCTCCTCTTCCTTCCTGGTGCCTCTCCAAGTTGTAATGAGATCTATTAGAGTGTGTGCTTGTCTGATGTCTGTCTGCCCCAGTGGACTATAGGCTCCTGATGAGTTGAGAAGACCAGCATGGGCAAGGGTCCTGAAGCAGGTGGGACTGAGTGGAGGCACAGGTAGGAGGCCTTTGTGATATGCACAGAAACGCCAGAGGGGAAGAGAAATGAGAAAGGCCAGGAGAGACCAGGGGCCTTCTGGGCTATAGAAAGACAACATTTGCATTTTCTCGAAGACTATTGGTGTCCCTTTAACTCACCAACATTAAGCAGGGAAGTCGCCTGATCTAATTGAATTCTTTAAATTTTAAGGTTTTATTATTTTTATAAAATTTGTTGCTTTACTTTTTATTTAAAAATATATTTATTGATTTTAGAGAGGAAGGGAGAGGGAGAGAGAGAGAGAGAGCTAGAAACATCAATGATGAGAGAGCATCATGGATTGGCTGACTCCTGCATGCCCCCTGCTGGGGATCGAGCCCACAACCTGGGCATGTGTCCTTGATTGGAACTGAACTCAGGACCCTGCAGTCCACAGGCTGATGCTCTATCCACTGAGCCAATCTGGCTAGGGCTATTGACTTACTTTTTAAAAAGATCACCAGCCACTGTGTGAAAGTCAGGGTGGAGGGTAAGGCGAACCTGGGAGTGCAGAGGTCCCTTAGGAGGCTACAGTCCTAGTTCTGATCCTGCCTGTAGGTCAGGGCTCTGTAACTTACAGGGTTCTAGAAACAGCCCTGAGATCCCAGACTCTTCTAAGTTGGTGCTTCTTCCAGGGAGGGAGCCCAAGTTTCATGAGCTGCCTCATCTCCCCAGAGCTGAGCCAGAAGGGACTCTCCCTCAGGGAATGACCTTCCACCAGCATTTGCAGACTGGTTGCAGAGAGGAACTTACCTGAGATTGTGGTGAAGTGGGATGGGGAGGTCATTGTCACGAAGGGTGGGGTGAGGTACTTGGCTTTCACTCCCTCCCGGGCCAGGCGGTCCATGTTGGGGGTATCCACATCCTGGTCATAGTTCCAGCGGAAGCCATCAAATGAGACCAGCAGCAGCTTGTTGAATCTCTTCTTCCCGGAGATGGGGTGGCCGCTGGCCCAATCCAGTAGGATGGGCAGCAGCAGCCCGAGGACTCTGAGCCCTGTCATACTGTGAGCACCTTATACTCACACATAGCAGAGTTCCTGGGCCCGCTCCCATTTTCAACCTTTTTTATCTGTGGTTGAACAAAGTCCACATTGATAATTCTGCCCAGCTCTGCTGAGGATCAAAATGCCTGGATTGTAGCACATGTTCCATGATGAGAAAGTTCTGGAAATGCATAGAGGTGATGTTTGCACAACAACATCATGGACACGCTTAATGCCATTGAATTGTGCACTTTAAAATGGTAAAAATTGTAAATTTTATGTTGTATGTATTTTATCCTGATAAGAAAAGTCAAATGGCCCTAACCAGTTTGGCTCAGTGGATAGAGCGTCGGCCTGCGGACTGAAGGGTCCCAGGTTCGATTCTGGCCAAGGGCATGTACCTTGGTTATGGACACATCCCCAGTAGGGAGAGTGCAGGAGGCAGCTGATTGATGTTTCTCTCTCATGGATGTTTCTAACTCTCTATGCCTCTCTCGTTCTCTCTGTAAAAAAACCATCTCTAGTATGCAGATGCATGATCATAAGTGCCCCTTTCATTATTATTTTTTAAATTTTAGGAAGGTCATTTGAAAATTCCCTATAAGAATTAAAAAATCATGTGGTAAAATACACATAAGATAAAATTTACCATTTTAATTATTTGCAAGTATACAAATTTATTGATATCTAGTATATTCAGTGTTGTGCAAACATCACTACTACCTAGTTCTAGAATAGTCTCATCATCCCCAAAAGAGACCCTAGCCCCATTAGCAGGCATTCCTCATTCCTCTCTCCTCTGAGCCCCCAGCAACCACTAATCTGCTTTCTATCTGTTCAGATTTACCTATTTTGGACATTTCATATAAGTGGACTCATACAATAATGTGATCTGTTGTGACTGGCTTCTTCCACTTGAGCATATGCTTTCAAGGCTCATCCACACTGTAGCATGAATCAGTACTTCATTCCTTTTTATGGATGAATAATATTCCATGGTATAGATATTTTAAATTTCATATATCTGTTAATCAGCTGATGGACATTTGGGTTGTTCTACCTTTGGCTATTGTGAGAAGTGCTGCTGTGAACATTAGTGTACAGGCTTTGGTTTGAATAATCCTGCTTTCCACTTAATTTGTACAATGTATGGGAATTTTTTTTTTTTTTACTGAATAAACAGCTTATAGAAGCTATGGGACCACAACAAGGTCACATAATACAAGGGAGGCCAGAACTATAGTTTTAATATCCTGTTTCCCCAAAAGTAAGACCCCCCCAAATAAGACCTACTTACAGTTTTGCCTCTCACTGTAATGTAAGGCATCCCCCCGAAAATAAGACCTCCCCGATAATATTTTTATTTTTGAAACTGAAAAAGCCTGGGCCACACAGCAGTTATAAGGAAGTGGGTCGATTTAATGCTGCTGTTTGTTATGCCAAAGAGGTCTGCTAGTCTGGGATGCAGCCAGCACTCACTGCACTAAAGACATGAAGAAATTTCTTCACGAAAGAAAAATAGATCAAATAATGATTCCCACAGAAATGACAGCCTATCTCCAGACTCTTGATATTGCAATAAACAAGCCATCCAAGGACAATTTGCGCATGGAAATTAATGACTACATTGAAAATAGAATGGAGAGAAATCAGCGTGGAAACTTTGTGAAACCTAAACTGCAAGAAGTTTTGACTTGGGTGAAGAATTCCTGGGAGAAAATCACTGACAGTTGCATTGCAAATGCACTACAAGCAGGCTACCTTGACAAGAAGTACTCATTTAAGGACAGTGCTTTTGCTAAACATGAGAGATTTGGTCCACTGATTCTGAAAGAAATGGAGTCACAAGAAATTCAGCAGGAAATTCAGGGTTTGGATTGTTATGATGATGTTCCAGAAGATGATGACATGACTGTCATTGAATAAATCTTACTTTGTGTTCATACCAGTAAATATCAGTATCAGTAAATGTACCATAGATTGTTGTACATGGAAATAATGGTAGTAACAAGAAATTCTTGATACTATAGGATTCACAGTTTGTCTGGTTATGCTGGTTTGTGATGACAACTACTACTGTACCGTATACAGGTAATAAATTTCCTTTTTTTGTTCAATAATAAATGTGTACCATATTCTTCATGGGAAAATAAGACATCCCCTGAAAAATAAGACCTAGTACATCTTTGGGAGCAAAAATTATTATAAGATACTGTCTTATTTTCTGGGAAACAGGGTAGTTGGCTACATGTTTGCTGGGCACAGGGGGTTTAAATTCCCCAAGGGAACATATTTAAGCATATTCCCACCCATTCCACATTTATTGTGCAGGAGACACAGAGGTATAGATACAGGGGTTGCCTGTATATCTCAGACAGAGTCCAGGAGACAAAGGGTGACACACAGTGGAAGGGCCCTGCTGGAGGTTCATGTGGGGAGTAATATAGGAGCAGATCCTAACCCTGAGAAGCTGGGCAGCAGAGGGCATTCTGGAGAAAGTGGTGTTAGACTTGAGTTTTGCAGGCTGGGAAAAGTTTGCCTCTTGGAAGCACCTTCACTCAGCCACTCATTTGGATATGACCACAGTCTTTCCCCCTGTCTCTGACCTTTTCCTGTGGGTGCATGGGTGTTACTTCCCTTTGCACTTTTTCTTTTTTACATATTTTATTGATTTTTTAACAGAGAGGAAGGGAGAGGGATAGAGAGTTAGAAACATCAATGAGAGAGAAACATCTATCAGCTGCCTCCTGCACATCCCCAGTAGGTACATGCTCTTGACTGGAATTGAACCTGGGACCTTTCAGTCCACAGACCGACGCTCTATCTACTGAGCCAAACCAGTTAGCGCCTACCTTTGCACTTTTTGAAAGTTCTGCAAACTTTCAAGTTGTGTAAAATGGTTTTTCTGGTAACAGTCAGCTGGGTTTTCAGTTTTTGTAAGGTTTTTTTTAAGCTTTTGTAAGTTTTTGTCTTTACATGGTGGGTTGAAGGCTAGATGTCAGACTCCGATGAGATCAAACATTTCCCTCTTGCAAAATGGCCTGAGAATTCTGTTCCAGGCACTTGCTTAGGTTGAATCTTTGGGGTGAGGAGGTGGCATGTCAGGGGAGCTCCATTTTTGTAACTGCATGACTTGGGTTGTTAGCACGATGTTTTGCTATAATTAATTAGCATGATGTTTTGCTATATGAGGGGTTTTCGTAGGATTTTGTGATGAGTATGCAGCATCGTGGTTGGGGAGTGTTTTGAAACTTGCCAGGCCTGGGTTTCAGCTCAGCTCTGCCACTTACTTTCTATCACACCTGGGGCAAGCCCTACAACCTCTCTATGCCTCTGTTTCCTTCTCTGTAAGAAGGAATGCCCACATGTTTCCTGAGGTTGGGAGGCTCTGATTAGATCATGCATGTTGGCAGGAACACTTACTGCTCATGGGGTATCCATGTGCTCCTCCTCATCTTCTAGACCTCTTGTAATTTATGGCCAATGTGCTATGAGTAGAAAACCTATTGGTGACATCTTTATACAGCTTCTAGCCCAAAGCTTTCAAAGGCTGGTACTCTCTCTGCAGTAACTATGGAAGCTTTATGTTGAGGTGGAAAATTTCCATCATTTTAGGTCTCCAAGTGACCATATAGACAGCACAATCCCCAGACAGCCCATGGTGGACATGGAATGTGAGAAGTCAACCTTTGTTGCCAAAGCACTGATATTCTGAGGTTGATTTGTTACTGTGGCATAACCTAGTCTGTCCTTGCTAATGCAGCATGTTAAGTGCTTACATAGACCCCTAGCACTAGTAATTGCCCGAGAGAGGTTAGTTACTTTTATTATTATTTTTAAAATTTAAATTATTTATTGTTTAAAGTATTACTGTTAGTTACTTTTAGTATGATGATAAATTACTACTGATAGTTTCATTATCTGATCTGATGAGGCCAATGATGGACAAATTTGACTTGATACTCCTTCTAGCATGTGGGAGGGACAGATGATTAAAGGTCAATAAATAACATCATTATCTTTAGTTTGTGTCCCTAGATGCCCTTGGTGCCAATGAACAACGGATGCTGCTCTGAGACAGCCAGGCCCAGGGAAGAGTTGTTGTTGATACCAGGATTGAGATTGTCCAAGGTCAAGCACTCTTTGGTCGGGAGAGAACTTTGAGTCCCTGGTGTGTAAATTATCTGAAGGAATATGAATACTTGTACTAAATGGTTTGGCTCCTGGAGAAGTATATATTAATCAGTTAGGTCCTTTTAGTGATAATCCACACACATGTCTATATTCTGGAAACATAGAAAAAAAAAGCCAGCAGTCATGCAGTAATGCACTAAGTCCACTGAAACTTCCCTGAAGTTTAATGTTTGTTGTAACCAGCAGAGCTTAGTGGAGGTGGGTCTCTAGAGAGAATTCTGATTACTGTTACTTATGGTCACAGTACTATGGTGTGTCTTGGTTTCTCTTTGGTGACTTCTGGTTTGAAGGCATAAATCCATTACTTGCTTAGCAAATACTTCTTGAGCACTTTGGAGAGCTCAGAGGATGAAATATGGAGAAGAGTAAATCTCTTCCTGCCAGTATGTTTTCAAGCTGTCTCAGGACTCATCTGTGGGACATGCAGGCTTGAGGGTCCCAGAGTTCCAAAAGCATCTCCCAACAGTGCACCTTGAAGTAGACTCTTCCTCGCAAGCCCAGTAGAGCCGTCTCTGACTCTTACCTTCTACTGCATGACTAACATATCAGTCATGGGGAACTGTTATGGAAGTGCAACAAATTTGTGAGATTCAAGATTGATCAAAGAATATCATTCAATTTTGTTAATAAATCTACATATTTCACTGGTATGGAGATGGGGCAATTCCACAAACATTTCAGGAACCATCACAGATGGAGGTAATAGAACTCTTGGTTGCATCTTACTAGTGTAGGGAAAAAAAAGGGACCATGCTCTAGTCTGGTTTTCCCCTAAACCAGACCCTGAAACAAGGATGGGCATGCAAGTGCTTTATTTGAGGGATGATCCCAGGGAGCACCAACAGGGGAGTGGAGAAGTGATTAAAGGAAGGGAAGTAGGCCAACACGAGGTGTTTCAGTCTTGGGTGCATGCAACTAGGCTGAGTACCAACAGACTATGGGCAGGGCATTTGAAATAATTTTGCAGAAAGATAGGGATGCAGTAGGGATCCAGGGACCAGGGACTCATACACTACCAGATCTCTCTCAGTCTTTTGTTTTTGGTATATCAGCCAAATTTTTTTCTCATTCAGGACTGGTTTTCTCTCTGGGATGAGGAATGTGGTCACAAAAGCTCCTGTTTTTCTCACTCTACAGTTCCTGTCATTAGAGAGAGAGATTGTATTTTTCCAGTTCCACTTAAGACAAAAACAACCCAAGGGAAGAGCTCTGATTTGCCTGTTTGAGACAGATGCTTATCCCTGAACCAATCAATAGTAGGTGGGGTGGTGGTGGTGGTGGTGGTGGTGGAGTCATGTGGGAACATAGTAGTCCTCACTAGAACCATGGGACTGGGGTAGGAAGAGGTATAAGTCTCAATAGAAGGAAGATGGGGTGGGCAGAAAAAATTATAGATCTCTGTGTTGAAAGAATTAGGAGATATATTCTGTTAAACCTGTTAACAGGTTTAAGTCCCTGTTAACTAGGGCTTAAATTTTTTTAAAATATACATTTTTATTATGGTTCTTGCAGCATGACTTAAGCAGAAAGGAAAAGAACCCCAATAACTATGAACCAAACATTTCCTATGTGCAAGGGACGTAAACTCTGATAGGATCTGCTTATGATGAGGCTGAAGTTAAGCATGAAGAGAACTGGCATGTAGGATAGTGTAATTTTTTTCTTCCATTGAGTACTGTCAAGTTTTAGGTTCTGGCTAGCAATGGATACATCTGCCCCCATGTTTTTGTAATTTCAATTTATTGCTTTTTGTTTGATCTTTTCGGCCACGCTGGACAAGTCAAATCCCTCTTTCTTACAACAGATGCTTGCATACAGCCACATTTGTTTTCCCTCCCTCCCTCCCTCCCTCCCTCCCTCCCTTTCTCCCTCCCTCTTACCTCTCTCTCCCTCCTTCCCTCCTTCTTTTCCTTTATTTTCTAGAGTTGGGTTGGCAAACTTTTCCTATAATGAGCAGATAGTAAATATTTTAGTCCTCGCAGGTCTTATGGTCTCTGTTACAACTACTCATCTCTGCCACTATTGCATGAAAATCAGCCATAGATACTTTTTTTTACAATAATTTGAAAATATTTTAATATTTGCCATTTTTGTTGCTTGTGCTAATAACATATACATTGATTTAACAATAAATATACTGTTACATAGAGTGCAATATTTTTAGTATTCATAATTGGTTGAAATTAATGCTGCATTATCACAATAAATGAATAAATAAATATCACACCCAGAGGTTATCATGAACAAAAACGAAAATAAATGTGTTGGGATTTATCTTTTTAAGCATGATTCCTGTAAACACGGCCAACATCACCTTTCTCAGTCCTAACATTTCGTGTGATAGCTTTCAAAAAAAACAGAACATACAAATCCGACCCATCTTTTTTTTGCATAGGAAATAAATTAATCGTATTTGTAAATGCATCAATCTCAATGAAATGTCTTCATCACAAAGCACTTGTTTTGTGTAAGAATTCAGAACTTTAGAGCAATAAAAGTGCTCTGCGTAAGTTTATAAAATATGCTTTCTGGATTTAAAATATAACAGGAAAATTTCCAAAAAAGCCATAGTTATGATTCTAAAATATGATGTACATGACATCTGGCCACAGGAGGAAGTGTCTCACTGCAGACAACACAGTGTTCAAAGAGTCAGCCATAGATATTGTAAATAAATACAGGATGGGGCAAATGTATGTTTATAGTTATTCTAATGAAAAGTAATGCAATAATTAATAAATAATACAAGTATGAACTCTGTGTTTTACGTACTCACAACTATAAATTGTGGCTGAGTTCCAATAATACTTTATTTACAAAAACGTGGGTGCAGTTGGTATGGTTTTCAGACCTCTGCCGCTCCAGAAAATTCTAACTCCTTTGACCAATGCTTTTTGTTGTGGCTTTGATGTTCTTGCCTATAGTAGTAACCATTTTCTTTTTTTTTTTTTTTTTTTTGCCAATTTCTTCATTTTACTTACACAGAGTAATGCCAGACAGGACCAATAAGTAATTTGTTCCTCAATGGGGCAGCTATGGGCAGACCTTGGTATTAATTCAGCCAGTTTTTTTTTTCTTACTGAATCTTTTTTTTATCTTTATTGTTCAGTTTATTAATTACATTGTTTCCCCTTTTTATCCCCCTATAGCTTCCCTCCACCCTGTACCTATCCCACCCTCCACCCTCCCCTCCCCCTCCCCACTGTCCTCTCCCATTGTTACTACATTTTTGTCCAGTCTCTTGCTGCACTTCCCACAACCCTTTTCTCCCCAAGAATTGTCAGTCCATTCCCTCTCTATGTCCATGTCTCTGCTATATTCACCAGTCTATCCTGTTCAACAGCCTATCAATTCACTTGATTTTTATGTTCATTTGTTGATAGAAGTGTATTTGTTGTTGCTAGTTTGCACTTTTACCTTTTTGTTCTTCCTCTTCTTAAAGAATATCTTTCAGCATTTCATATAATGTTGGTTTGGTGGTGATGAACTCCTTTAGCTTTTTCTTATCTGTGAAGCAGTTCATCTGACCTTCAATTCTGAATGATAGCTTTGCTGGATAGAGTAATCTTGGTTGTAGATTCTTGCTGTTCATCACTTTGAATATTTCTTGCCACTCCCGTCTGGCCTGCATCGTTTCTGTTGAGAAATCCGCTGACAGTCGTATGGGTGCTCCCTTATAGGTAACCAACTGTTTCTCTCTTGCTGCTTTTAATATTCTCTCTTTGTCTTTTGCTCTTGGCATTTTAATTATGATGTGCCTCGGTGTGGTCCTCTTAGGGTTCCTATATATTGGGGTTCGGTGCACTTCTTGGAATCCTAAGTCAATTTCTTTCACCAGGTGTGGGAAGTTTTCAGTCACTATTTCTTCAAATAGGTTTTCATTGTCTTGGCCTCTCGCTTTTTCTGGCACCCCTATAATTCGGATGTTGGTATGCTTGAGGTTGTCCCAGAGGCCCCTTACACTATCTTCAATTTTTTGGATTCTTTTGGTTTCTTGCTTTTTCAGCTGAGTGGATTTTACCTCTTTGTATTTCAAATCTTTAACTTGGTTCTTGGGGTGCTCCAGGGCACTTTCAGGTCTTTGTATAATATTTTTTGTTTCAGTCAGTGTATGCTTAATTTCTGGTTGGTCCTTTTTCATATCCTTGAGAGTCTGCTTTATATCCTTGAGGGTCTCTTTCATTTCCTTGTAGGACTCATTCATTTCCACGTTGGTCTTAATAATTTCTTTGCAGCTCTCGTTTATATCCTGGAGGGTGTTGTTCATTTTCTTGTAGGACTCACTCATTTCCTTTGTGGTCTTGCTTATTTCCTTATAGGCCTTGATCTTTTGTTGGAACCTCTTAAAAAACCCTATAACCGTGGTTCTGAATTCCATGTCCAGTCGTTTTTTTTCCTCCATTTCCTTCACATCTGATTTCTTTCCATGTTGCTGCATGGTGGCTGTTTCCCTGAGTTGGTCAATTAGCTTTGTGTGGTAGACGTGCTACAAGGGACAGTGGCTCAGCCTCCCCGGTTACCTGAGATGGATATGGGCTGCACAGTCTTGCTGAAGTTAAGCTCAGTTAATCGTTGTTAGCACTTGGAGGGTTGACCTCCAGGCCAATTGTCTGTGAAGCTCAGCTGTACTCAGGTTGGATGGGCGGAGTCTCCGGGCCAAGCAGACAGCGTTAGCTCCGCCCTATGCGGCCCCAGGGACTCTGTGCCGGGGGCAATGGCCGCCAGCACTTCTGAGAGAGAGCCGCTATGGAGCTCCACCGGCTGCCGGTTGCCGGGGAATTCAGACTTTCCCAAAATGAGTCTGCATGCTCAATATCTCACCCAGGATCGTAAAACAAAGCAGTCTGACGGTTTTCCGAATGAGAGGCAAGTCGCGGTGCGCTCTCTGCGCCGTCACGCAGCCGAGCTGTTCGTGCGCGCTGCCTTCTCCACAAGCCAGCAGACCCGGCAGCACCCGAGCTTCGGAGTGCCCTCCCACTGTCCAGTTTTCACCCCGTGTGATAGTGGGTTCTCTGGACTTCGCCCATAGCTGGAGAATCAGTCAGTGGGACGCCTTTGTCTCCCCGTTCGAGAAAACTGGCCGGTTTCCAGCCGCCCGCCCTCTCCGCGGCGTGCGCTCCAAACCTCTCTCCAGGCGAATCTTTCAACGCCGTCCGCCGCCGCTCCTCCGGGTCACAGTGTCTTATCTTCACTTTTATTTGTGGAATTTTCACTCGGCGAGCTTTCTGGTGATTCTGGAAGGTGTTTGTTCTTTCGGTAAGTTGTAGTATTAAAATTGCTGATTATGACGGCAAGATAGGTGTTTTGCCTTTGCCGCCATCTTAGTTCCTCCAGTAACCATTTTCTGAATGCCTATTCATTTGTCCCTCTCTTAAAATGAGGCACCTAGAACAAGATGCCTCATTCTGCATATGCGACGATGTAATACTCTCTCATGACACATTCTGAACAGGAGAAAGAGAGAGGAGAACCATCACCCTTAGAAACCCTGATCTTGTGAAAATTTGGTGAGACTTCTTGGCAAAGGTTATAAAACTGTTACTTTACTGGCTGGAAGGACAGAAACCAGAAGCATGGTCCATCAAGCTTGAATTTAGTATTTGATGCACAGAGATCTCCGACTTGTTTGATAAAGATGGGAAGGGAAAACGTCCACATAAGCAATGTCTACTCCCAGTCCAGGATCCAGAAGATAATCATGTGAGCAGAACTTCCTGAGGATTGAGACAAGGGAAAAAGGTAGAGGTAGGAAAGTGAAAAGATCAATAATTAAGGCAATGCCTGTGCTGGAAGAGGCGAAAGAAGAAACTTAGATCATCAGGCATGAATAATGAGAAATTGTTGTTGGAATTAGCAGTGTAGAACAGATACCAAAGCCTCCTTTATTTCTCTCATAGCCAAAAGTTTTTGCTTAGACTGGATGGAGAAAGGAAAAGGCAAGTATGTTGAGAATCCTACTCACTAGGTATGGAAGGAGAATTCTGGAAAAGGTCTCAGAAGAATGAGTGTCATGTGGGGGTTCATTGGAAGTCACCAGAGGCTGAGCCCCTTCTTGGCATAAAGCAGAGAGTGAGGGCTAGAAGGTGGCATACAACCAGGATTTCGCTTATCCAACACACCTTTGACATGTTGGTTGTTTTCACAGCTTAGTTCTGACACTCTTCTCTGCTCTCTTTAGACTTGCTCACTCGATGAGCTCATCCATTCCCACAGAGTTAGCTGCCATTTCTTGGCTGTTGACCCCGAATGACTTTCTCTAAATCAGACTTCTCCTTTGAACACCGGATTTACACATGCAAGGTTTTTCTTTTTTTCTCCTCACATGCCAACAAAGTTGACATCTCACACTTAACATGTCCAAAGCCACTAAAACCAAACTTTTGCTCTTTGTCCCCCTCTTCCCTGTGCCCCTTCCATGCCTTCGCCATTCCTTAAATGACACAACAATCTACCCAGCTGTTCAGGGCAGAAAGCCAGGCGTTTCTCTCTTTGCTCTTTCCCCATGAGCAAGTTCTGTGATTCTGAACTTTATCTCCATTCTCTCCATCTTTACTGTCACTGTCTTAGTCCAGGATATCAACCATATCTCAGCCTGATATGGCAGCAGTCACCTGACATTTTTTTTGGTTTCCACTCTTGACCCTTAACAGTACATTTCCCACCTGGAAGCTAAAGTGATCTTAGAGCCCACGCTTTGGCTTCCCATTGCACAGAGAGTAAAATCAAGACCTGTCGGCTCCTGCTCACCTTTCTACCTCTTCAGTCAACTGGCCTCTTTTGGTTCTTTCCCATCTCAGGACCTGTTGTTCCCGGGGAATGATTTTCCTTTGCTCTTCCCCAGACAAGCTTCTTAACACCCTTTAAGTCTAAGCTTAAATGTCTACACAGAGAGGTCTTTCATGACCCTTTTTATTGTCCATTTTAGCCTCTTGCTACTCCCTTCATGGACTTTCTTTTTAAAAATTCTATTATTTCTTTATTATCATTTTAAACCTTTATTATTTATTTGTATATTTTTATTCTTGTCTCCCCCAATAGCCGTAAGGTCTTTGAGGGTGGGGCATGCCTATCTTGTTCATCATTAGATCACCAGCACCCAGAATAGTGTCTAAAACATAATGGTTGCTTAATAAATAAATCTAGGGTGAAGGTTTAAATAAATGGAGAATTACTTCTCTGAACCACAGACAATGAGCTTAAACACTGTGTTTTTCTTAGTCAGACATTATGTGCAATTAGACATACAATAAATGATGATTATAACATCTGTGTCTTGCCTGATGTTCACCACCAATCACCAGATTAGTCAGTTGTGCCTGTTTTGACAGTTCTTTTTTTCAACCTAATGATTTGTTTCTTTTAACTTATGGCTGTTGGCTTTGCTTGGGTTTGTTAGCTTAACAAAGTGGCAGATTATATTGGCATTTACTATTTTATTTGTGTCATTATTTATTGCTGACACTATTATAGATGTCCCCTGTCTCCCCCCTTTACTTTTCCTCCACTAACCACCCTCATTCCCAGACCTTCACCATATTTTAAAATGCCTTTGCTTTTGGTACAAAGCCCTAGTTAGGGCAATGTATTAGTCAGGATAGTTTGGGTTGTGCTGTTGTAACAACAATACCTAATTTCAGTAGCTCAACTCAGCAAGGTTTATCCTTGGTCACATTCTATGTTGCCTGTGTATTTGGGCATTGTGGGGGTGGTCTGTTCATTCTAGACACTCAGGAATCCAGGCTGTTGAAAGCATCTGTGTACATATCCTTGATTACTATGGCAGGGGAAGGGAATGTGGTAAGTTGCAGTCTCTTAACTCTTCCACCTGGAAGTGACACAAATTACTTTTGCTCATGTTTCATTGGACAAAATAGATCACATGGTTATGCCCAACTCCCATGTGCCTGAAAGGCCAACCAAAATGTTTGTGAATAGCCTTGTTGACTACTCCTATCAGTTATAGTCCTATCAGTCCTATCAGAAGAACTCATTTAATGTAGCCTCTTAGTTGTGATTCCCTTGAAGTGAATTGTAATTTGTTAATCTGCAGAAGATACGTTCATTTCCAAGCTATTATTGGGCACCATTTTGTTTCAGAATGTCAGACTTGAGGCTTTGTCAGAGGAAAGTATGATGTGATGGTTCAAAGCAGGGCTGTGCTATTTCTATTGCTCTTTGTGTGATCTTTGGCAAGTTTTTTTAAAAAAAAGTTTCATGCTTCAGTTTCAATAATAACAACAACAACAACAACAACAACAATATTTATCCCAAGCAGTAGGAATAGCCTACTGCTTAAAACATATGGGTTCAAAAATACTATTTATTATTATTATCTTTGGTAGGTAGTTACTAAATTTTGTCAAAATCATGAGTAACTTTTAACACTCAATTGGGATCTATCATTGAAGGAACAGGTTTCTGAAGAGTAAGGCTGAGTGAGGGGAAAAAATTTAGTGGGTATTTTAAAAATTGTAGCTGAATTTTAGTTAAGCACCAGACAGCAGGACAGCCTTTGCTAAATTGTCACTTCCTTGGGCTTTAGCCTCATCTGTAACAAATGGAGTTAATAGCATCCACTTTGTTTTTCAGGACTGAGATAAAGATGATTAAGGAAGAGGGTATAGCAGTAACCTTCACTATTGTTCAAAAGCGTTAGTTAACTTCTACATGAAGATTTTATTACTTAGTGGCTTAAAACACCATGCATTTATTATTTCATGGTCTCCATGGGTCGAGTCTGGATAGGACTTACCTGACTCTCACAAGGCTGAAATTAAGTTATCAGTTGGTGAGTCTTCTTATCCAAGGCGGAGGCCTCATCCAAACTTATTCAGTTTGTTGGCAGAATTCATTTCCTTGTAGTTGTTGGATTTAGGCTCACAGTTCTTAGAAACTGCCTGTCTCCATAGGCAAATCTCAGCATGGCTACCTGCTTCTCCTTGGAGGCCACGAGGTGAATCTCTGAAACTCCACCTTCTTTATTTTTTATTTCTTTTGCTTTTTTCTTTTTCTTTTGAAGCTTCACCTTCTTTAAAGGGCTCACCTGATGAGGATAGGCCCACATTTTTAAAAGGATGATCTCCCTTTAAAAATATTTTTATTGATTTCAGAGAGGAAGTAAAAGGGAGAGAGGTATAGAAACATCAATGATGAGAGAGAATTATTGACCAGCTGCCTCCCACAGGCCCCACACTGGGGATCAAGCACACAACCCGGTCATGTTCCCTGACCAGGAATCAAACCATGACCTCCTGGTTCATAGGTTTACACTCAGTCATTGAGCCATGCTGGCTGGGCTGATCTCCCTTTTGATTAACTCCAGGTCAACTGATTAGGGCCTTAATTGCATTTGAAAATTCCTTCCCCTTTGTTATGTAACCTAATGTTTGGTTCTACCCACACTCAAGGAGAGGAGATTGTACAGGTATGAACACTTGCGGAGTGGGGATCTTGGTGTCCATTTCAGAATTCTAAGACAACTTATTCCCCCCAAGAAGAGCAGATGGAGAGGGAAACTAGCACAGCCTAGAGGTTGAGACAACCTGGTGTTGGGCTAAGATGGAGGAGACTGAAAGGCAAGTGTGAAAAACTTGGTCCATTTTGATGGGGCTGTACCTTCCCCACCAGCCAAGACCAAGGTAATACCAGGTCATTTAGTCTCCTCTTTTTTCCTCCTGAGGCTGAGCCTGCAGTTGCTCTCCCTTCCCCTCCCACTCTGAGATCCACTAAGGGTGAGTTGGAATTGCCAGGTATCATGATCACAGATGCAGGTGAATAGTAGGTGGGATCACGGGAATAAAGAAATATTCAAGATAGTTCTTCCCAATGGCTTCGTAAACTGAAGGCACAGGAAAGAAATTTTAAGTGGTGATTTTTTTTTGAATCTGCCAGATGTCAGAGGCTCTTTGAAGCAAAACAAATGCTGTCTCAGTTCTACAGAAGGAGGTCCAGAGAAGTTGGTGTGATGTACTGAGAATCAAATTACCAACCACCTGTGCAGGAAAACAGTCTCTTCTTGCTCACAGGGGCAGGGGATACACTTGCTAACAAGCACAATAGAAGTCAGTGTTGGCTAGCAACAAAAAGCCACTAACCTTGAGGAATCTAGGTTCTTCTCAGCCAAGCCTTGTGCATAACAAGGCCATTTCCAGGGAATGAACTGAGATGGTAATTCTGAGACCCCTTTCAGATGCCTGTGACAGATGCCCACAGGTCCCTAATGGGACTGCAGTGGAGGAAATAGCCTGGGAACCCCTGTCCCTCCCTCTGCAGATGCAGCTCCATTCTGCACTTTGAAATTGCACTCAATACTTGTCAACATTAGCACTACAGAATGGATGGGAATCACTTGCCTGTACATCACTGCCAGGCAGGACAGAGCAGGGCCCTCCCCTGTCAACAAAAAAGGTGACATGATAGAGTAAGATGGAGCATCAGCTTGGATTGTGAAGGATTCTTAGAATTCATATAATTCCAAAAAGGGAGGAAGAGCATCAGCCAGCCTGGGTTTGGAATGACATTGATGAAGACTGCAAGCTCAATGAGATACAGATTAGAAGCAGCCTCTGTCCTCGCCTGATGCTAAATGGTCTGTCTGTGAGGTGAACTAAAATCTAGAGTCAGTAAACAATTGCAAAGACCGCATATCATCAAGCATTGTTGATTAATGTTAATGAGACAGGGGCCAACACTGAGATTGGCACTATTGATTAAGAGAGGAAATAAAATGCACTGACCGGTTTTGTTTAAAGTATCTCTTGCCACAGCATATATACTTGAAAATCTGAGGTGTGAGGTATGCTACTGTTGCCTCCCCTTCCCTCCTCCCTCCCTTTCATTATTCTGTTGCTCATTCATTCATTTAACAAATATTTCAGTGCTTCCTACATACCTACAAAGTACAAGTAAGTACTAGAGTTAAAATCATGGACAGATGGACACAGTTGTTTTCCCACTTTGAATTTATATATTGTGGTAGGAGAGATGCTTAAAAAGGCAATTTCAAGGTATGGAGTATGGGTTGGGAAGAGAAGAGCAACTGGGCCAGGGGAAAGGCTTCCTGAGAGAAGTGATGGTGGGTGGGACCTAAGGATGTGGGGCCAGGGAAAATTGCTAAAAAGCATCCCTGTGAAGCTCGGAGGCCAGAGTGGAGCTTATGAGGGTCATGTGTGACAGCTGGGATGGCAGGGAGAAGGGTAAGAAATTAGGCTGGAGGTTAGTGTAGTTAGTGATGTAGTGGGTTATATGGGTCCTTTTAAAAGCTATGTACCTGTGAGTATATCCTTATCTGGAAATAGGGTCTTTGCAGATGCAACAAGTTAAGATGAGGTCATACTGGATTGGTAGTGTGGAGGGCTAATCCAATTACTGGTGTCTTCACAAGACAAAGCAGAGGAAGATTTAGATACAGAGACACAGAGCAGACACAGGAAGCCGGCCATATACGATGGAGGCAGAGGTTGGAGTGATGCAGCCTCAAGCCAGGAGGTGCCCAGCATTGCTGGGAGTTACCAGAGCAGGAGGAGAGGAAGGGTCCTCCTCTAGAGCCTTTGGAGATAGCCCATCCCTATTGACACCTTGATTTTGAACTTCTGCCTCCAGACCTGGGAGATAATTTCTGTGGTCTTAAGCCAGCTGGTTTGTGGTAATTTGTTATGGCAGCCACAGGACATTAACACAGAGTGGTGCAATATGTGGGAGGGACATACATGTTTCTTCAGTTACAGAAAGCTGGGTAAACACCAGAAATGTGGGAATAACTGAGGTTGCCGACTCAATTGTCTTCAGGGGCTGGATGGGGCTAGGGGTAAACAGAGGCCCCATCTAGAGGGACAGCCAACTCTCAGCTTCAGCCGCTGAGCCCTGTGTTCTGATTTGTTTTTAGAAGTTAGCAATCAGATTTTTTATTTTAATTTTAAAGTGTTTCTTGAAATATGTTTTCATTGATCCTTAGAAGGGAGAGGGAGAAAGAGAAACGTGATGTGAGAAACATTGATCAGTTGCTTTATATACACATCCCAACTGGGGATTGAACCCACAACCTGGGTATGTGTCCTGACTTGGAATCGAACTGGCAACCCTTCAGTGCATGGGACTACACTTAATCAACTGAGCTACACTGGGAAAGAACAATCAAATTAAAAAAATTATGGAAAATCCTCATTTTAAAATATTGGCAATTGACAAAAATGTAAAAACACTGTGCAAGCAAAACCAAATGAGGCTGCAGCCCTGATTTAAACTGTGACCTAACCATCTGAGACCTCATGAGAAAAGTTTAAATTAACTAAAATCAGTGCTGTAAATTGCCACACACAATTATGTTTGGTTTAGGACAGTACTAAAATGACAAATTTCCCATTAGTATTAAAATAAATATATACTGAGTGCTGTCTCTGGGGAGACCTAGAATGACTATCACAGAGAATGACTGTCACAGAGACAGCTAAAGTCTGCGATCCCACACTTTCTAATGCAGGTGTCCTTACACATGGAGAGCATGTCAGATCTTATTTGGAGGACACCAGGGACCTTTAATGTGTGCCAACAAGTCACCTAAGGATCTAATTAAAGTGCAGATTCTGGATGGGGCCTGAGGTTCGGCATTTCCAATGAGCTCCTGAGTTGATGCAACTGCCACTGCTGCTGGCCTGAGAACCTCACTTTGAGCAGTAAACTTTTCAAGGATCTGTGCTACCTCTATGCACGACAGAATAGAAATTCTCCAGTTGACACTCATTGAACCCAGCCAGTCTGCCCACTGCTTGGGGGATGGATGGGGGCGGGGGGGCTAAGCAGGACAGGTTGGAATAATAGATACCTTCACCTTTAGAAGCATGGAGTAGAAAGCTTTGAAGAGGTTCCTCTTGTTGCCTTTGGCTCAGTAGATGGAGCAGGAAAAGAGCGTGTCTGTTATAGAGGAAACAAAGGCATTTGGAGAGCCAGATGCTCTTCCTGGACCAAATTCCAAGGAAAGCCTGATGGAGCCCTGCCATCGCTCCCTCTCACCCAGGCCAGTGGCCTCTGGCCTCTCTTCTCATGCATCTTTCTTTGTGTTCCTGGAAAAATTGGACCTATAAATTGAATCTGCCTTCAGGCAGTTTAACTTGCACGGCCAGTACTTACTCAGCAGCTAACCACCCGCCTCATTAACCTTGGCTGTTCTCAGGAGACTGTTTTTGGTGGTGGAGGTGGTGGTGGTTGTGGTGGTCATAAGAGCTTATGCACTATTCTTTGATAATTTCTGGAGTATGTTGGGAGCAGAGTCATTTCTGTTGTTGAGTGAACATGGTTGGTGCTCCAAGCCCTGTTTGTTGGTACTGTTGATGTGCACATGTACGTGCATGGTGGGGGTGTTCATATGTGTGCACTTGTTTTAAATGTCCAATAGTGACATCTCCCGAGGGTGTTTTACCCAGTTGGTGTTGCCAGAAGATTTGAAAAACCAATGCCTTGGGTTCTATCAGCACCAAATTTCTCCAAACATTATCCTTTGCCCACCTACGTCAATGTAACTGGAGATTACAAAAATACAGATTCCTGGGCTCTGGGGACCTGCTGTATTAGACTTTCTGGTGCTGAAGCCCAAGAGTCTGCATTTTTATCAACTCTCCCTGGTGACCCTAGTGCACAGAAGTCTGGAGGATCTGAGGCTCACAGGGTTCTTTCTGCATGTCAGCTGGGTCATTCCATCTATCTGTGAGGGGTTGTCTTGGATATACAATATACTTAATGCTTTATATTACAAAGCACTTGTGTTTCTCAGGGATCACTGAGTTGACTTTTTAAATGGCCCAGTATGTTGACATTTGTTGCCCACTTTCATTTCCTCATGTCCTGTCAACAGCCTTGGTTATAATCTGGGGACCCTTGCCTCAAGGCCCTACAGCTGTAGGTGGTGGAGTTAGGATTCACCCCGGGCAACCTGGCTTCAGGGTTGGCTCTCTTAGCCACCGTGGTATGCAGCTGTAGCAGACTGCTGGGGTCTGGCTCCAGGGCTCAGTACTCGCACCCCTTTGTGCACAGTTCTTCTTCCATGACCACCTGCTTGCTCAGCCAGTGGGGTAGATCCGATATACTAGGGAGTTACCACACTGGGAACAGTCTCCAGCCAACCACAGGCATTGGTAGATAACCCCCAGTTCCCTTCCCCTTCAGGAGAGAAGCTTCTGGGACATGATATACACAGTCTTTCTGAGTTTTCCAGTGCAGTTGTGTCTCAGATGCCCATAGTAGAGACCTGCTCATCAATCCTTCACAGCATTGGCTTCTTCCTGCCACTATCTCATGTTTCTACTCCCCTATCAACGATTCTTAGGATTACCTCCCTACTTGTGCCCTAGGAGAGGGGGTCTGCTTCTGGGACATCATGTAATTCCACCACTTTAGGCTTATCATCTCATTTAATCTTCACATCAGCCTTAGCCAGGAGGAACCATCATCAGCTCCATCTTACAGATAAGGAAACTGAGGCTTAGAGAATTGAAGCTATTTAATCAAGTTAGTTTCTGAGCCAGGACCTGGAATCCAGGTCTGTTGGCACCAATGGCCAAGCTCAGCCTGTATCTTATACTGTGAAGTTTATGGGTAAGTGGTGGTTGGTAGGTGATGTGTGGTGGGGTTGGGGGAACATTCCTTCTTTTGTTCCTCCCATTCCAACCGAGAGGGGTGTTCTTGGCGCACCTTTTTAAATTTGCAATACGGGTAGAGAAGGCTAGTACTCTGACCTCAGATGTGGCTTCTGTAGCCTATGGTGAGACAGTGTGCCACCACTAACATTTTGGCAACTTGAGCTGAACTTGTCAGAGTGAACCCCAACCAAGACAGATCCCTTCTGGTGGCATGGCCCCTGGTCCCACTGCCCTTGGCCTTAGCAAAACTCCCCAACCCCACTGTGAACTGATCTCTGGGTCCCAGTGAAATGTTTCTTTCAAAATAAGCTTTTTCTGGTGGGGGAGCCTTCCAGGGCGTTTGTGTTGATTGATTTCAAGTATATGATCTTGTTTGTGGCTGTCCTGGTTGTTCCCAAGGTCTGCCTTCATGTTATAATTTTGCATTTGAGCCCACAGGCTATTCTGCCAAGAGTAGAATTTCTCCTTAAAAGAATAAATAACAAACTGCTCTGGAATGGTAATAACTTCCAGAGCCTCCTAGGTCCAGGCTTTGCCTTATCCATTTGATGAATTCAGCAAGTTCTTGACTCCATAGGTGGGAGGAAGGGAAGTCAGACACCCACTAGCTAAATAGCTATGGAGTGATTAATATGCACAGGCCTGTGAATGCATAACTACAGACACAAATGTTTTGGAAAAGAAATGGTGATATGAGAGGAAATGACAGCTAGGCAAATTTTATAATCATTATTGGGTTTATTATATAGATTATATAATTTATGGATTATATAATGAAGTCATTATAGATATTATAGTTATTATCTGTAATAATAATTATATATTATTCTCCATTCTTACGTTCATATAAAATACACACACAAATCAATAGGATTATACCATATACATTATTTTTAAACTAGTTACTTCTTTTACTTTAGAATATATCATGGACATCTTTCCAAGAGGGTACATAAAGACTGCCTCTGTTTAACAAACTCGTTATGACAGAAACTTTCAAACTATACAAAAGTAGAGAGAATAGTAAAATGAGTCCCCCCTCACCCAACTTCAGTAATTGCCAACTCCTGTCCAAACATATTTCATGAGGATACCCCCTCCCATCTACTTCCTTCTTTCCACATTATTTTGAAGAAAATCCCAAACTTTATAGCGCTGCATTTATGAATGTACCAGCACATGTCATTCCTTTAAAAAAATATTTTTATTGATTTCAGAGAGAAAGGAGAGAGAGAGATAGAAACATCAATGATGAGAGAGAATCATTGATGGGCTTCCTTCTGCATGGCCCCCAAAGGGGATCGAGCCCACAACCTGGGCATGTGCCCTTGACTAGAATTGAACCTGGGACCTCTCAATCCACAGGCTGATGCTCTATCCACTGAGCAAACCGGTTAGAGCTGCATCTAGGGCTGCTATTTATTCTTTTAAGTACTATGTGATACTCCACTTATAAATATATCATAATTTATTTAGCCCATCTCCTATTCATGGACATTTCAGTTGTGTTTAATCTAGGTCAGAGGTTGGCAAACTGTGGTTCGATTGCCACATGCAATTCTTTGGCCCCTTGAGTGTGGCTCTTCCACAAAATACCATGGCCTGGGCGAGTCTGTTTTGAAGAAGTGGCGTTAGAAGAAGTTTAAATTTAAGTTTAAAAAATTTGGCTCTCAAAAGAAATTTTCAATCGTTGATATTTGGCTCTGTTGACTGACCATTGATTTAGGTAAAGATATATTTTTTCTAGTTGTTAATGTGGAACTAAATGAAAGTTTTTTTCTTCTCTGAAGAGGCCCTTATACTGAGGACACAGATTCTCTAGACTTGAGTAAAACAAAGTGAGTTTCCTTGCTGCCTCCTCAGCTTCTAGACCCACTGGGAAAGTAGAGATGGGCCTCTGAGCCAGGCAGAAGGGATGAGGTTTGCTGGCCATGAGGTAAGGGCAGGGAGGCCATCGCCACAGCCTGAGAGGCCCCAAGAAGGGTGTGGGTCAGGTCACTGGGTTAGGGAGGCACATTGGTGTCGCTAAAGGGGCCCAGAAAATATTAGGGCCTCAGAACAGACTTGAGTGAGTATTATTTCCTGGAGCTGCCCCAACAAATCACACATGGGTGGCTTAAAACAACATATATTTATTCTTTCACAGTTCTGGAGGTCAGAAGTCTAAGATCAAGATGTTGGCAGGGTCATGTTCCAGGGGAGAATCCTTCCTTGCCAGTTCCAGCTTTTGGAGGCTCCTGGCATTCTTGGCTTGTGGTTACATCACCCCAGTCTGCCTCTGTCTTTACATGGCCTTCGTCCCTGAATATTTGTATGTCCTTTTCTGCTTCTTATAAGGACATTTTCTTTCATTGGATTCAGGGCCCACCCTAATGATCTCATCTCAGTTTTTACCTTAGTTACATCTGCAAAGAACCTATTTTCAATAAGATCATATTCTAAGGTTTGGGCTAGACATGATTTTTTGGGGGGATACATTTCAGCTCATTACAGAGAGTGTCTTGGTACTTTCAGTTGCCTCAGGCAAAAGGCCAGGGATTTTTGGAGGTTCAATAGGTGTTACTGTGGCATTCAGGCAGTATAGGCGAGGTACTGAGCAGTTAGGGAGCATTCACCTGCAAGCAACTGAGAACCCAACTCTCAGTAGGTGAGTGGGGAAATCCAGAAGAGACTTGGTGTTTCTTGGGGTGGTTCAGCAGCTTCATGATATCAGGGTTTTGGGTTGGGGATTCTGCACTTTTCATGCCTTTTCCCTTATGATTGCAAGATGGCTGCTTTGACCCAAGCAGGAAATCTTTATACAATTCCACCCAAAGATGTAATGTAAGGGGGTTGGCGATGACCAGGGATGAGAGAGAGAGGGAGAGAGAGAGGAAGAAGAAGAAGAAGAAGAAGAAGAAGAAGAAGAAGAAGAAGAAGAAGAAGAAGAAGAAGAAGAAGAAGGAGAAGAAGAAGAAGGAGAAGAAGAAGAAGGAGGATGATGAGGAGGAGGATGATGATGATGAGGAGGAGGAGGAGGGGAAGAAGAGAATGGGGAGGAGGAAGAAGAAAAGGAGAGAGGAGGAGGAAGAGAAGAAGAAGAAGGAAGAGGAAGAGAAGGAACAGGAGAAAAGAAGAGAGATGGTGGGAGGGAGACATTGGTCTTCCTATGAAGGAGAAAATACCTTTCTCAGAAGATCTCTCTTTATGTCTTATTGGTCAAGACTGAGTCACATGGCCACCTAACTGCAAGGGAGGCTGGGAAAGTAAGCATCTCTTTTATTCAGTCTCTGTAGAAAGAGGCAAGAAAGAAAGAGCTGAGAAGAGGCCTCTACCCATGGATAAACAATACTCCATTTTTTCCAAACAAATCACCAACTTATCCATTATGCTCTTCTATTCCACTACATTCAATCTACCCCAGTGCAACAAGATATCACCTCAAGACCTTTGTGTATCAACTTGTTTCAGGGACTATCTCAGGCAGCTTTTATTTGGAAGACTCATGCCTCAAGAGGGGAGACTTCATGGAGAAACACTTAATTCAGTAGCTTTAATTTTTTCTCTCCAAGTAGGATAGTGCTGAAATCAACATCCTTGTCCATAAATATTTATATATCTGTGACTATTTTGGCAGGTTAGCTTTCTGGATGTGGGTTTGCTGTGTTTGAGTACCCCATAAATTCTTGAGCTTTTTTCTAGGGCCTGATGCATATCTCACTTGCTCATCTTCAAGCCAACCACAGCCCACAGTTTTCAGGGAAAGCTAGGCAGGAATGTGCATTTCTCCCACTTCCCCCTCTCATCCATCTTAGCCTGCTGTGCCTTCCTGTTTTGGCAGTGAGGTTCGCTGATGACTCTGGAGCTGTTGTATCCATTATTCATACATCTTCTTACATCACCCACTGTGGCACCAGCTGGGGACAGCAATACTACAAACATGGCACCAATAAAAAAGAATGTGTAATCAGCCTTTAAAAATTCTTTCTCGACTGCCAAGGGTGGCACGTGAGGATGGAAAGTGAGCAGCTGGCTGGTCCTGTTAATTTCAAGGCAGCCTCACTGTGAAAGTGACGGCTGCTTTACCACTGGTCTCTCCCCAACCTCCCTAAGGGCAGATCCCAAGAGCCCTAGAAGACTTTATGGGGAGGGAAGCCATAAGTGAGGAGATTTTTTCTTAAAAAAACAACTACCTTCTCTGTGAACAGAGGATATTATTATTGGCGTTGTTTCTCAGATGCCAACAGAGATTTGTGACTTGTTGGTTATTGCTTATTTTTTCCCCTTTCATTTTGTTTTATGGAGATGTCATACGTATATGGTAAAGTGCACTCATATTAAATGTGCATTTTGATATTTTATACATGAATACACCTATTGTTGTGAGTTGAATTGTGTCTTCCAAAAAGTTATGTTGAAGTCCTAACCCCCGAACCTCAGAATGTGACCTGATTTAGAAACAGGGTTGCTGCAGATGCAATTTGTTAAGGTTAGATCATACTGGATTGGAGTGGGCCCTTAGTCCAAAATGACTGGTGTCCCTGTAAGAGGACGGGAATTTGGACACAGGCACACACACAGGGAGAAGGCCAGGGGGAGAAGGCACAGCTCGAAATGATGCCTCTGCAAGTTAAGCAAGTCAAGATTGCTGGCAACCCCTGGAAGTGGGAAGAGGCATGAAGGGCTTCTCCCCTAGAGCCGTTAGAGAGGGAGAGTGTGGCCCTGCTGATACCTTGATCTTGGACTTCTGGACTCCAGAACTGTGAGACAACAAATTGTTGTGGTCTTAAACTACCCACTTTATGGCATTTGATTATGGCAGCATAGCAAACTGATAAACCCTGTAATCATCTCTGAGATGAAGACACAGAACCTTTCAACACCCGAAAGTTTCCATTTGGTTCCTTCCTGATTAGAACCTCTTTCTCCGCTCAGGGTCACCATCTGTTCTGCTTTCTAACAACCTTGATGCATTTTTATGCATTTTTGCTTCTTCTCAAATTTCATAAAGCTGAAGTCATCTGGTAGAAATTCTTTGTCTGATTTTCACACATCACATCTGTGAGACTCCTTCATGTTCCTTATGCAGATCAGTGCTGAGTTTTTTTTAAAAAAAACTTACTGATCACCTGTGATAAGCCATATGCTGAGCTGAGCCATGAGAATATAAGGACTATATATATATTCCCTGGGCAGTTTGGAAGGAAGAATTGTAAACAGTTTACCATGAGATGGTGTGGACATGAATGGATAGGGTCCACTCATGTCCACACCTGGCTTCCCCATGCTCTGTCAGCTTTGGGAGCTGGCAGAGCATGGGGAAGCCAGGCCCAAGTTTCCTGGAGGGGGGATGTTCATGCTGATATTCTGCGATGGTAGACTAGCCTGAGTTGAGGTATTCTGTGAGGCTGTAGGGTTGTATGCAAAGGACTGTGAGGAATCAGGTGTGGCTCAGGAATAGAACACTGTGGGTGAACATAAGAGATAGTTAACTGGTGCAGGGATTGGCAGACTAGAACCCTCAGGACCAAACTGGGCTACCACCTGTTTTATAAATAAAGTTTTATTGGAACACAGCCACACACATTAATTTACATATGGTATATGGTTGCCTTTGCACTAAAACTACAGCCTTGAGGCTATATGACCCAGAAGACCTAAGATATTTACTGTCCACCCTTTAAAAAAAGAGGTGACCTCTGGTCTACTGTATGCCAAGAGCTGTGCCAGACACTGTTCAATTATATTCCCATTTAATAACCGCAGCACTGAAAGGGAGCCATATAAAGATGAGGCTCCTTAGGCTCAGGGGGGGGGGGGTACAGTGGTTTTTCAAGGTCACACCGACAGCACAAGGAGATACCAGATCTGCTTGAGTTCAGAGGAGCTTATCTAGAGTAATTGGAATCTTTCCAACAATTAGTGATCATTCAAGGAAATAGGCAAGGCCAGACTGGAGAGTCATGCATGAATTTTCATCTTTGTGCAATGGAGAGACACTGAAGGTTCTTAAGAAAGGGACTGGCATGATTGGGCCAGTTTGAGGCTGCCACATTCAAGCCCTTAGCTGGGTGTGGGGTCCATTGCTCATCAAGCGCGTTTACACTCACCCAGAGAATTCTGCGAAGGAGGGAGAGTGCTGACCATGCTTGTATATTTCTGAGTTGTGCCTTGGAGCTGGAGGGCCACACAGAAACTCTACATAAATGTTCATAACAACATCATTCATAATAGCCAGAGAGTAGAAATACTCCCAAATTTTCATCAACTGATGAATGATAGCTGTTGCACGATTTTGTGGATATATTAAAAACCACTGAACTGTGCACTTTAAGATGATGAATATTATGTTATGTGAATCATATCTTAATAATAATAATAATAATAATAATAATAATAATAATATAAATTCTGTCCAGGTGGCTCAAGTTGTTTGAAGCATTGTCCTGCGCACCAAAAAATCAGGAATTTAATTCCATGTCAGGGCACATACCCAGTTTTGGGTTTGATCTCCAGACAGGGAGTCTGTGGAAGGCAACCGATTGATGTTTCTTTCTCACGTTGATTTCTCTCTCTCTCTCTCTCTCTCTCTCCTCTTCCTTTCTCTACCTCTCTCCCTAAAATCAATAAAACACTCTCATTTGCAATGACATAGAGAGCACTGTGAGGGCCAACAATGAACCCAGATTGTCTAATTCCAGAGCCCAAGCCTGATCCCATCCTATCTAGACCCTGCCTATACAAGTAGGATATGTCATACCTAAGAAATCCCAATTCCTAGAAGTTTGTGTGGCAGAGAGGTTGATCACTGGATGGAATCTTTGTTCTGTCACTTGTTAGCTGTGCCTCAGTGTTTCATTTGGCAAATCTGATTGCTAATAACAGTACTGATCTTCTAGGGCTGCTGAGATGAGAAAAGGAGTAAATGCAAGTGAGTCAGTTTGCAGTGTGCTAACAGTGCTCAGCAAATATTTTCCTGTCTTTCTCAGTTGTCAGGATCTCATTCTGGACCCTGGTTCATAGTCTTTGAGCTTGGGTGTATCCACAGTTTCCTGATCCTGGTTGTACAAGAGATAAGTGGTAATATTAGGCTGATGCTGTGGTCCAGGTACAAAGGTGAGAGAGGAGAAACCCCCTAGGGATTGGTGACACCAGGATCCACCTTTGTTCTTTGAGTCATCACTGTTTTTAATTCTCCACAGCCCTGATTTTGAGCACAATATGAGTAAAACTTAAAAAGATCTGATGGTACAGGGGCCACATAGTAATCATAGCGAGTTTTAATGTTCAAATTAAAATTTGAGTGAACTTTGGCTAATCAAAAACTTTTCAGTTCTGCTCCCCATTCCCTGGTAGGTCTCCTTAAGGCTGAATAGCTTTGCATAATGACTTCCATAAAGCTAATAACATTAGGTCTGGAAGCTATTTTTGCCTGGGGCTATTGCAGTCTCACTATTTTCCTAGCCGATATATAAAATCAGAAGAATTGAGGATTTTTTTAAAAGTTAGAATGAGGGGTGTTGAAGAGTCTAGTTGGTGCTTGCTTGGAGCATTGAAGGACAGAACAGGCTCCACGACATGCTCTAGGTGGCATCGAAGCTTGTTCCATTTGCTAATTTGGGGTGTGTTGGGAGGGGATTCCAGAGGAGACTGGAAAAGGTCTGTAATATGGGCTCACGTATTATTTGGGAGAAATTTCCTTTTTGGGTCATCTTAAAAGGGGCCATTGGCTGACTCTCTTTGGGTTTGGACATGCCAAATAGCCAATAAAACCTAGTGAGATTTTTCTCCTATTTTTGTCTCCTTCCCATATACCAGGTCTTTCATGAGCCCCAACCACTGGGTAGTGATCACTCTTATTTCTATGTTTCTTGAATGATACAATTTAAATAATCTGAACCTTGAAATCTATATGCTATGTTAATGGAGTGAGGTTTATTTTAACTGAAATGTTATTGTTTTCACTAGTCAATACATTCAAATGGCATAACATTCAAAAGGTACAAAGGGATTGCTATATACTAAATGTTTGTACTTACTGTTCATATGTTGAAATCATAACCCCCAATGCGATGGTATTAGGAGATGGAGCATTTGGGAGATGATTAGGTCATGAGGGTGTAGCCTTCATTAATGCCCTTATAAGGGACTCCAAAGAGCTCCTTGGCCTTTCTGTCATGTGAAGCAGGTCCTCACCAGGCACTGAATCTGCAGCACCTTAATCTGGACTTCCAGCTTGTTGTTTATAAGGCACACAATCTATGGTATATATATATATATTTAGAGCATCATGAACGGTCTTAGATAGGGATACACATTGAAAAGTTAGTCTTGCATCCTTTTTTCTTTGCCACCAGTTTTCCCCACAGGCAAATTGTATTATCAGTTTCTAGTCTTCTTTCAGAAAGTATATCTGTATTTATACAGATACATTTCTACTTATCTACACCTATACCTACTCATTTCCTATAAATGATAGCTCACTATCATTTTGCACCTTGCTTTTTTCACTTAAATGATATACTGTTTTCTATTGCTATTATAACAAATTACCACAAACGTAGTACTTAAAACAATGCTGATTTATTTTTGCACAGTCTAGAGATCAGAAACCCTAAATAGGTCTCACTGGGCTAAAACCCTAGTTGTTTTCTTGCCTTTACTAGTTATTAGAGGCTGACTGCATTCCTGGGCTCATAGCCTCTTCTTCTGTTTTCAAAGCCAGCAGCAGCATAGCATCTTAAAATACCTCTCTGACTCTTATTGTAAGAGCTCTTTTGACTACTTTGGACTCAATGTAATAATCTAGACTATTTTGATTTCAAAATCCTTAATTCAATCACACCTGCAAAGTCCCTTTTGTCATGGAAGGCAACATTTCTTAGGTTCCAGGATAAGAATGTGGACATCTTGGGGATGGGGGCATTATTCTGCCATCAGCTTTCTTGGAGGTCATCCCATGTTAGGGCACAGTGTTCCTTTCCTTTTATCAACTGCATAAATACTATTCCATTGTTTGGACGTGCCATAATTTACACAGCCAATCCTCTCTTGATGAACAGATGAACACTTAGCTCTTGCTCTTATAGCCAGGGCTGCTGGAGTAACACTTTATTTGGCACCTTTGCTAGTATATCTAATGAGTTGCAAGAGGCTAAGCCAAAGGTTATGTACAGCTGTAATTTTATTAGATATTGTCAAATTGCTCTAAGGGTACTAACATTTTATTATAGAAAATTTCAAATATATAAAAAAATAGGATAGTTTCATGCACACTGCATACCCATATCACACAACTCAGCAATAATAATTACCAACTCAGGGCCAATCGTGTTGGCTATATGCTCCCTTTTCCACCAAGCACCTCAGTTATTTAGAAGAAAAACTCACTCATATATTCAAAGGAGAGAGTTAACAGTTTAAACATGGCTGCACCTGTTGAGATTCTTATGTTAGGGGCTGAACTGAGACTCCTTCCCAGATGTTACATTTGGAACACCTGTTTCCCTCAGAAAGTGACCCTCCACCTGGGTGTCTGCCATCAGCCCAGCCACTCTACCCGCTGGAGAGAGTTCCTTTTCACCCAGAGGATGATCTCAGAAATCAGCATGGCACTGTAGATTTTCAGAGATGATGTTCTGAAAGGTTGAGTGGTGGGGAATGAGCTGACTCAGCCAGCTGCTTTGGAACTCTGATACTGAGCGAGAGCCTTAACGCAATAAAAAAGCACTTTTGACCTGCTGTATCGGAACATAATCAGCAAGTGAGAGCTTTCTCTGTAGAAATATCAGAACTTTAATATTGTATCTTATCAAAATTTTCACACCACGTTCCAGAGAGAAATAGAAAGGATCCAAGTGAGGACAGGCTTTGGGGAAACAGCTTTGGGGAGGAGGAGGTTTTCTCCACCACTCATATCTCGACAGCAGATGGACTTTCTCTTAGGGAACTAGAGGGTGTGGCATTTATGACAACGTGATTGGGACCATGAGTCATTTTCCCGTCAAAGCTATGAATGTTAGCTCCTTTGAGTGACAAGGCCTTTTTCGTAATCGAATATAGCAAAACATCCCAGAGAAGCAGGCCAGGTGGCATTGGGCCCAATTTCAAGATAGGGAAAAAGAAGGCAGAGGAATGTGAAAAGGCACAGGAACATAATCACTCCTGAGATCCACATTCCTCCTCCTATCCTAGCAGTGATTCTCACCATCGATTCCGAGGGCTTCTCCCTGCATTTGCCTCCACAGCCCTGCTTCAGGCCCTCCTCATCTCTCCTATGAGTTATCACAGCACCTTCTGACTGGTCCTTCTGCATCTATAACAAGCTTCTGCTCCCAATCTCATGCAGCCCTCAGAATATGTCACTCCTGTGGTCATAGTGCCCCAGTGGCTCCATCTTACTGGGACAAAGCAAAGTCTCCCACCACCTGCTGTTCTGCCCTCCCTCATCTGCTCCTGGTGTTTCTGTAATAAACCAAGCCTCAGGGCATTCACTTTTGCTTTTCTCTTCACCTGGAATGTTCTTCCCCTAAGAAAGCTGCAGGGCTTGATGCTGGCCTTTAGGGAATACTTTAAGGAAGCCTTCCCTGGCCACTTAGCTAACACTGCAACACACCCAGGAAGCCCTCATTCCCTTTCGTGCTTTACTTTCCCTTTAGCGCTTATAACTAACTCATTAACCAACCAACCAACCAACCAACCAACCAACCAACCAACTCTCTAGTTAACTATAAAATATGCATATATGTAATGTCTTAAAATGTAGTTACGTAGACATATATTATATACTAGAGGCCCAATGTATGAAGATTCATGCAAGAATGAGCCTTCCTTCCTCTGGCTGCCGGCACCACCTTCACTCTGGCCGGAGCCGCCTTTCTGTCTTTGCTCCAGCCTGGAGCTGCCTTTTTGCCTTCCCAAGCTGTCCAGAGGCCCAGAGTTGCTGGAGTGGTGCAGAACACCTGCGTCGTCACCATGGTGACAATGCAAGGTCCTGCCCGCCCCTGGCCGCTTGGTGCCTGCATATGCAAATTAACACACCATCTTTGTTGAGTTAATTTGCATACTCCTGATTGGCTGGTGGTGTCATGAAGGTACAATCAATTTGCGTCTTTCTCTTTTATTAGTTTAGACTACAGGTCCAGTGCACAAAATTCATGCACTTGGGGTGGGGGGTGTCCCTCAGCCCCGGCTTGCACCTTCTCACAGTCCAGGAGCCCTCAGGGGATGTTGGACTGATAGCTTAGGTCTGCTCCCTGTGGGAAGCAGGCCTAAGCCTTCAGTCCAACATCCTTAGCACTGCCACGGAGGCAGGAGAGGCTCCTACCACTGCCGTTGTGCTTGCCAGCCCTGAGCTTGGCTTCTGTCTGAGTGGTGCTCCCCCTGTGGGAGCACACTGACCACCAGGGGGCAGCTCCTGCATTGAGCGTCTGCCCCCTGGTGGTCAGTGCATGTCATAGTGACTGGTCATTCCACTGTTCAGTTGATTTGCATATTAGCCTATCCTATATAATAAAAGAGAAACATGCAAATTTGACTGTACCTTCACTCCTGATTGGCTATGCTACAGCCAATCAGGAGTGGGGGCAGGGCCAAGTGGCGGGAGCGCTGGGCCCCGGGGGTGGAGATGAAACCGTGGTGGTGGTGGCGCTGTGAGTGGAAGTGGTGGCCAGCGCCCAGCCCCCAGGGCTGGGTGGTCACAGGCAGCCGGAGCTGAACTGAGCAGGCGATGGCTGTGTGCCAGAGGCTTTGGGCCTTGGACAGGCTGGGGTGAGCCATCAGTTAGACATCCCCTAAGGGCTCCCAGTATGTGAGACGGGGCAGGTTGGGTTGAGGGACCACCCACCCCTAGTGCACAAATTTTGTGCACCAGGCCCCTAGTTATTATATAAGATTACTTCTAGAGGCCTGGTGCATGAAATTTGTGCACTTGGGGGGAGGGGAGATCCCTCAGCTTGGCCTGCACCCTCTTGCAGTCTGGGAGCCCTCCAGGGATATCTGATTGCTGCAGAGGTGAGAGAGGCTCCTGCCACTTCCGCTTTGCTCACCAGCCATGAGCCCCACTTTTGGATGAGCTGTGCTCCTCCTGTGAGAGTGCACTGACCACCAAGGGGCAGCTCCTGCATTTAAGCATCTGCCCCCTGGTGGTCAGTGTTTGTTATAGTGACCAGTTGTTCCTCTGTTTTGTTGATTTGCATATTAGTCTTTTATTATATAGGATAGCTTAATTAAATTAACTATATATTAAGGTATTTCATACATGATTTATTAGTAACACATTAATATTTAATTTATTGTCTCTGTCTTCCTCAACTAGACTGTATGCCTCATGAGACCCATGATTTTTGTCTTGCTCATTGCTGTATCTTTAGTGCCTGAAATGGTACCTGGCACACAGTAGGTGTTCAACTATATTTTAAATTAATTTTTTTATCGTCTAAAGTTTTACATATGTCTTCTTTTTCCCCAATTGATCCCCTCCCCCATCCCTTTCCAGCCTGGGCAAGCCCCCACTGTCCCAGTATCTGTGTCCATTGGTTATGCTAATATGCATGCATATAAGTCTTTGGTTGCTCTGTAAAACCCCTCCCCTATCATTTGTCTCTAGATCGATCTATTTTTGTTCATCAAATTATATTGATCATTATATCCCACATATGAGTGAGCACATTGATATTTATCTTTAACTGACTGGCTTATTTCACTTAGTATAATGCTCTCCAGTTCCATCCATGCTGTTGCAAATGGTAGAAGTTTCTTCTTTTTATTTTATTTTATTTTTTTCTTATAATTTTATTTTATTATTTTATTTATTTATTTATGTATGTGCCCTTATTTTCCCATTACCCCAATCATGCCCCACTCCCCTGTTGTCTCTGTCCAATGATTATGCTCATATGCATGCACACAAGTCCCTCTGTTGATCCCCCCCCCCCCTTACTCCCACCGACCTCCACCTTCCCTGAGGTTTGACATTCTGAGTGACGTTTCTCAGTCTCTGGATCTGTTCTTGTTTGTCAATCTATGCCGTTCATTATATTCCACAAATGAGTGAGATCATGTGATATTTATCTTTATCTGCCTGGCTTATTTTGCTTAGCATAATGCTCTCCATCTTCATCCACATTGTTGCAAATGGTAGGAGCTCTTTATTTTTTATTGCAGCATTGTATTCCATTGTGGAGATATACTATAGGTTTTTAATCCACTCATGTGCTGATGGGCACTTAGGCTGTTTACAAATCTTAGCTATTGTAAATTGTGCTGCTATGAACATAGGGATGCACATATCCTTTGTGATAGGTATTTCTGTTTTCTTGAGATATAGACCTAGAAGTGGGATTACTGGGTCAAATGGGAGTTCCATTTTTAACTTTTTCAGGAAACTCCATACTGTTCTCCACAGTAGATGCACCAATCTGCATTCCCATCAGAACTACAGGAGAATTCCTTTTTCTCAGAATCCTCTCCAGCACTTGTTATTTGTTGATTTGTTGATGATAGCTATATGACAGATGTGAGATGGTATCTCATTGTCATTTTGATTTGCATTTCTTGGATGATTAGTGACTTTGAGCATGTTTTCATATGTCTCTGGGCTGTCTGTATGTCCTCTTTTGAAAAGTGTCTATTTAGACCCCTTGGCCATTTTTTTGATTGGATTGTTTATCTTCCTTTTGTTAAGTTGTATTTGTTCTCTGTAAATTTTGGAGATTAAACCCTTATCGGAAATATCATTGGCAAATATGTTCTCCCATGCAGTGGGCTTTCTTGTTGTTTTGTTGATGGTTTCTTTTGCTGTGCAGAAGCTTTTTATTTTGATGTAGTTCCATTTGTTTATTTTCTCCTTAGTCTCCATTGCCCTAGGGACTGTATTGGTAAAGATATTGCTACAACATATGTCTGCTATTTTGCTCCCTATGGAGTCTTGTAGGATTTTTATGGTTTCCCATCTTACATTCAACTCCTTTAGCCATTTTGAGTTTATTTTTGTGTATGGTGTAAGTTGGTGGTCTTGTTTCATTTTTTTGCATGTATGTGTCCAAATTTCCCAGCACCATTCATTAAAGAGACTGTTTTGCCTCCATTGTATGCTTTTGCCTCCTTTGTCAAATATTAATTGAGCATAATGGCTTAGGTTGATTTCTGAGTTCTCTCTTCTGTTCCATTTGTCTATATCTGTTCTTGTGCCAGTACCAGGCACTTTTGAGAACCGTGGCTGGTAATATAGCTTGATATCGAGTAATGTGATTCCTCCAACTTTGTTCTTTCTCAGGATTGCTGTGGCTATTCAGGGTCTTTTTTAAAATTCCAGATGAATTTTTGGAGAGTTTGTTCTAGATCTTTGAAATGTGCTGTTGGTATTTTAATAGGGATTGCATTAAATCTGTAGATTGTTTTGGGTAGTATGAACATTTTAATGATGTTGATTCTACCAATCCATGAACATGGCATATTCTTCCATTTGTTTTATGTCTTCCTCTATCTCTTTTTTCAATGCCCTGAAGTCTTCCGAGTGCAGGTCTTTTACATCCTTAGTTAAGTTTATTCTTAGATAACTTAATTTTTTTGGTGCTATGGTAAATGGGATTATTTTTTCATTTTTATTTCTGTGGGTTCATTATTAGTGTATAAAAAGGCCATAGATTTCTGGGTGTTATTTTGTATCCTGCTACATTGTCAAATTCATTTATTAGGTCTAGTAGTTTTTTGATGGAGTCTTTGGGATTTTCTATGTATAGTATCATGTCATCTGCGAATAAGGACAGTTTTACTTCTTCTTTTTCAATTTGGATGCCTTTTATAACTTATGGTCTGATCACTATGGCTAGCACTTCCAGTACTATATAGAAGAGAGGTGGTGAAGTGGACATCCTTTTCTTGTTCCTGTTCTTAGGAAAAATGAGTTTCGTTTTTGGCCATTGAGTATGATGTTGATTATAGGTTTGTCATATATGGCTTTTATTATGTTGAGGTATGATCCTTCTAGTCCCACTGTGCTGAGAGTTTTTATCAAGAAAAAGTGTTGGATTTTGTCAAATGCTTTTTCTTTATCAAGTGATATGATTATGTGATTTTTGTCTCTCAGTTTGTTTATGAGATATATCACATTAATTGATTTGCAGATATTGTACCATCCTTGCATCCCTGGAACACTGTCTATGACCATATGCAGTCATATACTGGTCAGTATAATGCCAAGTATGTAGTAAGTTATGTTGAGATTTCCCATGTGGACTATTATGTGATTTTCTTTTGTTTACAAACATGCCATACATGTGTTAAAGCAAGTGGATGCTCTGCTTTTAGGGAGAGAGTTTTCATTTTTAAATATTACTGAACTTAAAAATAAAATAGTTATTTTCACCAGCAAAAAATGAGTATATTCAAGAATAGCAGAGAATTGCAATTGGGGATGAGCATGGTATAACAAAAACTATAAGCAAGTCTAGCAAATAAAAGAGAGAATAGTTATTTTATAGAAAACAAATGAGGAAGTTGGGTGAAGGTGTTTTGAACAGAAAGTCCATTGGAGGAAAGTGAGAGTTGAGGGTGGTGATGGCTACTCATTGGTTGAATTGCAATGGTTCCCATTGGCTGAGCTTGTTGCAAGAAAAAAAATCTTCCTCCTGCTGTGGTAATAACATAGAGACACTTCTTATTGGGATATCCAGGTATGTCCCTTCCTGTTGGGTCTATAATTGATGTTTCTTCCTATTGGATTATGTAATTCATGTGGAATGGTAGTGCATGAGCGCTCTTCCCTATAGACTTCCTGACTCCATTGTAAGTGAGGTTACCTTTATTTATTTTCACAATAAATGATCAAGGTTAGCAATGTAAAGTATAACTTCTTTTTCTATCTGTTAGGTCTCTCTGAACCTTATATGTTAGTCAGGGTAACTTGGTTACCTTTATTTATTTTCACAATAAATGATCAAGGTTAGCAATGTAAAGTATAACTTCTTTTTCTATCTGTTAGGTCTCTCTGAACCTTATATGTTAGTCAGGGTAACTTGATACAATGCTGCTGTGACTAATAAACCCTGAAACTGCTGAGGTCTCACAAAACAACCAGTTATTTATCACCCATGTCACAGTCTAGGACAAGTCAGGGGCTCCTTGGTGGCCCTCCTCCAATAGTGTTTCAGAGTTCTGGAAGGTTTCCATTTGTAATTTGGCCATCTCAAAGTTTTTCACTTATAGTCACATGGATGGGAAAAAGACGAAGCATTGGGAATCTACACTTGCTTTTTTAAAAAAAATATATTTTATTGATTTTTTACAGAGCTGAAGGGAGAAGGATAGAAAGTCAGAAACATTGATGAGAGAGGAATATCGATCAGCTGCCTCTTGCACGCCCCCTACTGGGGATGTGCCTCCAGCCAAGGTACATGCCCTTGACCGGAATCGAACCCGAAACCCTTCAGTCCACAGTCTGACGCTCTATCCACTGAGCCAAACCGGTTTCGGCTACACTTGCTTTTAATTATTGTGGACCAGCAGTGACATGTGATTTCTTACATTTCCATTGGTGGAAATGCACAAACATGTACCCAATGTAACCACAAGGGATTCTGGGAAATGTCTTCCTGCATGCATAGGAAGAGGAATGGAGTGGTGAACTTAGTATTGCATCTGACACACTGAGAGTGAGCTAAACATTTCCTACTCTTATTGGGGATTTGTCTGTCTTCCCAAGAAACCTCAGTTTTTATTTACATAGTTCCAGGCTATGTTGTTTGGTGTATTCAGCTTGGTGATTAGTGTATCTTCTTGGCAAAGTAGTATGATTCTTATTAGTATGAATGGAAAGCGTTTTTAGATAGGTGGGATCATGAAATGGTAGAACTTTCAGGGGCCTTGAAGACCCTCCTAATCTTCTGTTTCACAGACAAGAACAACTTGAGTCCTAGAAAGGGGAAGCCATTGGTCCCACTAATTAGTGGCAGAATTGAGACAAACATTGCAATAGCTTTGCCTTTGGCCATCAAGTTCTTCCTCTATCTTCACTCTACTGATAAGTTCGGTTTCTCTTCACAGTCTGCTAGCACTAAGTACGTAAAGACAGTGATTAATCTAAGTGTCTCAAGAAAGTCCTTTCCAGGTTGGCATTGAGAACATGAAATCTCAGTGGATAAAAAACAAGTAGTAGCACTACAGTGAATGGCTTCCCAACTGGTTCTTAACTTTGCCCCTCCCGTCCCCTTTTCCCTCTGAGGCCCAGTTGCAAGAAGCACATTAACCTGAGATGAAGCACATATTAGAGAAAGGCTCTCTCCATAGCATTATCTATTACTCTAATGAGCATGAAAAAGGGGAAAGGGGATGCTCTCTCTTGAGCTATTATTACCTACACTATAGAGTTGACATACACAAGCTCATTATTGCATTATGTTTTATTCAACAAAACAACTTTAATGTTGTAGCTTAAATTGAATTCGCTAAAACATCTTCATCTCCAGCATAATGTGCCTCAAGTGTCTTCTTGGTGCCTGCGTTTTCTCCAGAATTATAGTGCTGAAGCTATGGAAATGGCAAAATTATATGCAATCTGCAAAACAATGTGGCTATAACGTGGTAATTGGCCTTCCACATAATTAAAGGAACATTTTCTCATCAGCGCTGTTCCATCGAAGACCCAGAGGCTATCATTGTACAAATCATCCACTTAGGAAAACTTTTATTCCCAGTAGCCTATAAAAATCTGGTTATGCAAACAGATTTGCTTATTCAGTAGCATCAATGGGCTTCTTGCAGTTAAAAAATAATCAAGGTGATTGACCTATAATCTGCCTCCTCTGTGACAAGGTGTCATTTTTGTTTTGACGGTGGGGAGCTTTTTGACTCTGTGAAAATTATTCACAGCTGGCATCAAGACCCAGGGAAGGGGATCTCAAAAAACCAGCAACCTGTGTATCCCAGCCTGTTAATAAAAATAAAATCACTTGAACTGTATTAGGGTCTTGTACCTGGCAGAACAGCTCCTAGAGACAATGGAATTGGATTCTTACACTTGATGTGACGCCCTCTTGAGTCAGTTCAGATTCTTGTTTGATAGATGCTGCTGGGAAATTGTTCCAGTTATCTGTGCAATAGCTGAACTCCTGTTTTTTATTTTTAATTTATTTTCTTTAAAAAGAAGCATTACATGTTTTGAGACCTCCCAGCAGTTATTTTTATATATGATCTTTAGATATGGTCTTGGAAAAACTCATGCTAAGAAGACCTCCTATCAGTGTTTTTTGGGAAGATGTCTGATGACTGGTTGGTTTTAATCATGGATCTCTCCTTTTCATCTGTCCCCTAGGTTCTATTTTTATTCCTCCACACCCTTGTTTGGATGGGGGGGGGGAGAATCACCTACTCCCAAGGTCTTTACATTTTCTTTTTACATTCTAGAATTCTCTATATGACTCTGCTCTGGCATATCCAACTACCCAGAGGTCATATCCGCTTGGATGATCCTCTTGAACTTGACCTCACCTTACCCTTCCTCTCCTGCCTGAGTTTATCAGGTCCAAATCACCCCACAATCCATCAAACTTCCAAAAAACTTAGATGTCATCCTGCATTCTTCCTCATTTCCCAATCACATTAATCTACTACTCCTCTCCATCTATATAACCACATCTTGTCTCACTTGGGTTGTGCAGCCTCCCATCTGGTCTCCTTGCTATCCACCCATCTCCACCAGAGTTCTCTTTTTATAGCACAAAGATGATCATTACTTTCTTACTTGATGACATCTCCTGGATCCCTTTGTCTACAGGATAAACATGGCTGACAAGAGCTGTTATGATTTGGCTCTAACTTCTATATTTCTCAGCTCATTCTCTGAGAATTATATGAACTTCTTTTTATCCTCAAACACTCTTTCAGCTCTCAGTCTTTGCACATTCTCTTCCCTCTTATTGGAGCAATCTTCTACTCGCTCCCTTTTTCACCTGGATAACTCCTATCACCTTCTAGTCTTCAACTTAAAGGCTGTTTGATGGGGGAAGTCTTCCTGACCACCTGATACTAGATGAGTTGCCCTTTTCAAGTCCTCCCCATGAACACTCATCATAGCTCTTTCTAATCTGAGTCATAAGTGATTTTTAATAGTTTTTTCCCCTCATGAAATGCAAAGCCCATTGAAGGAAGGGTCCATGGTGGGTCACTGCTATACTTCTGGTATCTGACATTTGACAGAGCTTAAGTTGTTTCCCACATACTATTTGGCCTGCTTTAGGGCTGCGCACACAAGTCCTGACATTGGAGAATGTCCTTCTTAACATCCCTTCTAAGTTGGCTTGGAGAAAATCCAGTAGGCACTTCCCAAAATATGAATCAAAAGGTTAAGGTTAACTTAAACCTGAAGTTATTCAACTTCAGGCTGAATTAGAATTTGCTGGGAAGCTTGTTACAAATGCTGACTCTTATGGCCCACTTTTAAAGAGTCAATGAGTTGTTCCCTCTTCAAAACATACCCAGAATCCAGGCCCTCTTCAGCAGCAATCTGTACTGAACCACCCTCGACTCCTGAGTCACTTCATTATCTCCATCTATTTTCTTGGAGCAACTTGAGTGATCCTTTTAAAACAGAACTCAGGTCACATGAACTCTCTGTTCAGAACCATTTGGCACCCCCATCTCACTTATAGTTGAAGCTGAAGCTCCAATTATAACCCACAAGGTCCCACATGACCAGACCCCTAGTTGCCTCCTCTCTCTTCTCCTCTGCTACTACTGTCACCATCACTCCCTCTACCTCAGCCACAGTGGCCTCTTCTCTGTTCCATGATCATACTAGGTTTGCCCTTGCCTCAGGGCCTTTGTATTTGCTATTCCTGCTGACACGAACACTTTCCTCAGACATCCACATCACTGGCTAGGTCTCTCCCTTCAGCTCTCATCTTTTAGTGAGCTTTTCCCAGCCTTCCTGTCTAAAATGGCGACATCCACACTTCTTCCAACACTTCCAGTTCCTCTCCCTATTTTGTTTTCTCCTTTATTTTCATCTCTAATGCATACACATTTAAAGTATTTATCTTATTTGTTTTTAGTTCCTCCCACTAGAAAGTGAGCTCTATGAGAGCAGAATTTTTGTTTTGTTCACTGCTGTATCTCCAGCACCCAGGAGAGTCCTTGGCACATAGTGAACATCCAATCAAGTATCCTATATAATAGATAGGTAATATGCAAATTGTCCTTCATGCCCTCGCATAATCTGGCCACTCCCATGTGGTCAAAGATGGCCACCATGAGATGGCCAGCAGGGGAGGGTAGTTAAGGACAACCAGGTCAGCAGGGGAGGGCAGTTGGGGGAACCAGGCCGGCAGGGGAGGGCAGTTAGGGGAGGGGCCAGGTCTGCAGGGGAGGGCAGTTGGGGGTGATCAGGCTGGCAGGGGAGGGCAGTTGGGGGCAATCGGGCTGGCAGGGGAGCAATTAGGGGGTGATCAGGCTGGAAGGCAGATGAGGGGTTGGGAGCCAGCAGTTATGAATTGTGAGAGAGATCCCAGATTGGAGAGGGTGCAGGCTGGGCTGAGGGACATCCCCTTGCCAGTGCATGAATTTTGTGCACCAGGCCTCTAGTGTCTTAAATGAATGGTGAAATAAATCTGCATTTTTTATTGTGGTAATGCATATAACATACAATTTATCATTTTAACACTGAAAGTGTACTATTTAATGCATTTGCTAAGCCATGCAACATTTATGCAGCTTTTACTTTCTCCCAGAACTTTTCCCACACTCATTCACAGTCACTCGTCACTCCCCAGCCCAGCCCCTGGCAGCACTAATCTACTTTCTGTCTCTATGGATTTAACTCTTCTGGACATTTCATATAAATGGAATCACTTAATATATGGTGCTTTGTGCCTGATTTCTTTCACTTAGCAAAATCTTTTTGAGGTTCACCAATATGAGGAATCTGTAGTTTTAAGATGCTTAGAGATTCTGATGTAAATGATCTGACCACCTCATACCTCCTTCTCTCTTTCTTTCTCTCCCTCTCTCTCTCTCTCCCTCCCCCCTCCCAGTTGCATTAGGCATCCCTGTGATTCTCCTCTGCTTTCACATTGATATTCTCTCAAATTGTGCTCTGATCTGAATCCTTGGGCTTCTGTCCACATTGTCTGTCTTAGGAGGAAGAGCCACATGCTTCTCACAGAGGCTCCCGCAATGCCTCTCCTCTCCCACACCTGATTTTACTCTCTCACCCACTTTATTTCCCCTCTAAGGCCATCAAGCTGTATCTTGCCATCCCCAATTGGAGTGGGTGGCTTTTCTCTTCATCCAACTAGTAGAATGAGTTCAAGCACAGGCTTTGGGGAAGAAAGAATGATTTTGAGTCTCAGCTCCACTACTCATTAGCTATGTGAACTTGGATTAGTTACTTAACTTCTTTGAGATCTGTTTTGCTTCTGTAAAGTAGGAATTGCAATGGTGCCCAACTCATAGAGCTCCCAGGAGACTGAAATGAGCTAATTCTCAGCACAGTGCCTAACCCTTGTTAATGTTAATATTAACCAACTGCTAGACCCATATCCACTGCATTGCTCTTGCTGATTCCACTGGATCCATTAGTGCCAAATTTCCAACTACCAAACCATGTTACAAACAAGGGGTTAGCCCATAGCTTAGGAAAAAGTATTTCATTCACACACAGTGACTCTAAGATGCTGAACTGTAATCCACCCCGAAACATCCTGTTTTCCACAGTTCATTTAAGTTACCTGGAGTATGGGACTGGGGGAGAGCAGGGCTGGTGATACTTAGAGAGCAGCGATGCTTTGAAAAATCAACTGAGAATCGTGTTGTTGATGGATGGCACCACAGAGTGGAAATTAACTCTGACAGAAACTCTCCCCATTGGGGAAAATGCGCCCAGGCTGGCAGCCGCACCAGGATGGAGGGCTTTTCCTGCTGGCTCTCCTAGGTGCAAACAGCCGGGAAGGTTTTGCTTTCTGAGCTGAGCAGAACCATGTTCCTCACTGCACAGCAAATGTTTATTTCTGTTGCATTGATTAAAAGTGCTTACAGAAGAGGTTGGAGGGGAGTGGTGACAGTATGAATTATGGCTCAGCCTGCTGCCAGTGGAGCCTGCGCTCTGCACGGCTGTGCAAGGGTGTTTTGAAAAGTGGCTGGGCCCATCAGGAGTGACGCTACCACAACATCTCAGCCTGATTGCGGCTCTATTTGCAGAGTCCAAAGCAGGAAGCTTGTTCAGCTGAAGAAATCATCTTACCTGAACCCCATTTGCTCTTTACCCAGGTCTCTATCCAGAAAAGCTTTTAGCAACAGAGGATCCAGTGCCCTCTGCCAGTCTCTTCTTGCAACTCCCGTCAGCAGGGGCTAGAAGGAAACCCTTGATGAAGTCAATCACAGACTGTTGGGAGGACTCTGCCTAGCCCTAAGGTGCTTGCATTTTTAAATTGGTTACTAGTTATCTCAAATGAGTTTCTAATTAGTTAGCTTCAGGCATTGTAAGGAAATGACATGCAAATATTGTGGTTCACCAATATGAGACTCTCTCCCTATGCCTACCCCAACAGTGACTTTTACTTAACTTATTTTCTTTGAGTTTAGCCATTTTCCCCCTAAACTTTCAGGGAGGATCCCTGGGGGTGGCTTGTTGGAGGTGGTTATTTTTAAGTCAGGTTGGTAAATTAGGACAGCTTGATGAAGTCATATAACATACTCTTTGCTGTGGCATACTGTATTATTTGAGAAGATGGCCACAACAATATTTCCTATTTTATGGATTCTTCTAGAAGCTTGTCACACCCCCATGGAAAGGTATACCACGTTTCCTTCCTTTTGAATCTGACTGTTTTGGTGATTAGAATGTAGTTGTACAGCTCCTGGTTCTCTCTATAAGTCACACTTTGAATTCAGCCATGCTGTGAGGAAGCCCAAGCAGTGCGTGGCAAGGCCCATGTGGAGAGGACCCTTCCAGCCCACAGCCCTGCAGCTCTCAGCTGATGCTGGCACCAACTCTCTAGCCATGGAATGGGCCGTCTTGAGAGTAGTCCCTTTTAATCCCAACTCATTACACTCCAGGTGAACTGTGAAGAACATAAATGGGTCTTTCCTGTGCAGTCCTGCCCAAATCACAGATTTGTTAGGGGAACATATGATGTAATTTTTTAAGCCACTCAATTTTGGGGTGGTTTATTATATAGCAATAACCAGAACACCTACTTTTCATAAAGGCCCTGCAATTAAGAGGCCTCTGGACTCAGATGCCTGGGTTCAAATTCCCTTTCCACTTTGTATCATCCAGGTGACTTATGGCAGATTCCTTAATCTCCTTGTTTCTCAGATTCCTCACCTGTAAAATAGGGATGATAATAGTATCTACCTCTTTGGTGTTATGTGGGTTTAATAATAGTAATAATAGCATTAATCCTATATAATAAAAGCCTAATATGCTAAGTGTTGGGTTATTCAGTTGTCCATTCAACCAATCAAAGTGTAATATGCTAATAATGTGCTAAGGCTGTTCAACTGCTCGCTATGGTGTGCACTGACCACCATGGGGAAGACAATCCAACTGGTAGGTTAGCTTGCTGCTGGGGTCCAGCTGATCGGGATTGAGCAAGATGCGCTGGACATGCTCTGGATCCTTTCTGGGGTCCCTCCCCTACTATCCAACCTCCTGTTTCCCTCCCTGGCCCTGATTGTGCACCCGTGGGGTCCCTTGGCCTGGCCTGTGCCCTCTCACAATCCAAGACCCATCAGGGGATGTTGGAGAGCTGGTTTTGGCCTGATCCTGCAGGCCAGGCTGAGGGGCCCCACTGATGCACGAGTTCAGGCACTGGGCCTCTAGTAGTAGTAGTAATAAATAATAATAATGATAATAATAATGATAATAATAATAATAATAATAATAAGGTGGATGTTTCTATCCCATGAATGTGAATTCCTTCACAAGTGTTTTTTGGAATGCCTATTATATGCATTGGGAGAGAGTGGTGAGAAAAATAGCCCTGGTCCCTCCACCCTGAAAAGTAGTCTATTGGGGCACATGGATCTTAAACAAATAAACAATAAGTCAACATATGATGACCAGTTCTGAGAAAGTAACACAGGTTGAGACTTGGATGAGGGGTGGATGTTAGTCAGGGAAAAGCATGTGTGGAGGCTCTGAGATATGAAAGAGAGGACTTGGGCAGCCAATTTGACCTCATTCAATGTGTCATGATCATGTACCTCTCATCTGTAATCACTTCTTCTTGGCAAGCATCTAAATGGTTTCTGGTTCCTTTATGTAGAATTTCACCAATGCACACAGTTTGAAATATCCTCAGGGTTGCTGGCTCTGAAAACAAAACACAGTGAACACAATGAAATGTGCATCAGTCAGGATTCTTGGCTGCAAGCAACAGTAACTAACCTCGTTTATGGGCAAAAGGGGAGTTCACTGCAAGTTTTTCAGGGGCTTGCAGAATATACAGACCTGAGGAATGGGTAGGAATGTGTGTGTAGGGGGGGTAGGGAGGGGATTTGGAGCCAGCGAGTTAGAGCTATTCTTTGGGAAATAACTAACCTCTATTTTTGCAACTGTTTTTCAAGTCAGAGCCCTAGTAGCAAACATCATGGGAGTTTGGGAAGGAGGTTGGCAGTGGGAGAAGGAATATGCCTATCAAAAAGAACTCCTTGTGGTTAACAGGGTCCAAATTCATAATAAAAGTCTAGCAGCCATTGTTTGCAGAGGCCTGCTATACACAATGCATATCAGGGAAAAGCAGAAGACTAAACCTTCAAACTCCTTTGCTGTGCTTCTGCTCGCTTTCTTAGCTGCACTGTATAAAAGAGTTCCTGGAATCGTATTTTAACCAATGGGCTGAAACCTGTCCTGTCCAATTGGAGCTGTGCAATTATATCCTCATTTTCATCTTTACTGACTGACCAATCAGAGCAGCTCCATATGACAAGTCAGGATGTATGATTCTGACCATTCAGGATTGTGTTATTTGGACCAATGAAACTGTGCAAATTAGGATTCCTCATTTGCATAAAATGGACCAATCAGGAATGAAGTGGGGTGTGTGTGGCATTTTATATAAGCAGGCCTCCTGTTATCTCAAGGGAATGTGCTTTCATTTTCCACCCAAGGGCGCATTTCCCTGGTTTACAAACTGTTTACCTGAATAAAATTTATTCTTTATTTTATCCCAGATTGGGGACTCCTGTTGACATTAGATTTGTGATAACAAACTTCTGTTGATACCCCCAAAGACAGATCTGGATATGAGTGGGGGTGTTAGCCAAGACTGACAAATGTCTACTATCCCATCTTTCTTGGCATGCTTTTCATGGAGAAAGAGAGGGTGGTTCATCACCTGTCCATCCTGGCTTCTTTGAGAGAAATAGTGACCCCAGAATTCATTCTACTTTTTTCTACTTTCTTCTCCTGATGGGAAGCATCACCAATGTCTGAGAAAGTTGTCTGATCAGGAGGTGAGCACCAGCCTCATTGCAAGGCAGCAGCACTACATAGCGATGCTCTCACATGACATCACCACTTTGGACTCATTCCTAATACACTTGTGGCTTTTATAGCCTTGGCTTTATGACACGAGTGTACAGCACTTGTCATTTATGGGACATGGTGCAGCCTCAGGGCTGATCGTCCTCATTTCTTCTCTGCTCTGCACTTTCATTTTATTGGAAAAAAGCCAAAGCATCCTCTTGTTTGTGCCCAGTGCAGACCTTGGTTCTGAACCTGAGATGGAAAATTGTGACCCTTTGTCAGTATGTGAGTGGATTTGACCATGAGGCATTTTAGGCTTCTCTGATGTGGGCTGATAAGAAGGGGCAGAGAGACTGAGTAGAGAGCACGATGAATCCAGGCATTCTCAATTACCATTTACCAAGGGTAGAGGAGAATATAGGTAGGCTGGCGATGCTATCCAAGGTGGTACAGCATGGGAGTGGGGATACCAACTGCAGTTTTGAACCAGTGCTGATCCTTGATCCAATTTTGGTGGCCTGAAAATTGGGAAATGGTGCTATCCCATGCCTGAAGGTGTGGAACATCTCGGGAGGAGCTGGGAGGGTCTGGGCAGAGGTACACCTTGGCATAGTGGTTTTGGAATCAGAAAGAACTCACCTGGAATCCTTGCTGTGACACTGACCTGGTGAAAGTGACTGACTTTTTCTGAATCTTAGTTTCCTTAGATATGTAATAATGAGATAAAATGGAATCCATACCTCAAAGGGTTATTGCAAGAATTATGATGCCTAGTAAACTCCCATCATAGTTCTTGGCGCCTAGGAAGTGCTCAGAACTTGTTAGCTATCCTATCTAATAAAAGAATAATATAAAAGTTTGACCGTACCTTCGCCACACCCACAGGCCACACCCACAGCCACACCCAGCAGCCAATCAGGAGCAGATTATGCAAAAACACCCCAACCAAGATGGCTGCCACCACTGAGAGCAGGAGGAAGGCTTGGGTTTCCCTGGCAACAGAGGAAGCCAAGCTTTCTGCCTGCCATTGCCTGCCTAGGCCTCCACTCAATGTTACAAAGTTTCAGTTATAAAAGATACAGAAATGGAGCTGGAGAGAACAGAGGCTTGGGTTTTCCTTGCAACAGAGGAAGCCAAGCTTTCAGCCTGCCATTGCCTAGGCCTCCATTCTAGGCTACAAAGTTTCCAACAGAAATGGCTGCCACCACGGAGGGAGCAGAAGGCTTGGCTCCACTCCAGGATACAAAGTTTTAATTGTAGACATAGATTAATCCCAGATACCAGGGCCTCCACTTGGGTCGCTGGAGGGGGTGTGTGTGTGGCTGGCCTGCAAACATCCACAGGCCCCTTGCCCAGGCTGCCCCTCACCCCAAGGGAACCCCCACTCTGATCTGGAACACTCTTCAGGGCAAACCAGCTGGCCCCCACCCATGCACCAGGCCTGTATCCTATCTAATAAAAGAGAAATATGCAGATTGACCATCACTCTACCACATAAGAGGGCTGCCTCCATGTGGTCAAAGATCCTGCCCCCATGTGGACACAAAATGGCCACCACAAGATGGCCAGCAGGGGAGGGCCGTTGGGAGGTTCCAGGCCTTGCAAGGGAGGGCAGTTGAGGGTGATCAGGCTAGCAGGGGAGGGCAGTTGGGAAGGACCAAGCCTGCAGGGGAGGGCAGTTAGGGGTGACCAGGCTGGCATAAGAGGGAAGGTGGGGGCAAACAGGCTGGCAGGGGAGCAGTTAGACATCAATTAGGCTGGCAGGGTAGTGGTTAGCAGGTAATCAGGCTGGCAGGCAGAAGTGGTTAGGGGCAATTAGGGAGGTAGGCAGGTGAGCATTTTGGAGCCAGCAGTCCTGGATTGTGAGAAGGATGTCCTACTGCCTGTTTAGGCCCGATGCTACCAGGATCAGGTCTAAACGGGCAGTCGGACATCCCTCGAGGAGTCCCAGATTGCAGATGGTGCAGGCTGGGCTAAGGGACATCCCCCGCCCCCCGTGCATGAATTTCGTGCACCAGGCCTGTAGTTGTTAGTAAAGACTGGGACTCTGTGGTTTGTTGGGCATGCTCGTGGCTCCCCCAAACTTATCCCAGGACCACTACAAATAATTCTACAGCAGCAAAGTGGCACATAGGAACCATGGCTTGCTTGCTTAATTGGATTGACATTGTCAGTGTCTATACCTGAGGCTGCAGGCTCCCTCTAAAATGGCTGCGGACATAATCTTATCTCCATAGGCAGTCACCTCATGCTCTCCCCATTCTTCTTTGGAACTCCCCCCGCCCGGGATCCTCAGGTCCTTTCTGCCTAGACCAGTGGTCGGCAAACTGCAGCTTGCGAGCCACATGTGGCTCTTTGGCCCCTTGAGTGTGGTTCTTCCACAAAATACCATGGACTGGGCGAGTCTATTTTGAAGAAGTGGCATTAGAAGAAGTTTAAGTTTAAAAAATTCAGCTCTCAAAAAAGAAATTTCAATAGTTTTACTGTTGATATTTGGCTCTGTTGACTAATGAGTTTGCCGATTACTGGCCTAGCTCTAGACTAGTTGGATATCCAGTTTGCTTCCCTGCCACCCAGGATGCTCTTCTCTTTAGGAAGCCCAAGTGCCAAGTTCATGTTCCCAGACACCTAATCCCAGGTAGTTCAAGAGGGGTGATCTGGACTCCTGATTGCCTGGTTTCTTGTGTAGAGGTTGGTTTAAAGATAGGAGTGGATTCTTCCCCAGCTCCTACCATTGAGAAGGATGGAGGGGCAGGAACCATGGCCTTTGCTCTTGGCTAGTGATATTCTTGGTCTTTTGGTTCCTGTCAGCTAAGTTGGGTGTTGAGATCAATTTAAATATATAAACATTGATTTCACTAAAGGCCAGAGGATGGGTGTCTTGTCTTCATCTCTTCATGGGTGTTCTTCCAGAGTTCTGCATCTAACTCATTGAAACAGAAAAGAGGATATATTGGTTAATATAACCAGACCATGGAGCAGCCCTTTCTTGCCCATTTCTCATTCTCTCTCACCTCTATATCTATTTTTTCTCCTACTTTGGATAGAATTTTTATATATGGTGGGGATCTTGGCAGAAGTGTCTTTGGCATTCATCCTTATGAGTTTATTGTCAGGAAGAAAATTGACTTCCCTTTCCCAGCTCCAATGTGAAAATTCCCAGAAAAGTGTTGTGATGTGCCCTGTGGGCCAGTTGTTCACATGTAGACCAGGAGTCTGGGTACTATGATTGGCCCAACTTGAGTCCAGGGTGGGTGGGTGGGTGGGTGGGGAACATCAGGAGAAATCACTGTGAATTGGGTCTACCACAATGGGTGAATCTGACAAAGCTATTTGCAATGCACTATTTCTTAGCCACTTCAACTCCTCTTTGGAATAAGGCAGGCCACCAATACATTTATCAATAAGATATACGATTTTGTTATGGCAGAAATGAGTGTGAAGTTAAAACAAAGAAACCCACAGAGAGTTATCAGTAACCAGAAAATGACAAATAAGTCAGTTCTGCCTTATTGTTCTTTATTATTTGTAGATCTGAAGGCATGGTTGAATATGAGATAAGGGTAAGGGTGAGTCCTTAGGCTCTCAGCCTGGAGACAATTTGAAATTGGAAGTCCTGTACTTCCATTTACCATGGGAGTATCTTCACTTTCTTGACTATGCAGAGGATATGGGCTGTGGCCATAGGGGGAAATGATTCCAAAGCTTGGGAGGCTCTGCAGACCAAGCAAGATAGCTTCTAAGAAATGCCTTGAATTGTAAGTACAGACAAAATATTACATTTGAGGTTTCTGGGTAGACATACTTTGGAAATATTTATTTTCTTGTGTGTATAATTCCACATTGTCCTAGAAGGTGGCCCACATGTCTTTAGCTTAATGATATACAAGGTGGGTAGTGTTTGCAGGGGGATGAGGTCACTTAACTGCATAGGCAGCGCCACATTTTTAATTAACTATTGATTTGTAGGGTTGTGTATTGAGGTTAATCAGGTACAACAAGAACAGATAACTTTACTTGGCTTCCTTTAAACTCAAGCATATAAATCTGATGTGGAGTGACTGTATATTAGAAATAGGACTTTCTTTTGGGTCTAGAAGTAATCAATGAAGCCTTGAAGCTGAGAATAACAAGTGTAATTTGGTTTTATTTTCTCCTTGGATTATGGTGCAGAAGGGACATATTTCTTTCTTATTTTTGAAAAACCTCACTACATATGGTGAAGAACAGCCTTTACTATGAAAGGGACAAATACAGTATTTTCCCAACGAGCAGTCACTGTGCATTCTCAGACATAGCTGGAGCTGAAGTACAAGGATTAGTGAGGGCAGAAATATTGTTGAGCTTTCTACTAATTCAGGAGCATCTGCAGGTGAAATTTTAAGTTCCAGTGACAAGGATGAGAAAAATAGACCAAGTGAGATTTCAAACTTGCTGAAAGATTACTGTTTTTGACGCCAGATGTATAAAGCATGATTGCATTTGTGGTGAGAGTGGGATCCAAGAGTGAATTCTAACCACATCTGGCAGCCTCCTAAGAGATCTTGGAGCTCACATATTTCTTTACTAAATCAAAACCAACAAACAAGCATCTCACCTCTCTTTCATTTAGGAATTAGGGGATGGCTATAGTTCTCAAGCCTGGGCACAGAAAAGCTAAGGAGAGGGTGCCCAAGGCATCAAAGTATTTTTTACTTGTCCCTTAGCACCACTCTTAGTGATCTACTTAGAACCCTTTGTGATTTCCTGTATTCTTTTTTTTTCAATTACAGTTTATATGTAATATAATTCTGTATTATTTTCAGATGTACAGCATATATTTTACAGGGTGGTTCCCCAATATTTTTAGTATCTACCTGGCCCTATACATCCTATGTTCTTGAGATTTGCTTGTTGACTACTGGGTACAAAGGGTAGGTCAGCACCTCTTCCTTTGGTGAGCAACTTTCTCTCACTTTCAGAGCAATCTTATTCAGTTCATGTGGTGGTCATGTGACTCAAACTTGTCCAATTAGAGGGTTTGGCCATATTGATTGGCTTGGGAATGGACACATATAAGATATCTCTGTTACAATCACTCAACTCTGCCATTGTAAAGAAAAGCTGTGGGCAAAATATGAATGAATGAACATAGCTGTGTGCCAATAAAACTTTGTTTATAAAACCTGCTGATGAGCCAGATTTGACCTGGAGAATATAGTTTGGTGATCTCAGAGTTAGGCTGATTGGTACATGTCATTACCCTGGTGACTGTTATCTGTTTGGTCAACATGTCCTAAAATTGACCCAGTTATGCTGTAGGGAACTTACATGTCATATATGAGGTAGCAGATTTCTCTGCATCCTTGTGGGAATGAAAGTGGAACATGGAGCCCCAAATGACATCTCAGCCTTGCTGTGACCAGGCAGAGAACCAGACTCAGGACAGAGTGCAGATGAAGTTGGCAGAGGAGAGACATGGAAAGCGTCTTGGGAGTGGATGGAATTATCCTGATGCATAACGCCCCTACTTCACCACTGACCTGTTATTTGTGTGAGCAGACCACACACATTTCCTTACTGGGTGAGCCAGCTGGAGTCTGGGTTTTTTGTTACTTGACTTCAAGAGCATTCTAACCAGTACAGGGTTCAGATAGATATGAATGAATATGTGGATCATTGATCACTGAGTGAACCTGAGTGGTTTGCGGGACATATCTTAAAATTTTGAGGGTGATATCATGAGGGAAAGCCATATATCCTTCAAGTTACCTCAAACCAGGATTGTATGCCGAAGTAGAAATTCCTATTTGTGGAAAATGTGCTCAGAGACAGAGAGTATGAATTTGGGACTCAAGTGTTGTTATGAGGCCCCTGGTTGGTCTTTTGACTAAATTTGGAACTAATTTATAATTGTTATGGATCCATTGATTTAGGACAAAATTTGTTCTCAAAGAAAATTAAGACAAAAGAATTTTAACCAACTGTTTCATGTTGAAGACAGGGGGTAAGGTGGGGACATTTGAGGTGAGGAGTGGGTAGGTGGCACTCACAGCTAAACACTTCTTTAAAAAAATCCTCACTGAGGGTACTTTTCCATTGATTTTTTTAGAGAGAGTGAAAGGGAGGGAGGGAGAAGGGGTGGTTGAGAGAAACAGAAAGAAAGAGAGAGTGATAGAGAGAGATAGAGAGGGAGAGAGAGAGAGAGAGAGAGAGAGAGAGAGAGAGAGAGGAACATGGATGTGAGAGAGTAATAGCATAATAGCAAATGGTTGCCTCCTGCATGTGCCTTCGATTGGGGCCAGGGATCAAACCTGCAACCTAGGTATGTGCCCTTGACCAGGAATTGAACCCAGGACCCTTCTGTCACTGATGTTCTAAGCACTGAGCTAAACCGGCCAGGGTTGAACCTCTTTTGTCTTTAACTCTGCTCCCACTCATCTCCCTCAGGTTTTATCCATGTGGTTTAGGAGAACAGCACATTTGTAAAACTTTTTTGTTGTTGATAAAATATGTATAACGAAATTTACCATATTAACAATTTAAAAAGTGTAGTATTTAGTGGTGTTGAGTAGTTCATATTGTTGTGCAACCATCACCACCATCCATCTCCACAACTTTTCACCTTCCCACCCTGAAACTCTACACCCATCAAACATTAACTCCCATTCTTCTCTCCCTCAGCTACCATTCTATTGTCTGCCTACGTCCTTGAGGACTCTAGGTACCTTATACAAGTGGATTCATACAAGATTTGTCTTTTTGTGTCTGGCTTATTTCACCAAGCATGTCTTCAAGGTTCATCCATGTTGTAGCATGTTATACTTTCTTTTGTTTTTTAAATGTTCATCTTTTATTTCCCCAAATATATATTTTTATTGATTTCAGAGAGGGAGGGAGAGAGAGATAGAAACCCAATGATGAGAGAGAATCATTGATCAGCTGCCTCCTGCATGCCCCCTACTGAGGATCAAGCCCACAACATGAGCGTGTGCCCTGACTGGGAATGGAACCGTGACCTCCTGGTTCATAGATCGACACTCAACCACTGGTGTGTATTTAGAAGCACATCCCTAGAAGTGAGGTTTCTAGGGCAGAGGGTATGAGCATTTAACATTTCAAAAGAGATTACCAAATTAGAAAGTTTCATTTGCAAGTGTTTTGTTAGGGAAAAAGCTGTTAAATTAAGTCCACCTTGTAAATGTTATATTTGAGTAGTTGGTTATTAAATTGATTTGTGTTCTGCCTCTTTTCCAAAGGGCTCAAGGAAGCTTATAGCAAAAGGCAAAACAAATAAGGCTGAAAATAATAAACACAGGGAAAAGACAGTATGGTAATAGTAACAGCTAACACTTATGTTGAGTACTGTGGTGAGCCAGACACTGCTCCAAGTGCTGTATATGTATGAACTCATCTAATCTTCACAGTCTCAGTAGAGAAGGACTAACATCCTCATGGAGAAATTGAGGCACAGAGGGATTAGATAACTTGCTCAATGTCATGCAGCGAGTAAGTGGTGGAGCTGAGATTTGAATCAAGGTGGTCTGTTTTCAAAGTCTGCCGTTTTAGCTAAAATAATGTTCTGCCTCCCCCAAATTCGGAATTAAGGAGAGGAAGGGGAAAGATGGATAAATAAGGATTATCATTATTGCTGTGATTTATTTATTTAACCTTTCATTCATTCAACCATCTTTTTTTCATTCACTCATTCAACAAATAATTATCAAAGGCTTTTCTTTGCCAAGAGTGCTGGGGATACAGTGAACAAAAATATATGTGGTCTCGACATCTACTTGATTATGAAGGTCAAACTGCTACAGGAGTGATCTCCTTTGGGTGGGAGACATTCTGATCGACGTGTTCATTCAAGAGTGAGGGCTCTCTGAGCCCCCAGGTTTTCAGCCTAAGTATTGTGCCTTGGTCCCCTTCCTGCACCATCAGCCAGAGCCCTTGGCCTGATCCTTGTAGCTCATCAGATGCTCTGAAAAGGGAGGGTGGGCAAGTGTGCAGGCAAGTGCTGAGCCTCATTCCCTGGTCCCTGAAATGAGCTATGACATCTTTATTGCTAGGGTGTGGTGGCCTCTTGCCCAGAGGAAGACAGTCCTGGGTTTATACTTCCTATTCTCTGGTGGGAAAAGTGCTGGTCACAAGAGCTCTCCCCTTGCTTGGATACTTGGTTGGCCAGGCTTGGATAAATCAAGATTTCTAGCCTTAATTTTTCCATCTGTAAAGTAAAATCAGTACCATTTTTGCTCTGTCTCTTTAAAGCCTGCATGAACTGAATACAAAACAACACATAAACAAAATTTCTATTCCTTCATCAAGTAATTTTTAGTATTCAAGGGTGCTAGGCACTGAACTAGGCCCTGGGGTTGTAAGTGAGACAGGATGACCAAGCTCTGTGCCCTTGGAGCATCCAGGCTTATGGGGAGACAGACGTGAGTCAAACAGTCACAACACAAATAACATCAAATGTTCGTGGCGTGCTTACTACATGCCAGGCATATTTCTAAGTACCTTACTGACATCAGCTATGTTCATCTTTACCGCAGCTCTAAGAGATGGGTGCTTTTATAACCTTCACTTTTTAGGCGAGCAAACTGAGGCACAGAGTGATTAAGTAACATGTTCAAAGTCCATGTATAATAAGAGGACAAATGAAGATGCATCCACAGGTCCCAGACTCCTAAATCTGCCTCCCTAAACAGGACATCATCTTGCTTCTAAGCTATGGAGTGATATGCAGAAAAGGAACTGGATGGTCCATAAGAAAATAATAGTTGGGGGTTTAATTTGTATTTGGGTATCTGTGGAAGACCCCTGGGAGGTGGTGGCACTGGAGAAGAAATGTTAAGGAAGAGAAAGAGCCAGCCTTGCAGAGCTGTGTGTGTGTGTGTGGAATTAAAGAGAGGCAGAGGGAATGGCACATGGAAAGGTCCTGAGGTAGGCAAGAGCTTGGGAGCATTTGCAGTATACAAAGAAAGCTCCTGTAGCTGGGATTGTTGAATTGCCTTTGAGACTTGATACAGTGTCTGGTACATTGGCAGAGCTCAGTGGAGGTTAGTTCCTGCTGTGTCCTTTCAGAGAGATGAGAAATCAGCAAGAGCCAGGGAAACGAGATTTCAGGGAAAGCTTGCTTCCCCAAGCCTCTGGCTGAGCACAGCAGGTATCATCTCAAGGCATTAGCGTTAGGAGCACATCAATTCCATTTGGTTCCTTCTGGCCTCCTTCTCCAGGTGCGTTTCCTGCAGGGGACCTTTTTGCAGGGGAATCCTAGTGGGCTTTTGGGTCCCCTTCTTTTGAGGAATCCTCTTTTGTTGAATTCATTGTGCCTGTTTCCTTTTCTTCCCCATCAGCCTGGAATAGGAAGAAGGTAGCTCCAACTTGCTTTGAAAGCAGAGCAAATAAAGCTCTTTTACAATTGGTTCCACTGTAGAGATAGCATTAGACTGATTTATTCAAATCAATTCTGGGTAAAAGCCATAAAAGAGAGCTTAAGAATGAGTTCTGTTTCCCCAGGAAACCCAGCTGATGGATTAGCACCTGACGGTGGTAAGCTCATGACTGGCTTTAGAGGGGACCAGGGATCAATTGGCACTTGGGGCAGACTTAGTGAGCACTTTTTTGGGGGACTGAAGTCAGAGGTGGCCCCCATTGGTGGCTGGTTCACCTTGCTCCTTAAGCTCCTGGTGGGGAGAGAGGGTCTAGTTCTTTCTCTTTTTTGGCTCTTGTGTGGAAAGAAGCCTTGTTATGAACCACCTTATGGGAACACAAGCTGCTGTAGCTGGAAGAATCATCAGATAGCCTGGTTGGGGCCCCACCTTTTTGGCAGTTGGAGTGGAGGGAGGCTAAGACCTAAAAAGTGGAAGCAGTTTGTCAAGTTAGCGGGAGAGCCAGAATTCAAATTCAGGTCTCCCAGCAACCTTGTCCAGTGCTGTTTGCATCACAGCATCAATGTCCAGGCAGAAAAATACCCCCTGACAGTAAGATCTATTACTTATCCAGTTAAAAACACTTACATTTTGATTTGAGTCCATTTCCTTTCTTTTGCTACCCCATATACACAAAGAAGAATTCATCATCATTGTCTTTATAAATATTTTTTGTTTTAAGATGGAAAGATTTGGAAAAAATAATTTCTAAGCTCAATAAACCATAATTCATTGAACTCCTATGCATAGGACTAGTTTCTGACCTTTCAAGCATTTTGTTCTTTCCTTTTAAATGTTTGTGCTTGGGTCTGTTGCTTACTAGCTGTGTGACTCTGGTCAAGTTACTCAACCTCTCTGAGCTTCAATGTTCTCATCTGTCTAATGGCAATAATGCCTACCTTATAGAGTTGTTGTCATAATTGGATGACATGATGCATATAAAGCAATGAGCAGTGCCTGGCTATATCTACTGTTCATACATGTTAGATCTTTTAGAATTATTTGCACAAAGTAATGAGCTTCTTGCCAGGTGGGATTTTTCTGCTCTTAGGCTGATATGACCTGCCTCTCATCTTATTGTAAGGGTTGTTGAGGGACACCTCCCTCTCTCCCCAACCCTCCCTGCCTCTTCACCTAAAGCAGTGTAGTAGCAGAGCTGGGATACAAACACAGGTGCCCTTGTCCACTGGGACTTGCTGAGGCTGGCAACTCTGTGGGAGGAAAGCTGAAATCTTTTTGTTCTGTCTTAGGAATCTTTAACTCCTTGCTTGATCCAAGGGATGGGGAATTTCCTACTCTATTTGGATAATCTATGGCCTCCCCAAATCAAGGTGGTTGCTTTTTGGTTGTATCTAGTACAATCTTCTAGAGGTAACTAGCACTTACCATCTGCCTCTATGCCTTTCATGTACCTTTCGGGGACTCCCTGCTCTCCATGAAGCCCATGGTTTTCCATGTTGGCTGCATCAGCTGAGGATCAGGAGACAGATGTACCTGGGTTCAATACTGATTTTCATCACTTACTGTGGTCTTGTGTGAGCTTTCTTCACCTCTTGTTTTGTTACTACCATGGACATAAAGGTTCCTGGGTGGTGAGTTGTGTTTGAACACAGCAGAGAACTAAGGATGAGGCTCTTGCTAATGTTAGCCCTGGTTATTACGGAGCACATCCTGGTCTTTGCTGGTCCTGAACAGTCAAGTCAGTCTGATATTATAGTGATTGCCAGAAAGTTCTGGGAGGTGGTATCACTGAGGGGTTAAGAGTCTGGGCTCTAGGAAGACAATTGAGTTGCAAGTCCCAGTTCCATCACTTATGAGTTGGGTGACCTTGGATCAGTTGTTTATCTTTTCCGAACTTCAGCTTCCGAATCTGTAAAATGAGATATTAATGATAGTAATAATAATAATAATAATATCTGCCAAAACCGGTTTGGCTCAGTGGATAGAGCGTCGGCCTGTGGACTGGGAGGCCCCAGGTTTGATTCTAGTCAGGGGCATGTACCTTGGTTGCGGGCAAATCCCCAGTAGGCGGCGTGCAGGAGGGGAGGCAGCTGATCGATGTTTCTCTCTCATCGATGTTTCTGACTTTCTATCCCTCTCCCTTCCTCTCTGTAAAAATCAATAAAATATATAAAAAAAATATCTACCTCAGTGAGTTGTAGTGAAGATTTTACTAACTAACACATATAAAGTGTTTAGAACAGTGCCTGGCACACAATAAGCTCTCAAAAACATCAGCTACTATTACTTTGCTAATATTTTTTACCGTGGTTCTTATCAATTGGATGGCATGTAGAAGTAACTGGTACTCTGTCCTCAGTCTCTTTATCTGAAAAAATGGGGCTGCTGATAATAATTACTTCATTGAGTTAGGGTAAGAAAAAAAATGAGATAGTTCTTATAAAGTCCCTCACAGAATGGAGGCATCCACAGACATCTCCCCTTTCCTCCTTTCCTCGGTCATGTTCAAAATCAAGGTATATTAAGTGTTAGAGTACAGGCACAATTTGGTGTTTCCTCCTTTTGGGAGGTCATGGAACTCTGTGAATTTAAATTCAGAATCATATCTTCTGAGAAAAAAGGAAATATACACATATAATTTTAGTGGCTCAGTACTTCATGAGCTATTATGGGTTTTTATCTTATTGCCCACAAAAAATATTAATCTCCCCATTCACACAATGAATTACATAGAGTTTTCTGGGGAAAAAGTGACTCACAAAAACAAGCCCTTACACGTCAAGCTTTGGTGATAGTGAGATGTTGAGAGTCTCAGGGCCCGAGATGGTTTGGCTATGTGTCTGTCTAGAAGCTCCTAAGCTCGGGACCTCTGCCAGCTTCAGGATGCACTGTACTCACCCCATTTCTGCCCAAAGGCCCTGTTTAGGGCCATCTCGTGGCTCATGGTGATGGTGTTGGGGATGGGGCACTGTCCTCCTCCTCTCCCAGTGCTATCTCTTGTGCACACAGGCTGTGTGGGCGCTGCCTTTAATGCTGTCTTCTATAAACTCTGCAATTTATGGAACAGTTGTGCCTGGGTGAAGGCAGGGATTCATCTTTGTTGTAAGCGTGGTATGCGTATTAAAAGGCTCTTACAGCAATCAGCATCACATAGCAGAAAACAATGGGACACAGCACATTCTTTAGTAAGAATAAGAGGGAAGATTTGGATAATCAAGACAAATATCGATGCACCCAAGATGCCTCTAGGAAGGTCTGGCAGGAATAGTTTAGGTAAATGCTGATGTCTGATGTTTTTGCTCTTGTCCTGGCAGATGTCTGCTCACCAGTTTCATTCAGAGCCATGGAGGGGGAAATATGGAGGGGGGTTGTGGAAAAGCCCCTCAGAAACACTGTGCCTGCGTTGTTAAAGTGGATGAAGAGCCGGACTGAAATGATACTTGGGAGGAGAAGAAGAAAAACACAAGATTCTAGTCACATTCCAGAATTAAAGGCAAGATGGGCAAAAAGTGACATTTTGAGCCTGGAATCTGGTGACTTGTTGGAATGTCACTTGCATCTTGATAATATAACAAGAAAATGTAAAATCAGAAATAAGCCAACTGCAGGATTATGTCCTCATAGTAAGGCTGATGGAAAGCTTGTTGAAGGCTGTGGTAGGATTGTGAGTTCCCCCCGCAGTTTACAGGTGCAGGACATAGATACACATGCATTCCAAATGAAGTAGAAGCAGGGAGACCATAAACAAAGATACATGGCACCTGGATGGATGGTTTTGGAGGAGACAGCCACCCTGTCCCCAGTGACCACTGATGGGATTTATGGAATTCTCAGCAATGGTGCAGAGCAGCACAAATCCTGATTTTTTAAAAGTGGGAGTCATGGCTGACATTGAGTGTCATGGCTGGCAGCCAGTGAGCATGCTGTAGGTGGGTGTAGGTGGTACCAGATGCTACATGGTTGGGGCAGTTGCCCAAAGAAGTTATGGGCTTGGAAGGGTCAGTACCCTGAGTTGTGATTTTCCTTTGGAGAAGAAGCAGCAATGCCTTGGGCCCAGGATTATTTCTTTATGGGGTCAGTGCCAAGATAGCTGGAGAGAGTGCTCATCTCATTTTAATGGGGCCCTGGTCCTCAGCTAATAGCCTACAGTGGCATTAGTGGGGAGAGGGTGGTCCTGATGCTGGATTCCTTTCTACATTTCCCAGGTGGCTAGAAGTTTGCAAGAGGGATTTCGCCAGAGAAGCTGTAGACTTTATGCTCCTCACACTCTAATTCACAACCTGCTTAAGATGTCAGACCCAGAGCTTCTTGTGGCAGATTTGGCTCCAGTGCAGGATGCAGCTATGCTATCATTCCCACCTCTGTACAGTGTCAGTACAGAGCATGTACTCTGTAGCCCTTGCCTCTGACTTACTGCCCTTGGCTGTTAGTCTCATCTATGTCCAGTCTCTCTCCTTTCTCTCCACTTCACACCTGGAAGCTTCAGGATCCTCTAACTTCAGGACCAGACTTACCTTTATATAAGAAAACACATGAGTTAAATGATATTTAAAAATAAGCACACTTTCTTTTTGAGCCCTTATGCTATACCAAGCTAAAAGCTTTCTATGCACAATCTTGTTTAGTTCTCACAATAACCCTATGATGTACTGTGATGCCCATTTTCCAAAGAGGAAACTGAAGCTCTCACAGTTCAGTTTCCCTCTTTGAAGTTATGTGGCTAAGAGTGAACCCAGTACCCCAGTTGAGCTCTGCCCAAGAGCCGTGGCTGAGCTAACCTGCTTTCTAAGCCCCACTGTGGAAGGATGACCTGCCAAAGCAGCTTCTTCATCACAACCCAAAGTTCTCCCGATTCCACCTGCTCACCTTTTCCTGCTGGAGCCAGCCTGGCCATGCAGGGTTAAGCTCTGCAGCAGGTGTTATTGGGACTCTTGCCCACATCCCTTGCCCTCACTACTTCCATGCATTCTGACTTGCCTTTGCCTGAGGCTCTCTGTGGATACCAACTCCCACTTTGCCAGAAGTACTTGGGAATTTAGGCCCTTCAAGAAGCAGCTGTCAGTCTAGATGCTGATACTTGGCGGGTGAATACCCTAGCTTCTGTGCCCTGAACTGAGGTGCACAGTCCATAGTTTCTTCCAATTGGATTAGATTTAGGTGTCCACAGGGTTGACAGCAAATTCTTTATAACCTTCTTCCTCCCATGTACCCAGTCTACAGAGTTTCCTAAAATCACCTCCAAAATAAACTAGTTGCATTTGAATCCTTGCATTAGATCCTGCTTTTTGGGGGGGGACCCAAGGCCCTCTCTGGGGTCAAGTATACCTTCTCCATGGATATGTGGGTTAGATTGGAAGTCCAAAAACCCCACCAATGCAGTGAGTGTGTCTTTCTTTAAACAACCAATACCCTCTTTCAGTTTCCATCACTTTAGTTTGCTGTTGCACGACATTTGTGCACTTGTGGGGTGGGGAGGGGTCCCTCATCCTGGCATTCGCCCTTTAGCAGTCCAGGAGCCCTCAGGGGTTGTCCAACTGACATCCCATGGGAAGCTGGCCTAAGCCACAGTTCTCATCCTTAGTGCTGCCACTGCCTTTGCCACTGCCACCACCACTACACTTGCCAGTCATCAGCCAGGCTTGTGGCTGAGCAGTGCTCCACCTGTGGGAGCACACTGACCACCAGGGGGCAGCTTCTGGTGGTCAGTGTGCGTCATAGTGACCAGTTGTTCTGCTGTTCGGTAGATTTGCATATTGCCCTTTTATTATATAGGATTTTTCTATACCTGGGGAAGCCTCCAAAAGAATTTACTTATATCTTCCCAGTAGAGGGTTAAAGGGCTTACCTTTGTCTGACCTTCCCAGTCATGCTACTGGGAAGTTGAGTAGTAGTTCCTGGGGGATCTAGTCACTCTAGCTTGGTAAACTTGTTCCTTTTCTTTTGATGTCAGGCTTTATGATCTTTTGATTATCCCCACACATCCTTCCTAGTTTCAAATCCTGCAGAAATGGGGTTGACACTTTTTGTGGTTAGGAGCTCAGCCTCTAAGATGGATAGCCTGGGTTTTAATTAAGCTCTACCAATAGTAACCATAGGATGGGTGTGAAGATCCACTAGGAGATGAACTTGAGCTAAAACTTGGTTGGTCACCTGACCTCTATAAGCCCTACTCTGATTGGACTCCAGTGACCTGTGGGTCTCCTGGAATTAGTGTCAATACAGAGCCTGTAGCCTGTGTCCATTGATTTTGGAAAGGTCTGATTTCCTTTTTCCCAGTGCAGGCCCTATGGTAGAAGGCTATAGTTTCCTTCAGGGAATGCTGGGAGGAAGATTAATGGTATACATTTTGGCAGCATGCCAGGCTCCGTCCTCATGGGGGCCTAGTCTCCTCTTCATTCAAAGGCTTCTGGGTCTGTAGACTGGCTCAGGACTGGGAATTGACTGTGGGCGTCATGCCTTTGTTTTTTGTGATTCCATTTATAAGTTTGCTCACTTGACCTAGAACTATTCTGTTTATACAGATCGAGTAAGAATATAGTAAGTAGGCTTCCCATCTATTTCACTTCTAGGGACATCATGATCAACTAGCTAGTGTCATAGGTCAATGTGAGTTAGATGCTTCTGATGGCTGCTTTGACTCTGCTGTTCATTACAATAACCACACTGATTTGCCTTTGGTGGTTGAGTGTCTCCACTTGGTCCCTGTTACTCTGGGTTCCAACAACTCTCATTGCAATTCAATGGCAGTAGTTCCCACTGTAGTGTGTCTTGGGCCTGTCATTTACCTTTTTATGCCTCAGTCTCTTCCTCTACATAATGGGTAACAACAGGGTTATTGTGGCATTTACAGGAATTGATATGTAGAAAAGTAATAGAAGAGAGTCTCAAAGCCTATCTGTAGTTATTAAAATTATTTGTTGTGGAAAAGGAAGAGATGGAGGAGAGAGGAAAGGGCTGGAGCAAGAAGGGGAAGTTGTAGGGTGCAAAGAACCCTTGATGAGAGTGGGTCCGCTTAGTCACCCAACAATTGTTTCTTGAGTACCTATGTGCCACCCACTGTGATAGCTTTTCAAATTAAAAACATGTACAATGCAGAGGCAGTTGGGGAGGTGGGGGCAACAATTAAGTAATTACAATATGGTCTGAATGTTTGGTAGGGAAAACTCAGGGAATAGAGGAGCCTGGCACTCACTTAGCCTGCACTGGGCACTGGGAAAATCACCTACATGTCCACAAAATACCCCCTGGTTCAAGGTTGTCATCTGCACTGCTGCTGGGCTGAGCCCTGCAGTAGTCCTCTAGCTGGTCTGGTTTCACATACCTGGTTTCCAGCAACCATGCCCTCCCTCAACCACACTGCTTTAGACTCAACCACCTGCTGCAGCCCTGCAGACTTTTGACTGCCTTTCGCCCAGTATCTGCTGCACCTGCTGTCTTCTCTGCCTGCACACCCTTCACATGGATGACAACTACTCATAGTCTTCATTCAGTGTTCACTCCTCTGCCGTTCTCTCCCAGACCTGAGGAGAGACAGGACCTTTTCTTTTAGGTTCCCAGTTCTCAGCACTTTTTTGCAATCCTTTGTCCTATTGACAATGTCAATCAATCATCACCTTCTCACCAGGTCGAGTTCCATAGGGGCAGAGAAAATGCCTGCCATGATCATCCTTATCACCCCCTTCTGCAATGGCCATGCCTGGCCCATAGATGCTTGATGAACATCCTTGATAGTTAAGCACAACTTTGAAAGATGATGCCTGTGCATTAAGCATGCCATCCTTCAGGCTAGATTCTCGATGCATTTTTAGCAGCTTCCTTTTTCCGGCCACATTCAAATCATTCACCATGCAGAACAGCACCAGAGACCAGGGTGTCCATCCTTGCAGGGCGCTGGAGAAGTGGACGTCTATCTGCCCCTTCTCCTTTCCTTGGGCAAGGAGACCCCTAGGTATGATCTAGGGGCAGGACTTTGCCAGAGTGGGCCTAGCCCTGGGCAATGGAGAGCCAGTGGTCCGTTTGGGCAGGTGAGACCTGCACAGGCCTCTTCCACGCGTGCCGCGGTGTGCGCCAGTAGCCAGCAGGGGGCGGCAGAGAGACAGGAGTGGTCCACCGAGAAGTCCAGCTCTGAGCCGCGCGGTGCGAACCCACCGAGGCCGCGCTCAGAAGCCCCATCTCCCATCGACAGGCCGCTGGGTTCGGGAGGCTGCTGGGTCTTTTTTGTTTTCTTCAAGTGCAGGCAGAGTCCCCGAGAGCCATGGCAAGCTCTTCTGGCAGCCCCGAAGACAAGGGCAAGATCAGAGGCAGGGACGGCTGGCAGAGGCGGGAGGAGGAGGATGCCCCTCCGGAGGAGAAGAGGTTGAGGCTGGGGCTGGAAGGAGGAAGCGCAGCGCAGGAGGAGGGAGAAGACACTCCACGCCTGGGCAAGGAAGAGACTGGCACCCAGACAGGTGTCGAAGGCAGAGGTGTAAGTGATCAGGGGCGCAGGAGGGATGCGGCTGGGGGGTGGCTGGGACGTTCCCCATCTGCCCGCCGTCAGGTCCAAGTTGGTAATTGGGCAGCAACTCCTGCGGGGCGGGCGCGGTGTGATAGCTTTGCAGGGACCTCCCGAGAAACTAGATGTACCGATATTGAGGGACATTCCCTTCTTGTTTATGTAGCATGGACTTGCTGGTTCTCCTTGTCGTCCTCAGTGTCTGGAAGACCTCTGGGCTCCACGGTTCATTAAAAAAAAAAAAAGGGGAGGGGAACCTCTGTGTCCTGGGGGTCCCAGGAGGGGAAGGAGGTGGGGGTTGCTCTGAGCAGCCCTCAGCCAGCACCCCTATCCTGGACAGCGCTGTTTTAGGTGTCTCTCTGGTACTTTGCTGGTTGTGTGTGCCTCTCTAGCAAGGGGCTTGGGCAGGAAGTACCTGGGCATAGTCTGCTCAACCTGGTCCTGTCGGCCTGTCAGTGTGTGCACTGGCAGCAGCCAGCAAGCCCCTCTTCTGCTGGCATCTTTCTGCCATTGCTCCCATTCAGCTTGGGCAGTGAGAGTTCAGGGAAAAGGCAGGTGGCTTCCACCCCCTAAGTCACTCTCCTCTCCTCATCCCTTCAGAAAGGGACAGAGGCAAAGTTCTGTGCACACCTGGAGTGCTGCCTGCCTCTGGTTCTGCTGGCTAAGGGTGTGTGTGAGGTGATTTGTTGTGTATGTTCGTGGGTATGTGAGTCATTAGGCATGGGATGAGTCTCTGAGGCCAGTTTGACCCCCCAGTCCCCATTTTCTGCTTTCTCTCCTGAATCTTCCAGCTGTGACCTGGTGACCTTACGTCAGGGAACACAGTGTCTGGAGGACAGGTGAGGGATGGTGAACAGCTGTCCCCACTGCAAGGGCTGCCATTTTGAGAGTTTTCATGAATAATGGGGTTGACCTTTTTGTTTCTTCCAAATGTTTTTATTCTTGACCATTTGCTTGGCTAAGCTCACCTTAAAAATTTGATTAGTGATTGGTGAGCCCCATGAGGGAGAGTTCTCCTTCTTCACCCAAATCCACGCAGGCAGCAGCAGCAGCAGCCTCCACCAATGCCTCCAATGACTGGGCTGCAGCACAGCCCAGCTGATCAGCGTGCCTCCCTGTGGCTGTCACTGTGTTCAGATCTTGGGCCACCTGGGCACCAAAACCAGGGGAATATCTCTCTGAGATCCCAGGAGAGGAATCCTTTGGAAGGCTTCTGGGATACACTGTGGAAAGAATGAGAAGGGAGTAGTGTCGCAGTATGGAGGGAGGAGAGGCCCACACAGTTTTGGGGGCGGTGCAATGCTGTGAAACTTTCACTGTTGTCAGCCCCCTCCTTCCTCCTGTCACCTCTCTCTTCTATGTGGAACTTAGCTGAAGACCAGGCCCCCAGAATGGAGTGAAGTGACCAAGTGCAGAGCATGCTTAGGAATGTAGGCTTGAATCTCAACTCGGGCCCTTCTTAGCTGGGTGACCTGGCACACATTACTTAATGTCTCTGAGCCTTAGTGTCCTTATTAGTCAAATGGTTATGTCAACAGGCCTCTTTTCATGGTTGTTAATCCTGAGATTAAGCAAAGATTATCCATAGAAGACACTTAGCATTGCACCTGGCACATAGCGTGTACTCAATAAATGTGATTTAGTACTGAAATTCACTCCATTTGGCTTGCTTGCTGCCATGTTTTGTTCTGGGGTGAATGGCAAGAGACATGGGTCTTGGGCCAGAATTCCAGAAAGCCGAATAATGCTTTCTGAAGGTTAAAGGCTTTATGTGTAGATGATAAAATTTTCAAAAGGCAGAAACACCACTGAATTTTTTGGTTCACGAAGGAAAATGGGGGCGCTACAATTTGAAGGATCATGTCACAACCGGACAGAAACTGTTCTTTGTTTCTTGAGTCTGAATATAACTCCTTGGGGGCACCTGGACCTCCTGGGAGCACTGGCACCTCACAGACATGGCATCTTGGTTTTCAAGTTTAAAAGTTGGCCACAGTGTGCCCATAGTGCCCCTCAGAGAGATTTCTCTCTCTTTTTAGTAGGAATATTTCCTTTATGGAACCAGGAAGCAGTTTCAGGATGGTGCTAGGAGCAGCAGCAATTTCTCTGAGCAGAGCCCATTTCTTCACTCATAGACCACATCCAAATGGATCAAGAAGAACAGCCTGCTTTTTCATGAGATTTTGTCTGTGTAGACCATTACTTGGCTGCAATGTAAAAAAACATCCTTGTTCTTTAATAGCAGCTTATTTTTAGATACTGATCCTTTTGGGCTTTTCTCTGAGGAGGCTGCACGGGCATCACCTCCCTATCCACATTGTAGCCAGATGTTTTTAAGGATAAAATAGCCTTTTCCATCACCAGGTCTGGCACTCTGGGTGGCAGAGGTTCACATGTGACCAGTTGTCCCTCAGAGTGGCTCCCAGGTTTGCCTCTTTAAGGAGGGGATCGCCTCCTCTGGTGATTGCTGGGGATGCTGTTAGGCAGTCACCTGGAGCCCAAGGAGCCCTCTCAGTGCTGAGTGCTGCAGGAGGTTCAGTGGAAGGAGGGTGTGTGTTTAGTGAGGGCAGATCTTCCACCAGGCAGCACAAGTTTCACAGATTCCCTTAAGCCTCTCCAGCACCAGTGCTGTTGAACTAGTATTAAAAAAACTAGTCCTCCCAGAGCTTTTATTGGTTCCTTAGAGCGATCCCAGGGATCACGACCCACAGTTCTACCCACTGCTCTTCCTGTAGGGAGAGAAAAGTATCTTCTAGGTAATCAGTTATCATCCTCAGCCATTATTCATCTTTTCCCAAGATTAGGCAGCTTGGCATGGATTTCTGGGTTGCGTTGGGCAGAACTGAATGTACTTTAAGAGTAACAGCTCATCAGAAACCCTGAAATCGCTACATGGACTCTTCACTCAAGGGTCCCTGGGGTTGAGACCAGAGTGGAAGGTTATCGTCAGCATGGGGCTCCTGGAGGGGTGGATCCAGACTGCAGGTCTTTCCTTTCTTGCTGGTGATGGTCTGTAACCCCCCTCCCCCCAGCTGTATGCATTTCAAGAGTAGCTGTACTCATGCCCCCATAGGACACCATGGTGGGTACAAAGCCCCTTAACCTGATATTCTCAGGGTAAATATTTTCAGCATTGGGGGCCATACAGTTTCTGTCCCAACTACTCAACTCTCCTGTTGTAGCATGAAAGCAACCCCAGACAATACTACTTGAATGGGTGTGGCCATGTGTCAATAAAGTTTTATTTACAAACACAGGTAGGGAGCCAGCTCTGGCCTTTGGTATTTCCACTCTGGCACTTTGACATTTGGTGAGATACTTTTTGGGGGCTGTCCTGTGTATTGTAGGATGCTTACTAGCATCCCTGACCTCTGTCTACTGGGGTGCTGGTAGCACTGCCTCCCCCCACTCCAGTTGTGACAACCAAAAATGTCCCTAAGCTGAGAGTGATCTATACTTGAAAAAATATTTCAGAGTGTGGGTATTGACTTTAGGTACCTGCTGTACCACTTGTAAGCTGTGCAGCCTTGGGAAATTTACACTACCTCAATGGGCCTCAGTTTCCTCATCTGTGAAACAGAGGTAATGAGAGACAATCTCAATGCAAGGTTATGTGGGCATTCAGTAAAATAACAAGATAATAAATGAGAAATGCTTGTAGTATTTAGCTAATGAAAAAGCACAAAACAAGTGATCAACTTCATTTAAAAAATTATTTGGGTGAATCAGACTCCATCCTTCACCCCCTATCTATTGGTGAAGTGCAAGGGTGAATCTCATCTACCTAAATCTCACATTGGATTTTGGCAGTCCCTAGGCTTTCGACATGGAATTACTGGTTCTACCCCCCCCCCAAGTGTCCCCTTGTTTCTCAGACTATGGATTCTAGGGTGTGGGTGGGCAGATAGGTGGCTCTCAAGTTCACTCTCACAACAGAGAATTTGAAAGCTGGTTTGCAGAGACAAGGTGTTTGGATCAACATCTGAATTTCAGAATTCTCATTTGAGTCTCCAAAGGGCTGAAGCTATCTCTGCCGAGATATAGATATTTCCCGGGCAGTGATCTCTCAAGCTGACATGCAGACATGGCTGCCCACTGGACACAGTGTCTGCCTCAGCTCTCCTGTAATTTGTGAGGCTAGCTTCCGAGGACTGTGGCGTGCGGGTGGGATACAATAGAGGGTTTCCTCATCCTCCAAGGGCCAAAAGTGGGGTGCAGGTTGGTGGAGGGTCCTTGCAGGAGGAAGAAGGCATGAAGAGTGTTCCTTTCAGCTAGAACAGACAGGCACAGGCCGCATACTGTGTGATTCAGACACCCTCAGGGAGGCGGGCATCTCTGTGCCTGCAGCAGTTTTGGAGTCTGAGCCATGTTGCCCTTGGCTTTAATCATTTCAGAAATATTTAGCCCCAGTTCTGGTCAACTGGAGCTCGATTTTGGCTTTTTACCTGGTAAGATTTGGACAGTAGGCTAATGTCCTCCTAATTTAAAAACTTTTAGTAAGATGGTTGTTGCCCTCTCTGTCCTCTGGAACATGGCTTGGTGCTCAAGGAGCAGAAAGGACACAATCTGGGGCTGGGGTAAGGGTCTCTGTTGGGGGTGCTGGTGGCTTGGACACTGGGCCAGTGGCCGGGGTAGAGCTGTGTGCCTGAACTGAGGCAAGTTTATGAGATACATTCCAAAGAACTTAAGCATCTTTTGGGTGTTGGGAATGAGAAGAAGTCAGGATCAAGTTAATATCCAGAATGGCAGGGAAAACCACAAATTTGAATTTGGACTCTGGCTGAGATTTCTCTGATACCCATGTGGCAATGTATAATATTACAGATGGGTCTGGGCCTGGACTCATCAGTGTAAATGTAGTTGAGGCCCTGGGAACACCCAAGATTGACTGGGGAGAGAGTAGGGTGGCAACAGGAGGGATTTGGTTTAAGCCCAGGGAATCTGAATGATAAGAGGAGAAGAATCCATGAGAAGGGTCATCAGAGCAGCAGGCAGAGGCTCTGAGGCCCCAAAGACAGGAGAGGGAGAAAGACGAGGTCAGTTGTGTTGAAGAGAGCCCACTGGGTTTAATAAATCATGCTCATCAGCCATTGCTGGAATTTTAATGGAGGCCAGTTGTGGGGAGCACAAAGATTTACCTTAGATCTGGGCACTCTAGCACCCACCCAGGGTGTGTGCAATGAAACACAGAATGCTCATGGTCTTGACTCTCTTGCAAAACTATAGCTTGCGTGTGCATGACTCCAGAGCCTCTGTGCTCCCCACAAGGCTTGGCTGTCACTTCCACATTACCTTGGAAAAGGACCCAGCCTTGGTGGAGAGCCCTGCCTGTCTTTGTGCCTCAGCACAAGATGGTGCCATTGGGAGACCCTCACTTCACTACTGAGGGCTGTTTGCCTTTTTCACCCCTTCTCCAAGTATTTGAGCATCTCTTGTGTGCCAAGTGTTGGGCTAGGTGCTGGTCTACAAGATAGATCAGTCCCGGTTCTCTTGGGGAACCTACTCTAGTGGAGGAGACAGACTCTGGTCCAAGGGCCAGAGCTGGCTCCCTGCCTGTGTTTGTAGATAAAACTTTATTGACACATAGCCACACCCATTCAAGTAGTATTGTCTGGGGTTGCTTTCATGCTACAACAGGAGAGTTGAGTAGTTGGGGCAGAAATTGTATGGCCCAGAATGCTGAAAATATTTACCCTGAGAGTCTCAGGTTAAGGGGCTTTGTACCCACCATTGTGTCCTATGGGGGCATGAGTACAGCTACTCTTGAAATACATACAGCTGTGGGGTGGGGTTGCAGCATGGACTTAACTTGCAGGACTCCATAGAGGGGAGGGTGACAGGTACCATACTCTCAGCCTTGTCGTTTTTTTGGTCTCAAAGGCAGGATTGGGGTTATGAGGGGTCTTTTCTTACCCCTGAGGCAGGGGACCAGGCTAGCATCATCAATTTTTGGATGGGGGATAGTAAGGAGGGAAGGAAAGGTGCTTTATTGGTCCCCCAAGCATCTCCCTAAGCTGGATTTGGAGTTCTACTTGATACAGCTACCCAAATCCAGTGAGATCAGCCTTCACGGTGCTGTGACTCTGAGACACCAAATCACCAAGAAGAAAGAAAACAAAGATGGGTTTTGCAAGCACAAGAACTCGGATTATTGAAATTAACATTTTCCCTGAAGTTTTATAATGTCTGGGCATGCATATTTAAACATCTGCCTCGCTAATAAGCAGATGGCACATTTAATTTCCTTTTTTTGTTCTCTGAGCAACACCAGGCTTCCTGCATGGCAAGCCTCCTTGCAGGCAACTGCATGTGGAGGTGACAGGACTTCTGACTACAGAACTCCAAGAGGCCAGAGAACCCTGTGTTTGTGGAGCTGTTCAGTCCCAGTGGGAAGTTGTCAGGTGACTCACAGCATACAGGGCTCCTCCTTTGGTTTTCCAGAGTCTTGGTTGTATTTGGCCTCCTGAGCCTCATAGCTAAGAAGCGGGGGTCCCAGGCAGGTTTGAGAGTGCAGCCCTGGGGAGGGGAGAGCCTGGAGGTTCCACGAGCAAGGCAGAGGCAAAGAGGAAGGGAGAGGAGCTGGTACGCAGAGCAAGGACCTTGATGATGCAAAGGAGAGAGCTGGGATTGTCAAGAACACAAAGAAGAGCAGGCAACCTTAGCACGCTCAGGTATGGCTGGGTGTTATCAATGTGCTGTTTTCCCTTCTCCCTGACTTTTTTCGCTGTGTTCGTGGGTGTCATAGAAACAGCCTGGCAGGGCTCTGTGCAACTTTGGGTTCCCATGGTCTTTGGGGATGCAGGGGCTGCCCCTTGAGGAGGCTCCCTGGCCTCTGTGCTCCTCCACTCCAGTCCCTCCACCAGTGACTGTGCAAGGACCCGCCTTGCCTCTCAGACCTGCATACTAGAGAAACCTGGGCAAGGCTTGGGTTTTTGCTCTGGGCTTTGCATCTTGCATGTCTGAATAAGGAGGGCTTTGTGATCTGGAAACTTGCTAGCTTAAGTTGGAAGGTGTGTGGTGCCTGGGAGGGAAAATGACTGAGTTTCCTTTGGATTCTGTGTTCTGTGTTGTCCTCATGGAGTTGTAGCCACCTCCCTTGGTTCTCTCCCATCTCTCTCCAAACACTGGGGCAAGAGCTGCCCCATCTGCCCTTGTTTGGAGCAAATCTGCCCAGCCAGACAAGATGCAAACAGCACACAGATGGCTGCCAAGCTTCTCCAGCTCCCTCTGCGAGGGGCCTACAGATGACACAGAGTCCTTGTGATCCACCTCCCCTTCCAGAAAACATGGGCCTACAGCCACGATGTTGCTGTCTAGACACTCCTCCCTCACGGTGATTAAACCACCCTATATTGTGCCAAACAAATGAAGCCCATTATTTCCACCATAAACTTGTTCAGGCGCACATGAATTTGTGCCACCAGTGTGTCCCATTCACTTGCTCTCTTGCTCTGATCATGAGCCTGGTCATGAGCACCTCTTTTCCCAGGTGCTAGTGGAGAGCTGCGTAATTCCATCTGAAAGAACACATTTGAAACCAACCAAAGTTTTGGAAGGAAGCTGCCTCTTTCCTTTATGCAGGTTCCCTATGGCTCTAGATATTTGGCCACAACTTAATCACCCAGGGCCTTGCCCCTAGTATCACAAGCTTGAGCGTGCATTTGTGTCCAACAGGCTGGGGGGCTGTCAGGGAGGACTTTGGACTTGGCCTCTGAGTTTATGACAGCACTGTATGGGAAATAGCACTAAGAACCTGTGTTGTTAGAAAAAAAATGACTGTTACTTCCGGTACTCCTTACAGAGAGGGTATCAATTTCCTTGCGATTCCTCTATGCTGCCTCAGCTGAGACTTGCAAGTTGAGTAGCAGTTGGCATCTCACTTGGAGATCTCAGACAGGGGTGGTGAGGAACCAGGACCTAGTGGGGTTGGGTTCTGGTTCCACTGGCAGAGATGAATGACCCTGCCCCCACCCCTCTGCTGGAGGTCTATCTGGGAGGGAGTGCTAGTTGGGCTAGGGCAGTGGTCGGCACACTGTGCCTTGCAAACCATATGTGGCTCTTTGGCCCCTTGAGTGTGGCTCTTCCACAAAATATCACGTGTGGGCGCGCACGTACAGTGTGATTGAAACTTCGTGGCCCATGTGCAGAAGTTAGTTTTTGGCTCTCAAAAGAAATTGGAATCATTAAACTGTTGATATTTGGCTCTGTTGACTAATGAGTTTGCAGACCACTGGGCTAGGGGGCTGGCAATGACAGTGACCATCACCAGTCATCACCCTCCCCTATATGGCACCTGGCATGCCCGTGCCCAGTTTCCTGCCTGTGGAGTGGGGTTAGGTATGCCAAGTCTGCAGCTCTTCCAGGACTGGTAGGAGGATAAGATAGATGGCAAGCAAGGGCCCTTTGAAAATCAAAACATTCTATTTGAATGTGAAGTGTTTTGTGGCTGTGATATTTTCTACCTTGTGAAATAATCGGTGACCCTGAAATTGTCTACACCCCAAAAAATGAATGGAGTTGGCCTTTCTTCTATGTCTCTGCTGGGGGAGGGAATGTTTCAAAGATTGTTGTTTTACACACAGGGAAAACTAAGGAAGGTGCAGAAGCAGGACTGGGATCCAGGACTCAGGACTCCCTGACTATGTAAGGTCTACCTGGGGGAACCACTTTGGGTTTTCGCTACAGGTCACTCTGTATGAAACAGCCCCCATCTAATATTCACAGAGGGACCTTTGACGGTATCTAAAAGCAAAAGCAGATGTTGGATGGATATAGGCATTTCTACCATTGGACAGCTCTGGGGTTGAAGCAAATGGAAATAACTTTAGAGTCACAGATTTGGGTTTGAGCCCAGGTTTTTACAGTTACCAGCTTTGAGAATTCAGCAGGTTGTTTAAGGTCTGTGGGCTCCAGTGACCTTGGAAAATGGGACACATTGTACTTTAGGTAGCAGGAGGACTCCTGGCTTGTGACCAGCAGGGCAGAGTTCAGGCATCTCAGGTGCCTGGCTCCGGTGCTAACAAAACCCATGGTCATTCCCACTAATGTGTCCCTTGCAGGTTATTCTTAGTATTGGGGATCATGCACCTGAGGTGCCAACACAGTGTCTGCCCCATAGTCAGCATCTACAAGTTTGTTTTAGTGCCTTCTTTTGATGTTTTGCAGTTTCATATTCCCCTAACGCTTAAGAACATCAGGATCTTATGAGTGTGTTTATTTAATTATACCAATTCCTGGGTCTTGCTCCCAGAAATTCTGATGCTCAGGGCTCTGCTTGAATCTGTTTATAAAGCTCCAGGTGAGTCTCATGTAGCTGGCCTGGCTCTGGCTTGGAGATCCAGTTTGGCATCTAGTCCTCGGTACCACCTTCTTTTTTTGTTATTAATACTCACCTGAAGATATTTTTTCCCATTGCTTTTCAGAGAGAGAGAGAGAGAGAGAGAGAGAGAGAGAGAGAGAGAGAGAGAGAGAGAGAGTTGGAGAGAGAGATGGTGTGGGGGGAGATAGACCGAGAAAGAGAGATAGAAGTGAAACACATCAATTGGTTGCCTCCTGCACATGCCCCAACTGGGGGAAGAGAGTGAACCCACAACCCAGGTACGTACATTTGACTGGGAATCAAATCCAGGACTTTCTCGTGTGCGGGCCGACACTCTAACCACTGGCCAGGGCCTTGGTGCTACTTTGATTAAACACCAAGTTTGGCTCTTCTACACCATCTCGTACTATCATTGCTTGTGTTCAAGTCAGCTTCCTCCCCTGGAATGTAAGCTCCTTGATGTCAGGCTCACCTTTCATGTTTGCATCAGTGAACCAAACTTTACATGGGTGCTCAAAGGAAGGGCATTGCTTGCTGAGGGGGGTCAGGCTCTAGGAGACGTGTGTGCACCCATGTGTTTGTGCGAGACATGAATCTTTTTAAAGCAAATCTCTGCATTTGCCAGGAGTCAATGTGATTTACTCTAAAGGGAGCCAGTGCAGTCTTAGCAGAGGTCTCGCCTTAAAATGGAGGGAGGTTATGGATGGGCAGAGCTGCTGAAAACTTTCCTGGGAGATACTTAAGTGTCATCCTCAGCTAATTGAACTTGTTTTCACTTGCATTAAGCACTGTGTGGAGGCCATTTCTATTTCTTCTGTGGAGTGGGTACCAGCAGAGTGCCCATAGTGAAAGCGTGTGTGAGAAACTGGGATTGGGTTTGGGGATGGAGGTGCTTCTACTGGACAAAAACTCTGGGCTACTGAACCTGGAAGAATAGGTGTCATCATCATTTACACCATGTGTGAGGTGGGGACTTGGCATCTGAGAGAAGAGCCTCCTTTTAGGTTCTCAGCCTTTCAAACCATCCTGGGTTCCTCTTGCACACAATCAGTATCATGATTTGTATGGACTGGATAATACTCTGTTGCTTTCTGTGCTCAACAGGAAAATAAACTGTAGGGAAGTTGCACCCTGGAGGGAAGTTGCGCCAGGGCCTCTCAGAATGCTGCCTGTAGACCCCATGTAAGAGAATTATTGAGACTTTCTAAACACATAGAGATTCCAAGGTGCCACCCTTTGAATCAGAATAGCTGGGGCCAGAGTCACAAAATGAACTGGTAATTCAAGAAGTTTGTAATCAGGTAGGTAGATTAGATTAATATATGAATAAGTCTAATGCAAACTAGATTAATAAAGTAACACCTTGATTATTTTAAACAAAACATTGTTTAAAAAGAAATGAAAGGAATATGGAAAAGTACAAGAAACACAGAACAATCACTTCAAATCTTACCACACCAAGAAATACATCGACTTAATAGTAAGTGAACATCATCCCAGACTAAGCCTGTTTATAGATAGAAGGACAGCTAGAGAGATGGACATTTATGATCAGTCCAAATAGGTTTTTTCAAAACAAGTACCAAGTAATGTTGCATTAATTTAACTGAAGGAAAAGAAATGGAAGGAACTGATGATGGCTGTCAGGTCCAGGTGGATGAGGAAGGCCAAACAAGAAGGAACCAAAGAACCTTGATGCATATATGCATAACCCATGGACACAGAGAATAGTGCAGTGAAGGCCCGGGGGTGGGGTGGGTGCAGGGCAGAGGGAGACAATTGGGAAAAAGGGGATTCACATATTTACTTTAAACAATAAAGATACATTTTGAAAAAAGAAGGGGGTCATGACTTTGGGAAGATCATATTTGGAAGAGGTGGGGGTGTGTGAGGCAGCAGATAGGAGAATGTATCTATAGTGGGAATTTGAGATCTTGAGGCCAGATGGCTTTACAGTGATGATGAAAATCAAGGAGAGGGCATTAGGACAAAGCTGTAAAGGTCTGCTATTTAAGGCTGTGAAGTCTTCTAATTGGTGGTGGGAAGGTTAGCATCCTGGCTCTGCCAGATCATCCCCAAGGAGGACTCTGCTTTGTTCTTGAGACCTTTTCCACGTTCCTTGTACTATGGCAGTTCTGTATAGTGTTCATGGGTCAAGAATGACATGGAAAAAACCATTGGGAGAATGTCTGATGAAAGAAAGCTTGATGGTTGTTCTTTTTGGAGGTTGTTCTTTATTCTAAACTAGAGGCCCCAACGCACGAAATTCGTGCAAGGGACTTGGCTCTCGCAGGCCTGGTTTCATCTGGTAGGTCATCTGGAACAATGTCTGAAAGGATGTCCAGAAGGTTGTTCAGCTGTCTGGTCTAATTAGCATATCACATTGTTATTATTGTAGATTATGTCTATTCTATTTTATTATTTTGGGGGTCATTTTCAGATTTTCCCCCCTATGGGGTAGACATTTCTACTGTTTATATCCAGTTTTCCTATCCTTCTTGGCAATGCGAGGATTATCTCCTCCATTTCAGTGTAGGGGGATGGGACTGGTCCTGGCTAGAGGCCAATGGGGGCATTGGGCCACTGGGGGCAGAAGTGAGGTGTGTCACTCCTAGGCTGGAGCATTAAATTCCTAGTACCTGGCCTTAAGCATTCTCCCTTCTGCTGCCCTAAAGGTGACAAAACCTAGGTTAGTTTGAGCCCCAGAGTAAGTTCGATATAAAAAAAGAGCTCCTTCACCCCCTGCTCCTTGATATATAATGCCATGCAGCATGAATGGGGAAAAGAAGTGCTTGCTGGCTTAGGTCACGGAGACTTAGTCATTGTTAGTTATTGTGGGAAAACCTAATCTAGCTTGACAGGTTTCTTTGATGATGGTGGAGGGTGAAATTGGTCATTTAAAGAAGTCCTTTCTTATCCCCCAGAAGGGGTTTTATTTATCTATCTATCTATCATCTATCTATCTATCTATCTATCTATCTATCTATCTATCTATCTATCATCTATCTATCTATCTATTCACATATTTATCTTATTGGTTTATGGAATAGAAAAATCGGGGAATCAGCAGCTTAAAGAATCACAATAATAAGACTAGTTATTTCCCTTTATGGAAGCTTAGCCGAGATTTGGAGTATTTCAGTCTTTCCTTGTCCACATTCTATGGATCTTGAGGAGTTCTTGAGAATATGTCACGGCTGAAGTGGTACATGCACATGCAGCCACAGCCACCTAACTTGAGCCTAGTCATAGAACCTTCTTTAACCCTGTCTTAACATATATTTTTAAGACCCTAGCTCCTGAGGCAGTTAAAAGCCCCTGCCTTACTCTTAAGCTCTCTTGCTTTTGAAGGAGCTTTGTGCTGCTGAGACATCTCAGCCCTTCAGAGTTATTCCTTACCAATTACGTTAAAGTACAGCCAACACTTCTGCTTCATGGTCCCCCAAATTAAACACCTCAATCATGCATACACACCCAGTTGGATTTAATGTGACAGATTCCCAACTAAGGGCATAATTAGATCATATTTTTTCCCAGTTCAACTAAAAGAAAATTGCTGTTATGAAGTTTGTTCTCCATCTTCCATGGTTTGTGTGTGTGTGTGTCTGGGTGTGTGTGTCTGTGGGTGGATGTCTGCATGTAAGCGACAGTGTGTAGCTGTGTGGGCGTGTGCAGAATTCCCATGTGAACTTCAGCTTTGTATGAATCTTGGGCCTTGAGCCCAAGGGATGTCATTTTACGAAAAATCACTTGAAAAAGAGATAGAAAGAATTGAAATAAAAATTTCAGCTATAAAGACATTGGCTTGTGTGGGTAGCACTGGATTTTCTTTATTTGGGATTCCAAATGCCATATTTGCTTCCTATTAAGTGATCAGATCACAGGGTTAAAATTGATCACAAGCACAAAAGCGTAGGTAGTGTGTAATTCTCTTTGCATTAGGTTTCTCAGCTGAGACGCAGTTGATGTTTTAGGTTGATATTTCCTTGTTGTGGGGTTGCCCTGGGCACTGGAGGATGATTAGCAGCATCTCCAGAATCAACCTAGTAGCTGCCAGTAACATACTTCCCCCAAAGTTCTCACAACTTAAAATATCTCCAGACTTCGACAAATGTTCCCTGACAGACAGAATTGTCCCCAGTTTAGAGCTACTACTTAATGTAAAGCCCCAAATCAGTTGTAAGGAGCTGAAGCTAATGGCAGTCTAGGCTGAGTAGCAACTGAAAGTGGGGTAGGGTTTTTAGGAGTGGCTGTAGCCCTCTGTTTCTGGTGTTGGTCAGATGAGTATGTTTAGTTTGTAAGAAATATGTTGAGTCAGCTTCGTGTGCTTGTACATTTCTGCAGGTATGTTATAATTCAACAAAGCATTAAACAATCAACCTTGAAAGGAATGATTTGCAGATCAAAATGACTGGCACAATGGCTGATCACCTGAATTTGAACTGCTGTTATATGAACATGAGGGTCCACCAAGATGAGCCCTTCAGAGTGTTGGCCAAAGGGAGGGGTGTGTACATACATGTGTGCACATGTAATGAGAATTGCTAGTTATACCTTCTCCTTAGGGCAAGGGCAGTGACACAAGTGAAATACCAAAGCACAGGACTTTCTAAGTGGATTTGCTAAAACCTTTCATATAACACAGGTCTCCAGTACAATACCTGTGTCCATATAAACAGGAGTTCTGCAGTGAGGGCCACACAGAGGGTTTGAGTTGAGATGGAGAAATCACAGTGAGACTGTGGAATTTGGCCACAGTGTCTTGGCGATATCCACAGTTTCTGGAGTCAGCATACACATATGGCAGCACTGTGTGCCTAGAACTTGCTAGGATAGAAGGTTAAAAAGATGGTTGTGAAGTGAAATCCATCAGAGGTGACTCTACCCTAACACAGGGCAAGTGCCTTGATAGAGCTCATCCTGCAGTCTACATAAGACTAAAGGACATCTTTTTTCCCATTACATATGAATATGTATTGTGTTTCATATATAAAATGCAATTTGTGTTAGCTCTTGGGTGGAACTATGCCTATATTCTTAGCATTTTTTTTTGGAGAGAGATTTGTTTTACAGCAAATCATTTCTAGAATATATTGAACTGGAAATTTACCCATAACCAATAAAAGGTACAGGAAAGGCAGGTCTTATGTAGGAGGTTCTAAAGTCAGTGGTTTAAAGCAAAAAAAAAAATTCATGTAGTCAGCATTACCCTTGAAAATTTCCTTCATCTTTCATAAAGTCCACGCTCACCAGGTCCAACCCAGTATGTCCTCCTTCAGGGTTGGAACAGAGCATAGTTTCTTGCGTGGGCAGCTGATGAAATCATTGAGGGGCCACGATTTATGAAGAATTGTGTCTCCAATCTGAGAATCATTCATCAAAGTGAGATGTTCTCTCTGGGAAAGGCAAATAGCAATGAGCGCCTGTTGTGAAGGCTGTGTTTGCAACTCCACTTTCCCTTTCTTCTTGCCAAGTACTGAGAGTTCATTTTCTACTGATTAAAAGAGCCCAAGTTGGCCTATACCAACGAGTGAAACTGCTGTGTCATATGGTAACTATACTGAAATGTTTGAGGAACTGCCAGATTATTTTCCAAAGTGGCTGTACCATTTTACATTCCCAGTAGCAGTGTATATGGGTTCCAATTTCCCCACATTCTTACCAACACTGGTTATTGCCTGTCTTTTTTTTAAAAATCATAATTATCCTAGTGGGTGTGAAGTGGTAACGCATTGTAGTGTGTTTTTTCTTTTTTAAAAAATTTTAATTGATTTTTAGAGAGAGAGGAAGGGAGAGGGATAGAGAAAGGAAAACATTGATGTGAGAGCAGAACATGATTGGCCACCTCCTGCATACCTGCAGGGGATTGAGCCTGCAACTCAGACATGTGCGCTGAACAGTAATTGAACAAGCAACCGTTCAGTGCATAGGTTGAGTCCAACCAAGTGAGCCACACTGGCCAGGGCTTATTGTGGTTTTGATTTGCATTTCTCCAATGGGTAATGATGTTGAACATCTTTTCATATACTTATTGGCCATTTGTATATCTTCCTTGGAAATATGTTTATCCTATATAATAAAAGGCTAATATGAAAATTAACTGAATGAGAGAATAACTGGTCACTATGATGCACCCTGACCACCAGGGGGCAGATGCTCAATGCAGGAGCTGCCTCCTGGTGGTCAGTGTACTCCCACAGGGGGAACACCACTCAGCCAGAAGCCAGGCATCTCCTGCCTCCACAGAAGCGCTAAGGATGTTCAACTGCCAGGGAACAGGCCTAAGCCATCAGTTGAACATCCCCCAAGAGCTACTGGACTGCAAGAAGGTACAGGCCAGGCTGAGGGACTCCCCAACCCCACCAAGTGCATGAATTTTGTGTAGCAGACCTCTAGTTCAGAAATAAAAACAGAATCACATAAAAAGCTATATTTGTACTAGAAGCCTGATGCATCAAGATTTGTGCAAGAATGGGTCTTTCTTTCCCTGGTTGCCAGCACTGCCTTTCTGTTCCAGCCCCAGAGTTGCCTCTTTCCATTCCTGCCCCACCTTCCCACACTGCCAGAGGTCCTGAGCAGCTGGGTGGGGTGGAATGCCTGCCCCCAGCCACTTGGTGCCTGCATATGCAAATTAACCCACCATCTTTGTTGGATTAACTTGCATACTCACTCCTGATTGGCTGGTGGGTGTTGTGAAGGTATGGTCAATTTGCATCTTTCTCTTTTATTAGTATATATGTTTATAGTAGCATCATTCATAACAGCAAAAGCCAAAATAACCTACATATCCATCAACAGATGAACAGATAAACAAAGTATGGTAGACCCGAATGGGTATAAAAAGGCATGAACTTCTGATACTTGCTACAACATGTATGAACCTTGAAATCATGATGTTGAGTGAAAGAAGCCAGACACAAAAAGTCACATATTATGTTATTTAGTCAATAACAGGGAAATCTATGGAGACAGAAATTAGTGGTTGTCTAGGACTGGTGATGGAGTGGGAGGAGGGTATGGGATTTTTGTTTGAGGTGGTAAAATGTTCTAAAAATAGACTATAGTAATGGTTTACATAGCTGTGACTAAATCAAATATCATTGAAATATGAAAAAAAGAGCGCAAGGTGAAATTCTTTGAGCATTTTTTAAAATTGAATTTATTGGGGTGATATTGGTTTGCAAAACCATATAGGTTTCAAGTGTGCAACTCAATAAAACATCATCTGCACACTACATCATGCATCCTTCACCCCAGACAAAGTATCTTTCTGTCCCCATTTTATATCTCTCAACTCTCCGTTTTTACCCACCTTCACCTAGTCACCACCCCCTTTCCCTCTGGTTATCACTACACTGTTGTTTGTGTATATATATTTTTTTGTTCTGTTGATCATCTCTGATGGACTTAAAAATACAGATACTTGGGCTCTGCCTCCAGTGACTCTGACTCAGTAAATCTGGGATAGGGCTTGGGTAACTCAAGGGATTCTGCTGTTTGGCTTGGTTTGGGGTCCATTGCATTTGAAGGGAACCCTCTTTCTTCTGAAGTCCAGCGTCATGGTGATGATGGCTCATGTTTATGGCAAGCTCATCATATTTTTGACAATGTGCCAAATACCTTTACTCTCATCATCTCCTGTTACTCTCGCAGAAACTTCTTTATGGGGTAAATGAAGTGACTTCTGCTTTATAGAGATGAGGAACTGAGGTCTTAGAGGAGCTTGAGTAACTTGTTCAAAGCTTCAGCGGAGCTGGAAGATATCCTGGTGGCATCTTTTTGGGAGGCAATGCCCTCAAGCCCACATATTTCATGATGCATGGGTGTCTGAAGTTCTGCCTGTGAATTCTGCTGAGGCTAGGGTGGAGGCTCAATATCTCAGAATCATCACAGCCTCCTGAGCACTTTCATTTATGTCTGCTGCCTCTATCCCGCACTCTGATGATCAGAAACATGGCCTCTGCTTTGATTTCCACAAGCATAAACCATTCACAATGAGAATTAAGGGATTTTGTTGACTCATTGAGATTTGGGGCCATGGAGAGGGTCACATCACTCCACACCTGATTTTGGCCACTTTCTTGAATTCTGTAACTTTGCTTCACCCATCTATTTTCTACTTACCTCCTTCTGCCTGGATTGCTCTGGAAATTCTGATTCTTGATCCTTTATTTTGCAGAGTCCCTTTACTCTGCAACCAATTCCAAAGGTGTGTAGTTGAGCCCATGCCAATACTCGGTATACAAAGGATTCTGCAGGTGGGATCTGCCCCCTGGAAAGTGATAGTAGTTACAGGTTGATGTGGATGTTATTTTGTTTTCCAAATAAAACCTACTACTTAACTATCAAACTCTAAGCACCCGGCGGCAGCCCTTCTTTGGCTGACAGCAGTCCTTGGTTGGCAGCAGTGGACTGGATACTCGGCTCCTTTGTAACCTGGGGAAGAATACTTCGCACTTAATGAAAGAGGATCTGGCTCTCTTTAAGAGGCAGAGGGAGACTTCCAGAGCTAATGCCAGTTTGTTTGGAGGCAAATGGCTGTTGTATTAAAATTGCTCAAACTTGGGCTGTGTTCAGAACTCAAAGCCATGGTTGCTTGAGTTTTTTCCTTTGGTTGGTTTTCCATCCTGTTGCTTGGCATGTCTCTGCTAATAGCTTTAACCCCAAGAGTTCAGGTCAGTAGACACTAACAACTTTTTGCTGGCCTTAACAGCACCTACCATGCATGCACCAGAAACAGCACTTGAACAAGAGAGTGTAGTACCTACTCTCAGCCTCTCAAAGGAGCGGCCACCACTGGGCTTCTGAAGACACCCCTGCATTGTCTACCTTAAGAGGGAAAGTGAAGAACTTTGGTGTCTGAGACCTGTTGAGGAGCGTTTAACTGGGTCATCGCCAAGGTTTGGATGATGGCAGGAGCTGGTACCTGTGTTGAGAGGTGAGAAAGCGGGGTGGTTTGATCTCAGAGGAAGTGAGATTAAGAGAAGGCTTTTTGAAGTTTCTAGGTATAGGGGAGACTTGTTACCTGAAGTCTTGTGGCCAGTGGCAATGGAATGACCATACAAGGGTCTTCTGTAGCAGATGACTCCCAAAGGTTAACAGATGGAGAGCAGCTGCAGTAATAACGACCTCCAGGGACTAGTTCCTGACTGGCTTTCCAATGACATTTGAGCTCCTAGTTCTTGTGTAAGCTCATGGAGAAGAGAAAGAAGCCCCAATATGGACAAGATCGAATTCCCCACCTGCCAGGCATATGGGGCTGGCAGCAGATTTAACTGGTGTTATAGAAATAGGAATGTGACATTTCTCACACCTGGATGTGGTGGAATAAAATGGATTCCCTCTGGTTTGGAGGGATGGAGAATACTTGTAGACATAATTCAAGTTTCCATTCTTAAGCCCAGTGTCTAGAAATGCAGTTTCTACTGGTCCACAGACGAAAGCTCCAGAAGCACCACATCCATCGCTGAGGGTCTCATGTATGGTCTTGTCCCCCGTCTCCTGTTTGTCCCATAGAGGAAAGAAGAGCCAGTATCACTTCTGTCCCCTCAGGGATGAGCTGGGGCAGGAGCTTCCCTGTTTTTCTGCATGTTTCTGTGATCTGGTTGGCCTGGCTGTGGAAAAGGCTAACTCTCCCTGGCCAAGTTCATGTATTGATGGTGGGTCACTTTGTCTAAACTGTGGCGGTGGGTCCTTGACTGTTCTCTTGTACAGGGTCTTGGCTTTGGGGTCAAGTAGGACATGGGGGAGCTGCCTCTGTCAGAGCCAGCCAGCCAGTGCCTGGCCACTCATTTTGAACATCGGAGGTTTATCATAGTCTTACATATTAAGACTAGAGATAGCCGATTCCAGGTTTTGCTAAATGAATAGCGTGAGACAGCAGTTGTTTGTTCAACTTTCCTGTGATGTTGCCTTTCTTCTTGTGGTCACAGAGGCTGTTGAAAACCAAATATGAGGTCCTCACATGGCAATACTCAAAGGCAAGAAGGAAGGGGCACAGAGTCTCCGCATATTTCTACATTAAACTCTCTCCCAGAAAATCACAGCAGACTTCCTACACCCTAGCCACATCAGCCCTGGGCTGACAGAGAGTGGATGTCCCTCAATAGAATAAATGGACAGAATGGAATTTAAGGACCAGTCCTAAGTGAATTACAAGCAAAGAAATATTTGATTAGCAGGGTTAGGTTAGAATCCAAGCCTTAGATTAGGGAACAGCAAACTTTTTCTGTAAAAAATGGTAATATTTTAGGCTTTTTGGTCCAGACAACCTCTGTTGCAACTATTTAACTCTGCCATTGGAGCATGAAAGTAGCCATAGACAATGCATAAATGAATGGGCATGACTTTGTTCCAATAGAAACTTATTTACAAAAACAGTCAGTGGGCCAGATTTTGTCCTTGGGCTGTTTTTTTCCAAACCCTGCTGAAACCAATCATGATGTATTCCCTGGGGCTGAGCCAACACTTCCTAAGAAACAAGGCAGCCAAGTACCAGAGTAAAATAGGAGTTCTGTTGTTAACAAGGAAGAAGGAAGTTAACCAGTCTGTGTAGTTAACTGATGGTGTCAGGGCCAAACTAGTTCTGCAATTCACTTTGTTAAAATAAAGGCAATTGGAGGGTCCCCATCTAGCTGTTTGCTCAGAATTCATTGAAACCAGCAAAGAAAGGGACAGTGATCCTTGTGTCAGTTATCTATTGTCACAATAGTGCGATGTAACATGTCATTCTAAATCAATGGCTTAATACTACAGTCATCTTGGACCTGCAGGTCAGCTGATGGTTGGTTGATCTAGGGTGGGCACATCCGGGAAGTTCTGCTATGTTCCTAGTGTCTCTTATCTTCTCCTGGGACAAGCAGGCTAGCCTGGGTATGTTCTAGTGGTCCTAGCATAAGCTTAGGGAGCAAGAAGGATTGAGCATCTACTCCTCAAGCTTTTGGTCATATAGCACAGACCAATATTCCATTAGCAAAGCAAGATGCCTGACTAAACCCATCATCAAGGGCTAGGGAGATATAATCTGACTCTTTAGTGGGAATAATGGCAAAGTCATATTCAAATGGCATGGATATAGGGCATTGTGAAGGATTGGGTTCATTAGTGCACCGTAACCAACTATGACCCCCTAACTACTAATAACATTTAAGAAATATATGCTAATGCACCTGTTTATGAATACTCCTGGCTGTAGCCCAGGCAACAGGGACCTGGCTGATGAGGGACCATAGCAGGGTACCCCTATTTTATAGGTCTGGGTATGATAATGTATGGCTAACTATGCACTGACTATGGCTTATTTGTCTTGTCCTGAGTCCCCAAGGAGTAATGCCTGGCCTCAATTCATTCCTGAGTAATTTTGGCAAAGTTGGTTTTAAGTGCCCAGGAAGTAAATCAATTGTAGATTTGAATTTTGCAGTGAGTGAGAATGGTTGAATATATATAAGCCTTCACATGCTGGTAATTGTTTCCTCACCACAAAGAAGCTGGTTGTTAGGAAGCTGCTATTAGATTTATTTGCCCCATGAGTGTGTGTGTGTGTGTGTGTGTGTGTGTGTGTGTGCACCCACTTGTTGAAGCTACTTCCCTTTATAACAGCATTAGCCAATCTTCTAAATAAGGAGTGGAAATTAAATAGGCTTCTCCAGACAGCCACTCTGCCCTTTCAAAATGGATTATACACTGTAAAATAAAACACAGTCATATTTTATTTTATTATTATTATTTTTGATTGAGTTCAGAGAGGAAGGGAGAGGGAGAGAGACAGAAACATCAATAATGAGCCCTAACCAGTTTGGCTCACCGGATAGAGTGTTGGCCTGTGGACTGAAAGGTCCCAGGTTTGATTCCGATCAAGGGCATCTTCCTTGGTTGCAGGCACATCCCGAGTAGGAGGTGTGCAGGAGGCAGCTGATCGATATTTCTCTCTCATCCATGCTTCTAACTCTCCTTCTCCCGTTCTCTCTGTAAGAAATCAATAATATATATTAAAAAAAGAAACATCAATAATGAGAGAGAATCATTGATTGGCTGCTTCCTGCATGCCCCCTACTGGGGGTCAAGCATGAAACCCAGGCATGTGCCGTGATGGGGAATCGAAACACGATCTCCTGGTTCATGGGTCGATGCTCAACCACTGAGCCACCCTAGCTGGGCCATGCAGTCACATTTTAAAAGACTCCTTCTGTTAAATTGGTTGTGTCATCAACAAAGACATTAAATGCCTGAACAGTGGAAGGCCCTTTTAACCCACAGTATTGCACTTTACTAGGCCAATATTTCGTCACCCCCCTTTTCTTTTTTAACAGTCAAGTTGCTGAAAAGACCAGATGGATGTATGTGAAAGTTCAGTTTTTTAAAAAAAATATATATTTTATTGATTTTTTACAGAGCGGAAGGGAGAGGGATAGAAAGTCAGAAATATCGATGAGAGAGAGAGAGACATTGATCAGCTGCCTCTTGCACGCCCCCTACTGGGGATGTGCCTGCAGCCAAGGTACATGCCCTTGCCGGAATCGAACCCGGGACCCTTCAGTCCACAGTTCGATGCTCTATCCACTGAGCCAAACCGGTCTCGAAAGTTCAGTTTTTGAAATTATTTTTGGAGGAGTGGAGCTTGTTTTCAGAAAATATTCATGGGATGCCTGTTTTGTACTGGGCACTGCACCAGGGGCTGAGAATACAACAATGGACAAAAGCAGGCATGGTCCCTGTCCTCAGGGAGTGAGCAGGAACTGAACCTCCCAGTAAGGTAGCCACTAGCCACAGGTAGCTATTGAGTATGTGAACTGTGGTGAGTACAAATTGAGCTGTGCTGTAAGTGTATAGTACACATTGGATTTTGAAGACTTAATATAAAAAAGAATGGGTCTTGACCAGGTAGCTCTGTCAGTTGAAATCTTGTCTCAATATGCTAAGAGCACATACAAGGAGCTACCAATGAAAGCATAAATAAGTTGAACAACAAGTAAATCTCTCTCTCTCAAATCAATAAAAAAGAATGTGAAATGTTTCATTAATATTTAAAAAGAATGCATGCTGAAACGTTATTTTGGATATATTTGGTTAAATAAATGATATTCTTAAAATTACCTTCCCTTGTTTTGTTTTGCCTTTTAAAGATGTGACAACTGCAAAATGTAACAGTGAATATATGAGTGCATCATATTTGTATTGGACACTGATGGTCTAGAAGGGGTTACGGGAATCAAGTTGAGAGTTATCCAGGTCATTATATCTTTGTCACAACCGCTGTGGAAGAGTACAGGATGTGAAGAAAATACACAAATGAGGAGAGGGAGCCTCAGTCTCAGAGGGCCAGGAAAGTCTTCCTTAAACAGTCTGGCAGCTCCTCAAAAGGTTAAATATAGACTTATCACATGATCCAGAAATTCCACTCTTAGGTAGCTACCCGAGAGGAATGAAAATGTGTCTGCACAAAATGTGTATGTATGTACATGTATTAACACTACCTAATAGTAAAAAAGTGCAAACAACCCAAATGTGTGACACTGAGGAATGGGTAAAAAGAATGTGGTCTGTCCATATGATGGAATATTACTTATTCCATAAAAAGGAGTGAGTCATTGATACATACTACAACATGGAAGAACCTTAAAACCATTGTGCGAGTGAAAGAAGCCAGATACAAAAGACCACGTGTAAGGTTCTATTTATATGTAATGTCCATAATAGGCAAGTCCATGGGGACATAGTAATTGCCAGGTCCTGTGTGGAGGGAAATGGGAAGTACCCACTAGCGGATAGGTTGTTATTTTTTGGGGGGCGGGGGCGGGTGATAACTATGTGCTAAAATTAATTATGGTGATGATTACCCAACTCTGCATATACTGAAAACCATTGACCTGTACACCTTAAGGTAAAGTGTCAGGTATGTACATTATATTTCAATATATATAAAAAATAAAGTCTTCCTTAATAAAATAGCACTGAAGAAGTGTTGGGACAGCATTTGGGGGCAAAGAATAGCACATGTGAAGGCCCTGAGGTTGAAAGGAATGCACTAAGTTTGAGGGACTTCAAAGAGGTTGGTGTGGCTGGAACCTAGGAGACAAGTGGAAGTATCAGGAAGGAGGCTGGAGAAGGGAGGTATTGGGCCCCGTAAGTCTAGTGTTAAGGTGTTGGAACCTCACATTAGCTGTGTCACCAGGGCATCCCACTTAACCAGTGAAATATAGGGCTGTTGTAAGGATGCAATGAGATATTCCATGCTCAGTAAACATGTGTGCAGTCAAACTAGCCGTTTGCAATGGTGTCAGAGGTGTGGCAGAGAAGCGAATGGATTCCAGAGAGATTTAGGAGGTAGTGAAATCAACAGGACTTGGCCACTGAATGTGGGTTGGAGGTCTGGAGAGGAAAGGTGGGGACAAAAAGCTTGAATCAAACTGCCAAGTGGATCCAGCCTGAGATTACTTGAGTTCTCTATAAGCAGGCCTGCTGGTGTTTCTGATGAAGCTGTCTAGACTTTGAAATGCCATTTGCAGTATATTCTTACACAGACAGCAACCCCTACTCCACCCATGTCCTGAACTTATTAATTCTTTGTTTTAATTCATTGCAGAGGGATGTTCATTTGCTTTTGTGAGAAATACGGAATGCCACCGAGAAAGCATATTAAAATCACCTGGAGTGCTGTGGGGGGTGTTAGATCCATTCAGATTTGTGCCAATGTTATTATTTTTGTCTAACTCCACTTCTGGCCTTCGGTGGAAGGACAGTCAGTGCCTACCTTGCTTTGATTTGCAAGGCCCCCGCAATAAGCACATTTGGCATTGCCATCCGACCCCTTGTGCAGAGAAGGCAACGTTAAGGTGCGTCTTCGTTGGTTTTCCCCGAAATCATTTGACAGAAAAGTTGCTGGGAGCCTCGCTGCTGATTTTCTCTGGTTTAGTATCACCGTGAAAAGTCTGCACTAACCCTCATTCCGGTTATTGAGCCTCAGGTCCAGTGTGGGCTGTGGTTTGCTTTTTCTGTGGGTCACACAGCCGTATTTTCCATTGAAACCTGATGGCAATGAACTCTGGAGCGGACACTGTCACTTCCCTGTTGGGAAGGGAAGCCAGGGTGATTCTAGTTTGCTACACACACCAGAGTTGTTTTAAAAAGCTCATTACTCTTAAATGGACTCTGGGGTGTCCCACTTTGACACCGAGACAGCCCTGGGAGTGGTAAGTCAAGTTTCAGAAGGAATTTGGAAAATTAGGTTGGGATCAAGGCTGACCTCTTTGTACCTCGAGGGAAAAAGAACACTATTTTTCTTCCCGAGTGGCCTTTAAACTGGCTTCCTTGGCCTCCTGGAGAACCCATGAAACATATCAACTGACTGAGGGTCAAGAGGAGCTAAAATGTGTCCCCATGCTTTGAGACTGGGGTTGCCGTGGTCACACTTTACTCCCCTACCTTCAGCTGCTGGGCACCCACAAATGGTCATCCTTAATGAAATGACCCTCCCCCGACTGCCTTCTGTAGTTCAGCCTGAACCATGTTCTTGCTTAAACTAGTGAGTCCCAACTTTGGCTGCACCTTGGAATCCCCTGGGAGATTAAAAATCCTGATGTCTCTTTCACTTGGTGTAGTGTTTTTTGAGGTTCATCCAGGTTATAGCTTCATTCCTTTTAAGGCTGGATAATATTTCATCATGTGGATAGACAATGTTTTGTTTATCCTTTCTCCCATTGATGGACATTTGGGTTGTTTCCACCTCTTGGTTATTGTACATATTGTTTATGATATGATTCCACTCATATGAAATAGCCAATGTGGGCAAATCCATTGAGACAGAGAGCAGCTTAATGACAGTGACGTGTTTTTCATGTGGGCATGTGGAGATATTTTGGAACTATATAGAGTGTCAGTATACCAAATGAAACTGAATTGCTTGTGCACTCTAAAATGGTGGCTTCTAACAAGGAGAGAAGACAAAGTTCGAATAGGTTCTTCTGTCCCCATCTTTCCCTGTTCCATTTGAAAAAGAAAGGACTCTGGTGTTTTTACTCTGTTACCTGATCAATGACAGAGCCTTCTAAGGACCTTCCAAGACAGTATACAGTCCTGTGGTCTAGTTGGATATCCATTTAGATAACATTTCAAAGGAGATACCCTGTTGGTTTTGACTGGATATTCGTATAAACTTTTAAAAGAGCTAACCCTTATCTGTAAGTTTTGAATTTATATTGTTTCTTCCTGAGTACAAAACCATTTTTTTCCTACAAATAGTTTTGTTTTTGTGTGTGTGTTTTGGGGTATAAAGGAAAGCAGAATGTTTTATCATAATTTTGCTTCAGCAGATATGGGACAAATTAAAAGTCCTAAAGTCTGGTAAAAAAAAAAAAAGGCGGCTTCTATGTTAAAGACATTTTATCTAACTTAATAAAAATACTGATATCCATGTTCCATCCCAGAGGGTCTGAAGCTATTCTTCTGGGGTGTGGAGCTCAGGTCCTGGGGTTTGAAAAGCTCACAAGTGATTCTAAAGTGCCGCAGGGTCAAGCATTCTTGCTTAAGACTCTCCTGAAAGTTGATCCTTTCATCCTTGCTTTAAATTTACTTCTAGCCTCTAACACGGCTCTGCTTTCCATTTCCTTCACTTTTTTTTGGGGGGGGGGTAATTAAAATATTTTTATTGATTTCAGAGAAAAGAAGGGAGAGGGATAGAGAGATAGAAACATCAGTGATGAGAGGGAATCATTGATTGGCTACCTCCTGCACACCCTCTCCTGGGGATCCAGCCTGCAACCCAGAATTGTGCCCTGACCGGGAATCAAACTTATCTCCTGGCTCATGGGTCAATGCTGAACCACTGAGCAACTCTGGACAGGCATGAGAGTAATTTTTACAATGCAGTTTAAAGATCAGCTACATCAGATGCCCTGGGATCCTTGTGAACTGTATAACTTCTAGCTCCAACTCTGACCTATCAAGTCAGATCTCATGAGTGGGTTAGAGGACTGTACATTTTTCACAATCACCCCAGGTAACTGACCATTAAGAACACAGTGACCTGAGAATCATGGACTCTTAGATTTTCCCACTGTTCACCTTGTTGTTCATTTCCCAGGTGGGCCCCTCCATGTACCAGCCATTAAGCTGTTGCCCTTTGCATGCAGCATGAAGAAGACAGAAGTGGTTCCTTTCACGAGCTCTCAGTGTAGCAGGAGAGCACAGTGTTCCTTGCTCATCAGAAATACATTTGGGGCAGGTAGCTGGGGTCACGTGTTTGACATAGGTTTAGGAAACTCCTTGGCAGTAAGAAGAGAGTCACCACAGCCCTGCAAAACATTCTCCCTGGACAGGTTTCCTAAAATCAGGTTGAAATCCAAGTTCTATATCTTCCTTGTTATGTTAGTTATGCAAGTCTCAGTTTTTATGCTAGCTGTCTATTGTTTTGTAACAATATTATTATAAACTCAGTGTCTCAGAAAGATACACCTTTGTGAGGGCTCAGCTTCTGTGGATCAGGAGTCTAGGCAGAGCTCAGCTGGGTCCTCTGCTCACGGTCTCATGAGGCTGCAATTCAAGGTGTTGGCTGGGCTGCGTTCTCATTCTGAGGCTCAAATGGTGATGAGTCTGTTTCTGAGCTCAGTGGTTGTTGACAGCATTTGGTTCCTGGCTTGTTGCCAGACTCAGGGCCTTGGTTTCTTGCTGGTTGTTGGCTGGAAGTTTTCCTCAGCTCCTTGTCATGTGGGCCTCTCCATTGTGGTAGCTCAAAACATGGCAGCTGGCTCCTCCAAAGCAGTCAGAAAATTAGTCTCTTACAAAGACAGGTTTGCAGTCTTATCTAACAATCACAAACATCCCATCCTCTTTGCCATAATCTATTGGACAGAAGAGAGTCACCGGTTTTCTTTACACTGGTGGGGAGGGATAACATAAAATGTATGAATGCCAGCAGATGGGAATCTGCCATCATTTTTTATCTACAAAATGGAGATAACTATGCTTCCTATCTCATGGAATTATAGAGAAGATTAAATAAGAGGATGCAATGAAAAACACTTGGGACAGTAAAGGCTTAGTAAACATTAACTCTATTATTATTTGTTATTATCACTGTTATCATTGCTAATATTATAAGGTTATTTCTGGTCGTTGGTCTTCTGGCTCTGAAAGGTACCTTTCTCCATGCCCCAGAGTTCCTCCTGAGATCACCCAATACTATTCTCACAGATACCTCCTTTATCCCACCTTGGAGATCTAACACTGGGCTCTGTGTCCTTTTCCAATTTGACATATCTGAAGCATGCACCAAATTCACTGGGTGTGACATTACAAACAATAACACATTTTCAGTTTATTTATGGATGAAGGATTTAAACATAAAATGGGAAACCATAAAAATCTTAGAGGAAACCACAGGCAGCAAAATCTCTCTCCTAAACCCAGTTATTTGGGTTTTTAAGTAATTTTCAGTATAGTGGTATTGTAAAATTTTCTTTCAGATTTATTCCTAGTGATTTGATGTCTTTTGATACAATTTAAAAATATATTTAAAATTTTTATTTTCCATTTGTTTATTGCTAGCATATAAGATTTTGACTTCTATATATTAACCTTGTATCTAGAAATATTTCTAAACTCATTAATTCTGGTTAGCTTTGTGTAGTTTTCATAGGTTTTTCTGGGTACACAATCTTGTAATTTGCAAATAATGACAGTTTTGCTTCTTTTCCAGTGATATTTATGATTTAATTAATTAATTTATTTTTTACCTTATAGAACTAAGTAGGACTTCTGGTAAAATGTTGAATAGAAACGGTGATAGTGGACATTTTTGCCTTATTCTGATCATAAGGGAAAGCATTTATTGTTTTTACCATTAAATGATGTCAGCTAGAGGTTTTCAAATAGGTGCTTTTTATTCGATTGAAGAAGTTTCCTTCTATTTCTAGTCAGATGAGGGTTTTTTAAAAATATAATCATGAATGGGTGTTAAATTTTGTCAAATGTTTTCCCTGTGTCCATGGAACGTAATTATATGCTTTTTTTTTGGTTTTCTTTTTTTAATGTGATGAGTTACATTAATTGCTTTTTGAATGTTGAACCAATTTTGCATTACTGAGACAAACCTCATTTGGACTTGTTATATTAGCCTTTATATACAATACTGGATTTTATTTGCAAATATTTTATTTGGAATTTTTGCATCAATATTCATGAAGAATATTGGTATGTGATTTTTTTGTTTGTGTTTACCCAGCCTCATAAAATGAGTTGGAAAGTTTCTCTCCATTATTTTCTGAAATAATAGATGCAGACTTGTTCTAAAATAGATGCAGACTTGTTCAACAAGAAGGGAAGCTGTCTCTTGCTCTTCTTGTGAAGAACAAAGAGACCAATATACAGAGGCCACCAGGGACACAGTCCCTCAAAGATATCTCAAACTTTAAAAAAAATATTAGATAGAATTTACCAGTGAAGATATCAGGGACTGGGCTTTCCTTTGTGGAAAATATTAAATTATAAATTCAATTTATTTAATAGCTATAAGATTATTCATATTTTCTAATTCTTCTGTTTTTAAATTTTGGTTTTTGTATATTTCAAGGAATTTATCCATTCCATCTAGGTTGTTGACTTTATTGACACAATGTGGTTCATTTTATCTCATTATATTTTTTTAGTATCTACATGATCTGTACTGATATTACCTCCTTAATTTTTGATATTAGTAATTTGTGTTTTTCTTTCCCTCTCTTTTCCTTGATTACTTTTGTTAGATTTGTCTATGGTAGATAACCTCTAAAGTGGCTTCCAATCATCTCTGCTTCTTTTTGTAAAATATGTTTTTATTGACTTTAGAGAGAGAGAGGAAGAGAGAAGGAAAGAAAGAGGGAGGGAGAAAGAGGGGAGAAGGAGGAAGAGAGAAAGAGAGAGAATGGGAGAGAGATATCCATGTGAGAGAGAAACATCGATAGGCTGCCTGCCATAGGTGCCCTGACTAGGAATTGAACCCACAACCTTTTTGGTGTATGAGACAATGCTCCAACCCTCTGAGCATCCAGCCAGGGATGTCTCTGCTTCTTGATGTTCATACCCTTGTGTAACACCCTCCATTTAGGTACATCACTTTTAATGAATAGAATTTGGAAAAAGTGATGGGATGTTACAAAATAACTCTGGCTTCCACCTTGCACCTAATTTTTTCTCTCTCTTGCTTATGTTTCTTATAAATAGCATATGGTTTACTCTTTATTTTATTTTTTAAAATTAATTTTTATTTTTTTTTCTTTAAAGTATTACAAATAGTAGTACATGTTTTCCTTCCCCCCCATTGTCCTCCCCTCAGTCTCCCCTACCCCCTAGCACATGTCCTCACCTGTCCCCCTGCCCCAGTGTCTTGTATCCATTGGTTATGCTCATATGCATGCATATAAGTCCTTCGACTGATCTCTTATAGCCCCTGCCCCTCCACCCTCCCCAGCCTTCCCCCTGTAGTTTGACAGTCTGTTCAATGCTTCTTTGCCTCTGTATCAATCTTTTCCCCCTGTTTCTTTTCTTTAAAAAAATCTTGCGTCTGCATACTGGAAATAAATGTATAAGAACAAAAAATGTTTGAGTCTCAGTTTCAATGTCCAACTGTTCTGAGTCCCAGTTTCAATGTCAACTAGTTCCTTATGTGTACATGTCAGCAATGGTATCTGGATGGTGGACATATGGTGGCAATACAGGTTCCACCCTCTCTGGTTTGGTCCTGGGCCGCCTGCAGCGACGCACAGCTGCTGACTGCTAGCATGGCAAGGGGTCGTCAGTGTCTTTCATCTCCGGACTGTCTTTGGGGTTGTAACAGACCTGTCAATGAGGATTGTTGCAGGAATCCATATAGTCTTGGAGTTGTTTTCTGAAAATATACAAACATATTCTAGACCAAAGGTTAATAAAGGGATCTCTTCTGTAAGTTAGTCTTGGGACTTCTTTTATTTTTGCCCAAATGATTTTCCTTTGGCTTATTTTGACATCATGTGTGTTTTTCATGGGTGTCCTTCCTTTGGTATTACAAATGGAACTTACTTTTCTGGAGTAAGAATTTTCTAGATATAGTTTACTTACAGGATATTTTTCCTTACAAGATATTACCCCACTATTCCCCCCCCCCCCCTTTTTGATTAATGAAGGCTTTTGAAGATTTTATATTACAGTCTTGGTAACTTTAAATTTTAATTTTTACACAAAAATATGACTGCTTTAGGTTCTTTGGATGATAGGCAACTTTATAATGAGATGAACTACTAATAGAAATTTTAGTTAATATTTTAGGAACAGCTTTTTGTCCAGTACACTTAAATTTTCTTGAGTATTCACTTACTTCCCTTGGCCAATTTAAATTAATTTGAAAACTTGATTACTATTTTACTGTCAAATTTAATATTCAAGCAATAATCTTAGTTTACCCTGTAAATATTAGTGGAAAGGATTATTTGCATTCTTGAGTAGGCCCTGAGCATTCCTGGTACTAGACTGAATTTAGATATAGAGCAGCTGTTGCTGGCCGAGTCTCTATCTGTAACTTGGGTCCTGATCTGAGCTATACGTGGGAGGCGAAGCAGCCATGGGGGCAGGAGACCTCCCTCAGAAGGGGTGAGAGTTCAGGCCCCTGCAAGGTTAGGGAGTGAGGGTCTGTGCCCCACCTCTGTTGACCTTTTAGTTCTCTCCTGTTGGCCCCTTTGTGACTGTGCTGTCTTAAGTTGTTCCTTCCCTGAGGAATCTTAGCATATGGTTTACTCTTGCTTTTTAGTTCAAACTATCAATCTGTTCCTTTTACATGGAGTGTTTAGGCCATTTACATTTTTGGTATGTAATTACTGATATGATTGAGTTTAAGTCTACTATCTTGGATTTTATTTTATATTTGTAGTCTCTGTCTTTTTTTTCCATTTCTCCTTTCCCACCTTTTTTTTTTTTGCCTTAATAAAATATGTATTTTTAAAATTATTCTTTGTGTTTGCTTTTTGAAGTGTCCTTTGGGCCAATGTAGAAATTTCAAGTTAGAAAATAATCTTTATTATTTTTGATTCAGGAAAATAATTGTCCTAAGCTTAGACTCAGACACTGCTGGTCTAGACTAGAGAGAATGCTTCATGAGTACAAGCATCATGGTGCTGATACATCTCCACAGCACAGGGCCCGTTGGATATCATTCTCACTCTCCTTAGGGTTTGCTTTCAGGCTATAGAATGGGAGCCACATAGGCAGGGGATTGTATGTAGACAGAGATCAGTCTGTGGTCAATGCTAGTTTTTTTGGAGTGTGCATTTTATTTCCATGGTCAAGCTATGTCTCTCTCCAGGGGCTTCTAGACTTCAGCTTGCTGTCTCCTCTCTTTCCATCATAGCTGCTTCTCTAGGTTTGATAAGTGATAGGGAACATTCTGAAACCTGGATGGAGTAAAGCTGTTTGTGGGGGTCTCAGACACCAGTGTTTTATTTTTATATTTTTTAACATTTTAAAAATTTCTTTATTGATTAAGGTATTACATATGTGTCCTCATCACCCATTACCCCTTCCAATCCCCCCCCCACACACCACTTATGCCCTCACCCCCCTGGTGTCCGTGTCCATTTTTTAGGCTTATATGCATGCATAGAAGTCCTTTGGTTGATCTCTTTCCCTTACCCCCACCCTCCCCTACCAGCCCTCTGAGGTTCAACAGTCAATGCTTCTCTGTCTCTGGATCTGCTTTTGTTCATCAGTTTATGTTGTTCATTATATTCCATAAATGAGTGAGATCATGTGATACTTATCTTTCTTTGACTGGCTTATTTCACCTAGCATAAGCTCTTCAGTTCCATCCATGTTCTAGTTTGAAGCAGCCACCCTTTTCTCCTTTTTCTTCTTCTTAAAGAATACCATTCAGCATTTCACATAATACTGGGTTGGTTTTGATGAACTCCTTTAGCTTCTTATCCTTGAAGCTCTTTATCTGACCTTCAATTCTGAATGATAGCTTCACTGGGTAGAGTAATCTTGGTTGTAGGTTCTTGCTATTCATCACTTTGAAAATTTCTTGCCACTCCCATCTTGCCTGCATGGTTTCTGTTGAGAAATCAACTGACAATTGTATGGGTGCTCCCTTGTAGGTAATTAAGTGTTTTTCTCTTGCTGCTTTTAATAATCTCTCTTTGTCTTTTGCTCTTGGCATTTTAATTATGATGTGTCTTGGTGTGATCCTCTTTGGATTCCTTTTGTTTGGGGTTCTGTGTGCTTCCTGGACTTGTAAGTCTATTTCTTTCACCAGGTGGGGGAAGTTTTCAGTCATTATTTCTTCATATATGTTTTCAGTATCTTGCTCTTTCTCTTTTTCTGGCACCCCCATAATTCTGATGTTGGCAAGCTTGAAGTTGTCCTAGAGGTTTCTTACACTATCCTCAAATTTTTGGATTTTTTTTCTTTTTTTCTTTTCCAGTTGAGTGTTTTTGGTCTCTTGGTATTTCAAATCTTTGACTTGATTCTTGTTCTCCTCTAGTCTGTTGGGTTTCTGTAAGATATTTTTTATTTCAGTCAGTGTATGTTTAATTTCTAGTTGGTCCTTTTTCATATCCTTGAGGGTCTCGCTAAACTTATTGGCCTTTTCTCTTGAAAAACCTTACATCCGTGGTTTTGAACTCTATATCCAGTAATTTGTTTGCCTCCATTTCTTTCACTTGTGATCTGTTTCTTTCTCTCTGCTTTTTCATTGCTTCCCTGAGTTGGTAGGGTAGCTTTGTGTGCTAGGTATCTCGGCACTCCCTGTTACCTGAGGTGGACACTCTTGGTGCACCATTTTGTGGACTGTGTGTACAGCCTTGTTGCAGATAAGACTTGATTTTTGTTGGTATCACTGGGAGGAATTCACCTGCAGGCCAACTGACTGTGAGGATCAGCTGTCTCTATGCTGAGAGACAGCCTTGTGCGCCAAGACTTGCAAATTTGCCAAAGTCTCTGTGCTCAGCTTGGATGGGGTGGAGTTTCTGGGTGGGGCAAAGTTTCAGGGTGGAGCTGACAGCCTTGGCTTCCAGTCAGCCCTGCCCCATGAGGTCACCGGGTCCTAACATCAGTGGGTAATCGCCGCAAGCACCTCTGCGAGAAAGACGCCCTCAAGTTTCACCTGCCGCCAGACCGTCCAGTCTCTCCCCCAGTGAATCCAAAATCCCAGATTTTTGCCTGGCACCGGGGTTCCATGCAGTCTAAACTCCTTTTTCTCTTCTGCCAGACGCCAGCTGCACCGTCAACAGATTGCCCTCACCACAATGTGCCCCGAAGGTCCGCCTCTGGCTATTCCCTCAAGATTCCACCTCACAGTCCAGATTCCTCCCCTTTTTACCCCTGTAAGGTGCTGGATCCCCTGGGTTTTGAGTGCAAACCAAACTGGGTTCAACGCAGCCTGGAGTTTTTGTCTCCTTTCTGCTAGAACACCCCTGCCAGGCGTTCAGACGCCCTGTCCTCTCCGGCTCTGCATGCACGCGTGTGTCTCTGTACCTTAATTAGGCTTTGCAGAGGCTCTGATTATCCGTGTGCACTTCTGTGTTTCTCTAGTTTCAGAACTTCCACTCAGTCAGCCTTCCCGTGGTTCTGGACAATGTCTGTTTTGTCCTTCAGTTGTGTTCTCGAAACTGTTGTGCGAGTCAGCAGCCTATGTGTTTACCTATGCTACCATCTTGGTTTCTCTAGACACCAGTGTTTTAGATAAAATTTAGACATGCTTCTGACTTTGATGGATTTGGTTCCAAACAATGCCTTAGTCCCCTCCCTTACCCTATACTATGGTGCATATTTTAGGAAAAATGAGCCATGCCTTACAGGTATTGAATTATCTTTCACTCCATTTCTTTCCATTTTTATTTTGTTTATGACTTAAATTAATTCTGAATTTCATAGGAGTACCTGAACTCCTATGAAAATTCCAATAAAGCAAAAATGATTAAAATTGGATTGCTCATAGAAACTGAGATGCTGTTTTTTCCCTTGAGCTAAGTTCAGCATCTAAATAAGGGGCGGAGGGAAGGAGGCCCAAACCCTGTATATAAGCCTTTTAAATAAAGCACAGTGGGGATACCTCATTTTGGATCCATAAATACAAAACAGGAAAACTTAAAAGGGATTTTTCTCTATAGTTAAAAAAAATTCAATATGAGATTATAGATTTGATTATAACCTAGTTTTTCATTTCCATGTGAACTTCAATTTTACTTAAAATTTCTTCTGACAAATCTCCAAAGGGATATTTAAGTGACACGGCATAATGCTGGCGGATTATTCATGTATCAGCCCTTAGGCTACTGAGGAAGGCTTCATCATCTAACAGTGAATTTTATTGGAATCCGTAGCTCACAAAATATTGCTTTCTGACAGTCCCCGCACAGTAGAATGTAAAGGCTTAAGTTTTGGGAGAATTTACACATTGGTAGCATCCTGCACAACATCTTTTAGGAACATTAAATCAGGAGGCTCCCTGGTGATGCTCCTGTGGAAAGGTGTTAGACAATCCCCTTGCATTTATCTATAGGGTGTTGTGTGGGGCTTGGAACAGCCCTTGTTCCTCTCACTCTTTTAATCTGATTGGGTGAGTGGAAGGCAGCCCCTATGTCCTTCTGTCCCGTGTACTTTCTGAGGGGAGATCAGTTTGTCTCAGTGAGGTAAACAAGAATGTGAAATCCCATTCCAGTGCTGCTGCAATTGTGCTTTGTTCGTTCATTTGTTCATTCATTCATTCACGTATTCATCAAACAGATATTTGTTAAGCACCTACTATTGTCCTTGGGGACATAGTGGTGAATAAGTCAGACATTGTTGCTATTGTTGCTCCCTCACAGAGCACACGGGCTAGCAGAGAAGACAAAAATTAAACGCACATCAATCCATCATAACTGGTGATGAGAACTATGAAGAAAATAGCACCTCAGAGGAAGACACATACATTTCAGCTCAGACCTGGAGGATGGGTGGAGGTTGACCAGGAGAAGGGATTTGCATTTGCCTTATTCACAGTGATTTTGAATTTCTTCATGGGGTTATTAGAAGCTTGGATCTGATTTCATGAAATTGGCCTCTTCATGTCTTTTCCCTGTTTTTCAATGAGTTGTCTCTTGCTTATTGATTTGGAGGAGTATTACTTTTCCCAGGGAGGTTTTAATCTACATACAGTTTGTGTGCTGTTCTCCAAATAGGCTTTACAAGGGGGCTGGGGCTGAGTGATAATTGTCCTGTGTGAGGAGATCTAAATTGCTGGCCTAAAAGAATGATCGTTTGGCCCTAACCTGTTTGGCTCAGTGGACAGAGCGTCAGACTGAGGACTGAAGGGTCCCAGGTTCGATTCCAGTCAAGGGCATGTATTTTAGTTGTGGGCATATCCCCTGTAGGGGGTGTGCAGGAGGTGGCTGATCGATGTTTCTCTCTCATTGATGTTTCTAACTCTCTGACCCTCTCCTTTCCTTTTTGTAAAAAATCAATAAAATATATTTAAAAAAGAATGATGATTTGGTCAGGTCAATCTGTGACCAAGTGAGTGTGATGCATTTTTGAGTCTGCATGGGTCCTGTTTTTCCTGCTACACTGAATTACAGTGCATGCAGGCTAATATTGAAAAGAAATCAAGTTTTCTTATTCTGAACTGTGCACTGCATGGGCTTCTATTGTGACTAGCAAAATCCTAGTGGGGATTCTCCCCGTGGAGTTTCTGAAACACCTGGCTTCTTTCATGGGTGGGGGAAAGGGGTGCTTTCTTCTATGGAGGGTGACTGATGGGGAGGCTGACAGAAAACACTGGGTGCTGTTTTTCTCCTCAACTCTGTATCTCTACATGTTTCCTGTGACTTCTTTAAAGGGCATGGCTTACTCCAATGATCAGCAAGACAAAGCAGCTTTCAGAAGCCTGGTGTTGGGAAGCTGAGAAATTTCATTAAATCTTCCTTCTTCATATTTCTTGTCCTTGTAGAAAAGTTCTTGTGAAATTAAAGTCCAGAGAAGAAGAAATGGGAAATCCCATTTCACTGTTCCTTCTGGGTTTGTCAGAAATACCCTGAGCAGGAAAAGCAAACAGCTGTGATGCCATTCCCTCCCCTCCTGCTGTGCACTGTGCAGATATCACTAATCGAACCTAACCCCTGTTCTGGTGAAATCTTCAGGATCCATGCAGCACTCTAGGAATTATTGTCAAAGAGCTGGAGTGGGCATGTAAATGGAAATATCTTTGCCTTTCCTCTCTAGAATTCTTTCCCTCTTACTTTCTTACTCTAGCTGGTCCCCCCAAATCTTTTTAGCCTACAATTTTCCAAGAAAACACTAATCTGACAAAAGCGTTTTGAGGTCAAACAAATTTAAGAAATGCTGTACACTAACATCAGTAAAGGATCTCTGTGTCACTGGAGTGAAGCAATGTGTAGAATTTGGTTGACTGTTAAAAAGTAGCACCTATTGACATCCTAAGAAACATGGAGTTTGCTACCAGAAACTGGGCTTTATTTATTTGTCAATAAAAGAGATGTTTATTGGGCACCTACTTTGTGCTTAATATTATTCTAGGTGACAGGTTCTCTAGAGGAAAACAAGCAGAGAAGATGGATAATAGGCTGCAAGGTGGGGTTTTGATGTCAGTAAGCTGGTCCAGGATGAAAGAATGATTTCTGAACATGGAGCAGATGAGGGAGTGAGACATGTTGATAACAGGGAAAGATGTGCTGAGCAGAGAGTAGCAGGTGCAAAGGCCCTGAGATGAGAGTACTTTGGTTGTGTTAAAGAGAGCAGTGGGGCTAGTGTGGCTTTGGTGGACAGAATATGGGAGAGTAGTAGGTGAGGAGGGTTGGAAGGCTGCTGAGGGACTTATTAACTTTGGCTTGGCGGGGTTTGAACATAGAAGTGGCATTATTTGCTTTCCACTTTAGGGTTTAGAATAGTTTGAGGTTGACAGGGAATTCAATGAGGAGGCTATTGCAATAATCGAGGGGGGTGATGGTGGCTTAGGCCAGTGAAGATGGTGAACAGTGGCAGTTCAATTCTGAATGGATTTTGGAAGTGGGATTTCCTGACAGATTGGTTGTGAAATGATGTGCTAATAATGGAGGAGTCAAGAGTGCCACCGGGGTTTTGGCCTGAAAAATTGAGGATGGAGTCATTAGCTGAGATAAGGAAGAATTAGGGAGAAACAAGTTTTTTTTTTTTTTTTTGGTTTATTTTTCTGCAGCGGTGAGGGAGAGGATCAGATTGGGAGGATATTAGGAGTTCATCTACAACATATTTAGTTTGAGATTCCTATTAAATATGCAAGTGGAGGTGTTGAGAGGCAGACTCTGGAGTCAAACTGTTTGGTGTTGAATCCTGGCTCTATCACTTTTCAGCTGAGTGACTTTGGGCAAATTACTTAGCCTTTCTGTGTCTTATTTTCTCATCTATAAAATGAGATAATGATAATCTCTACCTCTTAGGGTTATTAGGAGGTATAATTAAGTTAGTATATGTAGAATGCCATTATGATCCCTGCATGCAGTAACTGCTAAATGTTTACTGTTGCTGTTGCTATTGTATATACAAATCTGGCTCATGCTCTATGTCTTGGTGATGGGAAGCCACTTTAAAAAATATATTTTTATTGATTTTATAGAGAGAGGAAGGGAAAGAGTTAGAAACATGGATGAGAATCATTCATTGGCTGCCTCCTGCATGCCCCCTACTGGGGATCAAGCTTGCAACCTGGTGAAGGTACCCTGATCAGGAATTCAACCTGCTACGTCTTTGTGCATGGGACAACGCTCAACCACCTGAGCCACACCTGCTGGATGGGCAGCCATTTTTATTAATATGTTTTAACTGATTTTTTTAGAGCGTGAGGAAGGGAGAGGGAGAAAGAGATAGAAACATCAATGATAGAGAAACACTGATTGGCTGCCTCCTGCATACCCTCTACTGGGGATCAAGCCTGCAACTGGGCATGTGTCCTGACCGAGAATTGAACCATAGATTCATAGGTCGACACTCAACCACTGAGCCGCACCAGCTGGGCATGGGAGTTACACTTACATTTTAGAAGGATGAGTAAAGAAGATTTAGAACCTTTGCTGATGCAGATAGCACTCCTACTGGTTCCCAGACACACCTTTCAAGGGAAGGGACCTTGTAGACTTCTGATTACCAGAGATTTATAAAAAAAGATTAGGTTAGATGCACAGCAATGCCAGGCAGAGGAAAATAAGGGTCACTTCTGGCAGAGCATGCCTTTTCTGGCCCACCTTTCTCCACCGATCCTTTATACTCTGCTGCAGCCCCCATCTGTCTGCTCTGCCTGCTACAAGACCTCAGGGAAAAGTATCAGATCACCGCTGGGGCGGAACCAGCTTTATTTAATCTCCTCCATATTCTTTGCTATCATCAGGGTGTACAGGAATAATTTGGTCTAAAGCAAGAAGAATCATTTCCAGAAGCAGCAGCCACTGGGGGTGAGGCTTATTTTTGCCTCTCCCATAGCTGCACCTCAGCAAAACTTGGGCAATTCCAGTTGGCTGGTTGGAGCAGAAATATGAAATTAGTATTTTCACTTCCACATAAGCTTCTCAGTGAAAAAAATTGGCTGTTCCTGGGGCATGGTTACTCACTTATTAAATTTCATTCAGTGGGTCCCCAGGCTAGCCACTGTCATTACTGCGCTTGCGTTTCATGCCTGGCAGGGTCGAGGGTAGCATTTGATAAGTTCCCTTTCTTTGCTCAGATCAGGATATGTTTTTGGGCACTCAGGTGTGCAGACATTTTCTCTTATCTGTTTCGTATCTACCTGCCCACTATCTTCTACACTCCCAATTTCCTCCCTGCCATCCTTCCCATGCTCCCACTTAAAAAAATAACAAAAATAACACATGCCAGTAGTAGAACAGAACAGCAGAGAAGTTTATAGAATAAAATGAATATTCCCTTATCTTATTACTCCACCCTTTTCTGAGGGCATTTCTTCCCCACACGCTTAGGAATATGGGGGAATTTTATTCCAGGATTTTTGATGTATGCACTAATACACATCTGATCTCAGACCCAGAGAGTCATGCAGCCTGTACACATACTCATGTGCCTAAGAGTCTTAAACTGCATTTAATTTAAAATGATCATTCTTGTGGTTAAAAGAAAGCATTATGGGCTTGACCAAGAAGGCCACATAGGTAAACACCTATCTTGCTGCCCCACACAACAATTTCAAAACTACAACTTAATGACAGAACAAACATCATCCAGAATCACCAGAAAGCTGGCTGAGTGAAAATTCCACAAATAAAGTAAAGATAGGACACTGTGACTCAGAGGAGCAGCTGAGGGCAGAGTTGAGGATGCGTGTGGAGTCAGAGCTTTGGAGCCGTGCATGCGCGAGTGGATAAGGCGGGCGGCTGCAAACCTGGCTGGTTTTCTCAAATGGGAGGGAGACAAAGGCATCTCACTGCACTGATTCCCCAGTTCCGGGTGAGGTCTGGGGAATCCACATTCATATGGGGTGAAACTGGACAGTAAGAAAGCACGCTGAAACTCGAGCGCTGTAGAGGTCTTCAAGCTTGTGGACAGGATGAGTAAACTTGGGAATATCAGAAGCGCGTGAGCATTCAGAAAGGACTTGTGACTTGCTCTCTTGTTCAGGAAGCCACTGGACTGCATTGTTTTACAACCCTGGGTGAGACTTTGGGTGTGCAGATTCATTTGGGGAGAGGCTGAATTGTCCGGCAGTGGGTAGAGCTCAGCAGCAGCTTTCTCTCAGAGGTGTGTGCAGCCATTACCACTAAACAGCCCCAGGTGCTGCATAGGGTGCTGCATAGAGCAGATGGGAAATTAAGGCTGCCTTTTCAGCCTGGAGGCTCTGCCCATCCAACCTGAGCACAGCTGATCCTCACAGTCAATTGGCCTGGAGGTCAAACCCTCCTAGTGCTAACAACAATAATCTAGGCTTAACTGTGCAACCCATTAAGGGCTGCAGCAAGAGTATCCACCTAAGGTAACTGGGGAGGCTGAGCCACTGTCCGTTAGAGGACATCTACCACACAAAGCTAATCGACCAACTCAGGGAAGCAACCACAATGCAGAGACTTGGAAAGAAATCAGATGTGAAAGAAATGGAGGGAAAAAAATGACTGGACATAGAGTTCAAAACCACCGTTATCAGGTTTTTCAAGAGGCTCCTAGAAAAGGCCAATGAACTTAATGAGACCTTTGAGGAAATGAACAAGACCTACGAGGAAATGAACGAGACCTACGATGATATGAACGAGACCCTCGAGGATATGAACAAGACCCTCGAGGATATGAAAAAGGACCAACTAGAAATTAAGCATACACTGACTGAAATAAAAAATGTTATACAAAGACCTAAAAGCAGTCTAGAGAACTGCAAGAACCAAGTCAAAGATTTGAAATACAAAGAGGCAAAATCCACTCAGCTGGAAAAGCAAGAAGCCAAAAGAAGCCCCCCCCCCAAAAGAAAATAGTATAAGGGGTCTCTGGGACAACCTCAAGCATACCAACATCCAAATTATAGGGGTGCCAGAAAAAGAAAGCAAGATAATGAAACCTATTTGAAGAAATAGTGACCGAAAACTTCCCCCACCTGGTGAAAGAAATTGACTTAAAAGTCCAAGAAACGCACCAAACCCCAAACTATAGGAATCCAAAGAGGACCATATCAAGACACATCATATTTAAAATGCCAAGAGCTACAAGGGAGCACCCATACAATTGTCAGCGGATTTCTCAACAGAAACTATGCAGGCCAGATGGGAGTGGCAAGAAATATTCAAAGTGATGAATAGCAAGAATCTACATCCAAGATTACTCTACCCAGCAAAGCTATCATTCAGAATTGAAGGTCAGATAAAGTGCTTCACAGATAAGAAAAAGCTAAAGGAGTTCATCACCGCCAAACCAGTATTATATGAAATGCTGAAAGGTACTCTTTAAGAAGAGGAAGAAGAAAAAGGTAAAAATAAAAATTATGAACAACAAATACACATCTATCAACAAATGAATCTAAAAATCAAGTGAATTAAAAATCTGATGAACAGGATAAACTGGTGAATATAACAGAATCATGGGCATAGACAGGGAACGGACTGACAATTCTTGGGGAGAAAAGTAGTGTGGGAGGTGCAGCAAGAGACTGGAAAAAAATCATACACCTATGGGAGAGGACAGTGGGAGGGAGGTAAGGGCAGAGGGTGGGATGGGTATCAGGTGGAGGGGAGCTATAGGGGAAAAAAAGGGGAACATTGTAATTAATAAACTGAACAATAAAGATTAAAATATTAAAAAAGAAAGCATTATGGAAAAGCATGTAATAGAAAAAAAATCACTTTCTATAGTTGTTCACTCTCCAGAGTCAATAACTTTGAATTGTTTAGCTTTAGTTTCCTGGTGGTTCAAAATATGTATATATCATGGTTCTTGATTAATCAACTTCAGTTATTATTATTATTATTTTTTAAAAATATATTTTATTGATTTTTTACAGAGCAGAAGGGAGAGGGATAGAAAGTCAGAAACATTGATGAGAGAGAAACATCGATCAGCTGCCTCCTGCACGCCCCCTACTGGGGATGTGCACACAGCTAAGGTACATGCCCTTGACCAGAATCGAACCCGGGACCCTTCAGTCCGCAGTCCGATGCTTTATCCACTGAGCTAAACCAGTCTCGGCAACTTCAGTTATTATTAATTCGGATTTTTGGCTGTGATTGATGAGATTTAACTTTATCTCCATCCCATACTCCCCTTCCCTCAACCTTGACAGATTTATTTTTGTTATATTTAGTAAAATTAATGAGTAGAGTTTTCATGATTTTGGCTATGTAAATATTGTGCTTTTCAGAGTCAATAGTACTAAGATGACATTTTAGCTCTTTTTGTTTTTATTCTGGAGTTTATAGTTGCCTTCCCACTCGCATTCCTTTGAATTAGTTGCCTTTGTTGTGTCTTAATTTTTTTCAAGATATTTTGTTATATTATGTTTATAGTTAAAGTTTTCCTCTTTCATTTTTTTCTGAAGATACCCCTCTCAGCTCCTCCCTGGTCCTATCTACATTGCATAGCTGTTTTTGTGGGTCTTCCCTGCTGCATGCAGGGGTTTCGCTGGCTCTTTGTTTTCAGGTCTAAGACTCTCTGAGTTTCTTGAGGGCAAATTGGCTTCTTCCTTGGCCGATGCCTCTCCTTTCTCATGTTGTCCCCACTGGACTTTCTCCTACCCTGCTTCCTGTTATCTCTTCCTCAACTACACTCCAGGAATTTATTAAAATCTATCTTTAACAAATGATCCCCTCTTTTTTTCTTTTAAATCTTACATGTCTGTCCAAGGTTTTAAAAATCCCTTTACATCACCATAATGGTTTTTTAGGAGAAGATTAATCCATGTACATGTTCCTCCATTTGAATCAGAAGTCCCACTTAGGGTTTCACAAAAAATTTCCCTCAATTTCCATTTCTCTGTCTCTCTATCTATTATTTTTCACTTAGATAAGTGCTTGCACTCCACAGTGAGTAACATCATCTCTAATTCATCCTAAAGGTTATCTTGGGGTTCATAATGCTTTGTCATGTATCTGAGCCATCTAAAATTTGGTAATATAATTCAGTATTTTTTAGTGATCATATATGGGAGTGAACCTGTTATGTGGTGAAAGATAGGAAAATCAATGTTATTAAATGATACCATATGTGCATAGATAGTCACAGACATAAAACCATAGCTCATGTGATTCTTGGAGACTGTGTTTAGCATGACCGGTATGGTTCAGTGGTTGAGCATTGACTCATGAACCAAGAGGTCACGGTTCCATTGCTGGTCAGGGTACATGCCCAGGTTCCAGGCTTGATCCCCAGTAGGGGGTGTACAGGAGACCATCTATTAGTGATCTTCTCTCATTATTGACATTTCTATCTTTCCCTCTCCCTTCCTCTCTGAAATCAATAAAACATATATAGTATATATAAAATGTGTGTGTGTGTGTGTGTGTGTGTGTGTGTGTGTGTGTGTGTATGTGTGTGTCTATAAAGACTGTATTTTACTTGACTGTTTTAGCTGTGTTATTTGGCATCTTTCTTTGAGCCATTTTCAAATTTAAACTGGAGCTAGAGCTTCTCCTGGTCCTATGACTTTGAGTGAGCTCTGTGTACTGTGAACAGATAGGGAGCCTGAAAATCATAGATGTGTTGTTCTTATTTTTCTCTTAAGATTCAGCTCTAATATCACCTCCTCCATAGATCTTTTCCACTTTGCCCAGGCCCGGGTCGCAGAATGCAGAGGTGAAAAGTATGGACTATGGGATTAGATAGACTTGTGTTAGAATCCCAGCATCAACATTTTCCAGGTACAGTGAACGTTATTCAGCATCTTTTATTTCTGTTTCCTTAACAGTATAATGAGGGGGAAATCACACCTGTCACTGTGGTTTTGGCTGGACTGGAGATTTGTGGGTAGAGACCACACTCACAAAGTGCAAATAAGGTTAAAGTCAATTCTCAGAGGTGGCTGGGCGGGGGTGGGGTGGGGTGGGGGGGAGGTGGAGGGAGGTGTGGCTGGGGGAGGGGGGGGAGGAGGATGCGGTTGGTACTGTAGATAGTAGAATCTTAATAGACCTGAGAAATTTTTTGTGCAATCGTCTATCTTTTCTTTCTTTTTTAATATCCAGGGTTTGCATCATTATTATTTTTACACACACACACACACACACACACACACACACACACACACACACATTTTATTTATAGCAAAGAGGTGCTACAGAGCAATGGGAGAGGATACTTCTTAGTATATGCCAGGAGTTCACTAGTTAATATTGGAAAAACATTTATCTTGACTCTTACCTTACATTAATTTCAACGGGATTTTAGATTTCAATGTGAAAGTTTAAGATAATATTTTTATAGATGCTATAAAATATGTTCATGACCTTGGAATGAGAAAAGACTTTTTAGAACAAAGTATCCTATATAATAAAAGAGTAATATACAAATTGACCGTACCTCCGATCAAGGCATGCCTACAGCCATGTCCATCAGCCAATCAGGAGCAAAATTATGCAAATAAACCCCAACCAAGATGGCTGCCACCACTGAGAGAAGGAGAGAGGCTTGGGTTTCCTCAACAATGGAGGAAGCCAAGCTTTCCACCTGCCCTTGCTGGCCTAGGTCTCCACTCAATGCTACAAAGTTTCAATTATACAAGATATATCTCAACAGAAATGGCAGCAGCCACGAAGCTGGAGAGAGCAGAGGCTAGGGTTGCCCAGGTGATGGAGGAAGCCATGCTTCTGCAGCCCTAGCACCTAGGTCTCCACTCTAGGCCTACAAGGTTTCAATTATAGAATTTCAATAAAACAAACAGAAATGGCTGTCACCACGGAATGAGCAGAAGTCTTGGCTCCACTCCAGGATACAAAGTTTCAATTGCAGAATATAAATTAATCTCAGATCCCAGGGCCTCCACTTCGGTCGCTGGGGGTGTGGCCAGCCTGCAAACCACAACAGGTTCCTCGCCCAGGCTGCCCCATGCCCCGAGGGAACCACCACCCTGATCTGGGACACCCTTCAGGGCAATCCAGCTGGCCCCCACCCATGCACCAGGCCTCTGTCCTATTTAATAAAAGAATAATTTGCAGATTGACCATCACTCTAACACACAAGAGGATTGCCTCTATGTGGTCAAAGATCCTGCCCCCATGTGGACACAAGATGACTACCGCAAAAGGGGCAGCAAGGGAGGGCCGTTGGGAAGTTCCAGGCCTGCAAGGGAGGGCAGTTGGGGGTGATCAAGCCAGCAGGGGAGAGCAGTTAGGGGTGACCAGGCCAGCAGAGGAGGGAAGTTGGGGATAAACAGGCTGGCAGGGAAGCAGTTAGACATCAATTAGGCTGGCAGGGTAGTGGTTAGTGGGTGATCAGGCTGGGAGGCAGAAGTAGTTAGGGGCAATTAGGGAGGCAGGCAGGTGAGCAGTTTGGAGCCAGCAGTCCTAGATTGTGAGAAAGATGTCTGACTGCCCGTTTAGGCCCGATTCTACTGGGATCGGGCCTAAACGGGCAGTCGGACATCCCTCGAGGAGTCCCAGATTGGAGAGGGTGCAGGCTGGGCTGAGGGACATTCTCCCCACCCCTATGCACGAATTTCATGCCCTTGGCCTCTATTACTAACCATAAAGAAATATTGATAAATTGGGTCTTACTGAAATTAAGAACCTCACTTTATCAAAAGACAACTTTAAGAGAAGAAAAAAGGCAGACACAGACAGAGAATAAGCATTTGTTATATATATTATCTGACAGAAGACTTACATTTAAGATATGTAACCAATTCCTATAAATCATTTAGAAAGAGACAGCTAATCCATGGCGGGTAGGGGCATGGTGCAGATTTGAGGAGGCACTTCACAGAAAACCAAATCAAGATACTAATATGTATGTCTGAAAAGGCACTCCACAGGACTGCTTGTGAGGAAGACGCAAATGAAACCACCATGAGATACTACTATGCATATACCACATGGTGAAAATAAAAAACAGTGACAAGACCAAGTCCTAGTGAGGATGTGGAGCAACCGGAACTCTTATTCATGGCTGAGGTACTATTAAAGCCATTTTTTTGTATACTCTTTGGTGGTTTCCATTATTTTTCAGAAGGGACCTACACAAACTATACCAACAACAGGGAGTAATTACAGAGACTTCGCCCCTCCTTGTCATTGGTCCAGCTTCAGCAAACACATTGCTCATGGGAAATGGTTCTGATGCTGTCCCTCTCTAGACTCCCATGGGTACCTGCTCCTTACCATAATGCTGTAATAACTTGTGGTCACATTTGTCCTCCCCCATAAACCGCAAGTCCTGTAAGGGGAGGGACCATAGTCTGTTATCTCTGGGGGACAGTAAGTGTTGAGGAACTACATAAATGAAACCCCATGTGATTAATACAAAGGGTCAGTTTGTTATTTCATTACATAAAAAATAGACAGGTAGATTTTACTGACACGGAAAGCATGTTTAGGATATTCTATTAAGTTAGTCCAGGCCTTCTGTTCGGAGTGGAATTTACTTTGGAGGAGTTCTTTGAGGCACATCTCAGAATATATAGGCAGCATTCTTCCAGGGCTAATGAAACTTAGGGTGGATTTTCTCCTAATTGGAAAGAACCTGACTTAAATTATAAATGATATGGGATACACTAGATCAGTAGTTGGCAAACCGCGGCTCGCGAGCCACATGCGGCTCTTTGGCCCTTTGAGTGTGGCTCTTCCACAAAATACCACGTGTGGGTGTGCAAGTACAGTGTGATTGAAACTTCGTGGCCCATGCGCAGAAGTCGGTTTTCGGCTCTCAAAAGAAATTGGAATCGTTGTACTGTTGATATTTGGCACTGTTGACTAATGAGTTTGCCGATCACTGCCCTAGATCGACATAGAGGGCCCTAGGTGCTCTCCAGAGAGAAACATGCTGTCCTTTACAGTGGCTGACACTGAGCTTCAAGGAGGGACCCATGTGGACCTGCAGAGATGTTTTGAACTTATTAAAATCCTATTCTAGGAAACACAGAAAACTAAAGAGTGTTTTCAGATACAAGCCCAGGATAGGGAACCAAGAGCAGACGCTGCCAGTTGCAGGATGGGATTTGCAATCTTGCCACTTCTCGCATGAGCGACTCTGTTTAGCATTCTCCAGCCCGAGGAGCAGCAGGCATTTATTTGTTTAATGATATTTAGTGACTTTTCCCCAAGTGTGTCAGGGAGCATGGCTGGCCCAGTGAGGAGATGCGCTTCCATTTTATGCCAGGTGCTTAGCCGGTTGCTTTCCATGACCTGTTTTATTTAGTCTCTATAGCCACCTTGAAAGGCACATCTCTGCAAGGTATCCCCTCTTCAGAGATGAGGGAATGAAGGCAGGGGCAGTGATGCTAATTGCTCAAAATAATGCACTGCCATTGTCATGATTGGAACACAGGCCTGTTACTCCACTCACTGCAATGCATGAGGCTGCCTCCTCCTCCCTGCAGTCTTCTGGGGTAGCCCCACATTGTGGCAACTGATGTGGGAAACAAGGACCAGGTAACAAGGCTGCCTGTGTATGGCTGTCCTCATAGCACCGTAAATCTCACCTTTAGTGCCATTCTTGTTTTGGGGGAGATTAATCTGGTCCTCATCTTATCCACCAGGCCCTTTCTTACAGAACCAACAGGGGTGCTAAATATTGACCCATGGGACTCCAACATGATCCAGGTTGGGTGGGTTTTAGAGATTGGGGGTAGGTGATAATGGTCTGAGGTCCCCTGAAATGTATAGAACATTTTGGATGTGTTTTCTCTAAGGCCACCATCTGTCCAGGTGAAATGTCATAAGTCAGAATTAGCATTTCCATGTTTAATTCCACCATTATTGCCCCATAGGCTGCATAATCACTGGTGATTGAATGAAGGCAGAGGGATGTGCTTGGAATTCCTATCTGCCAGGACCTACGTAAACAGTGGTAAAGGACACTGCTGTGATTTTTCTCAGTTCCCATGAGTTGAAATGACTGGGGTTTCTTAGAGCAGTGCCTGGAGAGTGGTGTTGTGTAGCTGGGCCCAAGCTGCCTTGGCAGGTGTTTTATGTCTGATGACTTCTCTTCACCGCAGGGGTTGGATGGTGGCAGGGGACAAGAGTTCCAATGAAACCTGGCATTTGTTTAACAGGGACTTCATTTGTTAAGTGCAGTGAGAACTTTTTGCAGTTAATGTAAGGCCTTTTAAAGTTGCTTTGCCGGGAGCTTGCTCTTCCAGAACACCCATGATTTCAGTCCTGTATTGTTCCTTTTGGTAGGAGGCCAAGGGCTGGGACCTGCTGCCTTTCCCCTGAGACCAGATAGGGTGGTCATGCTGGGACATACAACAGTCTATGTGCTCACATCACACTTGCAGAAATATCCTGAAGACAGAGTACAGAGAAGGTCCATCATACATACTCATGCACCTGGATTTGGAGAGTCACCTGTGGGTGGACAAAGCAGAATTTAGTGACAGATGCTATCTGGCCCCTGTGGTCTCAAGTCCTACCCTCTTTAGGTCCTCTAGTCACCAGAGATGTCCCACTCTTCCCCCTGCTATATCTACTGCAGCCACACTGGCTGCCTTCCTGCTCCTAGACTGACCTCCCTCAACCCTCTTGCACATGCCACACTTTGTAAGGAATGCTGTCTCTACACAGTTAACTCCTATTTATTCTTTACATCTCAAGTCAAGTGTCCTTAAAGACACTTTCTCTCCCTCTCTTCTGTTTTTCAGGCAACATATTGCTTTTTTTCTTAAAAAAACTTGAAAAAATTGTGATAAAAATATATAACACAAACTTTGCAATTTGGACCATTTTAAGTGTAAAGTAACATTAAGTACATTACACAGTTGTGCAACTATCGCCTCTATTTACTTCCAAAAATGTTTTCATTACCTCAAATAGAAACTCCATACCATTAAGCAATAACTGCCCTTTCCTCTCTCCCCTCAGGGCTCAGTAGACCCTACTCTACTTTCTGTCTAAAAATTGCTTCTTAAGAGGCAGGAGATGGCTGGTCAGTGAAGGCAGCCTCAGGCCTCTCATATAAAAGAGAACAGTCTTATTCTGGGAAATTCACATGGATACCCATAGATTTGGATTCCAGCTAAGATGCTTTGACCATGTTAATCTCACTGACTGATATTAGATCTGGCCAGTACTCCTAAATTTGGCCTCTCACATTTTCCCACTCCAGGTAAGCATGCCCTGCGCCCCCCCTCTTTTTCCTTTGTGAAGTGTTTGAAATTGTTTAGTTGGAAATAATAGAAACCACTTTGTGTTAACTTAAGCCAAAATGAGACTTTATTTTCTGGAGACTGAAGTTCCTCAATGTGGTAGAATGCCAAGATGTTCCCTCAAGGTTCTTGCCCCTGCTGTACATACACCGTCTCCCAGTTATTCAACCGTGAATCTAGCCACTGCATTAAAGGGATTTTGCAGATGTAACTAAAGTTCCAAATCAGTTGACCTTGAGATAGGGAGAGTATCAGGTGGGCTCGACCCACACGAACCCTCTGAAGCAGAGAGCCTTCTCTGGTTGCGGAAGGGCAGTCAAGATTCGAAGCATGTGAAAGACTTGGCCCACTGTTGCTGGCTTGAGGTAGAGATGGCCACGTGGCAAGGAATGCAAGTGACCTACAGGAACTGAGCATGGCCCCTGGATGACAGTGAACAAGAAACTGCATTTTGCCAACAATGAGAATGAGCTCGGCACTCAGTCTGGTTGGCACCTTGATTTCAGAGCCCCATCATGCTATGCCAGCCTTCGGACCTACATGACTAAGAGCGAATAAATGGATGTTGTTTTGAGCCACTGCATTTGTGGTAACTTGTTATGTGACAATAAAAATATACACTCCTGGATTCCAGGGCAAGAATGCAGCTGGGCGTCTGGAGGAGATTAGAACTGGGGGTTAGGAAATGCTCAGGGTTCTGGCATCTTCCCCCTCATCTCTCATCTCTGCCTCTAGATATCTGCTTTATCTTCCTTCTCTGCAGATTGGCTGTTCTGTTGCCTGCCCACATGAAGGAATGTGGTGTCCACAGTTCCCGAGTGTATAGGGTACAGTCTATGCTGCCCTCACAGATGTTTGGGCTGTCTGTCTATTCCAGTTCTGGATACCCAAGGAGAGAGACTGATTGGTAGAGCTCCGGTTAACTACGGACCTCAGGTCCAGTTAGCTGTGGAAAGTGTGTTTGTGTGTGTGTGTGCGTGCTTGCGCGCTCGCACGTGCTGGGGTCGGGGAGACTTGATGTAAAAATAAGACTTATACAGAGGGGCCCACCTCTGTAGAATGAGGGTATTGTTTTCAGAGAAAGGGGGTCATTGTGAGCCAGGTGGCCACTCCAAAATTATCCACAGCCCCTGGGTTTGCTCTTGATTTGCCTTTGGTTTCCAGCCCTAACCCAACAGCCTCTGAGCATTTGCTTTGCCACTACCTTTTCATTTCCTTCTTTTCCAACCACAGTCATGCTAGGGTTTTTTTTTTAAAAATCCCTAAACTATGATTTTTCCATCTGGAGTCCTAGGAACCCTCCTAGAGACACCAGTTCTGGGTCAGGCAAGTTGCTGGGTGCTGGGGTCCGAGGGATGACCAAGGCCACATGCACCTTATCCTTGATGAGTTCCCACTCTGGTGGGGGTGATGGACCATTTCAGTGTCATATGTTATATTCAAAGATGGGTATTGTAGTAGCTAGGGAAAGTCACAAGAGCTGCTGTCACAACTCTGAAATCTTGGTAACTTACACAATAGAAGTTTGTTTCCCACATGACAGTTCATGGTGGTGCTGGTTGGACGACTTTCTCTACAGAGGTCGCCAACCTTTCGGACCTCACGGACCACCAGTTGGCAACTGCTGTAGGGATCCAGATTCCTTTCATTCTGTGCCTAAATCATCCCCTGGCTTTGCTGGTCTCTGCTTGATTCTCTGTATCCACCCAGCTGACAGGGGAAGAGTGAGCCTGGAGAGATATCAAGGGAGGTTTCTCTTCTTTCCACCTTCCATCCACCAGAATGTAGTCACATGGCCTTTCTGCAAAGGGAGGCTGGGATATGTAATTTAGCTACATGCCCAGAGGAAAAGGAAACGGGGCGTGGTGAATATATGGCTGTGTCCTTTCTCTGCTGCAAGTGTGCCCATTCTGGGGGTTCTGTGCCTGAATTGTGTCTTGAAGGATAAGTAAGCTTTAAGGAGCTAAAAACTTGGGTGAGAATGTTATTCTAGGCAAAGACAGAGTTGGCAAGTGTATTTGTATAGATGGGAACTTTCAGTATTTAGGCAGAGAGCTGGGGCAATTGTGTCGAGCAAGTTTAGTGCTTTAGAGTTTACCAAAAGCCCAGAATAGAAAACAATAGGTCCAGAACAAGACCTCCAAAGACTCTGCAGCCATGCTAAGGCTTTTTTTATCCTCTTTTAGAGGGCTCACGGGTCCCATAAAACTCATCACATCTCAGATACCAGAGCTGCTGTCTTTTTCCCTGCAGAGTCTGTAAAATGTGTCTTGAGAGGCAGTGGGGTGCCCCTAACACTCATTAGTTCAGAATCTGACTAGAGAGGACATAGAATGATATTCCCAGGCAGATATAGTTGTAGGCTCTCCTAGAGTGATTCTTGGGAAGTGGCCTGGAGTCTACTGGGGGTATGCTAGCCTCTCTCCATGTTAGAATCACAGCCTCATGCCCTGAGCTTTGGATAGAGGGGACTGGAGGCTCCAAGGGTTCACCAGGAAGCCCCAGGAATGAAGTGGCTCTGGGATTTGTGTGTGCAGCTGAGCCCACAGTTATATGCTTCTCCCTGGTGCCCCAGTGGCCACCCTGACTCTGGCTTAGCACCGCTGCAAGCTGCCCTCTACCCGGCAGGGGTCAGACAGCTCCTGGAGCCTTCCATCTGTGGTCAGAAGTCATGATCTGAAACAGGAGGATGGTCATAGTGCCCGCCTTGTATTATTTATTTTGAGGGTTAGATGTGATAATGCCTGTGGAACTCGTAGCAGAGTAGGGATCACACTTGTTGGTAGCAATTGCTGTTAGCTTTTAGCATCCTAGCCTTTCTCTTCTGAACTTTTAAAAAAAATCCTCACCCGAGGATATTTTTCCCATTGATTTTTTTTTTTTTAGAGAGAATGAAGGGGAGGGAGGAAGTAGGGGGAGAGGGAAACATGGATGTGAGAGAGGCACATCGATTGGTTGCCTCCCGCACATACCTTGACTGGGGCTGGGGATAGAATCTGCAACAGAGGTATGTGCTCTGAACTGGGAATCGAATCCTTGGTCCTTTGGTCTGTGGGCCGATGCTCTAACAACTGAGCAACTAGCCAGGATTCTCTCCTGAACTTTTATCCTTGGAGTCTGAAGTCCTTGGGACCTAGAGTTTTGTTGAAATTGTGGGCTCTGCAGTCAGACAGATTTAAATCCCCATTTGCTGGCTGTGTATCCTTGGGTAAGATTTTCTACTTCTCTGTGCCTCAGTTTCCTCCACTATAAAATGTAATAGGAATATGTACCTTATAAGGATTAAATGATTTAATGATCTCAAAACACTTAGAACAATGTTGGCATATGGCAAAATGCAATATATGTATGCGTATTAAAGATGGCATTTTCTTCGTGATTCAGTCTATACACATGTGTGAAATATATATGTATATGATTCACATAATACCTTTATTATCTGCAAATGCACATTCTTTCTCTCCCCTTCTTATTTTTCCATTTGATTAAAAAAGTTTCCACTGAATTGATTTTATGACCCACCAATGGGTCAGGGCCTGCCATTTGGAAAACATTACAGGACCAGCTTTTTCCTCCCACCTTGCTCACCTTAATTGTCCAGGTCCCCTGGCATCCTAAACATCTGGCCCCACATCAGCAACCTCGCCTCATTCTCTATGCCCCACGGCCCAGCAGACGCTTTGTTCTGTGCACCTCCGCATCAGATTAATTAGACATTTTAGAAGCGATGGACTTTTAAAGCAATAGCTTCATTAGCATTGCTGTGCTGAAAGCTCTGAAAAGTAAGACTCGGTTATTTGTATGTTAATAAGCCAACCGGGCTTCAGAAGCCAGCTGATGAGCTCCCGCTTGCCTCCAGGAGCCTGCTCCGCCACAGCTACTCACACTCAGCCTTGCTGATGGATCTGTGGAAGTCTGCCTGTCACTGGGATCTCTGTAACGTAGACTGGAGATAAGCAAGTGGGGGCACCAGGCATGATGGGATCTGAACTCAGGCTGGGTTTAGTTGGGACTGAGTTTTGTGATGCTGATAGACACTGTATAATTTTTATGGATCTTAACTACATTGTATGGCACTCAACAGTTTTCAAAGTGCCTTCACATACACTGTCGCAGGTGAGGTGAGCCCAGGCAGATCTGCACGCACACACCTCTTTTATGGTTGAGCCTCTTCGCCTGGCTCCTCACCCTGGAGTCTTGGCCCAGAGGCAGCAGCATCATATGGGAGGGCTTTAGGAAGTCAGGCTCTCTGCACCTCCCCAGACCTCCTTATCAGAACCTGAGCCTTAATAGCACCTTCAGATGGCGTCCATGTTACTGGAGTTTGAAAAGCACTGATTTCCTATATTAGTACATTGTCTCTTTTTCTTCCTCCCCCTCTTCTCTCACATCCCTCCCCTCCACTTCCCCTCTGTCGCCTTTCCCCAATTACTTGTAAAAGGTACAAGTTACGGTCATGGTTCTGACATGTGGGAACAGGAGGCTCACTTGATTCTTTGTATCTGCACTTTCTTTTATTTGACAAGCTCCTGTTCCTGCACAGTAGTGTGAAGACTAAATTTAGCCCAATCCAGCAATTTTTTTTGCCATGTTCATTTTTTATTTAATTTTTAAATTAATTCACAGTCAAATTGACTTTTTGGGAGATGTACAGTTCTGTTATAAAACCATGTATTCACCACCTCAATCAGGATACAGAGTAGCTCTATCACCCTCCCCTTGTAGTCTACCCTACTTCCCAACCCAACCTCTGGCAACCACGGACCTGTTTTCTGTCCCTGTAGTTTTGTCTTTTCAAGAATACCTTTTAAATGAAAATATGCAATATGTAAACCTTTTAGAATAGCTTCTTTCCTATAGACTAAAGCCTTTGAGAATCATAGAAGTAGTTATGTATCAATAGCTCCTTTTTATTGCTGAGTCATATTCTATTGTATGGATGTACCACAGTTTGTTTACCCATTCACCCACTGAAGATCATTGGGTTTGTTTCCAGTTTTTGGCAATTATGCAGAGAGCTGCATTAAACATTCATGTTTATGTTTCTATATAAACATACATTTTATTGCTCTAGGATAAAGACCTATGAGTGAAATTGCTACATCATATTGTGTCTATTTAACTCTATAGGAAATGCCAAACTATTTTCCAGAGTTGTTGTATCATTTTACATTCCCGTTAGCAATGTATGAGAATTACAGTTGCTCTACATCCTTGTCAGCACTTGGTATTGTCAGCATTTTTAAAATTTATCCATTATAATAGGCGTGTAATAGCATCTCTGAACCCCTTTAACACCTTCTGTATCCAAGACTCACCCCGATCTTATGGCTGGGCCCCTACAGTCCTGAGGTAAAGAAAATTCAGAGAGAGAATGTAATAAGCAGAGTCTCAAATTTTATCAGTCCTGGCACACATACATAGGTCAAATAGTTCTCCCACTAAAGAGACTCAGAGAGAGAATGCTGCCATAATTTAGCACCAAAAATAACTCACTTTCCAAGTTCCTTCCCCACCACTGTGGCCCCAACCCACATACTTGAGAATATGAAGGAGTTACAGGAAAGACGCAGGAAGTTACAAGAAGAAACTACTTAGGAGACCAGATTTTCTGTTGCTTTTATTTGTCCAACAAGGATTTCCCCATCCTCTGACATTCCAAGTGGGCTGTGACCAGACAGACCTTCGATCTGATGACCCTGTTCTGCATCTCATTCTAGACTTTCTGATACAGACCATGGAAAGCAGACAGTCTACCTTCTCTAGCTGGATTTTAGAGGCTGTGACTTTTCTCAGGTCTGTGGCATCTTTGTTTTAGCAGAGGCAATGGGTCTCTGTTAAGAAGAGAAACACTTTGAAGCAGGGTCTGTTAATTTGATGCCGACCAGCCTGCATGATGATGTCTGGCAGTGAGTGGGGGGAGGGAAAATATAAGAAAGTTTTTTTGTCCATTAGGCACTATCTGCTAATTTCACTTTAATATCAGGCATCCAAATGATTAATATAACATCTCAACAGGAAGCACAGCATGAACTCAAGATACTAATTAGATAATTAATTCAGTAGCACAGGGTGGGAGAGAAGTAGGTTTACAGTTGTGAGTAAGCAAAACACAGTTTATTCTTGTGTTATTATTTATTAATTACTGTATTGTTTTCCATACAAACAACTGGAAGCTTACTTTGCCCCACCCTGTATTGAGTAAGTACTGCGTACCAGGCCCTGTGCCAGGAACTGGGGATAGAACATGGACTAACACGAAAAACCCTGCCTTGTAGGGCTGCTGTTCGGGTTCAGGGAGATATTGGTTGTTGGAGTGTGTTAAAGTGATGAAGTGCTATGGGACAAGGAGATTGGGGCAAGTACTGTTACTTATGAAAGAGCTGGGAACAGCAGTTTCTGAATGATCCTGGAGAACATGTTCATCCACAGATTCTAAAAGTCTGGGTTAGAGACCCCCTGTATCAAGATGCCCTTGTGCAATAAACAAGACCCTACACCCATCTGTTAATTGGATCCTGCCCAAGACCCTGCTTCAGGCTGCAGAATCTGCATACCAGATCTGTGTGTCCCACAGCGCCACAGGTGGTTTTCAAGCACCCTAAAGTTTGAGGTCCACTCTCTTAAGAATTCAAGTTTAAAACAGGAGTAGTCCTTTAGTTCAAGGAAATGAAATAGAATCATCTCAAGCTGGGTCCAATTAAAAGAGCATTCACCGGATTAATTCAAATCTTGACACTGCCTGGCTTTGAAATCCGCAAATGTTAACCTTGCAGCTGCCACTGCTTAATTTTAGTCCTCAGAGAGAAATGCCTCAGAACTTCCAAATCAGTTCCTGGGAGCTTGATTTGCAAACAGCCTTTCCCCATCTCCCCACTTCCTAACTTTGGAAATAGCAGAGCAGCATCCCCTTCCCAAATCCCTGGTCGCAGCAGCCAGCTGCCCTACTTTGCAAAACGAGAGTCTCTTACCTCATTAAACCAAAATGAAAATGAAATCCAAGAAGATAATTTTCTTCTTAGCACCCCTCATAAAGCCACTGGCAGCCTCATCCGCAGTTAAAACATTTTGTATCATCAAGCTGCCATTTCTGGGAATGCTCAGAAATGGTAAAGCTTAGAAATGGTTTCATCCTTCCCCAATTTTACATCCTTCTGATTGTGGTTGTTTCTAAGAATGAGAAGAATCCTCTGGGAGAAGGAGAGAGACTGCTGATGAGTTGAAGGCCCTAACTCATACAGGGCCCCATGTTGCTTAGGAGTCAGGTACTCAGGCTACTCCAAGGACCCCTAAGAAATTATTGGCTGAATTGTGTCCTTCCCCCCAATTTATATGTTTAAGATCTATCCCGAAGCCAGAGTAGGAAAGTGTCTGCATTTGGAGATAGGGCTTTCAAAGAGGTTAATTTAAAATAAGGCCGTTAGGTTGGATCCTAATCCAATCTGATTGGCGTCCTTGTAAGAAGAGGGCATTTCGCCCTAGCCGGTTTGGCTCAGTGGATAGAGCGTCAGCCTGTGGACTGAGGGGTCTTGGGTTCAACTCTGGTCAGGGCACATGCCCAGGTTTCTGGCTTGATCCCCAGTGGGTGGCATGTAAGAGACAGATGATCAATGATTCTCTCTTATCATTGATGCTTCTATCTCTCTCTTCTCCTTTCCTTTCTGAAGTCAATTAAAAAAAAAGGAAAAAAGGAAGAAGAGGGCAATTGGAAACAGGGAATATCAGGAATGCACATACACAGGCCACGGAGGACTCACCAGAAACCAATTTTGCTGGCACCCTGATCTGGACTTCCAGCCTCCAGAACTGTGAGAGGAAAAATTTCTGTTGTTTAAGCCACTCAGCCTTCAAGGAAAACTCGATCTTGTTGGCAAAGAATTGCTGATGCCCACAAACACAGACCACAGTGCTCTTTCTAGGCTATTTTATTCAGTGAAACACAGTCTTTGAGGCCACCAAGCCTCAGGTCTGCACATGATAGACATACAGTAATATGGAAATGTCCAGCTCTGCCCAGTCATGCTGAGCTGTCAACCAGTCACTTAAGTCCAATCCATGGGCATACATGATTGGCTCAAGAGTGGCCACTGAATTCAGTGTGGGCCAGTCAGATTTTCACATGCAGGGATCAGAGGGGAGATGGGCAATCCACATAGAGATGAGACTATCTGACTCCAGAAAGAGAAAGAGCAAGACCCTGTCTTGATTCCAGGTCCCATCCAATTCCTCATTCATATGTCCACAGGTCCAGTAGGGGAAGGATAATTCAGATGTGTCTTGGCTGGGTGGTTGGTTTTGTTCCACATCTTTTGTCTGTCTTCCCATCTATTTTGGGACAAGTGGGATAGCCTAGGCATGTTCTTAAGATAATGGCGGAGTCCCATCCCATAGACTCTTTAAAAAAATCTTTATTGTTCAGTTTATTAATTACATTGTTCTCCCTTTTTCCCCCTATAGCTCCCCTCCACCTGGTACCCATCCCACCCTCCGCCCTCACCCCCCTCCACTGTTCTCTCCCATAGTTGCATGATTTTTGTCTAGTCTCTTGCTGCACTTCCCACATCCCTTGTCTCCCCAAGAATTGTCAGTCCATTCCCTCTCTATGTCCATGATTCTGTTACATTCACCAGTTTATCCTGTTCATCAGCTTATTAATTCACTTGATTTTTAGATTCATTTGTTGATAGATGTGTATTTGTTGTTCATAATTTACACTTTTATCTTTTTCTTTTTCCTCTTCTTAAAGAATATCTTTCAGCATTTCACATAATACTGGGTTGGTTTTGATGAACTCCTTTAGCTTTTTCTTATCTGCGAAGCACTTTATTTGACCTTCAATTCTGAATGATAGCTTTGCTGGATAGAGTATTCTTGGTTGTAGATTCTTGCTATTCATCACTTTGAATATTTCTTGCCACTCCCATCTGGCCTGTATCATTTCTGTTGAGAAATCCGCTGACAATCTTATGGGTGCTCCCTTGTAGGTAACTAACTGTTTTTCTCTTGTTGCTTTTAATATTCTCTCTTTGTCTTTTGCTCTTGGCATTTTAATTATGATGTGCCTTGGTGTGGTCCTCTTAGGGTTCCTATATATTGGGGTTCGGTGCGCTTCTTGGACTCCTAAGTCAATTTCTTTCACTAGGTGTGGGAAGTTTTCGGTCGCTGTTTCTTCAAATAGGTTTTCATTGTCTTGCTCTCTCTCTTTTTCTGGCACCCTTATAATTCGGATGTTGGTATACTTGAGGTTGTCCCAGAGACCCCATATACTATTTTAAATTTTTTTGGATTCTTTTGGTCTCTTGCTTTTTCAGCTGAGTGGATTTTACCTCTGTGTATTTCAAATCTTTAACTTGGTTCTTGGGGTGCTCTAGAGTACTTTTAGGTCTTTGTATAATATTTTTTATTTCAGTCAGTGTATGCTTAAATTCTGGTTGGTCCTTTTTCATATCCTTGAGAGTCTCGATCATATCCTTGTAGGTCTCGTTCATTTCCTTGTAGGACTCATTCATTTCCACGTTGGTCTTGTTCATTTCCTTGCAGGTCTTGTTCATATCCTTGAGGGTCTCATTCATTTCCTTGTAGGTCTTGCTTATTTCCTTATAGGTCTCGACCTTTTGTAGGAGCCTCTTGAAAAGCCCTATAACCATGGTTTTGAATTCCATGTCCAGTCGTTTTTTTCCCTCCATTTCTTTCACATCTGATTTCTTTCCATGTCTCTGCATGGTGGCTGCTTCCCTAAGTTGGTCAATTAGCTTTGTGTGGTAGATGTCCTACAAGGGACAGTGGTTCAGTCTCCCCAGTTACCTGAGGTGGATATGGGTTGCACAGTCTTGTTGAAGTTAAGCTCAGGTTAATTGTTGTTAGCACTTGGAGGGGTTGACCTCCAGGCCAATTGTCTGTGATGTTCAGCTGTGCTCGGGTTGGATGGGCGGAGTCTCTGGGCCAAGCAGACAGTGTCAGTTCCGCCCTATGCGGCCCCAGGGACTCTCTGCTGGTGGCAATGGCCGCCAGCACCTCTGAGAGAGAGCTGCTGCCGAGTTCCACCGCCTGCTGGAGAATTCAGACTCTCCCCAAATGAGTCTGCACACCCAATATCTCAGCCAAGGTCGCAAAAACAATGCAATCTGACAGTTTCCCGAATGAAAGAGCAAGTCATGAGTGCTCTCTGCGCGGTCAGGCAGCTGCGCTGTTCCCAAGTTCACGCACACTCCGCACAAGCTCGCCTTCTCCACAAGCCAGCAGACCCCAGCAGCACCCGAGCTTTGGCGTGCCCTCCCACTGTCCAGTTTTTACCCCGTATGATTGTGGGTTCCCTGGACTTCGCCCAGAGCTGGAGAATCAGTCCAGTGGGACATCTTTGTCTCCCCCATTCAAGAAAACTGGCCGGTTTTCAGCCGCCCGCCCTACCCGCTGGCGTGCGCTCCAAACCTCTCTCCGCGTGTATTTTCAACACTGTCCTCAGCCACTCTTCGGAGTCACAGTGTCTTATCTTCACTTTTATTTGTGGAATTTTCACTCAGCCAGCTTTCCGGTGATTCTGGATGGTGTTTGTTCTTTCGTTAAGTTGTAGTTTTGAAATTGCTGTATGACAGCAAGATAGGTGTTTTACCTATGCTGACATCTTGGTTCTCCTCTAATTTTCCATCCCATAGACTCTTTTCAAACCTTTGGTAACAGCAAATTTGTTGACATTCCATTGGCAAAGTCAGTCACGTGGCCAAACGCAAGTCAAGGGGTAGGAAAATAGGCTTCACTTCCTTAGTGAAACTGCAAAGTCCTATGGCCAAAGGATGTGGCTGTAGGAGGGGTGAAGAGGTGAGGCTATTGCTGCAATCCACCACAGGCTGGCAGCAGCTCAGCCTTTATGGAGTTGCTAAAGAGACATGCACCTGGCAGGGATGAGCTATGGGCCGTCCTAGCCTTGTGCCTCCAGCTCAGGAGAAATATATGTGGGATGAATGAAATGAAAAGAAATAATGAATAAAAGGTGTAGACTTTAGCTCATTCTATCTTTTTATATCTTTCATCCCATCCCCATTTTCATCTCTCTCTCTCTTCTAATGATTAATTTTATAGCTTGAGATAACGCATGTTGTATTAATCAATGTGAGGTGGTATTTCTTGACTCTAATAGACAAGACAAGGAAATTAGTATCTCTGTATTTCCTTCTGTTCCTCCTGTACTTCCCCAGCCTGCTTACTATTACTTTCACATTGTCAAGGTTTATTGTAACATTTATCCACTCTTCTCTGTCTATAGATTGATTCTGAACATTAAACATTAGTAACTGGCATTTAAAGAAAATCCTCACCCAAGGACATTTTCATTGATTTTTTTTTAGAGAGGGCGGTGGAGAGAGAGAGGGGGGAGGAGAGAGAGAGAGAGAGAGAGAGAGAGAGAGAGAGAGAGAGAGAGAGAGAAAGAGAGAGAGGGAGAGAGAGATGTGAGAGAAATATCAATCAGTTGTCTCCTTCACACGCCCCTACTGTGGCTGGGGATGGAACCCACAATTTAGGGGGAATTGAATCCATGATCTTTTAGTGTATGGGATGATACTCCTGCCACTTGAGCCACACTGTTCATGGCAGTAACTGGTGTTTTTGCTGTTATGACTCTATGACTATTATTATTCACTGAAGAATTCAGTTGGGATCGGGTTCATAAAAAGGAGATGCATTCTGGACATTTTATGAAAATGAAATAGTACATTATGTGGCCTTTTGTATCTGGCTTTCATTTGGCATTAAGTTTTCAAGGTTCATCTATGTTGTAGCATGTATCAATATTTTATTTCTTTTCACTCCTGAATAATATTCCATTATCTTGATATATCACATTTATTTACTCATTCATTAGTTGGTAGATATAGAGTATATTGGTGATTCTTTCTAAAATATATTTTATTGATTTTTTTACAGAGAGGAAGAGAGAGGGATAGAAAGTCAGAAACATGGATGAGAGAGAAACATCGATCAGCTGCCTCTTGCACACCCCCTACTGGAGATGTGCCCGCAGCCAAGGTACATGCCCTTGACCGGAATCGAACCTGGGACCTTTCAGTCCAAAGGCCGACGCTCTACCACTGAGCCAAACTGGTTTTGGCATATTAGTGATTCTTTAGGGCTGGGGGTCTGGGGGTTTGGAGGATGAGGGCTAAGGTGTATGGGGTTCCTTTTTGGGATAATAAAAATATCCTAAAACTAATTGTGGTAAAGGTTATATAAACCTGTGACGTTGCTGAAAGCCATTGAATTGTATGCTTTGAATAGGTGAGTTGTATGGTATGTGAATTGTATTTCAGTAAAGCTGTTGTAAAAAGGAGATATAATCCTAGATCACTAAATTTGTGTCAGTCAGGGAGCATATGGAAGGCAACCAACCAATGTTTCTCTCTTAAATTGATGTTTCTCTCCCTGTAAACACATCCCTACCCCTGCCTTTTCTCTCTCTGGGCATGTCCTCAGGTGAGGATTAAAAAAAAACAACAACATTAAAAAAGGTGCCTCCAGGGACCCTAGATTCTTTCACAGAGGCAAGTCCTCTCCAGGGACCAACTCAGGTCCAGAGCTTCTTACAGGAGTTAAGGAATGTCTGGGCCACGTCCAATTTTGGAGGATTCCAGCAAATTAGAGATAAAGAAGGAGGAGAAGAAAGAAGAAGGAAGGAGGGAAGAGGGAGAGGAGAAGAAATAATTTCAAAATAGGATTTGATAAACTGTGATATATTTTAAAAGTGTATGCTTGACAATTTAAACTTTTGTGACACTCATACACACAATAAATGTAATACAGCTATCTCTCTTTATCATGTAGGCTTTATAAGAACAGATCAATTCATAGTGTACCATGAGCAATGTGGTCTGGTGATTGGAAACAAGTTTAAAGTTGGATAATGAAGACATTTTGTTGTTCAATACTGTCCATGCATCTTGGTGCTTTCACATACTGTAAGTTGGAGATAATATTGAAAGTCCAAATGTGAGGCCTTTGTGTGTTTTGGTCCAGGACAGATGTCACTGTTTGCTCTCACTGGAACAGAGCCCTCTCAGCCCCTGACCACCTCCCTTGCAGCTTCCGGGGGCCCTCCCCATCTACAATGACCTTTCTGAGGCATGCGGTGCCCGGTGACATCTGATTGGAACATGGTTTTATTCTCGTCTTGGCTGCATGACCTTTGATGCATTTGTCTCCTAAGCTTGGGAGCGGGATGATGTCTTGTTGGATTCTTGGTGAGTTGGTCAGGGGATGGATAGGGGAACACTGCAGAACAGATGTGCTTTTCAGGAGTAAAAATAATTATTTTTATTCTTTATGTCTTCTTATGTTCTAGTATGCCAAGCATGGTCATATGCTTAAAAACATGTTTTTATTTTCTATTAAATATCTTACCAGAGGCCTGAGGCATTAAATTTGTGCAAGAGTAGGCCTTCCTTCCCCCAGTTGCCAGCACTGGCTTCCCTCCAACACCCAGGACCTGGGCTTCCCTCGCAGCCCTGGTCAGGTCTAATTAGCATATTATGCTTTTATTATTATACATGTTCTGTTAGTAAATTTACCAAATCATATATATTTTTCAAATTATAAGAGGACTGCAAAATTTTAAAATTGAAGAAAAAGTCAACAATGTAGAAGGTAAAAACTGGAAGCTTTCCCTGTTACTCACCAAGTTCCACTCCCCAAGGGTAACCATTTCTAACAATTCAGTGTGGAACTTCTAGATGTTTTTCTTTGCCAACTTAATGCACATACACACAATTACAATGAAAGGCTGATGATATCCATATTTTTTGCCATTTGCTTTTCTCCTTCACAATACATTGTGGACATCCTTCTCTACAGTTAACTCCTTTGTAAAAACAGCTGCATAGCATTGCATCATGCCCCGGCCTGCGGGGTCATTCAACAGGGACAACAAGGGGACGCACCTAAGGGAATGGAAAACAGACAGGGACACGAAGAAGGGAGGCAAGACAAAGTGTTCTGATCAAGCCTCAAAATTTTATTTCTGGTTGTTCTTTATATATGCTCTCAGAAGGGGAGGAGGTGAGGGTGTGGGGTAAAGGGCGAAGAGGGATGTAGCTCAATCTGTCTGGCGGGCTATTGTGGCAGTTGCCGGGGCGGGGAAGTTCTGAGTTCCTACCAGGTGCTGGCGGCCGATAGTGGATGTGGATTGTGACTGCTGACCATTAGGGACCATCCACAGCCCTTGCTGTTCTTTGTTCTGGCTCTCAACATCTCCTCCCTTCTTCTTTTTAAAGGGGCGGGCCTTGACCGGCTGAGGAGGCAGTGACCTGATTCCTCCCGTGGACTTTGTAGGTCCACCCTGTGGCTCTTGACATCTTTTGGGGAGGAGAGGTAGAGCCATAGATTTAAATTTTGATGTCAACCTCTATGCAAACCAGGTGTGCTCTCAGGGAAATCCAGAGGAGCTTTCTGTCTAAGCTTCCCTTGCAATGCCTTTGGCTTTACACTCAGTCCGGTGCCCAAACCTATTACTTAGCTTGTAAGCAAAGGTTGGCATCCCTCTGGTTAAGATGCTGTCCCCGTGGGGAGAGAGCCAGTCTAGGGCTGATAGCATTCGGGGTTGTGGTAGTCTGGGTCGGTCAGTTCTAAGCGCTGGTAATGTATTTGAATGGGTCGGGCCAGGGCAGATTCTACTTGCTGTTTAACTAATGAAGTTATGGTCCTGAACGCCCAGGGGCCGAATGTGAGGATAAGGAGGAAGCCTACGAGGGGACCAAGGATGGGGAGGAGGTAGGGGAGAAGTCCGTTGAGTCCACTCCAGAACGGGTTTTCAAACAGCTCCCGTCGTCTTTTGATGAGGTCTTCTTGAAGTTTTTTGATCTTGTCCCGGACTACGCCAGACTTGTTGGCGTAGAAGCAGCATTTTTCCTGTAGAGCCAAGCAGATCCCTCCCTGCTCTGCTGTTGATAAATCTAGGCCTCTTCTATTTTGTAGGACTACCTCTGCTAAGGAGTCAATCTGGTCTTGTAAATCATTAATGGTTCCTGCTAGGGCCTGGACATCGTCAATAAGCTGATTGGATAGTTTGTGATAGGAATGTATCGCAACCCCCAGTCCAGTAGTGCCGGAGGCTATAGCGCTCGAGATACCTAGTCCAACAAGGAGGGGGATAAACTGAACAGCACGTTTGCTGCGCCCAGCAATAGTATCTAAAACGGATAAAGGGACAGGCTCATCACCTGGAATGATAGAGATGTCTGGAAGAATGGAAGCTTGTACACATAACCCGGTCCAGTTGGTGGGGAGCGCCGTATAAGCTAGGTTGTTTCCACAAACAAAAACTTGTCCATGGGCGGGACACAGGGGCTTAGAGTGGTTGGTGATAGTGGAGCAGTTAGAAAAGGCTGTAATTCCTAAGTCTATATCGTAGCTATTGTTCTGGGCTGGCCCTTGAAAACAGGCGGGCGATTCTGAACTAGTGGATAGAGTGAGAAGCTCTGCCTCGAGGGCTTTGACTTCTTTAATAAGCTGAAGATGTTCTTGTTTTTGTTTAAGAATTTCTCTTAAAGAAGATATGTCTCGGGTAAGGGAGACCTTGGCTTGTCTGAAAGGGTCAGTGTTAAAAGGCGAATTTGGGTCAGAATTAGGAGCTGTGGGGTGGAAGGGAGGGGGACAGTGTATTGGGGAGGCGTATGGGGGGGGCTTATAATTTGTATGTGTTTCGTAATGCTGTTGAGGTTTAGGTTTGTAATGCTCTTGAAGAGCGGGGGCTGTGAGACCCCAAGGGTCCTCACCGTCATGGTGATGAGCGGCTTGATCGTCAAGGGTCTCCTGATCCTCGGGGGACAGATTGTCATTGAATGGATTGTCATTTGTAACCTTTAAGGAGGGGTAGATTTTTGGAATCTGGACGTTTTGGGGGGTTTCTCAATAGGTTGCCTCTCCCCTTTTCGTATATTTTTCTGAGACGGGTGTTTTGGTATATCTATAGTGACAGATGGACAGGTTGATGGGGGGCGGGAAGCTTCCCTTAAGGCTGCCTCCCCAGTTTTTATTACGCCTTTTATGTCTGGGTCTTGGGGATGGACTTTAAGGAGATCATTAATAAGGTTCCAATAGGAAAATGTAGTGACGGGGACCTTTTCGGGACCGAAGACCCGATAATAATCTTGGAGGGCGTCGCCTACTCTCTTCCATCGTTTATGATCGATGGTGCCCTCTAGTGGGAACCAGGGGCATGTATCCTGAATAAATGAGATCTTTTTTCTTTACTCTTACTCCTCGTGTCCTGAGGGATTCTTTAAGGTCTTTTAAAAAAAGTTCGTGAGAACTAAGAGAGGAGCCCATTTTTATTATTTTAACTTAGTATCCTCTTCCGCGTAAGCCTCTGGGACGCATAACCCCCGTACCAGGTCCGCCAAGACTACTAGGCGTCCGGATTAATGTGTCTGTTAGAGGTCTCTGTTTGCCCGGGAAGGCCCCTGCTTACGTAAACAGTCGGCAGGTATAATCCGCCTGCTCGGACCCGTTCGGGCAGGGAGGTCGGCACTCGGCCCTCCGGTCTTGCCTTTGGGCGGCTAACCTCCCCTGGGTGTGCCCTTACGGTGGACGACCGATGGTTTATAGTAAGCTCAGGGTTTGCGAGAGACGTGACAGAGATCAATCGCGGATAGCTGTTTTTCAAGGCGGATTCAGAGTTCCGTCTAGTCAGACCACGGTACCTTTAATTCTTCCCGGGTTGACGAGTCGGGTGCTTATTAGCGGACTAGAGGATGGATATTGTATCTGGGAAGGGCTAAAACCTCCTTAATTGAGACGAACAATTTTCAAAAGGGTAATTATACCTGGTAGTCTGTCTGTAAATTCATCTGCAAAATCGAAACCAAGATCATACTCACCGACGAGTTCTCGGCGGAGATCAAAAGACGAACCTTCACTCGCAGCAATCTGCGGCGGTTCAGGAGGGGGACCGGCCGGTCGGGCGTGCAGATGTTCCCCGGGGGCGCCGACCCTCGTGCCCCACATTGGGCGCCAGTTATGCCCCGGCCTGCGGGGTCATTCAACAGGGACAACAAGGGGACGCACCTAAGGGAATGGAAAACAGACAGGGACACGAAGAAGGGAGGCAAGACAAAGTGTTCTGATCAAGCCTCAAAATTTTATTTCTGGTTGTTCTTTATATATGCTCTCAGAAGGGGAGGAGGTGAGGGTGTGGGGTAAAGGGCGAAGAGGGATGTAGCTCAATCTGTCTGGCGGGCTATTGTGGCAGTCGCCGGGGCGGGGAAGTTCTGAGTTCCTACCAGGTGCTGGCGGCCGATAGTGGATGTGGATTGTGACTGCTGACCATTAGGGACCATCCACAGCCCTTGCTGTTCTTTGTTCTGGCTCTCAACAGCATCATATGAATGAAAGTATTAGAGTTTATTTTCCTAGTTGCCTGTTGGTGGGTACTTAGTCCCTTTCCTAGTTTCTTGTTGCTATTCTAAACAAAGTTCTAATGAGTAGCACTGACAGGATAGTTTTGTTCGCTTTTTTGTATGTTCCTATAGGGCAGATGCCAAGTGGACTTACTTTGCTAGTTCGAAGGGTATGAACAATTTCAGTTTTGATAAAACTTGCCAAAGTGCCCTCCAAAAAGAATTGTTTCAGTTTCTGCTCTCACCGCCAGTGTTTGGGATGTCTCTTCCCTCACATCCTTGCCAAGACTGGGTAACAGAAGATTTTTTACCGCTTTGGTCATGTTTCCCACCTCCCCTCCCCCCGGGATTGCCAATTCACCTCTTTTGCAATTAGAAAAATACACTTTGGTTCTTTTCCTTTTTCTTGCAGGTTCAAAGAATTCACAATATATCACAAATATTAACCTTTTGATTTATTTGTTGGGTAAATTGTTCATTGAATTGATTGAGGCTTGCTGATGTGGGACATAGATGAATCTATGGGGCCTTCTGGTTTTTTTTAGGGGTTCACATTGGGAGAGAGAAAGATGGGAGGTGGTGTTTTCCTGTCATGTTGGGCCTTAGGGGCCAGTGGCTTTGTCATCTTCTCAATTTTCTCTAGTACACATGAACGACTAGATTAGGAGACAAAATGGAAAATATTAGCTTATTAGCTTTTTTTTTGTCTCTCTGAGTAGATGGTGAGCTTGGTGAGGGCAAGGATTGCATCTGTCTTTACTCAGTGCCATGTCCAGAGGACCAGCAGTACAGCCTGGCATTTAGCAAGTACTTGCTGCATGCATGAGTGAGTGGAGCCCATCACAAGGTGCTCTCAGACTGCTGAAACCTTGGGTGTTGATCATGGTGATAGTATTACCTGCCATCTCTGGACTCTTTCTTTGAGCTGAGCACTCTGCCAAGACCTTGGCATTCCTTGTTTCACTTAATTCTCCCGGCCAGGTGAGAAGACTGAGTGATGTTCAATGAGGTTAAGTGACTTTCCTAAGTGCCATGGTGAGGTTTTAACCCCAGGAGGTGTGGTCCCAGATTCTGAAATCTTTATTGCTGCATTCTTGTGGGTTGTGACTCATCTGTCATTTAAGATGCACTTCTTGTTCCCATCTGGGGGCTAGAAGGACCACAGAATGCTTGTCCTGCTGCTCTCTAACAGAGGGGCAGCACTGAGACCCTAGGAATGGGCAAGGCCTGGGGAGGCTAGAGGCTGGGTCTTTTCCTGGGCATTTTCCTCACTTTTGCAACAGTGACTCGTCACAGATTCTCAATCCACACAAGCCCAAGAGTTTACCCCTTATGATCCATATGACTTTGGGCAAGCTAGTGTCCTCTCTGAGCTCACAGTCTTCTCATCTGTACCAGAATGATACAGGCCTTCCCTTATGTGCTTGTTCTGGGGAGCGGATGAGAGCATGCATGGATGCTGAGCCTTCTCCAGGCTCAGAGTTGGTCTTCGCATGTATGGGTTAGTGGTCAAGACTGTATACAGCTTGACCCCAGTTGTGCACCCTCTCTGCTAGGGGCAGGAGGTAGTTTGCCTTATTGCCTCTTTGTACCCTTGAACTTCCCTCCTGGCTTGTGCCAGGCAACCTCTTTCTTTACCTTCCTCTGTGAAGTATGTTTGGTTGGCTGCCTTGGGAGATGGGTAGTGATGGCTCACTCATGAAGCTGAAAGAGGAACATAACCTTCCTATAGAGCATAGTTGCCTCCAGAAGTTGATGGGGCTTATGAAAGCTGGCCCCTACTTCTTCTGCCTTGGCCCAGACTCTTAGATGGACTAGAAATGGTGCTTATAGCTTTAAAAAAAGATTCCTTTATCTTCTCAAATGCCAGAGCTAATGGATTTATAGCTTCCTGCTGCCATTGGGAACATAGAAGTGCCTTCTCTTCTCTCACAGGCTGCATCCTACGGCCATAAGTACCCCCCTTGCAGGTGCTCAGGGAAATATAAGAGGTACCAAATTAACTGCTCTCCAAGCCTAGCTGTAGAAAGGAACCCATGCTCTTAGTGTCTGCTCTCCAAGTGGGTGGGAGCAGAGGAGGACTTTGTGGAGCTGAAGAGATAGCTGACCCAGGAACAGCTACATTGACAATTGGAGTGTAGACAGTGCATATGGGTCAGTTGATGAAAGGACTTCCTTTAGTTGGGGTTTTGGCCTGTCAGGCTGTCTACTGGGTCTGTGAGAAACTCCTTTTACCATGCAGGGATGGTGGCCCATTGGAATGTGTTTAAGGTACTTTTGATTTTGTAAAAGTGTAAAGGTCAATTTTCCTAAAGACCACTTCTGTTTTCTTGGGGGCATCACTTGGGTATTGGTGAACATATGTGTCAAATTTAACCAGTTTGTTCTGATTTCATAATGTATGTTCTGACAAGGTAATTTGCTAAGTGTATGAATTAATTTCTAGATCCTTTAAAGACTTTTTATTTTGCATAAGCAAATGCAGAAATTAAAAATAGCTCTTCATCAGACTATATGCCCTAATATTTCTGTCAGCTTTGTTGTATTCTAGTTCTTAGAACAATGTCTGGTATAGAGTAGGCACTCAGTGACCACCTGGTTAATAAATATTGGTGAGTGTCTGGTTTGGAAACCATGATCATCTTACCTCTGGGCTATGTAAGTGTATGAAATGAATTTACAATATTACATGGAAAATGTGAAGTCTCCAGGCTCGTGGACTCTGTGGCTGACCAAATAGTTGAGAACTAGAAATGGCCTGCTGACTTAATATAGGAACTCTGAGAAAGCAAGAAGAGACCTGGATTTTTGGAACATAAATAATTTATAGCCTTCTTCTAAGGATAGAGGGTGACACAAGGCAGAGAGGGTTCTGCAGAGATGGTGCTGGCCACTGTGGTTGTTACTAATCATTTTTGAAAGATCTTCTCAGACCACAGCTCCTTTCCTATGAGGATCCCTAACCCTAACCCTAACCCTCCCATGATATGCGTGGATAGGGTTTTTTAAAAATATTTTTTTAATTACATGGCCATAGATGATTGGTCCAGAGATGGGCATATAAAATCACTTTTCCATAATCTTGGACAATGCTTGGTATATGGTGAACAGTCTATAAATGAAGACATTTAAATAATTATGCAGTACTTTAACCTTTCAGTTGTTGTTCCATGTCTTGATTTGTATCAAATTTAGTGGAACTTTCCTAGGGACAAGGGCCAGTTCATATTTCTAAAACCTTCAAAATAAAATAAAATCAATACGAAACTAAATTTGAATTACCTTAGCATAAGGTAATTGCCATCCATCCATTCATTATTTTTATGATATTGTTTTAAGTGAAGTTCTTCACAAAAGTATAACTTACTCTAGGTTGAATTATTATAGAAGACAATTTTCCAGATCTGGGCTGCTGTTCAGAGTACATTGATGGCTATTCATATAATAAAAGAGTAATATGCAAATCGACCATACCTCTGCTATACTCACAAGCCATGCCCACCAGCCAATCAGGAGTGAGTATTCAAATTAACCTAACCAAGATGGCTGTGGCCACAGAGCAAGCAGGAGGCTTGGGTTTCCCCAATGATGGAGGAAGCCAAACTTCCTGGCCTTCTCTGGCCTCTACTCAAGGCTACAAAGTTTCAATTATAGAAGATAAATAAATCCCAAATCCTAAGGCTTCTGCTTGGATTGCTGGGGAGCGTGGCTGATCTACAAACCACCACAGTCCCCTCACCCAGGCCATCCCACACCCCAAGGGAACCTCCACCCTGATCCAGGACACCCTTCAGGGCAAACCAGCCGGCCCCCACCTGTGCACCAGGCCTCCATCCTATCTAATAAAAGAGTAATATGCAAATTGACTATCACTCCAACACACAAGATGGCTGCCCCCATGTGGTCAAGGATGGCTGCCCCCATGTGGACACAAGATGGCCACTACAAAATGGTCAGCAGGGGGGGACATTTGGTAGGGATCAGGCCTGCAGGAGAGGGCAGTTGTGGGGGGCCAGGCTTGCAGGGGAGGGCAGTTAGGGGTGACCAGGCCTGCAGGGGAGGGCAGTTAGGCTTGACCAGGCCTGCACGGGAGGGCAGTTATGGGCAGTGAGGCTGGTAGAGAAGCAGTTAGGCATCAATCAGGCTGATAGGAGAGTGGTTAGGGGTGATCAGGTTGGCAGACAGAAGCGGTTAGGGGCAATCAGGAAGGCAGGCAGGCGAGCAATTGGGAGCCACAGTTCTGGATTGTGAGAGGGATGTCCGACTGCCTGTTTAGGCCAGTAGGATCAGGCCTAAACAGGCAGTCGGACATCCCTTGAGGAGTCCCAGATTGGAAAGGGTGCAGGCTGGACTGAGGAACACCCTCCCTGTCTGTCTCCCCCCGCCCCCCAGTGCATGAATTTTGTGCACCAGGCCTCTAGTATTAATATTATATCCTCTCCCTATTAAGAAGACCATTTATTAAAAATGGGTAGTAGAAGCAGTTGGACCATATTAGTGATTTTCGGATGTTTCCTCATGTTGTTAAGTTAGTATAGAGATGTCAAAATTATATTGCTTTAAGCATAAACTTTTATCATTAGCTAAGATTTCTTAGAAGGCTATATTTTTAATCCAATTTCTTTCAATTGCTTTTTAGAGAGCATGAAAGAGAAGGAGGAAGGGAGGGAGGGAAGAAAGGAGGGAGAGGAGAGGAAAGGAGGGAGAGAGAGAGAGAGAGAGAGAGAGAGAGAGAGAGAGAGATGTGAGAGGGACATAGCCATTGGTTGACTCCCATACAAGCCCTGACTGGGGTGGGAGATTGAATCTGCAACCCAAGTATGTGCCCTTGACCAGGAGTTGACTATTCAGTGGGTATGTGGGTTGACACGCTTAACTACTGAGCAACACTAGCCAGGGCTTGGAAGGCTATTTTGAGGACAATTCTGAGACTATGTTTTGTCTTAGTGGGGAAGAATTCTATGATCTATTAGTGATGCCTGTCCCAGGCACATAATGGGGATTGATGACATCTATCACTCCAGAACTAGAAGAATAGGAGTTTTTGGTAATAGTTAATGAACACATGCATGAAGCATGTTGTTTATGGGAATTGAGGTTAGCATTTTGAAGGGTTTAGAAATATGAACTGGCCCTTGCTCCTAGGAAAGTTCCATGAAATTTGATATAAACCAAGACATGGAACAACAACTGATAATTTGCAGTAGCACATAATTAATTAAATGACCTAATTTATAGAATATTCACATTATACCAAGCACTTTCCAAGGAGTTCCGATTTTGCTTTAAGCCTGATGAAAAGCCACAGTAGAGCTTTGCATAGGTAAGGACCTGTTGTGATTTATGTTGAACTGTTATACTGGCTACTCTTTGAAGAACAGGCTATCAGGAGACAAGAGAGAGGCAAGAAGCTCATTCAGGAAGCTGTCCCAACACAGTTCAGGAGAGAGATCTTGGTGGCTAGGAGGAGGAGGTCAGGATGGAGCCAGGGAAAAGTGATTGGATGCAGGATGTATTTAGAGATGGAGCTGACAGGACTTACTGATAGATTGAATGTGGAGATACAGGTTTTGGGGATATCTCAGGTTTTGACTTGAACCCAGGGCCAGTCCCAGGGACATGAAACCTGTCTAGTGGCACAGGGCCCAGCACTCCGATGACCAGTCCTTGGTGTGATGCTCTGTTTTTGCCATATTGAAATTAATAATAACTTTTGAGCAGGCTCTCCTGGCCTTCATTTTTCACTGGGTCCCTCACATTATGCCACTGGCCTTGCTAGATCCTTGGATGAGCTGTGGCTCCATTTGTGGAGATGGAAGACTGGAAGAGGTCCATTTTTTGGGGGGGGGAGAAGGTCATGGAGTTCTCTTTGGACCATGTTCAATTTGAAGGGGCAGTTCGACACCCCGGGGGAGCTGCTGGATAAGTTGTCTAATAGAGTTTTCAAAAGGAGAAGGATCCCTGTCAGGATTGGAGTCACGGAGAACATTCTGAAGGAATGTGGGTTTTCGCTGGCCTTTGGGGAAGAGATCACGCCAAGTCCTGTCTCTCTGGCATGGAAAGGGAGTCAGTGGTGGGTGTGGTGCTGGTTACATCTTTCAGTGCAGCCTTGTCTTAATTTTTATTCCAGAGCTTGGGCAGATGGTACACGTTAGCTTATTGGACAGGCGTAATTTTTCATCTCCTGATTGTTGTGTTAATATTTTCCCTTTCCCCTCACACAATTATTTTGCTGAGGTTTGGGGTGACCGCCAGCTCCAAAGGTGAACCTTGCAGCCATCTGTTGAGTTTTGAGGAGACTTAGCAACCTTGGCTTTAGAAACTTGGATCCATCATGATGACAAGTCTAGACTTTTAGTGACTGTCAAAGTCACGGGACTGAGATTGCCTTGGGGGCTGCAGAGGAAGGTCCCTGTGGGGTCTGTGGTTTATATCTCAGCTTCTACATACAGAGGGTTTGGAGCCTATCCCTTCCTGTTCCCAGACCTTTAGAACATCATCTAACCTCCACAGAACTTCGTCTTCCTATTTGTAAAAAAAGAGATAACATTTCCTACTTATTATGCTCTTGCAAGGTATAAATGAGACACTGCATGTAGACCTGTTAGTTCAGGCCTTGGAACAGGACGACTGGACAATGCTAAATGCTCCTACTCCCCTTGGAATCAGTCTCCCTTCTGCTCTGGGAAGCAGGGCTGGCCCTAGACTAAGTATGAGGAAAACTTGGACAGTCCCTTACCTGTACCTCAAAGCATCTTTCATCTCATTTAGCCTCCTTGATGCATGTCCAGGCCCTAATTAGGATTTTAAGCAACTTCTAGCATGGTAAACTGCTTATCTGGTTTTCCTTATTGTGAACATGTGGCTGTTTTTTTCCAACACCTACAACTCCCCTATCATGTGGCAGAGCCATGCAGTTTGTGTGTGTGTGTGTGTGGGAGGGTGAGGTAGGGAGTGACTTCAGCTCCATATCTAGTGAAGAGTCCTGGTTAAACCAAAGAAATATGGGCACACTCCCTCCTTTACCAGTGATTAGCTCAGGGTTAGGTATTCCATGACCACATTGATTGATGAGTGGTTACACAACCTAGAATGGTCCAATCAGAGGGAGGCTCAGGACTTTTATTCATCCCCTACTGAACATGAGTAATCATGTGGCCCTAGTTGCTTTTGATATCTATCTGGTCCTGAAGAAGAGGGGTAGAGAGAGGGAAAGAGACAGTGTTTGGTGACATACACTGCCTATTGTACTTCTCAGTTAAAGAGTCATTAAATTTCCCTTAACACTGTCATTTCTCTGAGGTTTTAAAATTGTTTTCATTCAGAAGCATCCCACTGATACAAATGCACCCTGGGTGCCAATTCCTCAATTAAACAGTGAAGCAAGGTTTACATGGTTCCTATATTTGTCTCTAACAATAATTACATAATAATTCAACTCAGGTCTTTCTAATATGGCAAAAGGTTATTTGATAACAATGACACTCACATTGTGGAGTGATGACCTATATATTTTACTAAACATTTCAGAGGTACTTATTTGTAGTGTGTATTCTGTGTAGTGGATTTCTGGTATAGACGTATGCTTGTTTCTCTTTACAGAAATGGTAGAAACCCTTGGACGCGTGTACTTGAGAGGCTAGTCTTTCTTTGGGTCTAGGCTGGCGGGTTCTGCTGAGGCCTTTTATAGTAACCCTCCCCTTTCCCTTGCTGGTCTATGCTGGGGTGGACTGCAAATGTTACATCATGTCCCCATCACTGTTTTCATTTGTTCAAGGGTTCATGTTAAGAACTGAGCTTTTATCTTTAGTATTTCCCCTCCAACATCTTCTGCAAACACTGCTGTTCAGCTAGTTCGCTAGTTTGGGTTCTCTGTGTCCATGCCTGCAGCTCCTCCTCGCTGTCAAAGTGCTCTGTCCGTTGGTCTGTTCTGTGCTCTCCATCGTCTGTGTCATTTGTAGGAGCTGCAAGTCTGGTTCCTTTTGTCTGCAAGAGTTACCTGCCTGGAGAGCAGGCTAAAAAATAATCTTCCCATACAGTGAAGACATGCATGCCCATCTGAATCCGCTCTCTGACTGTTGCTCATCTTATTCCCCTTGAAATATCTCCACCCTTTTTCTAATTCAAAACTTACCAGTTCAGCATCCTGTGATACTTTCTTATCCATTTAGGTTTGCAGATTTCATAATCAAAAGGCTCTATTCCCTGGTAGGGCCTTTTTCTCAGCCATGAGGACACCTGACAGCAGGCCATGCTGGAGAAACCTGGTTGGAATTCACAACTTCAACATGGGTTTTATCTGCATTCTAGATTATATCCATTAAAATGTCACAAACTTTTGTTTGTTTGCTGGTGGAATACAACTTTACTGAAAAAATAAAATAAAATTTCCCAGCTTTATTTAAAAAGCATATGCACAGTTCATGCTTTAGGAGAGAGGGGTGTCATCGCAATATCTCCAGCTCTTGTCACTGCTGATTCTCACATTAATATTAGTAACTCAAGTTCATGGCACAGGACATTCAGGTACAACTTTGTACAGTTCCTCTTTGTTCCAGTATTTGAGCTTTACAAATGCCCATTCTCCTTCCTGCCCATGCTAGTCACCTTCATGAAGACATTCCTATACATGCCCAAAGAGGCTGCCTCCTGACCCCCCTTGAAATGAGAGATAGGTCTGTGCGCTGTACTGAAAGGGGGGCAGTTCCTACTAAGTTCTTATTTCACTTTGTCACCCAGGCCCCACAGCAGCTCCCCTGGGCCCAGAGAATGCCCACGACCAGGCTGGGCCAAGGAGCCCCACGAGAAATGGGTGCCATGCCCTCCTCTCTATTCTCTTCATTTCCTTCCTCCCTAAAGAGCCCCTCAAATCAAGATAGCACAGAACACCCCATCTAGACCTAGAATGCAGCCCTGGTGCATGTCCCTGTGTGCAGACATGGCTCAAGGCGATCCTCTGCCATCCAGTTCCACCAATAGCCAACTATGAGCTTCACCTCAGACTTAGCAGCTCTCAAACCACTGGGCTCAGCTCTGTATATATCTTTGTCTCTCATAGAGGATTTCTGTTCATGTGAAACAGCAGCATTAAGAAGATTTAATTACTGAGTCTATGTTTGGCCCTGTCCGTGGGGCTTCCTGTGCACCCAAGGAGCCACTCCCTCAGCCTAGGAGTTTCCTTCCAATTAGTGGAGAGCATGATGGGAGCCAATGGGTTAATATATCACATTTTAACAAGGCACTTTCTGACATGATGCCTAGACTTAAAGAAATGATGCTAATAACACTTGGTGGGTTAGCAGGGGAGATAATTTAGGATAGGTGGACCTTCCAGAACCTCCCCAGCTATACTGTGTGAAAGAAATCTAATTATACCTGTATGAATCTCCTAGGTAACTTGCTTCCCCAGAGACATGTGGGACAGCATGGTATAGAGGACAGTCCGCAAATACTTGCTTAGTTCCTTTCAAGATATGTGGTGGGGCTTGGTAACTCAAAGGCTCTTTGCCTTCCAGTAGCCTGCAGTGCAGAGAAGGAGACAGACAGACATAGAGACCACTCTAACAAGCCGTATCACCCTGTGGAGTCCCGCGCTCTGGAGGCAGATGGGGTTCCACTTCTCACTAGGCCTTGCTATCTCTGTGGGCTTGTGCAAGTCCCTGTCTTTGCTCTCAGTATAACCAGCCATAGATGGGGAACAAAAACAGCACCTGTCTTAAAGGGCTGTGATGAGAATTAGTAGGCACCTCTTGTTGCATCATTAGCACTCAGTTGTCTAACATAACAGCTTAGACACTCAACATTGGGGAGAGAGGAATGGGGGCCAGCCAGGCTGTGGCCTGGGAGAGGGATAAGCCACCCACCCTGTGGTCCCGGGCACCAGTGCCTGCAGATGCGGCCTGGGCAGCCACCCACCCACGATCCCCTGCGTCTGTGGCTGGCCAAGGTGAAGCTGGCCCAGGTCCTGGGTGCCGCGGCTGGCCAGAGGGAGGGAAGCCCGGGTCCTGGGTGCCTGTGACTGGCTAGAGGAGGGAATCCTGGGTCCTGGGTGCAGGGTGAGGTAGAGGCAGTTAGGGATGATCAGGTAAACAGAGGAGCAGTTAGCGGTGATCAGGCAGGCAGGCAGAGGTAGTTAGGGGTGATCAGGCAAGCAGGTGAGTGGTTAGAAGCCAGTGGTCCCGGATTGTGAGAGGCAGTTGGACATCTCCCAAAGGGTCCTGGGGATTGGAGAGAGTGCGGGCCAGGCTGAGGACCCTCTCCTCCCCCTGTGCACAAATGTCATGCACCGGATCTCTAGTTGTTATATAAATTGTCATGGGAGTAAAAATGAGGGAGGAATTACTTTGTAAAGTAGTAGGGAAAAGTAATGACATTTGAACCACATGTCAAATGATGCACAGGATTTCTCATGATGGTGAGAAGAGGGTGCCATGCAGAGCGAGGTGATAGCAAGAGCAAGGGCCTTTTGTTTCTGTAATAAAGTGTGCCTGTCATATTTCGTTCAGAGCGCCTGCTGGGCCCTTGCATTGAGTCATTTGCTTTTTCCCGTGTGCATGTCTTCTCTTCTCTTCTGGGTTTTAAATGCAGCACAGTAGAGCAGACAGCAACCTGGGAAGGAAGTTAGATCAGGTCCTAGCTTTGCTGTTCTCTAAGGCATGACCCTAGCTTGTTGAAAGATGTCTATCAGTTAAGAGCATGGTCTTTGGAGTTGACCTGCCTCAACTCTTTCAGTCTCAGTTCCTTTGTCAAGTGACTTTGTCTCTCTGCTCCCAGTTTTTCCATCTGCACAGTGGGGATGATAACACCTCCCTTGGGAGTTGATCTTAGGGATTAATAGGTGATCATATATTCAGTGCTCACAACAGGACCTGGCCTGTGAAGTGTCCTGCCACTTTTAGTGGATATCTGGTTTTTGCACTGGATGCTCCCTCTCCCTGCAAAGCTCTTTCCCAAGACACCCATTTGGCTTGCCCTCTCACCTCCTTCGGGCCTTTGCAGCAGTGACACATTTTCCATGATATCTTACCTGTCTACCCAATTAAAAACTGCAATTCTATTCCCCTCCTGGCACCTGTATCCTCTCTTCCTGCTTTATGTTTCTTCATATATATTTTCCTTATTTGTCTGTTATTGTATGTCTTTCCCAACTAGAGTATAAGCTTCGTGGAGGCAGAGATTTGTGTTTGTTTTGTTTGGTGCCATATCTGATACATAATAGGTCCTCAATAAATGCTTATTGAATGAATGATCAAACTCAGCCTCCTCCAGCCATACTTTCATCTTCTGTAAAATAGAACTATTAGCCTATGTTAGAGTTAGCACAAAATGCCTCTCTATGAATGACAAAGCACTAGATACATAGAAGAGGTAATAATTATCATTTACGGCAAGGATTATGTCATGTTTTCCATTGATACCATACACCTAGAAAAATATTTAGGTATCCATCTACCCACCCTCCCTGTCATCCTTCCTTCCTTCCATCCATCCATTCATTCATCCACCCACCCGCCCACCCACTGACCCATCTATTTACTCACCCATCTATTTCATTCCATCTCATCCTATCCCCCTCCATCTATCTATACATCCAACAAATATTCATTGGAAGTATATTGATTACTTGGCATTGGAATAACATTAATGATTGTTATTAATAGGTAAAATTTCTTGAGAACTTACTACATGCCACACCCTAAGCATTTTTCAAATAATATTTTATTTCAATAGTCATATGAAGTAAGCACTATTATCATATCTCGATGTATAGGTGAAGAAACTAAGGCACCAAGAGGTTAATCTCTACACTTCCTAGGTTACACATCTAGGAAGTGGTAGAGCTTGGTTATAAAAAATTCAAGTTGGGCCGAGACCGGTTTGGCTCAGTGGATAGAGCGTCAGACTGTGGACTGAAGGGTCCTGGGTTTGATTCTGGTCAAGGGCATGTACCTTGGCTGTGGGCACATCCCCAGTAGGGGGCGTGCAAGAGGCAGCTGATCGATGTTTCTCTCTCATCGATGTTTCTGACTTTCTATCCTCTCCCTTCTGCTCTGTAAAAAATCAATAAAATATATATATTAAAAAAAATTCAAGTTGGCTAGCTCCCTCACACTTGCCTTTAGTCCCCCCATTGGACTTTATAGCTTAACAGTAAAGATAGGCATGGATCAAGTAATTATACAAACAGTAGGCATTCAATAAATGTAGTTAATGGATGTGCGCTCTTCGAGTGTTAGTTAAGAATGAGGACTGCTTTTCTGGGGAGAGGGGCAGTTTGTGAAAATTCCTACTCTTGGTGCTCTTTTAAAAATCTTTTGACCTGTTTTTTAATTTAATTTTATTATTTATTTTTTAATCCAATCAGCTGTCAATGGACACTTAGGTGGATTCCATGTCGTGGCTGTTGTGAATAATCCTGCAATGAACGTGGAGTGCATATATCTCTTTGAGATCCCCATTTCAATCTTTTGGATATTTGCCCAGAAGTAGGATTGTTGGATCATAGTTTTATTTGTAATTTTTTGAGGAACCTCCATACTGTTTTTCAAGTGGCTGTACCATTTTACACTCCCACTAATAGTGTAAAGGGTTCCAGTTTCTCCACATCCTCTCCAACCTGATGTCTACAATGGAATATTCTTGAGCCCTAAAAAAGAATGGATTCCTGCCATCTGGAACAAAATGGGTGAACCTGGGAGACATTATGCTAAATGAAGTAAGCTAGTCACAAAAGGACCAATGGCACATAATTCACTTAACTGTGGAATCTAAAGGAGTCAAGCTCATGGAAGTGGAGAGTGGAGGGATGGTTGCCAGGGTCTGAGGGGAGGAGGCAGTGGGGAGTTGCTGTTCAGTGGGCATAAAGTTTCAGTTATGCAAGATGAATAAGTTCTAGAGAGATACACCATTGTGCCTACAGTTAACAATACTACAGAGTACAGTTAAACATTTAGGAGGATAGAGCTAATGTTATGTAGTCTTCTTACCACACACATACGAAAAGAAAACCTCCCTGCCTATAAATGGCTTGGAAACCACTGTGTGGCTCTCTGGGTCTGGCAGAGCCCTGGGAGCTGAGCTAGGCCAGCGGTACTGTGGCCCATGCCCTGCAGCATTGTGCAGGGGCTGCTGGGGAAACAGCCCAGCCCCACAGGGGGCTCACCCTGGCCAGGAGCACACTGCCCCATTCTCTAGTCGCCACCTACTCACCTGTGTTTCTTCCTACCACAAGGCATTTTTCACTCCTCTATAATTACCCAGACTAATTAAATAAATTGATCTGCTGATGTACACTCCACAGTCATTTCTGTGGCGTAATTTAGCTTTAATAGAACCGCTGCTTGAGTGAGAGGAAATGAAAGCCCTGGGTAGAAGTGAATCTTTTAACTTTCAAGGAAAATTATTTTTTAGGGAGTTTTGGTTCCCTACATGTGCATAATGTATGTATTGCTGTCAGAATGAACTGGGAAGCAGCAGCTGTCTGGGAAGGAGAATAATTTAGGAGCTCTTTTGTCATAAGGAACTCAGACTGAGTGTTGACAGGAAGCTCATAACTTTAGAGGCAAATAGGGCATGAAGCATGTTGTTGGCTGTCTGGTGGCCAGAATGTGGGTTCTTTCCTCGGTGAGAATGCCTTGATACATGGCTGTGAGCTCTGGGGGGTATATGGGAAACTTCCTACTCCAGGGATAGAAGATGAGGGGTTCCAGGACCATATGATGGTTCTGGGTGTGGTTTGGGTCCACTATCATCTGGTTCTTATGCTACCTTTGCCATTTGCTAAGTGTGTGTGTCTTCCTACAAGTTACTCTATCCACTGGAACCTCAGCCCCACTTCTGGACAATATATCACCTTGCTAGATTGTGGTTGTGGAATAAATGAGCTCAGTAGACAGAACATGGCATATGTTATAGAAACATTAGCTGCTGTCCATGTGTGTACCCAAAGCCATTTCTCACATACCCGGCATTTATTAAGCAAGCACCAGGGGACAGGACACCCCCAGGGAGGTCTAAGTCTTGTCAGGATGAGTCTCTAAGGGGGCCCTGCTGCCCTGTGTCTGCCCACAATTGGAGTCAGGACCCTGACTGCATCAGTAACATTTTATTGATTGAGTTTACCTTACTGTGTCTAGACACTGCTCCAAGCACTCTTTAGATATAAGTTAAATAAATGATAATGCTTGTTATCTGGAGCCCTGTGTCAGAGCTTTAGCATGCATGATATCATTGCATCTTCTAACCATCCCATAGGGTAGACACATTTATTACATCCCCCTTTAGAGATAAGCAAAGCAAAGCTCAGAGGAGTTAGGTGGTTAGGACCACATGGCTGGGGGAGGGAGAAATTGGGGCTATCCAATACCAGGGTTTGAACCATCTTGTCCAACTGCTGTCAGTGATGAAGCTCAGGGCAGGTCTTAGAGTCACTGGACTTAGGCGTAATAGCTAGATTCAGGTGTTAGGATGATGGTGAAAGATTTTGTTGAAAATGATTGAGCCTTTCCCTTCCATGGAGACTTGAGTGCAATTTACTCTACTCTGATGAACTTAGGAACTGGCAAGAACCTTTAACTAATGTGGCAGGGGAGGAAGTCAGCTGGGACACCTTTATCTCCCAGGCCCCAGGACACTGTTGTGTGACTCATTGCTACTCTTGGTGGCATCGTTGGCATCTTCGAGAACTCAGCCAGGATCATGTTGCCATTATTAGTGTTCTGTCTTCTCCCAACATAGGAATGGTATTGACTGATTTATTTCCCCCTTCTTTAAAAAAAGCACAGGTTTACTGAAGTATACTTTACATACCATAAAATCCACTCACTGAAAGCACACAATTCAATGATTGTTAGTGAATTTACAGAATCGTGTGGGCATTACCATGATCTTATTTTGGAACATTTCCATGAAGATGACCAATAACCACATGAAAAATGCTCAACATCATTAGTCTATTAGAAAAATGCAAGTCAGAAGCACACTGAAGTATCACTACAATGCTATAAGAAGAAGTCGGACAGTAACAAGTGCTGGTCAGGACTGGGAGAAGTTGAAACCCTCATACATTACTGGTGGGAATGTGAAACAGTTCAGTTTCTGTGGAAAACAGTTTGGTGTTTTGAAAAAAGGCTTAGCATGCATTTATCATAGTACTCAGCAATTCCATTCTTAGATATCTTTCTCCTAACTTTTTATCTAAAAAAGTATCAACTCTAGAGAAAAGAAACAAACACAGTACAATGAGTGTCTATATACCTTTCACTGGTTATTAAATATTTCCTCTCATTGGAAATATTTACCTCCTCTCCATATACGCATATATATGCTTCTCACTACACTAAATAGAGAGTAACTAGATATGATGACATTTCATCTTGAACACTTAATCACATATTACCTAAGATCAAGGGTATTCTCCTACACGACTTCAATGTAATTATCACACTCAAGAAATTTACTAATGATGTAGTAGCCTTACTTAATATACATTCCATTTTCAAGTACTAATAATATTCTTTATGGCTGCTTTTAAAACAGTCTAGTATCCAACCAAAGACAATACATTGCATTTAGTTTTCACATTTTATTTATTTATTTATTTAATTTTTAAAATATTTTATTGATTTTTTACAGAGCAGAAGGGAGAAGGATAGAAAGTCAGAAACATCGATGAGAACCATCGATCAGCTGCCTCCTGCACACCCCCTACTGGGGATGTGCCCGCAGCCAAGCTTCATGCCCTTGACCGTAATCAAACCTGGGACCTTTCAGTCGGCAGTCCGACGCTCTATCCACTGAGCCAAACCGGTTTCGGCTAGTTTTCACATTTTAAAGATTCTTTATTTTGGAGAAATTCCCCAGTCTTTGTGTGTATGTGCATGCATGTATATATGGTGAGTGTGTATGTGTGTGTCTGAGTGGGTGGATATATATTTGTGTATTTGTGTGAGTGTGTGTATGTATGCATATGTGTATGCATGTGATGTGTGTATGCATGGTTGAGTGTTTATGTGTGTAGTAGGTGTTTGAATGTGTAGGTGTATATACATGTGTATATATGTATGTGTGTATGCATGAGTTCACATGCATGTATATGCGTGCATGTGTTTGTACATATGTATATGCATGTGTCTGTGTGCATGTTATGCTATCCAAATATGTATTTTTAATTTATTTTATTTTTAAAGTTAAATTTATTGGGGTGACATTGGTCAATATGAACATATAGGTTTCAGGTTACAAGATCTGTATATTACACCATGTGCCCACCACCCAAAAACTTCCCCTGTCACCATATATTAGGACTCTCTTTCCCCCCTACTTCGGTTCTCCATATCCTTAAACAGTTCAGGTCAAATGTTGGCAGGACATCCTTTGGAAGTACAGGATGGATTTCCCTACCACTGCCCCCTCATTAGGTTGGGGTGAGCCATTTTTGGCAGGATTACTGCATAAGTGAAGTTGTGTCCTTCTCAATGCATCATGTCAAGAGGCACGTGATGTCAACATATGCCATCATCAGTGATGTTAAGGAGACGCTTTTTAAATTCACTTTGATGAGAAGAGTCTCTTTCTGCTTGAAACCCAGGCTGGAATCCAACTTCCCACTGAGTGAGGAACAAAATGCTGTGCTACATCCTGTATACTGCTGAGCACCCCCTTGGGACATCCGGGGATTTTGCGCACTCACGCCTGCCCCTTCCTGCCTTGTTACATGACGTGTCAGGGTACTAAGGCAAAAATACAGTCTCTTGCTCTATGAGGGCTGGCATCTGGAGGGAGAAGCTGCCGGAGAGGTAGTTCCGGAACGTAGAGATAAGTGCTGAAGTGGAGGGTGTGTTCAGGTCAACCTTGCCTGCACACTTGGGGGCTGTGTGACCTTGGGCTGGGTGTTTCACCTTGCTGGGCCCCAGTTTTCTTGTGTGCAGTAGAGTTACAGTAGTACCTCTCCCAATAGAGCTGCTGTGCATGTGAGCTGGAAAAGATACTGCCTTTGCCATCCCAAGGCTCCAAGCCTGAAGTCAGCTGAAGCTGGACTTACCCATGGAGACTGGCCAGCTTTGAAGAAATAAGGACATTGCATTCACAGACAGACTTTCTCCTTGATGTAATTGAGAAAATGGAAGGAGAGTTGGAAGGGGACCCTACTAGATTGAATAGTGTCACCCAAATGATAGGTTCAAGTCACAACCTCCAGTACCTAGGAATGTGACTTTATTTAGAAATAAGGTCTTTGTAGATGTAATGAGATAATCTTGGATTTAGGGTGGGCCTTGAATCCAATGATTGGTGTCCTTAGGAAGGAGAGGGAGATTTGAGACGAGAGACACATAGAGAGAAAGGCCATGTGAAGATTGGAGGCAGAGAAAAGCCGCCAAGAAAAACTGCTGCCAGGGTCCTGCTCCTGGCAAACTGGGGATTGATACTGTTGTAGTTAGCTAGTTATTAATAACTAGGAGCCCAGCATGCGATTTAAAATCGTGCGGCACTACTTACCCTCAAGTCGCCAGTCTGTGCCTGCCTTGCTCCCAGGGCTCCTCAGAGGCCACGGCTACTGCCCGTCTGGCCCTGTCTCCCTCTCTGGCCCTTGAAGCAGTCATGGCCGCTGCTGACAGTCATGGCCCTCCCCCAGTGCAAGCACGCTGAGGCCCCTGCTGCCCCGACACCGACGCTGCACGTGCAAACTCCTCCTGTATGTTGGACCTGTTACAGTGTCTCAGTTAATTAGCATATTTCTCTATTATATACACACACACACACACACACACACACACACACACACACACACTAGAGGTCCGGTGCATTAAATTAGTGCATGGGGGGTGTCCTTCAGGCCAGCCTGCACCGTCTCCAATCTGGGACCCATTGAAGAATGTCTAACTGCTTGTTTAGGCCCTATCCTGGGCAGTTGGACGTCCTTCTCACAATCCAGGACTGCTGGCTCCAAACTGCTCACCTGCCTGCCTCCCTGATTGCTTCTAACTGCTTCTGCTTGCTGGCTTGATCACCCCCTAACCACTGCTCTGCCAGCCTAATTGATATCTAATTGCTCCCCTGCCAGCCTGTTTGCCCCCAACTTCCTTCCTCTGCCGGCCTGGTCACTCCTAACTGCCCTCCCCTGTAGGCTTGATCACCCCCAACTGCCCTCCCTTGCAGGCCTGGAACCTCCCAATGGCCCTCCCCTGCTGGCAATCTAGTAGTGGCCATCTTGTGTCCACATGGGGCAGGATCTTTGACCACATAGGGGCAGCCATCTTGTTTGTTGGAGTGATGGTCAATCTGCATATTACTCTTTTATTAGATAGGATAGAGGCCTGGTGCATGGGAGGGGGCCAGCTGGTTTGCCCTGAAGGGTGTCCCGGATCAGGGTGGGGGTTCCCTTGGTGCACGGGGCGGCCTGGGCGAGGGGCCTATGGTGGTTTGCAGGTTGGCCACACCCCCCAGTAACCCAAGTGGAGGTCCTGGGATCTGGGATTAATTTATGTTTTACAATTGAAACTTTGTAGCCTGGAGCAGAGCCAAGCCTTCTGCTTGTTCCGTGGCAACAGCCATTTCTGTTTGGGTTTATTGAAATTCTATAGTTGAAACTTTGTAGCCTAGAATGGAGACCGAGGCACTAGGGCTGCAGAAGCTTGGCTTCCTCCAGCACCTGGGCAACCCTAGCGTCTCCTCTCTCCAGCTATATGGCTGCTGCCATTTCTGTTGGATTTATGTATCTTCTATAATTGAAACTTTATAGCATTGAGTGGAGGCCTAGGCCAGCAAGGGCAGGCAGAAAGCTTGGCTTCCTCCATTGCCGGGGAAACCCAAGCCTCCCTCCTGCTCTCAGTGGCCACAGCCATCTTGGTTGGGGTTTATTTGCTCCTGATTGGCTGGTGGGCATGGCTTGTGGGTGTATCAAAGGTATGGTAAATTTGCGTGTTACTCTTTTATTAGATAGAGCAAAGGGAAGGAGGTTAGGACTTCAACACATGGATTCTTATTTTTTTATTTTTTGGTGGGGATGCAATTCAACCCATAACAGGTCTTAAGTAAATAGTTTCCTCTATGGTCTTCTGTTTCCTCACTTATAAAGTGGGGATGCTGGAATGAATGATTTCTAAGGGACTTTCCAGTGCTCCCACTTGATGTTAGTTGCTGATTCTTTTTCTCTGTTCTCACTCCAGAGTCTTTGTTCCAGTGGGAAAGCAACCTAAAAATAAATTTACATTAAGGTTTAGTAAGATGGTCTCTCATGGGCACCTGCTTGTTTAAAGACTATAAGGATGGAGTAATCATTGGCCTGCAGACCAGATTGCTGCTTTGGGGGCAGAGGCAATTGTGGACGTTGCTCTGTTGCCTCCTAATCATCCTCCACCTGCAGCATCTTCTCCCTCTGTAGAAACACTAGATGGGGAGGGCTCGCCTGGCCAGCTCTGTGCACTGCTGACCTGCTGTGTAAAGGCCAGAGGGTGAGGGATAATTAGAGGATGGCTCCTTCTGAGATCAGTGCTGGGGCCTCTCAGCTCAGGAGCATGTCAGCACCAGGTAGCTCTTTGTTTTTTATGTTCTGTATCTTGAGACTGAATGTGCAAGCATTTTCCTGTGGGAGCACAGGCGCTGGGCTGGCTACTTGCCAGGAGGCTTCCTGGGGGGCATACACAAGTCTCCCACCTGCACAGGTACTGGAAGAGACTGCACCCCACTTTCTTGCAGTGATAAGCTTTGTGCTATTACGGGTTGAGTTAGTTAAAAAGTCTGGGTGTGTGCCCACACTCCCTCCAGATTGGTGTCTAAGTTAGAATCTTTGGTTGCAACAAAAGAAACTCCTGTGACTAGGGTAAATAAGAAGAGGGGCTTGTTAGAAGGACATGGATAAACTCACAGGGTTCAATGAAGGCTGGACAACTAGACAGCTCCAGGGGGGTCTCAACAGCTGCCATTGCCCTCCAGTGTTGTCTGGATCATTGATGGAATCATTGAAAGCCACAGCATCTTGCAACTCTGCTGTTCTAACTCAGTGCAGGGAAGAGTGTGATGACAAAGTTTGTATCATGTGCCTATTCCTCGAACAGTTCAAGCACCTCAGGAGGAAGGTCTAGTGGTAAAAGCGTCAGAGCCGCCTTTGGCTTCTATGGTGAGGAGGGATGCACCCTGACTGGTGTATACACCAGGAATGTGCACAGTGCGGGGGCAGGGAGGGACGATGGCAACCCTAGAAAGGCTGAACGCTAACGCAGAGCACTTACTGCCTGTGGGCCACTCTATATCCATGGGCTCATTTAACCTCCACACCAATGCTGCCGTTCTGTTATCTTCAGGTTTAGAGATTTAGAGGAAACAGAGGCTCTGGAGAGGTTAAGTGTCTTACCCAAGACCATCCCCTGGGGTAAAGGCAGAGTCAGGATTTGAACCCAAGTCTGTTTGGGTCCAGCGTTATGTGCTCCTGTCTTCTGATGTGGCCAGTGTGCTCTGTATGGTGAGAGGAAAAGCTGTAAACTTGAGTACAGTTGCTGTCCAGGGATCCAAGCAGCTTTTGGCCCCAGAAATAGGTGAAAGAGTGGGCCAACTGGGTAATTGCCCAGAGGACCAGATTATGAAGGAGCTGCGGGGGGATTTATTAGAAGGAAACAGCTTTGTTCTTTTGACCATCATTTTAGGCTCATGTGAAGGTAAATGGTTGCTGAACTCTCCATTGAGCAGTCTGGTCCCAGTTACCTCCAGGGCTTTTCTGTTCTGTGCCAGGTTGTTTCCTTGCTTGGTCCACCACAGGTGAGCCACACTCAGGTGAGCCTGCATGTCCTACATGAAGCCTGGGAGGCCACTGAGGCATAGAGAAGGCACTTCTGGGGCTGCAGAGTGAGGCCTCTACACCACACAGTTCACAGGTGATCACAGAAATCAGCAGTGCATTCCGAGAACAGTTTCAACAGCAGGGGGATAATGCCAAAGTAGCACTTCATCCACAGAGCTAGTAAAGACTTAACCATGATTAATGTCTCATTTAATGAACATCTACTATGTGCCAGGTGCATTGCATAAGTTAATTTTGCTCTCTCCTCCCTGGCTTCAGTCACAAGAGCCTTCTTTCAGTCCCTTAAAAGTGCCATGGCCCTAGCCATCAGTGGATGGAATGTTGGCCCTGGACTGAAGGGTCTAGGGTTTGATTTCAGTCAAGGGCACATACCTAGTTTGCAGGCTCCATCCCAGTCCTGGTTGGGGGTGCAGGTGGGAGGTAACCAAGCGATGCATCTCTCTCACATGAGTGTTTCTCTCTCTCTGTCTCTCCCTCTCCTTTCCACTTTCTTCAAAAAATCAATTTAAAAGTATCCTCCTATGAGGATTAACAGCAACAATAAAAATGCCATGGAACTCAGGGCTCCCACTTAGGCTCTCTCCTCTGCCATCTGGAGAACTCCTCACCCTCAGGGCTCAGCTGACCTCACCCTCAGGGCTCAGCTGATCTGAGCCTTCCTAACCCTCAAGACTGGGCAGCACCTTGTATTGCAGAACTGTTGTTGTTCTTGTACAAAATAGGAAGTTACTTGTGCAGTTATTTGCTCATCTATCTCCCTCCCAGATCTGTGTCCTTGGGGCAGGGACCCTGCCTGTGTAATGGTTACTTCATCAGGACCAGAAGAGGCAGGCATGTCTGCCCTGGAATACCAGGGGCTCCCAGCTACTTCATTTCTGGGTTGCTTGGATGACTCCATCCACTCATCTTTCTGCTGATATATTTGCCCTGGTGAACCATCCATGCCAACAGAGCTCCCTGAATCAAAGCTCCCAGACTTCCCCTTGTCATTCTGGCCCAGAGCTTCATCTAGAGAGCCCACAACTGAATTACAATTGAATTGTCAGTTTTTCGAAGAGGAGGGAAAACCAAACCCCAGCAGGTAGTTGTTCTTCCCTCCCTCAGGAATTCCCCACTTGGGGCACCAGAACCAGAAACCAGCAGCCAGATCCCTTTAATTAGGAAAGCGTTGGAGGATGTTGTGGAAAATGTCACTGCTCAGGGTGCCCAGAACTTCATTAATTTTTAAGTTTCCTTCACATTTATTTGGGACAGCTCACTCTAGCAGTTCCAGCCAAGTGCTAAGTTTTAACTTGGGTTTGTGCTGGTTTGAGACGTGCCTCTTGAGGGAACAGGAGCGCACAGAACTCAGGTCTAGCTATTTCCTCCCCTCTCTTGACAACTTAGAAGTTATTGTGCAACTGTCACTCATTTTCTAGAAAAATAAACCAGCCACCGATCGCTTGGCAACACTTAAGAAATACTCCGACTCCAATTAGAGGTTGCCAATGGCAAGTATGGCCTTGGCCAAGGAACCAGCTCCTTTGGCTGCTAGTGCCAATGGTCTGCCAATAGAACCAGCCCTTTATGTTCCCCGAAAGGTTTTGCTCCACACGACGGTAATTGCTTTGTGTAAAAATATCTCCTCAACAAATGCTTGAAATTCTGCTCTTTTGAGCTCATTCCTTTGTGCCAAGCATTCAGGTTCTCCAGGCATCACTGGGAACCTTGAGTCCCCACCTCTCTTTAGGAAGCCCCAACTGGCTAATAAAGAGCTATGAAGCTTGAGCCCATTCTGTGCCAGAATCCTCACCAAAAACCTTATGAGGTAGGTATTGCTTTTCAGATTTGGAGTGGAGGTCTAGATATGGGAATTAACTTGTTCACACAACTAGTCAGTGGCAGGGTTGGGATTTGAACCTGGTCTGTTAAGTGTCCCTGCCTGAGCTCCTTCTGTTATCCACAGTGACCGATGGAGTGGCACAAGAAGCTGGGGAGAGGACAAGGAGGAAGAAACCTCCTTTGGATTGTCTTAATTTGAGTTCCTCCCAAAGTAGACTTTGAGATGAGGATTTGAATAGAAGAGTTTATTTGGGGTGATCCCACGATAAAGGGCTGGAAGAGAGAGACAGAAGAAAGGAAGCCAATGAAGGGTGGGTCAGTGCACAGCTTACTGTGGTGGGCAACCAGTGTTCCATCCAGAATACCTCTAGGAGTCTTCCCATCTGAGGTCCATGGTTTCATCTCTCACTGGTTGAGTGTCCCTCTAGGGGGGTGTCACTCTCGGAAGCCCTCATCCTGCCCAGAACATGGCTCAGCAGGCTCCTGTGGCTGGGGGATGCTCCTAGGTAGAGAGACGCAGGTGCCTGGGGAGAGATCCATCAGTGTGGGTGGAGCTGCCCCCTGAAGGTGCCAGTGACCACCCAAGGTATGGACTCCAAGTGAATCTGCTATGTGGACAATAAGGAAGAAAGAACTGGCATGATATCAATAATGTCTTTAGAATATTAGATTCTTACAACTGTTTCCCAACTTGTAATATTTTGTCTTACTCATACTAGAAATAATAACAGCCCTAGCTATGATTTATTAAGTGTTTGCTCTATGCCAAACATTGTGCTCAATACTACATATATATAATTTAATTCTCACAACCACCCCAAGAGCTAGAGACCATTATTATCTTGATGCTGCAGGTGAGCAAGGTCTCGCATCTGGAAAGCGACAGAATAGGGTCTCAGACCTGGATCTGTTTGTTTCCACAGTTGCAATACTTAACCTCAAAGCTGGTAAGGTTTAGACCAATCTTTGAAACAAGAGGTTTTTCCATTTGCTCTTTGATGGAATACTGGACAATGGAAGACCGACACTTCACCCATTTGACCTTGAATTATCAGGAGTTCCCATTTTTTTATTCTAATGAGATGTTATGGATTCCAACAGGGATCCCTCTAAGCAAGCAGGTCCCACTTTTCTGTGACAAAGGTGGCCAGAGTCAGAGAGACCCACATAAGCTCCAACTAGTAACAAATCAGGTCAGACCATTAAATTGGTCATAAACATGTGATAAATGCTAATTCTTTGGTCTCATATCCAACCTCTGGGAGCTATCTGTTTGAATGTCTGCATGATGTTTCAAACTGCTAATGTGAGTATCTGGAATCATTAGAGAAACACGAGGCTTGAGAAGTTTTCACAATAACTTTCTTTGCCCTGTGACTGCATTTTTATCATTCAGTTCTGTTCTTGTAGAAAGGAAAACCTCCCAATTTCTTCTCCTTGGTTTTGCAGTATTAATGCTGATAAGAATAGCTTTGCAATGCCGAGGCATCTGAGGGATGTGGGTTTGCCTCCCCCTCTTCCCTTGTTTGTTTTTCTTGAGTAAAGAGCAATAAAGAAAATAGCCTACCTTTTCAGCAAGGGGAAATAACATCTGTTTAGAGGAACTTTAGATGAAAGTATGCTTGTTTCATATTGGGTAATCTAATTTAGTAACTCTCGCTTAGCTTTTATTTCCAATGATTTAATAAGCTGCGGTACATGGCTTTTAAAAAATTTCACCAGCAGTTATGTGCATTTTCTGAACTCTGTTTAAGAAATAAAACCTTGGGTTGGGGAAGGGGGGAGGAGGCTGGGTGCAAAAAAAAAAAAAAAAAAAAAAAAAAAAGAGACAACTCCCCAAATGTATCCTATGAATAACTGGCTCTTACCAAGGGCAGAAAGAGATGGTTCCACGGTGACCTCTATAAGCAAGACCTCTTAGCTTTGATTCATTTCCTTTAAATCTAACCCAGGGTCTCCTGAGATCTCTTTGTCCATTCCTAGACATCCAAGCACACACTCTCTTGTCAAGTAAGGCCATCTCTTGCCAATGCACCTCAGTTTTTACATAATATAGGCAAGTAGGGTATCCTTGGCTTCTTCCCTCAGTTTTTACTGCTGTAACTTCAGCCCTTTTTTTTCTTGCATCATTCTCAAGAGCACTGAAGAACAGAAGAACAGAGGGCTTTCTTTACATTTTTAAAAACATTTTCATTGATATTCCAGCTTTTATTCTCAGAAAGTTAGGACCGTTGGAATAACCAGGGACAGGCAGCTGACAGATAAATGGGCCTCTTTGATCATTAGCATTTTCAGAGGACCGACTTTGTGCCAGGCACTGCACGGAAGTGCCTTCATGCAAGGCCTCTTTTTTTTTTAAAATAAATTTTATTTTTCGATTGTAGTTGAAGTATGATATTATATTAGGTTCAGGTGTCTAACATAGTGATTAGACATTTATAGACACTCACAAAGTAATCGCCCTAATAAGTCTAGTACCACCTGACACCATACATAGTTATTATAATATTATTGACTATATTTCCTATGCTGTACTTTATATCCCCATGATTAATTTCATAACTGGCAATTTGTACTTCGGAATCCCTTCACCATTTTCACCCATCTCCCTAACAACCCCCCTTCATTTGGCAACCATCAAAATATTATCTGTATCTAAGAGTTTGTTTCTGTTTTGTTTGTTCATTTGTTTTGTATTTTAGATTCCACGTATAAGTGAAATCATATGGCATTTGCCTTTCTCTGCCTGACTTATTTCACTTAGTGTACTACCTTCTATGTCCATCCATGTTGTCATAAATGGCAAGATTTCTTAAAATTATTATTTTTTAAATTCTCACCTGAGAATATGTTTTTTAAATTGATTTTTTAAGAGAGAGATGAATGAGAGTGAGTGGGCGCCTGAGAGAGGACATTGATATGAGAGAGAAACATTAGTTGTTTGTTTCTCATATGGGCCCCAACCAAGATTCAAACCTGCAACCTCAGTATGTGCCCTGGCCAGGTGTAGGGAAGCATGGGACTTGGTTGGAATATCTGTAAGGAGGATCCTCTGAAATGTCAGGGACTTCTGAGGGGACCTTGCCAAAGGCAGCAGTTCCTACCTTGACTTTTCCAAACAAGTCCAAGCCCCTAGGTGTTTTACTGGAATCTCCATATTTAGTCTTTAAAGACCTGACCTTGTAGAAGCATGTGCTTTCTGAAGGATACTTAACCCTGCTGATTGTATCTAGAGGTTAATTTTAGTTCAAACTGCTGTAATAATAAAAAGCAAATGAGGCAAGCAATCAGAGCTGTTTTAGTTGGTAAAGCTAAACAGCCCCTCAGCCTTCTCTTTCACAGAAACATGTGACAGGGTAATCTGTTCATCCATTGCTCAGGGTCTGCTGGTCAGCCCTGGCAACCAGGAATGTAACTTGCAACCTTTTGGTCTATGGGATGATGTTCTAACCAACTGAGCCACCTGGCCAGGATAGTTTTCAATTTCTTGCTCTCTCTATCTCTTCTTCTTCTGGTACCCCTAATGAGATGAATGTTGGTACTCCTGAAGTTTTCCTGAGGCCCCTTAAATTATCCTCACTTTTTGGATTAGCTTTTCTTTTTGCTGATCTTCCAAATCACTAACTAGATTCTCTTTTTCATCCAATCTAATGTTGATTCCTTCTGATGCATTCTTCATTTCAGTTATTGTATTCTTCATTTCTGACTGGGTCTTTTTTATGTTTTCTATCTCCATTTTTAAATTTTTTTAAAAAAAATCTTTGTTAAAATTCTTTCTGAGTTTGTTTACTCTTCCCCTAAGTTCACTGAGCATCCTTACAACCAGTGTTTTGAACTCTACCTCTGGTAGATTTCTTGTCTCCATTTTACTTAGTCCTTTTTTTTGGAGTTTTATTCTGCTTTTTCATTTGAGACATGTTTCTTTCTTTTCTCCTCATTTTAGTTGCCTGCCCTCTGCCCTCCTCGTGTTTGTTTCTATGTATTAGAATGAGGTATGTCTCCTGATCTTGGTAGAGTGGCTTTATGTAGTAGGTGGAATACTACACAGTGGCACAGTCTTCCTGATCATCTGAGTTGTGTGCTCCAGGTATGTCCTTTGTGTGGGGTGAGTGTGCCTTTCCTGCTGTATTTGAGCCTTGATTGTTGTTGGTGCCTCAAGGGGAGGGATTGAGCCTGAGGCTGACTGACTGTGAGGAGCTTTTGTACAGGGGCTGACCTCATTGAGCAGGATTTGTTTTAGTGGAGTAGTGGTGCATGCTGAGTCTTCTCTTTGGGTGTGTCACTTCTGCAAATGATTGGGTAGGTCTGAAGTTGACCACTGGGTGTGTTGGTTCTGGGGCCTCTTGAGAGGGACTCTGATGCAGGTCATGGTCAGTCACTTTCTGTGCCTGGCCCAGGGCCACCTGGTGTGAGCTACAAAGTGATCTGCAGATGGTTTCCACTTAGACTGGGCTTAGAGGTACTTGGGAGAGACTATGCTTTGAACTGAGCATGTTTGCTACCAGTAGTGGGTTTGGGGATGCTTAGCAAGAAGTATGGGCCACACTGTAACTAGATACTGCTTGTTTGGGGTTTGTGAACTTTTTAGATATTTTAGGAAAGTCCACAGCAAGAATCAAGACAGGCCATTTCTATTGAAAAGCTGCTGGAAGCAGCTTGGGTGGGCTCAAAGTTGGGTGGGTGGGGTCTCAGAGAATTGTCATGGTGGGGGAATGGTATTAGCCAGGTTAATTAGTCAGATGTGGTGCTCTCCTGGACCTGCCAGCCAACTGGGTCAGGGTAGGGCTCAATGGAGGACAATGGTGCCCTGATATTGGACAATTCAGTTCCTCCCTCTATGACCCGAGTGCTTTTGAGCTTCTGCCCCAGTGCTGGAGCTCAGAGTGAGTGAGTCTAAGCCCTTGTGTGGCCCCTTTAAGAGGAACACCTGGGACTCCAGCAGCCCTCTGTCTCCTTCAGCCACAATCCCTACTGGTTTTCACAGCCAGAGTTAGGAGGACTTCTCTTCCTGGCACTGGAACCCTGAGCCAGGGAGCCTGGTGTGGGCCTGGGACCCCTCTCACCACTGTACCTGAGATATCCCTCCCGTTTCTTAACCACCACACTGTGGGTGAAGGGCCTTCCCATTTTACATTTCTGCCCTTCTGTCAGCCTCAGTGTGGCTTCTCCTGTATATTCCCAGTTACAGGATTTCTGTTCAGCTAGTCCTCAGGGATTTCAAGAGGAGTATTCTGCAGTTTAGTTGTAATTTTACAGTGGTCATGGGAGGAGGCAAACACAGCCTTCACTTACTCAGCCTTTCTGACCAGAAGTCGGGCATGTGTGGTCTTTTAAAGCCGTGGGTACTCTCTATAGTGTGTGCTCCGATTCTCCCATTCTACAAGAAAGGAAGCTGAGAAACATTGATGTGAGAGGGACACACTGACTGGTTGCCTCCTACAGGCACCCCAACTGGGGCCAGAGATCGAACCTGCAATCGAGGTACATGCCCTTGACCAGGAATTGAATCTATGACTCTTTGTTTTGTGTGCTAATGCTCTAACCACTGAGCACCGGCCAGGGCTTGTCATACATTTAGAAAGTACTGATGCTGAGAATCCATGCTTCTAAACACCAGGCAAGCTGTCTTCCCCAGTAAGCTGGGTGAACTTTCTGGATCTTTTAAAAGAACTACAGGTATGTTCAGAGCTCACCTACTTTCAAAGGTGAGTCTTAGCACACTGCATCTGGTTGAAGTCATCCTTTTCCTTTGCTTATATCTTATTTGCTCTTCTAATTAGGAAAGTTGGTCCTGTTCACAGTAGCTCATTTTAAATAACAAAATATGGATGACTGAGAATGTGGGAAAAGCACCCAGATGGGATCACAGGGGAGCAGCTTGGAATGGCTTCCTATCCGCGTGGGCCTAGACTTGGATGTGGTTTCATCCTCTGGGCTTCTTTTCATGCATTCATTTAGTTTCTGAGTACCTGCTATGTGCTGGGCACTGTTCTGTGTGATAGAGAGATAGCTGGGAGCACAATGGGTAGAAATGCCTGCTTTTGTGGGCTTTCAGCCTGTTCTTGGAGCTCCTGAGCACATTCCTGTCCACTCTGGGATCTGGCCTCCCTGAGCCCCATGGATCACACTCTACCCTCACGTCTGTGGAACTGAGTGACGGGTCACATGCATTGTCTCCAGTCAGCACAGCACAGCAATGGAGAACCACACCTGCAACAGGCTGAGACCCTGAGCATGAGGTCAAGACAGAGCTTTCGAAGGTTTTTGTTTCCTTTTCCGCTCTTTGGTTATTCAAATATTTGAATATCTGTGGATGCCATTAACTAGGAGAGGATACTGCCTGGGGCAGAGAGGGGTAATTGATCCCCTAATCAATCCCCAGCTTCTTATCAACAGTCCTCCCATCCAATTTTATGGGTACATGGCTCCCCATGATCAAGACTATATTACCTGCTGTTATATGCTGAATTGTGTCCCTTCTCCCCTTCAATCCACACATGGAAGCCCTACCTCAGAATGTGACTGGATTTGGAGATGGGGTCTTTAAAGAGATGATTAAGATAAACTGAGGCTGCTGGGGTGGTATCCTCATAGAAGAGAAAACTTGGACAAGAAGAGACACAAGGATGCACGCGCAGTGGAAAGGTCATATGAGGACAGAGAAGGTGACTACCTACAAGCTAAGAAGAGAGGACTAAAAAAGAAACCATTCCTGCCAACACCTTGATCTAGGATTTCCAGCCTCCAGTACGTGAAGAAGTAAATTTTTGTTGTTTAAGCTTCCAGACTGTGGTATTTTGTTGTGGCATCCCTAGAGAATGAATATATGCCTCTCTTGCAGCTAGGTATGGTCATGCACTAAGTTCTACTGGAAGCGATGTAAGCAGGGAAGCATGTGCAGGTCTTGGATGGTTTCCATGGGGAGAGTGGGCTAGCCCTTCTCCATTTGCCATATTCTCTGATAAAAGGGAGACTTAGTACTGAGCCATTTTGGCCAGGTGTCAAGGGGGTGGTCAGGATCTGTGGGGAGGAGCTGGGCTCCTGTGCCACATCCTCTCCACCAGGCTGTATGCCCAGGTTCTTATGTGAAAGAGAAAGAAACTTCTATGCTATTTAATCCAGCTTCTTCTATCCCCTTCATTGTAAATGGGAGTTCACTGCAGGTTGGTGAGATGGGAGGTTTCTCTCCAGGAAAGCTTTTTCCTACCTGGAACATGGTGGCGGCCTTTCTCCCAGCATATTTTTAATGGAATCAACAGCAAGTGGATCGGTTGTAGAAGAGAACGCTTCTGTCAAGATAAGGCTTCATGAAAGCAAAGGGGGTGGGACATGGGTGCTGACTTGAGACATTTCCTTTTAGGATAATGGGGTCTAACATGTCCTGAGATGAAACACTTTTGAAGACATGTTAAATGGACTTTGGAGTGGGTTTGGCCAATATTTGATTTGAGGGCTCATTGGCAGCAGCTAGGGCCAGCTGGAATGATACTCTGGGTCATGGGTTCTGTGGGCTAACTGTAATAAATTGAAGAGTCTTATATCAGTTTTTCCTGAGCCTATCCACATACATCAACCAGGTAGGAGCCATCTTTAATACCAGCCACCATCTCTGCCCTAAAAGATGCTGGTGGTAGTGGGGAGTGAGATCTGTTTATTGGGTGTGTAAATAAAAGAGAGAAGATCAACATGGCTCAGTCTCCAAGACTCTGATGGCTCTACCTGTGGACCACATTTCTGTGTGCGATGGAGGTGATGTAACAGTGGAGGTGACGCCTACACCATTCTGTGCCTCCACTGTCCCATTCTGGGCAGAGAGGGGAGTAGGGCTCAGATCTTTTGGCTATGGGGTCACTCAGAATAGAATGGGCTTCTCATGGAGTCGTGTCTCTCAAGGCTGTTGTGTATCCATCTGATAGGTTTCCTTTTAGATCTAGGTCAACTCTCCTTAACTAAACCACTTTACCTCACAGAGAGGCAAGACAGGTAAATAAGAGCATTTCTTGACTGGGTCCTGTTGACCTGCAGGATACCTTTTCAAGACAGTGTACTTTTGAGTCCACACACACACACTATTTAAACTCTGTGTATTTGTATGATTTTGGATTCTATTAGTATGATTTTGGCTTCTTCCCAAAGGTGGGGAGAAGAACCACCAGTAGAGGACATTTCCAGGCACAGATCTATCCCTGTCTTACCTTTTCCACTTCAACTTTCAAATTTTTTTTGGAGTTTAAAGAAATATCTTCCATGTCTTTAAAAAAATATATTTTATTGATATTTTACAGAGAGGAAGGGAGAAGGAGACAGAGTTAGAAACATCGATGAGAGAGAAACATTGATCAGCTGCCTCCAGCACTCCCCCACTGGGGATGTGCCCGCAACCAAGGTACATGCCTTTGACCAGAATTGAACCTAGGACCCTTCAGTCAGCAGGTCGATGCTCTATCCACCGAGCCAAACCAGTTTCTGCTATCTTCCATGTCTTAATACCATCCCTTCCCACTTCTGAAATGTGTGGGGCCTCTATGGGGCAGTTGGGGGATTGGATGGAATTGGGAGGAAGCTGAGGAAGAGTTTGTCTTAGCAAAAGCACCATTCTGTGAGACTCCCAGCTTTGATATAACTTATGAGAGTCCATTTTTGTGGTTTCAAGGGATGACGTTATGTGCAGTTTACTAGTTCAGAGAGACATATACACACAACTTTAGATGTATAGTGCCCAATGCCATCTCTCTATATAAAAAGCTAATATGCTCAGCGTCCATCCAGGTAATGATGTCATGTAGCAATGCCAAGCCTCCTCTCTCTAGTGACTAGCCTCCTTGGAGTTTCTTCAGCCCAGAAACACGACTTGCTTTATAGCCAGGTGCAAACATTTTACACTTTAACCAAATGTCTGTGAAGCCTTTTCCCATGCCTCAACTCATTTGATCCTCACAGAAGTCCTGGAGTAGGTAGATAGGAGACACAGTGGAATCCTATTTTCTCTTCATTAGCAGGAAAATGGAGATTTAGAAAGCTTAGAAACTTGATCTGACCGAAAAGAACTAAGAAATGGTAGACCTAAAAATGACTTCAGGTTTTTTCACTGTGCAGAATATAGTCAAACACTGCTGCAGTTAAATATTTTACCCTTTGTTCTCCCTGTGTGATCTATAATAATAATCTGTTTCATGTTGATATTTACTACTGTGTTGCTGACAATTACCTGAAAGAGAAGTTGGGGTGCTTCACTGGGCTGGAGAAAGTTTAGCTAAATCAGAAAGCAGGTCTAATTAAGCACATTTATTCCAAATCTATAAAAGGCTAAGTTGACTGGCACATGCACAATACACATAAAGCTCTCGCTGGCACCATTCGCATGCATGTGGTTTGATCTGTCATTGTCAATCATGAATTTGGTTGACAATTCTATTATATAGAGAAAGGGCAAATAGTGATATTAAAATATTTCTTCTAATTAATTTCCTTTCAATGTGCACAAATTCATTCACTGGCCCTCTAGTATATGATATGGAGATAAAGAGGCCTGGAGATTGAGCTATCAGCTCCCCTTGGGGAGAGCAGGGAAGGCTTCTTGGAGGAGATGGCCTTTGAGTTTGTCCTTGGAGAAGGTAGCCTTTGAGTTTGAGGACAGTGTTTGGATGTACAAAGACTGTTAGAAGGAATTCCAGGAGGAGGAAGCCATGTGAGCAAAGATACAAGCGCAGGGAAGATTAGGGGATGTATGAGGAACAGTGGGAACATTTATAACTGCATAAGACAAAAGGGTATGTGAAAGGGTGGTGGGAAGCCAAATTGAACAGATGAGTGGGGTTCAGGCTAAAGGATTTTGAATGCTGGAGGAATAAGCTGGTATTTACTTTAGAAGGGAAAGGGGAGTTTCTGAACACGTTTTAACACCAGGGTGGTAAGAACTGGATTTTAGAAGGTGTGATTTATCAGTACTGTGTGGGAGACCGGGGCTTGGCATCTACAGTCTGCTTTTCAGATCCCGCCGACTGCCTGTGTTTATCTATGCTTGGTGTGAGAGCAAAGAACTCTTACATTTTTAAAAAGTTTAATAAAAAAAAAAACAAGAGGAGATTAATACTTCATGACATGTGAAAATTATACAAAATTCAAAATTTGGTTCCCATAAATGAAGCTTTGAATTCTGCCAATAAAAGTTTATAAAAATGTGTTTTCTCTCTTGTTATACAAGCACCTATGTAATACCCATAAAACCTGAAATATTTACTAGCTGTCCTTTCTAGAAGTTTGTGAATTACCAGGATAGGTGATAGGGAAGAGAGCTAGTGGGTTAGGAATTTCAGAAGGGTGGCTGTGCTGAGACACCTGGGCAGTAGTTCCCAATCTGAGTCCTGTGTGGAAACATATTAAGGGGGGAAAAAGGATTTTGTAGTCATGTGTGTTTGCTAACTGCTGGGTTACATAGAATTAAATAGATCTCATTACAGGACTTCTCAGAGCCTTTACCATGTTAATGTTCATTGTGACTCTCTCAGAAGGGCATATGACATGCAGTATTTCCCAAAGTCAATTGACTATTGAACCCCCTCCCTTTCTGGGGACCAGTGTTCTTAGGAACCCACTTTGAGAAATGTTGGTCTAGGGACGGGGAGTGAAGAGGAAAAAAGAGTGAAAAGGAAGGTGTGGATATAGTTGAGGAGTGTGGAGGATAGATCTCCAGGATTTGTAGGGGAGAAAGAAGTCAAGAAGGACCCCAAGGCTCATCCTGAGATTCTGGGGCTACTGACAGTAACAGTGATTGGGTGGGAGAGGGAGGGGAAGAGGGTGAGGAGGAGAGGACTGTGTGAGGCATGTCTGCAGAGGCGCCTGGCCTCTCTCCTCATCTGTAAATGGGGTGACAAAAATTACCAACATTCAGTGAGGACTAAAAATAAGATAGCACATGCGAAGTGTTTAACACAGCCTGGCAAATACTGACACTATAACATCCAATATTTATTAAGCACCAGCCACGTGCCAGGCACTCTGCCAGAGGGTGGCAAACTTTTCCTCTAAAGGCCCAGACAGTAAATATTTTTGGCTTTGAGTGCCAGAGGGTCTCAGTTGTAGCTACTCAAGTCTGACATTGTTACTTGGAGGCAACCACAGAAGGTCTGAACCCAGTGGCATGGCTATTCCTAGAAAACCTTATTTACAGAAGAGTCAGTGGCTGGATGGGTCGGCAGCCAGAGCTCGCCCACCCTGCACTATGCTGAGCGCTTTAATGTGCTTGTGTTGAACTTATTCAGTGCTTTCAACTGCCCTTGGGGTAGACCTTTCTTTGTTGGCCTTTTTTGAGATAGTTGGTAACTTGTCCATGTTCAGAGCTGGTGAGGGGTGGAGGCAGCATTGGAGCCCAGGCAAGTTGATCCTCAGAGCATGTTCTTAACTCATGCGCTACGCTGCTCAAAATCTTACCCACTGTTGCTGCTGTTATTTCTGGCAGGAACTCATGACCTGCCTGGCTATCCAGCTTGCTGCCTTTTTCAGGAAAGGGCATGTAGAGGATGGGGCAGTGGGCAGGCCATCCACCTTAATGAGGATTGTTGGAGAGGAGTTATGGATGGGGAGCCGGGAAATGCAGGCAGGGCAGGGCTAGGAGAATTGGGAAGGCAAAGGGAGAAGGAAAGGATGTGCCTCAGAGCAAATGCTGCAGAATTGCATTGCCAGCAGGACTAGGATTTCTAAGACAGCAGGGATTTGCTGGTTGGGGTCTCCGGTTGGGGCCGATGCTGCAGGTGCCTCATTGTTATCCCCTTGGTACTCACCACTGTTGCCCGTTCTAATGCGGTCCTTTGGCAGCACCCAGGACTCAACCAGGGGGCCTTCTTTCATTGCAAGCCCAGGCAGACAGAGGTGTCAGGGGTAATGTGCCTGCAGCAGCCCTCAGACAGTCAGGGGGCTATGTAACTCGGAAGCATGTTCTACATTCTCTCCTTGCATTCCCCCTGGTTGAGCCCTAGTTGCCCACATTGGTAGCCTGCTTGATGACTCACCCTATATTGGCTCCCTTTCCTTCCCTGACTCCATTTTCCTTGCCAGGATCTCCTCCGAAATAAACTGCCTGCACTTGGGCCTTTGTCTTAGGTCTACTGCTAGGCCAGCCCAACCTAGGGAACCACTAATCATCCAGGGAGCAGGTCAGTAAAGAGGCCAGGAGTCAACCACTCCATTATGCAGTTACAAATATTAATTGAGAACCTACTGCCCCTGCCAGGCATGGGAAGAGGGCCTGGGGATATGAGCAAGAACAAACCACAGGGCTCCTGCCTTTGCTGAGCTAACGTTCTGGGAACACAGACCAGTGGTTGTGATGGAGACGTACACAGCACATCCATGATTTAGCTACAAGGAGTAAAGTGCCCAAAGAAAGCTGCAGAGTGCTGAGGGAGGGGGATGCCTGGGTTGAATGCAAACAGAGAGGGGGCTGTAAATGGTGGGGTCTCTCCAGCCCCACCCCAGCCCCAGGCAGGGCTTGCATTCCTTGAGTGGGGTGGACTCCGCACTCAGGCCTGCTGTTTTCCCACTTGTCAACAAGTGCTCCCAACTCTGACTCTTAGCAGGGGAAGGAAAGTAAATATGCAGAAAGACTTTTGAAACAGGGAACATTTTAAATGCAAATTGACAACACAAATGACAGGGTCAACATGCTTTCTCTTGAGAGCGGTTTTCCACTTGGAACATTTTCTTAGTCCCCACTAATAGGAACCAATCCAGGCAATTTTCTTTCCTGTCTTTTATTTTTTTTAAAGACTCATTGTAAAGCACAATGACCTTTATGTTTTTTTCTTTCTATAGTCCTCCCGGTGAGAGCAAGACAACAGCACACAGTGTCACGTGGCCTGCCGGTTTGAGTGGAAAAAAACAAAAACAAAAACAATAAAACCCTAAAAAATTCAAAAAGCATAAAAAAGAGAGTAGACAGAGACATGGAGCATGCTGGTGCTAACGTGTGTGTTTTCTGGAATATTCAGCAACAGCTTGTAATAGGGAGTAAGATGTCCTGGCTTGGGACTGAGGGAGTCCCTGGAACTTTCAGAACTTAACCCAACAGCCCTGGCAGAACAGACTTGTTGGTTATACAAGTAAAACAGCAGAGAGGGATGCATCAAAACGAGCCCTCTGTGCTGGGTGCTCGTTCTCCAACACCTGCACCAGCATTTGCAGTCTTTATGCTTTCCCACCCGCCCCGAAGTGGGAGTCAGCACCTCTTCTGTCTCCCCGGGAAAAGCCTAATTATCCATAGGACTCTGCTAAAGGCACCCCCATGGGCAAGAAGTTAAATGTTCCTATGAAATATTTCTGTTCTCTGAGTAGCCTCCTCCAACTCCCCGTTAATACCCAGTTGTCCCATTTATGCCCAGGAATGCAAGTTTCTGGGATGTGGTACTTTCAGTACTAAACCCTGGGCAATCCTGGGTAAATTGGGGCAGTTGGTCACCCTATTGGGAAGGAAAGGTTCTGGGTCCTCTTCTGACTATGAGTGAACTGTGAGATGTGGGTGGCTTATGCTTCTATAACCTCTGTTTTGTCATCTGTAAAATGGAAGACGATTCTAGCGCCCATCTCATCCTCATAAAGTGTTTAGCATAGTACTGGGCAAGCAGTACGTGTTCAATAAAGGTTTGCTACTATGATAATTGTGGATTAGGCAGAACAGACCTTATACATAGGAGAGATTTCAGGAGCTTTGGGTGAACTTTCTCCATTGAAAATCTCTTCCTTACCCTGTTGCCTATAATTTTGCTATTAGATTTATTTCTTTAGCTCAGGACTTCTCAGATTTTCCTACTAAGTACCTTAGTGGCAGGGGTGAGTGAGTTCATGTTGTTAGGAGCCAGAGCTGGAGGATGATATGGAGATTGGTCTGAAGGCACTGACTACAGGGGCAAAATTTATTTGAAGTCTTCAGTTTAATTATAAAGGTGCAGGTGAAGGTCACATTTGGTTCTGATTTCTACCCAATGTTTAGATATAAAAGCAGTGTTTATAATTTTTTTCCTAGTTGTTGTTTAACTTTTTCAGGCTCAGACCTCTTAGTGAAACCCCTGATACAGGAGATCTGCTTTTATATTCCGTGGGTTACAGTTGGGCTATGGGGTTGAGAAATCTGGCTCTAAGGGAAAATGTCTCTGGAAAGAGAATAATGTCTGAAATAGCCAACCATTCACACCTAAGTCTAAACAAGTATGGGCACTGCAGAAGTTTGCAGAAAGCACAGTGGTCTGCGAGTCAGGAGTCAGGAGACCAAGGCCTGGAATCTCCTACTTATTTTTGTATGGCCTTAGGGAATAACTTCCTTTCATGGGCTCTTGTCACCAAATCTGAAAAGCAAATTGGACAAGATGAGTGGCTTATAAACTGTGTTCTAGAGGACAGTGGTCTCTCAGGGGACAACAAGATGACACTCTACATTGTCCCCTTCAACCTTTTATCTGCTTTATAAATTAGGATTCTGAGTAGAATTTCAGGGCTTGGCTGTTAAGTCATAAAAGTGCTCTACTGGTTATCTTTTGTGTCCCTGCTGGCCAGAGGAAGCTCCTTTTGCTTTGCGTGGTTCCTGGAGGATGAGCGCTTGGGGTGCTGTAGGAGGGAGACATTCCCATGGAGCAGGTCCCCCTGTTTATTGTGAACTTGGGAGCGTGGGCCTGGCCTCGAAAGGGGTGGTTTGAGGGCATTGGGTGTGGAAGGGCACAACTATCACTTGTGACAGGAAGCAATGACTAACGATGTGCTTCCCAATTCTGAGAGGGTTAAGGACGATTGTTTATTGTGAGTGTGCCCCAGATTGTCGTCATCCTTCTCGTCCTTGGCAGAGAGTCTGGCGAGACCGTCTTCTGCCTGGCTCCGCTTCCTGGCTGTTCCGCTTCCCAAGTCTGACAAGCTCAGAGCTTGGCTGCCTCTGCACATCCAATTCACTTCCTGGGGGGAAGAAATGGGAGCAATCTAAATGCCCATCCGTGAGGGACTTGTTCCCATACCCTGGTGGATGTTCAGAGTTGTTAAAAAAAATTGAGGATATGTGTGTGTGACTAGTATTAAAATATCCTCCATGGCTTGGCTCAGCTGTAAAGCAGGTTGCAGAACCCAGGTCCAGTGTGATCATCTTTATACTGAATGTACGCTTGTATTTGTAGCGAGCATATGTAGGGTAGACAGTAGAAGTCTGAGTTGCTTGCCTTTGAGAAGTAGAAGTGACAGGAAACAGTACCACCTAATGTGTGCCAGGCCCTGAACTAGGCATTTCTCAGGCATTGTCACATTTACTTCTTGAACAGATCTTTGAGAACAGAGGACAGACAAGGAAACAGAGTCACAGAGAAGTTAAGCAAGTTGCCCAAGGACACACAGCTAGTAAGGAGTGAAGTTGGGATTCAAAACTGGGCAGTGAGGGTCCAGAATCTGTTTTGAACCCTCCATGGTTTCTCTGATGAAAGGAACTTTCGCTTTGTACTCTGTACACTTGTGCAGAATTTGAATAGTTTAAACCGAGGATGCACTCATGCATTATTTACATAATTGAAAAAGTAGGAAATACTAGAGAGGCAGAGTGTGCTTTGTGATGTCACCATCCTGTGTCCCCGGAGTGACTAATGTGAAGAGGACACTGCCCAGGACTTGAGGTTTGGTAGCAGAGGTCTGGGTTCTTCTATCAACCAGCTTTGCAAATATCTCTGGGAGAGGCAGCATGCACCCTAAGTCACTAACACCATGGTGTGACATGGATAAGCCATGGAGAGAGGCATAGGCTGTTGAAGGTGGAATGGTGGCTGAGGAATCAGAAGAGCTGGATTGTGCTGTGAGCTCTTCCTCTTTTGACAGCTGGTCGTTATCCACATTGAGACTTCCTAAAAGGCTGGGCAGACATGATGCCCTTGGGGGGTATTTGTTATTGATTAAGTTCCTTCATGAGATCTTTGCCACATCCATGGGTGTTATAACTCAGAGTCTGAATTTTACTCTACTGAATCTCTCTGTAGGCTATAAACAGTGATGACAAAGCCAATCTATAATAATAAAATCATAATATGCAAATAGACTGAATGGCCGAACAGTGGAGCACTGTCTGGTAGACCTTCTGGATGAAGCTGGGTTGTGAGGGCCCGCCAAGGCAGCTGGAGCTGTGAAGGCCTACTCTTGCATGAATTTCGTGCATCGGGCCTCTAGTAATTAATATTTATTAGTGTTTACCTAGGGGCCAAGCACTGTTCTTAGCCTATTGCTTCTCAAACTTTGATGTGCATGTGAATCACCTGGAGAGATGGTTAAAATGCGGATGAGGTGGGACCTGAGATGCTTGGACCACTTGTGAGTATAAACAATGAAGAGGTCAAGACCGAGGGTGCTGTGATTTGAATCCCACTCCCCCTCCGGCAGTGAAATCTTAGCTATGTTACTTTTTTTCTTGGGGTTATTATACATATGGAACCAAATAATGTACACACAGATTCTTGGCATAGTGCCTGGGGCAGAGTGAGAGCTTACTGAATGGTAGCCATTAGTATTATTATGAATATCTCACCAAAACCTTCAACAAACCTTCCCATGGTCCATGTGGCTCAGTTGGTTGGGTGTCATTCCATGTACCAAAAGATTGCTGGTTTGATTTCCAGTCAGGGCACATGTCCAGGTTTTGGGCTTGATCCCTAGTAGGGACAGTGTAGGGAGCGGCTGATTAGTGTTTCTCACATCGATGTTTCTTTCTTTTCCTCTCTCCCTTTCCCTTCCTCTCTCTCTCTCTGAAGGTCAATAAAACAAAATATAAAACATTCAACAACCCTGGAAGCAGGTCTTATGATGCACCTTACTTGACAAATGAGAGAATTGAGGCTCAGGGAGGGTAACTGACACCTCAGGTTCAAGCAACAAAAGCAGCCTGGCTAACTCCTGAACAGGACTTCTCAACCCAGGCACAACTAACATTTGGAGCTGATCATTTTTGGTTGTGGAACTGTCCTGTGCCCATAGGAGGCTTAGCAGCATCCCTGGTCTCTAATCAATAGATGCTAGTAGCATTCTCATCTCCTGCAGTAGCAACAACCAAAAATGTTTCCAGACACTGCGAAGTGTCCCTGCGATGGTGCCCCTGCAAAGGTTCAGGGTAGTCCCATCTAAGAGGAAACCGAGACTTAAGCATTTGAGAGAATTATCTCTAATGTAGTGATGGAAGGAGTCACACTTTAAAAAAAAATGTTCAAATAGTTCCAGTTCAGCTGTTATTCAACCATTATTCAGCTCTTTGAAAAATTTTGGGTCTGTTATTATATATTACCGCTTGTTTGAATATGGTGCTGTGCAGTCATGCCATTTTCACCTCTCTCTCTTTTTTTAATAGACATTGCCGACTCCATCTTTCACTAAACTTTTATTTGCCTTCTGGTATCTACATGTAACAGAGCGTCTGGAAAGTGGAATTTATGATTTGCAATCTGGCCATTTCTGTAGCATCTGATTTGCAAACAGGATTCACCTTCTAGTCTGTATTTTTCTTGCAAGCTTCCTTATGTTTGACTAATTTAAGGTTCTAATAGACACGCTTGTAAAAAGTTGCCATATTTATCACCAAAGCTGCCTGAGCAGCCTCAATGTGATTGCGCTGACCTCATTTAATTATTTGTAAAACCCATGTTCCAATTCAGTTGGCAAGGTTTTGGATGTCTTTTTTATGTTTAAGGAAATTAAAGAACAAACATTAGATAATTTATTGAGTGCTTACGATGTGTTACTGTGGTTTATTTCTCTGAATCCCCCAAACATTTCTTGGAGGTATTTTATGTCCACTTTATGGGTTGGAGAACCCAAATCTTAAGTCTCTATTTAAGAGTACACAGAGAGTAAGTGGCAGATTTGAACCCAGAGACCACAGGGTTCATGCCTTTTCCTGCTTTGCCGGGAAGTATTTAGCGATCAAGAATAGATTGGAATTAATGCCATCTTGGCCCACACGCTGTAAAGCAACAGCTCTGTCTGTCTGTTTGGTGCCAGATGCAGCCTAGTCCGTTATCTGGATGTTCCATCTGCCTAATTTCACACTCCAACTGCTGAGGAATAGCTAGGTTTCCAAAGCTACAGAGACACAGCCAATGAGTCTTCATTCATCCTTAGGGAAGCAAAAGGGTTGCAAGGCACCCTCGAGGGCCTGATGGAATCCGAAATCCATGAATGTGTAAGTGGCACCCGTCTGCATGGATGTGACTCTTCCTCAAGTAGGTTCAGAAGCTGGGGGTGATGGCAGTATGTCGGGGGTAAAAGTGAACTGTGTTCAATCATTCAGAGTATAGGCCTGCCAGGAAGGTGAGGTGGAAGGAAAAGGTGCTTGGGCTGCAAGATGATGGCCATTCAAACCTGAGCCACACCTTCCTCCTTGTCAGAACTCAGTCTCCTCTAACCCAGGGCCACAGAATGCCAGCATGGAAGCTCCAGGCCAATTAGGCCCGATCAAGTGGCACTGATTAAGCACCAACTGTGTGTGCACTGTGAAAAACATTAGGAGAATTAGCGAAGACATAGAACAGATGAGCATTATGATTATTTGGAATAAGTTTCTTAAACTTTCTGAGACTCACTTTCCCCATCTGTGAAATGGGGATAAGACTGCATACTAAGTCTCCAGGATCAACTGGGCTGGTGCTCCAGAAACCATCTGAAGCTTCCAATTGGATTTTATTGCAATGTATGTTTAAAGGATGTTTCAGACCATGAGTCAGGCCCTAGGAGGATGATTTAGATAAGATTGGTCTTAGAGGATCTCAGTCAAGGTCTAGAGATTGTTCTAGTCAGGACTCCTTGGGTTGCAAGTGATAGAACCTCAGCTCTAACTCTCTTTAGTTGAAAGGAAATTTATTGGTTCACATAACTGATAAGTCAAAGAATAGAACTCCTTTGGATAAGGCTGGATCCAGAAGCTTGATCACTGTCAATGGGACTCAAGTTTGTTCTCTTTTCCCTTCCTTTCCTTTTTTCCATTCTCCTCCATTCTGGCTTCATGCTCAAGAAGTACTTCTCCCCCAGGTCGTCTGGTGGCATCAGGCTTTAGTTTCCCAGCTCTAAGTTCTGCTCTGAGTTAAGCAGAGTGCATGTGTCCAGGCCACCCCACCAGGAATCTTAGGGGTCAGTCTCCTTGGCTTTCACTGTGTCATGCTATTACCCTTAAGGACCCTTACAGCCAGGGATGGAGCATTGCTCTGATGGGCTACACATGGGTTATAGGCTCATTCCAGGGGTTGGGGAGGAGTCAGGTTCACCCCCTGCAAGGATTAGAGTTGGAAAGTCAGGATTTGTGCAATAGGCAGTAACATATAGCAAATGCCAACCAGTGGAGATTCTCCCAAAGCTGAGAGGGGATATATAGGTTGAAGCAGTAACTCCATCCTGGGTGGAGGTGCCAGAGAGTTCTTCCAGAAGCAGCAACTTTTCAGCGGGTTTTGAAGGAAGAATGTGAATTTTCCAGGAAGAGAAAAGGTAGGCCTCACAGAGGGACAATCAAGAAAAGATAGACAGAGCCTAGAATCAGAATGGATTTAAATTGGCCCTGGAAGTGATGAAGAGCTGTTCTAGGCTTCTGAGTGGATATAAATGAGGTTTGATATAAATGAGGTTTGGGAGAAGAGGAGATAGGTACAGGGAAAAAGCTTCAGCAGGTTTCTAGGGGTTGGAAAGTTTGGCCCCAAAATAAAAGGCATGGATTAGAGATTTTGAGGCCCGCCACTCACTAGCTGTGTGATCTTGGGCACAATATTTAATCTCTCTGTACCACATCTATACATGTGCATATTTATTATACCTACTCCCACTGTATGGGGTGGTTGTGGGGGTTAAATGGATTAATATATGTAAAGTACTTAGAAAAGTTTTTGGATAATAGCATGGCTTAACTACCTGTCAACCATTTACTGAGATCTTTTGCAGTGTTTTGAGGAAAACCCGCTTCGTAGCAAGTAACAAGTGTTACTATGAAAGAAGGCTAGAACAGTCAAATGGGTTTTAATAAAAGCTGGGCTCAACATTAATAGTTGTTATTTTGCCAAATAAGTATTAATTGCTTACCAGGTGACAGGCACTATGTTTTACATGTTTATTTTCTTTCTAAATTAGTTCTCACAACTACCCTGGAAGGTTATAGGGTAGGACACAGTAAAGTCAGAATTAAATGTCTTACTCTAGATACTGAACTGTTACTCCTGATGCTACGCTGATTGCTTTTCTGTAGGACTTCTCAGAGCCTATCTACATCTGTGTTGACAATTTCCAATTTCCAGGTGGAAAGAATATACAATATTTCCCAAAGATATTGAATAAAACCTTCCCCAAACCCAGTGCATATGATGAGATAGAAAATAGCCTCTGAACAGAAGATGCTTAAACAATCACAATGACAATTAGTAACGAGAAGGTCTTCATTGATAAGGTGGCATGAAGAAAGGTTAACGCCGAGAACATTTCCCTCAAGTGGCTCACTGTTTTTCCCCTTTACATTACCTGGCTCAGCTGCCTAATGGGCAGCTGGTGCCCTGAATAAGTAAAGTGACAGGACTTGACAGAATTTGCTGGAGGTTTTTCTCCACTTTACCCCATTATCTGTGTGGTTGCATCCTCTGCTCAGGGAAGAGAGGTGAGCACTGTCCGGTTTAATGAGCTATTTGTTAGGGCCACCCTTGACCCTCTGCTTTAGCAGCGACTCTGACTGTTCTCTGTGAGTTGTTCAGTCACTGCCACTGTTGACATTGTCAAGAGGTGAGCCTGACTGATAGATGCCCGATGGGCCTTGTCCTCTGCTGGGGAGATAAGCAGGGGGTGGAGTGTGCATGGATCCACGGGAGAGCAAAAATGCTGAACCATATTTTTGCACATCTAAACCACAGATGCAAAGACAGGAGGAAATACATGCCTCTTTCAAGTTCACATTGCCTAGGGGAGGGACTGTGTTTGCCAAGGTGGGATAATTATATAGACCCCATTTTGAATTTTGAAAATCTGTAACCTTTTTTCTGGCGGGGGGGAATGAGGGGAGTTTTCTTTATCCACGATTATTAATAGTTACCAATTGAGAGGTCAAAGCTAACAATAGGAAAATTAAATAGGAACTATTTAATTTTAATAGCAGCAGCTGTGATGTGGAAGGGGTAGACAGAATTAGGTTGTGGAAGCCTGAAGGTAGGCGTGTCTTCCTCCTTCCCTGAATGATCTGTGGTGGGAGTGAAACATGGACAAGGGTACTGAGAGCAATTGCATCACGAGGGCTCATGGGAACAGGAAAACTTCACACCTATCCCTGTCACTGCTCAACCATCCAGATGCTTCCTCCTAGTGGCTCCAATATACAAGCCAACTCTTCAGCTTCACACACCTTGCCTTTTCTACACCCCCAACCCCCAAAGGACTTCTCCTGCTCTCAGCACTCTGTCCATTTGGCATGACTTGCTGACTGTCTCTTCACTTCCTCCGCTGGAGCCTTGTGTGATTTTTGTCTTCATCCATGGTGTCTCCTCTGTCTGAATGCTCCCTCCCCTCTCCCAGCTGTAGGTTCTGTACGTTTTCCCTTCTCTTCCAGGCTGAGCCGACACCTCTCCAGCCCCACTGTCACACTGCTAGAAAGCAGTTACCGCATTGTATTGCACCTTATGCTTGAACTGTCTCCCCATGTGGCCATGAACTCTTGGGGATATGCAGGTTTCTGTTTGCATGTCCATCATCTAGCACTCCCCTTGCACTCAGCAGGTGGTCATACATCCTTGCTGAGGGATAAATGAATACATGAATGCTTTCATCCTCAAAAACTATTAGGAAGTTCATTTTGTTGTAACAGAACCCACTCCCACCCCCCTTGGATATTTAAACATGTGAGTGGTTTTTCCTCCCACATATAGGTCCAAGGCGGGCCCTCTAGGTTGTATGGTGACTCAATAAAGTTATCACAGACCTAGGCGCCTCTCAGCTACCCATTCTCTCATGCCTGCAAGGTAGTATTGTCATGGCCCAGTGGGGTTGCTGCAGCTCCAGCTATCACATCTGATTTTAGACAGAACTGAGAAGGTGTTATGAAGGAAGTGCTCCCCTCCTTTTAGACTTTCTGGGAATTGCACAAGCACTTATATATATGATTGGCAGAAACATAATATCTTGGCCACGTCTATCTGCAAGGGGAGCTGGGGTTTTCTTAGAGGAATCAGGGAGTTGATGTCTATTGTGGGAGACAGAATAATGCCATGCTCTAGATGTCTACATCCTAATCTCTGCAACCTGTGGAAATGCTATGCTCCACAGCAAAGGGACATTAAGGCTGTGGAAGGAATTAAGATGAATTGTCTGGCCTTGAAATGAGAGCATCCTTACTTATTCAGGTGGGCTCAGTGTAATCACAAGGCCCCTTAAATGTGGGAGAGAGAGGCAGGAGGGTCAGAGTCAGAGTGATGTGATATGAGAAGGACTCTACCAGCCATCTCTGGCTTTGAAGATGGAGGAAGGGGCCATGAGCCAAAGAATTCTGGTCGCTTATAGAAGACAGAAAAATCAGAAAATGGATTCTGATCAGAACTTCCAGAAAGAAACAGGCCCTGCCAACACCTCAGCCCAGTGAGAACCAGTTCAGACTGCCGAACTGTAAGATAATAAATCTCTTCTCAGGCACAGTAGTAGCAGTAGAAACACTAATACATCAGCATAGGCAGCTGGTGGTTTCTGCTGCACCCATCTCTCCAGAACGCATCTTAGAAGATGTGACATGTTATTTAGTTGGGATAGGGGTGGGGTGAGCAGTAGCTTTTTAGTGGGAGACTTAAAAAAAATGTTGGCCTGTGTCAGAGGTCAGCAAACTTCCTGTCACAGACCAGGGAGTAAACATTTTAGGCTTTGTGGGCCAATAAGAAAACCAAGGCTGCAATGCAGATACTTACAGAACCAGTTACATTTTAAGTGTTTGAACATGTAAAAGCCCTTTCAGCTGATGAGCAGCACACAGGTTGGTGGTGGACTGGGTTTGGCTCGTGGCTGTAGCTTTCTGACCCGTGATCTGTGTTGTCCCTGTGAGGAGTGTTTCTTTTTACTTTTTTTTAAATACTAAAGATAAGATGCTTTCAGAGAATCTATCCTATATAATAAAAGCCTAATTATCCCCACGACTGGGAGTTCTCCCACTCGTTATGACATGTGCTGACCACCAGGGGATGGTGTGGCTCTGGCAGCAGGCAGTAGTGAAGGCACTGGCAACCCCGATGGGCCCCAATGAGAGCGTGCAGCAGGATGGTGGGGCAGGTGAGAGGGCAGTGCCAGCTACCAGGTGCTGACTCAGGTGGAGGGGGGCACGTGGAGGCCCAGGGGCCCATGTGCTGCCCAGGGCCCAGAGGTCAGCTGGGACCTACCCTCCCATGCCAGATACTCATGCTGTGATTGCCAGCCAGGCCTAGGGACCACACCCGTGCACAAATTTTGTGCACTGGGCCTCTAGTAATAATAATAAAAGCACAATATGCTAATTAGGCCAAACATCCTTCCCAGAGACCTTCCTAAAGAAGCTGGGGCTTCGAGGGAAGTCTGGGTCCCGGGGGCCAGAGGAGAGCCGGTGCTGGCAGCAGAGGAAAGGAAGGCCTACTCTTGCACACATTTCTTGCATAGGCCGTCTAATGAAATATAAAAGAGGAAAAGAAGGGGAAACCCTTGCTCACAGCTCCCCTCCCTCAAATTTTACCTGCATACCAGGGCTTCTCAGCCTCGGCACTGTTGACATCTGGGGCTGCTGTGGGGCTGTCCTGTGCACTGTGGGGCTATCCTGTGCACCTTGGGCTCTACCCACTTGATGTCAATACCACTCCCCATGACCCCCTCAGGTGTCTAGCTTCTGCTTTTTCCAGGAGACAGTAGCAACTCGTGGGAAATTGCCCTGCTCCTGCACAGGGAGCTGCTCAATAGCAGGGGTTGGCAGGGGGAGGGGAAGGAAGGAGGAGGGGGAGGGGGAGGGGGAGGGGGAGGGGGAAGAGGGAAGGGGGAAGGACTTTTGGGCATTTCTCTGTGTTTATTTACAATTTCTACCTTGTTTCCTCCCTCCCACATATCTTCTCTCTCTCTTTTTAAAATTTTAATCTTTATTATTCAGTTTATTAATTACATTGTTCCCCCTTTTCCCCCCTATAGCTCCCCTCCACCCGGTACTCTTCTCCTTCCCCTTCTTTTCAAAAATAGCATCATACTATACAGTTTCATTCTGCAACGTAGTTAAAAAAACACACCCTTTATGAAGCTTGACATACATAAAAGTGCACAAATAAAAAAGATGTGGGTTATGAAATTTAACAAACTAATTGCACCTATGAACTAGCACTCAGATTTTTTAAAGCTAGCTCTCATCAACTTTTTATTTGGCAATAGATTTTATGAGTTATATATCATTCATATGATATTTAATAAAATAAATGTTTATAAAATATTTATAAATATACAAAATATGTATTTTATGTATTATTTCTATATAATATGTAACAATATATATGATGGATGCCTTTCTCTTTCACCACATGTAAATCTTCCTCATCTTTGCTTCAAGGTGGCTGGAATGGGGCCCCATCTGTACTTTCCTAGGGATGACCTGAACCTAAGCCAATCACCACACTGCATTCCTCAGACCAAATAATTTGATCTAGAATAGGCACAACTCTCAAAGCCAGGGAGTCAGGAAAGAGTTACTTGCTCTTCCTCACTGGACATAAAGGAGAGTGGATGTGCTGCTGGAGCTTAGGCAGCTAACTTGTCCCTATAAGGCAGGATGGTGAATATCCAGCCTGCGGGCCATGTAAGGCACATAGAATTATTTGGTCTGTCCCTTCCAAAGCATTAGGGATGAGTTAATTAATGTTTAAGCAAATATAGAAGCTAATTTTTAAGATTGTAATTTTGTATGGCCCTCAAATGATATTATAAATATCCAAATGGCCCTTGGCGCTAAAAAGGTTCCCCACCCCTGCTATAAGGGCACACTGGGGCCTTCCTGGAAAAAGCAGAAGCTAGACATGGAAAGAGAAGACTGGATATTGGTGGCATCTTGTGAGGCCTGAGTAGGCCAAACCTGAAGCTAGACTTGCCCTGTGATGGTCAATCCAGCATCCTGGCTGGTGAGTTCCGCCAACAGGTACAATGTCTTTTTATTTCTCATTCTGTTATACCTCATGCCATCCCAATCAGACTGCAGGGACATTTCCTAGAAACACAACCAAACACACACACTGTTTTGTATGAAGTTTTAAAGAAACTTGATGCATTAGTTTCTTATTGCTGCTGTAACAAATTGCCACAAATGTAGTGCAAATGTAGTTTTTAGTTAAAAAAACATAAATCCCTATAGTTCTGGAAATAAAGTATCCATAATGGGTGTTATGGAGACTAAGATCAAGGCATTGTCAGGGGTGTTTCTTTCTGGAGGCTTTAGGGGAATGTCAGAGTATCCAGGCAGCTTATAAACAACTGGAATTTACTCCTCACAGTTCTGAAGGCTGATTCAGTACTGGCGAGGACCCGCTTCGTGGTTCATAGACGTCAGATTCTCACTGTGTCCTCACAGGGGGAAGGGAGGAAGCAGCTCTCTAGCCCCATTGATGAGGGCCCACTCTCATGACCTAATTGCTTTCCACAGGCCACTGTGGCTCTGCTGGGCAGGGGCTTCCTGGCCCACACAAACCAGATCAGAGGCCCTATGCTTTGAAACACCTACCCCTTTGGTCCCTCCCACCGCACTTGCACTCTGGGCTTGTGATGGGGAGGGCAACTCTGATGATATTTTAATTGCCATCCTTCCATCGTCTTGAAAATGGCTCCTGGTTTCTATTGCACTGGCTGCTCTGTACTGATTTCCTGATCAAGTGGCCACTTGTCACACACTCAGGGCTGAGTGGGATGCCATAATCCTGAGGTTAGGGGTTAGACCTTCAAGGAGAGATGGCAGAAAGTCAACTTGGAGTGTGATCCCAGGATCCAGGAGAGTGGTAATGGTAGGTGCCTGGATCTGGTGTCAGCACGGAGATGGCTCCCAGAGGGGTGGATATGGCCTCTGGCTCTGCTCTATCTCCCCACCCCTGGCCTGTGGCTGAGTCACTGGCCCTGAACATTGGATACAAATACAATCTGGAAGCCCCATAGTGATTCACTGAATGAACGAATAAATGAATGAGTGAATGAATGAGATGAATACTGAGGGGTTAGGCCTGGCTTCCTCAAAGAGTGGGCCTGCAGCCCCCCTGGCTGCATCTGATGGAGTCCAGGCAGCCCTACCAAAACAGTCTGTTAGGAGCTAAGTCTCTCCCCTTCCTTGCTTTTATTTATTTATTTATTTTTTAAATTTTATTTTATTGTTTAAGATATTACAAATAGTAGTACATATGTCTCTCTCTTCTTCCCCCCACTGACCTCCCCCCGGCCTTTCCTAGCCCCCTGGACCTTGCCCTCACCACCTCTCCTCCCCTACCAGTATCTTATGACTATTGGCTGTGCTTATATGCATGCATACAAGTCCTTCAGTTGATCTCTTACCCCACAACCTTCCCCTACCTTCTGCTGTAGTTTGATAGTCTGTTTGATGCTTTTATTCCAGCCCCTTAACTCATTAAGCAAATACATCTGGATTTTGATTTTGACCAAGTTCAAAGAGAGTGGGTAGGGACTGATGAGCAGGGACATCATTGGACTGTCACTTCTGATAAATGGCGCTTTCTGAGGGCTGGCTCTGGGGATTTCTTCCTGCAAACATGGTTTCTGTTGGAGTGCAGGCCAGGGTCTGGATCATGCTCCATGTGCCATTACTTCCCATGCCCCCCGTCGTCTTTTCCAAAGAAAGTTTTTTCTAATAGTTTTGGTAATACGTACGTAACATAAAACTTAACATTTTAACCACTTTTAAATGTACAATTCAGAGGCATTAATTCCATTCTCAATGTGTGAAGCCACCACTACCATTCATTTTCAGGACTTTCTCATTTCCCAAACAGGAAACCTGCACCCATTAAACACCAACTCCCCATTCCCCCACCCCCAGCTCCTGGAAACACCCATTTTGCTTCCTTTCTCTGAATTTGCCTAACTCTGGGTGTTTCGTGTGAATGGAATCATGCATATTTGTCATTTTGGTTTTGGCTTAGTCCTTCAACATAAGGGTTTAACAATGTCTTTTCCAAAGAGCCCATATTTCTCCATTTTCTGCCCACTGACTCCTGACCCCCTGTGTACAAGTCACTGTGCTCCCATCCCATTATGGAATCTGGCTTTTAATTTCTTTAAAAATCATTACTTTTTCACTTCCTCTGAAACCTATCTCAAATCTGTCTCTTCCTCTTGTCACCAAATCTCTACCTCTTCTCCCTCTCTCTCTCTTTTTAATTCTCACCTAAGGAAGCGCTCATTGATTTTTAGAGAGAGGGGGAGGGAGAAAGAGAAAGAGGAAGAGAGAGAGAGACAGAGACAGAGAGAGAAAGGAATATCGATGTGAGAGAGAACATTGATTGGTTGTCTTCCATATGTGCTTTGAATGGGGATTGAACCCACAACCTATGAGAATAGGGATGATGCTCTAACCAACTGAGTCATACTGGTCAGGGCTCTACTTCATCTCTTGCTTGGACCAATGTCATAATGTCCTAACTGACCACCTTGTGTCCAGCAAGGCTTGTTTATCATCTGATGGTGCTGCCCTGCCCCACCCTCTTCATTGGCTCCCACTGCGCAGAGTCCCAAGTCCCACACTAGGCCTTCAGCACCTTCAGAACCTATTTCCAACCTGTCCTTTCTGCCTCATGTCCTGTCAAGGTTCCTTCATTTTCTGTAGGTTTCAGCCACACGAAACGGGAGCTGTCTGCTGGTGTTGGAACATGCCAGCATCTTTTGCGGCTCTATGTCTGCATTTGTTGTCACATCCTCCTGGCATCCTCTCACTTCTTTTTTCCATCTGGCTCACTCAGCCTAAGCCCAAGCCCAAGCACAAAGGGCTGCCAGCAGAGCAGACCTTCCTCCCAGTCCAGGCTCTTTGTTTAGTTGTCTATTGTATTCTTGCTAAATTGGAACAGAAGGATTTGCTTCTGTCTCCGCAGTAGGTATAGGAGACTGACAACTTGAGGGTGGCAACGCTTCTCCGAATAATGCACTCATCGATAAAGTCATGAGCCCAGGAGTTCTTCATTCTTGACTTCAAATTCCAGGTCCTCCACTGGCTGTATGTCAGAGGGGAAGCCTTATTTATTTTTATCTGTATAATGCATGTACTAGATAAACTTTGGGGTGGTCCTGATGATTCCTGCCTCCTGGTTCATAATTGTGAGATGCCCAACTCTCAAATATGGGTGGGATGCACCACTTGCTTCTAACTAGTGGAATAGTAAAGATGATGGGATACCACCCCATGATTATGTTACGGTCTCTAAAACTTTTTCTTGTCAGTGGACTTGCTCTCTCTCCTTGGCTGGCCTGGAAGAAGCAGGTTGCTATGGAGTAGGTGGCCAGGCTGGAGAAGCCCACATGGCCAGGAATTGCAGGCAAGCATCTAGGAGCTGATGGTGGCTGCTACCAAGAAACTGAAACTCTTGGTCTTAAAGCCTCAGGGAAAAACATCCTGCTAACAATGTGAGGGAGCTTGGGAGAAGATCTTTCCCCAGTCACATCTCTGATGAGACCACAGCCCCGCCAATATCTGTATGGCAGCCTGCTGACAGCCTGAAGTAGAGAACCCAGATAAGTTGTGCCCAGACTCCTGATTGACAGGAACTGCAATATGATAAATGTGTGTAGTTTTAAGCTGCCAAGTTTATGAGAATCTGTTAGGTCACAATCGATAACTACTACAGTGGGCATATCAATACTTACTCTAAGTGGTGGGAAAAGGAAACAAAGTATCTAGAGCAGTGGTTCCCAACCTTTTTTTGGCCATGTCCCACTTAAGCATCTCTAAAATCCTTATCCCCCTCCATGACATAATTCTTATTCAAAAAGTGAACTTCTATTTACATGGCAAAAGTATAAAAGGCCATTAACTTGGTTTAAATAATCTTCCAAAGAACAAGCATCCATGAAAGAGAAAAATAAAAGAATGAAAGAACAGTTGAAGTACTGAAGAAGAAATCTCTAAGGAATTGTTAAGAAATAATAATAATATGAAGTGATAAGAAAAAATAGCAAATAAAGTTTCAAAACATATAATAGAGAGCTGAAATACATAAATATGTCATAATATATTTACATACTGTAAATGAGGCCTGTAGAACCATAAGAAATCCAAAAAAAATTTCACTGTTAATAAGTCATTCTCAAATTTTCCCCCCTTTAAAAATAAAATTGCCCCCCCCCCATGGGGCATGTGCCCCACATTGGGAACCACTGATCTAGAACAATACCACATAGTAAATCTTAGTCATTATTGTGATTACTATTATCCCTGCATTCTCCAGGCCTTAATGTATAGTGGATAATAGTGGTAGCTGGCTGAATGGATGAATGAATCAGTGAATATCCTCCACCCTGTGCCAAATTCAGGAACCTGGTCCTTGTAATAGGCTCATCTGGGTCTTGGATAAACCAAAGATAAATATAATTTCTATTTAGTTGGAACATTTTTATTATCTTCTTAAAGCCAGGAGTCTCCAGTGGAGAAGTAGATTGATTTTTTAAATTTGCTTTCTCAAAGAAGTAAACATCTATCAAGATTTATAGAAATCTTTAGCTGGCAGGCAGTTTGAATAGCTGCCTTATCCAGAGTCCTATCCAACACCTCTGAATATGAACCATCTCCTGGCCTTTCTGTAGCCAGTACTAGCTTCTTGCCTTCGAAGATTTCAAGTTGTCTGGCTTTTCTGAACCATCCATCCCAAAGGGCACAACAAGCATTAGGCAAGACTATGGGGGAATCCGAAAACAATCTGCTCATTCAAAGACAGAAGTAAGGGTATGTGGGTGATCTGGCTGCAGCATCTGTCACCCATTGATTGCTGGGGTTGATTTGGCTAATCTGGCTGGCGAGGCGAGTGTTTCTCTCCTCCCTCACTTATCTACGCGCATCCCTCCTGAAGTTGGGCATTCAATTAAAGAGGACACCCTTCCTCTTAGGGGAGAGGACAGGTCTTGGGTCAAGGATATATGAGTAGCTGTGCGCCTCTGTTAGAACCTCAAATCAAACTCTCAAATCAGAAGTAAGACCAAAGTCAAACTTCAGAAGGAGATGTCTGGTCTTTTAGACTTACCCCTGCAGGTAACTCTCCAATCTATGGCAGAGAAAGGGGGAGGGTTCTCTAGGACTTCTTGAGGCTGCCTTCTGGTGCCATGGTGTCCTATATACCCTGGTGGCCCATACCATTTCCTTCTGGAGTTGCAACCTCCCTGCGTCCCCAGATCTGGAGAGTTCTCAAACTCTGAGTGTTGGGATCCACTTTACTAGAGCAGAATCAGGCAGACATCTGCCTGGTGTCCTCTGTATTGAGCTGACCTGAGACCATGAGTGGATGTGAAGCCTGTGATACCCGCAGAGTCCAGAGGACTGGATGCCATGCTGGGAGTCCTGGCATGGCCAGAATGCCATGTCAGTAACCCCCATCACAGTGCCCTGCTAAAGACATTGATTCAAACTAGGGAGTCATTTCTGAAAATTAAATATGGGAGCAAATGACAGAAATTCTTCAATAAGTGAAGGGCATGAAGAAAAAAAGAACTGTTATAGATGAAAAGAGAATTAAGGGACACATTTCCAAATGTAATGCATGGAAATTTAAAGGATCCTGATTCATGCAAAACAAATATTAAAAGATATTTTCCAGCTTAGCTGTCATGGCTCAGTGGTTGAGCATTGACTTATAAACCAGGAGGTAACAGTTTGATTCCCGGTCAGGGGACATGCTTGGGGTGTGGGCTCAAACCCAGTGTGGGGCGTGCAGGAGGCAGCCGATCAATGATATTCGCTCATCATTGATGTGTGTAGCTCTTTCTATCTCTCTCTTCCTTTCTCGCTAGGGACAAAAAAAGATATTTTCCAGATATGAACTCATTGAAGTTAGACTGATATTTGATTTTATTAAGGAATCATTGTTGATTATGTTAGGGTGACAATGATTTCATGGTTATATATTAAAAAGTCCTTATTTATTAGGAATACACATTGAAGTATTTATGGGTAAAGGACATAATGTTTGGGATTTGCTTTAAAATTCTCAAAGAAAACCAATCTACCTACCAATCAAAGTGGGAAGGGCGGGCAGATGAAACAAGAATGTAGAAAATGGGTGGAGTTGGAGCTGGACTATGGCTGCATAGTGGCCAGGTAGTGTTTACCCTTCTATGTGTGTATTTGAAAGTGTCCATAATAAATGTTAACAAAGTAAACATGTGTCTCCTTTGGAATTCAAGGTTGAGTCCTGGTGACTGATGATTCATGGTGAGATCAATGTTCCCATCTTTAAAATGAATGCAATGACACCTCCCTTCTCAAGATTTATTTGGTGACTTCCATGTACCACTACTCTATGTTCCATGTGTTGGGTACACAAGACGGAAAGTCTCCACCCACATGGAGCTCATGGACTGATGGGAGAGACAGATGTTAAGCAGACATTTGCCCAGGGATGCATTTAATTCACATGTAGTCAGTGCTGCAAAGGACAACCACGCAAGGTTGGGGGAGCATATAACAGGGAGATTTGACCCAGACCTAGACAAAGGCTTTCCTGTGTTTTCTGACATTTAAGCTGAGACTTTAAGGGTGGCTTGGACAAGTGTGTGTATGTGTTTGTGCATGTACATATGTGAGTGTGCATGCATGTGTGTGAGTATGTATGCACAAATGTGTATACACGTGTTTGCGTGTGTTGGGAAGGACGAGGAGACAGAGTAACAGCTGTGCAAAAGTAGGAGGCACATTCAGAATTGGGAGGATCAGTAGAAGGGGAGCAGGAGATGGTGGGAGAGGAGGCTGAGGGCTCTGAGTCCCTTGGGAAGAGTGAGTGATGATGCCAGGGTTTGTTGGGGGGGGGGGGAGGAGTTATTTGGGACAGCTCTGGAGAGTAGCAGCACCTCCAAAACCCTGGGCTTGTTTCTGAGCAGCTGAATTTGAGTCTGATTTAAGTTAAATGTTTCAGGCATGAGTCATAGCACCCAGAGACCCTATTTTGCACTTCATTTCAGCAGCTGAGGCTCTGAACCAGAAAGGTGACCAGGATCGGTGTTGGACGCTGCACCCTGCTCTCAGATCCCCACCTTTCTCCTTCTCAGCCTGCATTCTGGGGCCATAGAGACAGCTATCATCTGGGGGAGTTAAGCCCCTTCCTCAAAGCCTCTTCTTACATTGTTGTTTGAGAATAAACTTCTTTTGGCTTTTATTTCATCTCAGAGGACTAGCAGATCTCTGTGCCAGAGGAGAGAGACTTGTGGAATCTGGGATTCAAATCCCAGCTCTACCATTAACTTCCTCTGTGATCTTGGACAGGCCACCTGACCATTTGGAGCCTCAGTTTCCTCATTTGTTGTTGGGAGGAGTTGGTGAGATACACAGGCATGGTGGTATGCTCAGGAATCATGAGTTATTACTGCTGATATCACTCTATTATTACCAACTAGAGGCCTGGTGCATGAAATTTGTGCACGGAGGGTGGGGGGTATCCCTCAGCCCAGCCTGCACCCTCTCCAATCTGAGACTCCTCAAGGGAGGGATGTCTGACTGTCCGTTTAGGCTCAATCCTGGTAGCATCAGGCCTAAATGGACAGTCAGACATCCTTCTCACAATCCAGAACTGCTGGCTCCAAACTGCTTGCCTGCCTGCCTCCCTGATTGCCTCTAACTGCATCTGCCTGCCAGCCTGATCACCCCCTAACCACTACCCTGCCAGCTAATTGATGTCTAATTGCTCCCCTGCCAGCCTGTTTGCCCTCAACTTTCCTCCTCTGCTGGCCTGGTCACCCCTAACTGCTCTCCCCTACAGGCTTGATCACTTCCAACTGCCCTCCCTTGCAGGCCTGGAACCTCCCAACTGCCCTTCCCTGTTGGCCATCTTGTGGTGGCCATCTTGTGTCCATATGGGGGCAGGATCTTTGACCACATGGGGACAGCCTTCTTGTATGTTGGAGTGATGGTCAATTTGCATATTACTCTTTTATTAGATAGGATAGAGGCCTGGTGCATGTGGGGGCCTGCTGGTTTGCCCTGAAGGGTATCCCAGATTAGTGTGGTTGCTCCTTGGGGCATGGGGCAGCTTGGGGCCTATGGTGGTTTGCAGGCTGGCCACATCCCCAGTGATCCAAGTGGAGGCCCTGGGATCTGGGATTAATTTATGTTCTACAATTGAAACTTTGTAGCCTGGAGCGGAGCTAAGCCTTCTGCTCGCTTCATGGAGATAGCCATTTCTGTTTGGGTTTATTTAAATTCTATAATTGAAACTTTGTAGCCTAGAGTAGAGGCCTAGGCACTAGGGTTACAGAAGCTTGGCTTCCTCCATCACCCGGACAACCCTAGCCTCTGCTCTCTCCAGCTCCGTGGCTGCTGCCATTTCTGTTGGGATTATGTATCTTCTATAATTGAAACTTTGTAGAATTGAGTGGAGGGCTAGGCCAGCAAGGACAGGCAGAAAGCTTGGCTTCCTCCATTGCCAGAGAAACCCAAGCCTCCCTCCTGCTCTCAGTGGCTGCAGCCATCTTGGTTGGGGTTTATTTGCTCCTGATTGACTGGTGGGCGTGGTTTGTGGGTATATCGGAGGTATGGTCAATTTGCATATTACTCTTTTATTAGCTAGAATAGTCATTTTCAATTGCAGGGTTTGAACCTCAGCCATAGGAGCCAGAGGCTTGGTTCTTGATTTATGTATCTTCTTGAGCCAAGACCAGATATTAAAGTAGGATAGAAAGGCTGGGAAATGAATGTGTACTTTGAAGTTTATAAAACATTCCATTTTCCTTGTAGAAAATCTGGAAAGTAGAAGATAAAGGAGAAAAGAATAATTGCGCTTAATCATCTCACCAGGAGAGGAACAGTGTTACCATTTTAGTGAACTGATGCCTGAATCTTCCTCATTTTAAAATTGAATTAATCACAGTCCTTTGTCATAGCATGATTTCAGCACTGGCTCAGCCATGCCCAGTTTTGTCCATCTGTTAGCTGTCCATTCATTACAGTGAACTTTCAAAAGAAATTGATTATTAGCAATTTCACATGATTTATTGTTATATTTATTTTATTTTTGATTAGGTGATAAGAACCTATGAACCTAGCACTCCAAACAAAAGCCATGTCCTTGACAGTAAACTCTATGTATTTTGTCTGTATTTTTACAAAGCATATATATTTCCCCCAGGTATATCTATGTGCATATCCTATCTAATAAAAGAGTAATATGCAAATTTGACTGTACCTTTGGTACACCAACCAGCCACGCCTACCAACCACACCCAAGAGCCAATCAGGAGTGTGAGGGTGTGGCCGAGGTGGCCCAGGCCTGAGAGGGCCTGGGAGGCGTGGCCAAGGTGGCCCGGGCCTGGGGGGGCCTGCTGTCTAAGACGGCCCTGGTTGTGGGGGTGTGTGGCCAAGGTGGCTGGGTTGGGGGTGTGTGGGGGGACCTGTCTGAGCTGGCCTGGGTGGTCAGGGCCGAGGCCGTGTTAGCTGGGGGCAAGCTGGCTGGGGATAAGGCCCTTGCTGGAGGGGTGGGGGGGTGGGGCTGGGATGGAACCAGCCTTCTGCCCCATTGCAGGGTGATGGCTGGGTGCCCAAGGCCTAAAGCCTCAGCCAGAGAGGGGGCAGGTTGGGTTGAGGGATCACCCACCTCCAGTGCACGAATTTTGTGCACTGGGCCCCTAGTCCTCCTATCTAATAAAAGAGTAATATGCAAATTGACCATACCTTCGCTACACCCACAAGCCACACCCACCAGCCAATCAGGAGCAGGGGCGGGGCTGAGGCAGCCCAGGCTGTGGGGGGTGGGGCCAAGGCAGCTAGGGCTGTGGGGGTGCAGGGTCGAGGCAGACAGTGTGTGCTGGCCAGGGAGAAGGCCTGGGCTGGGTGGGGCGGGCCCAAGGCCCATGCTATCTGGGCTCAAGCTGGCTGGGGCGAAGGCCCAAGCTGGGAGGGGTAATGTGGCTTTAGGCCTTGGGCAGGCTGGGGTAAGTGGTTAGTAGGACATCCCCTGAGGGCTCCCAGTAGGTGTGAGGGGACAGGTTGGGCTGAGGTATCATCCACCCCCAGTGCATGAATTTCGTGCACCGGGCCCCTAGTATATATATAATTCTCTTTCAAAAGAAAATTGAAATCATACCATATATAGTTTTTGTCCTGATTAAAAATATTATATATTGAACATAGCTTCTTCTCATTAAAAATTCTCTGGAAATATAAAATGTAGTGGTTGCATGGTATTCCATATTTTGATTGAATTATAATTTATTTATAACTTACCTTTCAGTTGGGCATTTTTGATTGATTTTTTCTATTGCAAATAATGCTGTATAAATTTTTTAAAGATTCTCAGTGTTTTTTATTAAATGGCTTTTAAGAAAGATTATTTAAAAAAATCATCCTCTGCCTCCCCTTGTGTTCCTCACCCCCAACAAGTCTTTTTATTTATTTATTTATTTATTTTTATTTTTTAAAAATATATTTTATTGATTTTTTACGGAACGGAAGGGAGAAGGATAGAAAGTCAGAAACATCGATGAGAGAGAGACATCGATCAGCTGCCTCTTGCATGCCCCCTACTGGGGATGTGCCCGCAGCCAAGGTACATGCCCTTGCCGGAATCGAACCCAGGACCTTTCAGTCCACAGTCCAACGCTGTATCCACTGAGCCAAACCAGTCTTGGCCCCAACAAGTCTTTTTAAAAATGTTGTCAATTTGATATGGGAAAAGTGGTATCAAACATATTTTTATATGCTTATTGCCTGTTTTTATTTTTTTCTGTGAATTGTCCATTTAGGTTCATAGCTTATCTTTTTATTGGGACATTAATGTTCTTCTTATTGATTTGGAAAGAGTTATTTATATATTGAAGAAGATAGTCTTCATCTGTCATAGTTGTTGCAAATGTTTTCCATGTTTGTCAGTTGCCTTTTGATTTTGTTTATAATGGTTTGAAAATAGAGATTTTTTATTTTTACTTTTATTTTAGGTAACCAGTTTGCTCAGTCTTCTTCTTGATGATTTGTTCTCCATTGATTTTGTGCTTAGAAAAGCTTTTCCTATCTTTACATCAGCTGAAAGTTTATCTAGATTTGCTGCCAGTTTTTATGGTCAGTTTTTACATTTTAAATCCTAAATATCTGAGGAATTAATTTTGATGTATGTGTGAAGATCTCACTTGATTACATTCCCACGAATAACCAATTTCTAGAAACCAGTTTATGAGCTGTTTTCCTTATTCCATTGGTTTATGAGGCCTCCTTCAGCATATGATGAATGTCTCTATGCCCATTCTGGGGATGTCCATGCTGTAACTTTGTCCATCAAGTCTTGCACTCTTATGTGCTCGAGTGACTGTAGCCTATAATAGGAAATCTCTTCCTGCTATTAGTCCCATTGTGCATTCTTGGCTATTTCTTAATCCAGGGAATTTCAGGATAATTTCATCCCTCTTCCCCTAAAAACAATTGGAATTTTGATTGGGATTGTCTTAAACTTATAAGTTAATTTGGAAAGAATTGGCCTTCCCATTTGGCAAGCTTGTGTAGGTTCCTTCAATTTCTCTCTCTCTCTCTCTCTCTCTCTCTCTCTCTCTCTCTCTCTCTCGTTCTTTCCCTCCCCCTGCCACCCCGTCTCTCACTATTGGGAATTGATTCCTTACACCCAATATACATTCATGTTCTTGCTGAAACAAAACACACACTCAAAGAGAGTTTATAAATGGACTGTTTACAAAGGCATGAGAGAGAGAGGATGTAGGAAAACTGAATGTGGACAGTCCTCCTGGGCTAATAACAGGGGCCAGCTAGCACCCCTGGGCTGAAGAAGCAAGAACAGGGAGCAGAGACCAGAACCTTGAAGAGTGGTGCAGTGTGGCCTCCAGGGCAGGATTTTAAAGCTTTGTTTGGGATAGTCACCTACCAGGGGATCAGGAGGGAAGGAACTTGGGGAATAAATGCTCCCCCCGCCCAGTCCTGTTCCCGCTCCCCCTCCCCCAAAATCCTGTTGGTGTTTTCCATTGGTTACACCCACCTGGAGCTGGAGAGCCAGGGGCCACTGATGTAGTCCTTCCTCCCAGGTCAGCCTTGTGGGTAGGTGGAGAAGAGTGGAGAGGAGGCATGAGAGACAAGTGGAAGATAGTCACCCGGCAACTTTGCCTCACTCTGTATTCTTCCCCCATTATAATGCCATCTGGTATATGTCAGCATATCTGGAAACAATTGATGCTTATATCTTCATTCAACTATCCAAACATTTTTCAAATACTTGCTCTGTTGCTAAGAATTTTCCAGTTGATTCACTTGGGTATTCCAAGTGTATACCCATATGATGAAGTAATTATTTTGTTTTCCTACTTCTAATGGTTGTGTCTCTTATTTTATTTCCTGTTCCTATTGCAGGAGCCAAGCCTGATGTAAAACCATATGTGGGTTTAAAGAAGCCCTTTTAAGAGCCTTAGTATCAGCTTTTGAGAGTCATGAATAATCTGTGGGTTGGTCTCTCTATTTCCTCTCTCCTTCATCCCTCTTTCTTCTCCTTCCTCCAATGATCTATCCAATATACATATATCAAGTGCTGACCACATTCAAGCAGTGGGCAATCCAGAGAGATGATAAGCAATCAAACAAAAAAATGAACAACAAAAATAACAAAGCAGCATTTTGCAAATTTTTTGAACTCATCCCACAGTAAGAATTTAATTTGACATTGTGTCCCAGCGCGCGCGCGCACACACACACACACACACACACACACACACACACACACACACATTGACACAAAAGTTTCATTACACTCTTACTACTTGCAATGAAATCCTCTCGTGTTTTCTACTCTAATTAACTTTATTTATAAAGGAAGAAAGGGAAAAGAAAAACCTTACTGGTTGCCACTCACTCAAATGATTTCATGCTCCATTCCTGGGTGCCAACTTGGAGTTTAAAGAACATGGGCCAATGCAATGTACTGTGCCAAGAAGTGAAATGGAAAAGAGTAACTTTAGTCAGCTGGGCTGGGAAGATCGCTTTGAGAAAGGTCATCTAGTAACAAGGACACTAACTGTGTGAGGACCAGGGTTGGGTATGGGATGGTGGGAAGAAGGGTTCATGCAGAGGAAGGAGTAGATGGAAACAAACTTGTCTTGCTTGAGTCTCAGGGGATGGGCAGAGAGGCTGGGGCATCACTATGGAGTGGAGAGTAAACTGAGATGAGGTGAAGCTGGGCAGGAGCAAGTAGGAGCAAGGAATCTGTATATACATATGTATAAGTTGCTTAAATAATAAAAAAATCACAACAAATGATGTATTCATTTTCTATGGCTGAAAAACAGATTACCACAAGCCTATCAGCTTAAAACATCGTAGATTTATTACCTCACTAGAGCCGGGTGCACAAAATACATTCAAGGGTCTTACACCCAATATACATTCATGTTCCAACTGCCTCGAGGCCCTGTGGCCCTGACCCCTTCCACTGGTCATTCCAGAAGGCTGTCTGGGAGCTCGTTCCGCCATCTAGTCTAATTAGCATATTAGCTCTTTATTATATAGGATTGTGGTGTCACATATCTTGTATGGGTTAGAAGTCTGGGTACGAGTTAGGTAGGTGCTGGGTTCAGGGTCTCACCAGGCTGAAATCTAGATGTCAGCCAGGGCTGTGTTTCTCATGTGAGGCTGTGGGTTCTCTTCAATGCTCCTTCAGGTTGTTGTTAGAATTCATTTCTTTGTCGGCAAATGACTGAGGATCTAATTTTCTTGCCTGGTGTTGCTTGGAGACAACTTTCAGCTGCTAGAAGCCACCCGCAGTTCCTTGCCACGTAGCCTCCATGTAGTTCACCCCATAGCTGTTTGCTTTCTTCCAGGCCCAGCTGATGTCAGAGAGCAAATTCACCGGGCCTTTCTCTTTTTGTTTTAGTTGGGTCCTCAACAGATTGGATGCCGCCCACATGCATTGTTGAGGGTGACCTTATTTATGCCATCTACTGATTCAAATGCTAACCCCCTCCAGCAACACCCTCACAGGCACACCCAGAAGTGTTTTACCAACTATCTTGGCATCCCTTAATCCAGTTGATACATAATATTAATCACCACAGAGGGTCAGTGCAGGGGAGGTCAGCAGGGTTGGCTCCTGGGGAGTCCTGGGTGTCAGACCAAGACCTTGGGCTTTTCCCATGATCTGTGGCAACCGGTTAAACAGTAGGATGGTAGGATCAGACTTGCATTTTGGATAATCACTGTGCCGAACATCATTTGGGTTGGGAAACTGTCACAAGTTTTGCAAAACAGTGACCATTCTGGAATCAGAGCTGGGCAGTGAGTCCTTTCCTCTCCCATTTCTCATGTCCCTCCCACCCCACCCCCTGTCTGGCCTTGAGTGGAGCTCTGTGGCTCTTGTGTTTATTTAGATTCAATGCATTATGTTGCATTTGGTGCAGATTCCTTTCTCTCCTCTGTTCACCTCCATAGCTTCCGCTTGAGGAGGGAGGTGCTGTCTTTTCTGCTGCTCACTGTGTCTGAACACATGTTCTAAAAGCTAGGTGGACAGGCGGGAAGCCATGGGATCAAGAAGAATATAAATATTCCAAAGCCTTAAACTCCAGTCTGTGCTCTCCAATGGGAGGGGTTATGTCACCATCCCATCCCATTCCAGTCTGGTTTCTGAGGGATCTCTCTCCCTCATGGACCACTCCTCTGGGCACCCGGGACTCTGCTGTGATTAGGTGACATATACATGTTGGAACTTTTGATAAGGCTCTGCAAAGTATCAAGATGGGGCAGGTGTAATTTCTGCTGGACAATCCACAGGCAGCAAACAGAAGCAGGAAGAAATTCCTCCTTAGACAGCACACACAACAGCTGAAGTTGTTTTCAGTGTGGCAAGTCCATTTAAATGGCCATCACAGGACAGGAAGCATTGCCTTGGCCTTGCTGTGCATCCTTGGGGACAGAGGGACAGAGTTCAACTGCCTCAGCACATAGACATCTCTTCATGGGGCCTTTTCCCCAGGTCTAGTCTCATCAGTCATCCCATTGACCTTTCTGTAGACTGCATTTCATCCCCTCTCTCTTCCAACCTTAGTGACCCTTTCTAATTTGTTTTTGTGGACTTTTATGTCTCTAGAAGCTTTTCCTTTTTAAAAAATAATGCTCTGTTACAAATGAAAGGTTTGAGCTTCCAAATGATTAATTCGGATATAGCATCAGGAGCATTCTCTAAAAATGAAAAAAAGGGAACATTTCCCCTCTTGGTATTCACCTAACAAATATTTATTGAGTACTTACTATGTTCCATATGTGTTATAGGTGCCAGGGATACAGCAGGGAATAAACAGACATCCCTGCCCTCATGGAGCTCATTTCCCAGTCAGAGTGTACGTCCCCTGGGGGCGGGGGGGGGGGTCCCCACCAGGAGACGTGGAAGAGAAAGGCATATTTTGTGATACCATCTTTCTTCACTTTAATGTATAGGCGTTCTCTTCTCCCTATATTAAACTATTCTGCATCATATTGAGATGCCACACCCTGACAACCTGGATAGCCCAGGGCTCAAAGGATTGGGTTTTAGATCCACATAGACTTGGGTTTGAATCATGGGCAATTGCTATGAGAACAAGGGAAGTGACTACCCATCTTTAATCTTTTCCCATCTATGAATTAGCAACACCAATTCAGGATTATCATAAAGAACATAGTAAACAATGCATTTAAAACTCTCAGCACTATGCTTGGCACATACTAGATACTCAGTAAATATTAGTGGTTATTATCATTGTTTTCATTAATCATTATTGTTACTCTGATGTGTTTTGGGCCTATGTGTTTTGGGTCATAGGGTAATTCTGGGTTTTTAGGGACTGTGGCTGCTGTAGTCCTAAGAAACCCAAACACCACTGCTCCAGATTACTGTCACACAGACCACATGTGTGTTTGGCTTTGTTATGGAGGCATGATTACAGTAGAAAGGGCTCTGGGTCCACATAGACAAGGGAAGAGGGGCAGGCAACATGATGCCCAAGAGATTTTAGAGGAGTACAGGGAGGTGTTCAGATGTAATGATTAACATGGAGTCCCCGGACCTTACTAAGGGCTTTGCGTGGACATGCTGATTCATTGCTCCTAATAGTTCAGAAGAATGGGAATTAGCAACTGACTCCATGTGAGAGAGAAGAGATCAAGGAAGCTAAGCAGTCTGCCCAGGTGTGGCACCTAATCACATACCTGCCCAGCCTTGTCTCCTACAGTCTCAAGTTCTTTGGTAGGACTTAGGAATCCCAGTAACCCCACCATCTGCAAATGCTGGAATGCCCCAAGGAGAGGTGCGTCCCACTTCGGTCAAGTTTTCAAGAACTTTTCAGCTAAAACAACACAGCTCATGGGCCGGGAGGAAGGTGGAGTGGTGCTGGCTGTGCCTTCGTGGCGGCAGCTCTGGATAAAGCCACGCAGGCATGGTGTTTGCAGTGCGGATGCCCCGGGGGGTGTGGAGAAGAAAGGCTGTGCTATTGATGTCTCTCATCAGGACGCTTACAGTTTCTCCATTTCTGGTCCCCGAGCCTCAGGACTCCTCAGTGCAGTTGCCAAATTGCTTCATGCTCCAGAAAGTGGGGTGTCTCTTAACTAAGGAAAAAAAAAACAGGCATTTTCTGCCAGCAGCCCCAAATGTTACAGCTTCTTATAATATTAAGGCTTCAGCAGCATTCCTTGGAAAACACCATGCTTCTTTTTCTCTTTCCGTTCCCAGAAAAAGCTTTGTTCTTTTTCTCCTCTTTCCTAATTATCAGAGGGGCTATATCTTCTTGGCTTTTTATGTTGGTGTGGGGCTGAGAAATTCAATATAATATCCACAGCATCCATGTGGCTATTTAAATCAATTAAAATAAAATAAAAATTCAGCTTCTCTGTGTCAGTAGCCACATCTCAAATGTTTATTTGCTTCTGCAACTAACCATAGACACATAGCTTGTGGCCACTACATTGGGTTGCATAGATACAGAACCATGTTCATCCTTGCAGAAAGTTCTGTTGGGCATCTCTGGTCTGGGGCATTCATTCATTCACACATTCAGCTCTTGTTGACTGAGCACTTGCTATGCACCAGACACTCTCCCAGGTTCTGGGGAATAAGTGGTCAATAAGAAAAGCAAATGTCCTCCCATCCTCATGGAGTGACCTCTGTTGTGTGTGAAACAATCAGCAGAAAATTAGTTGCAGAATGTGAAAAGAGTCCAGAAGGAGACCAGGAAAGGTGAAGTGATGGACAGTGAGGGTGAGTGGGGGGTCATAGATAGTCACCAGAGAAAGAAAACCCAAGGTGAGTGTTGGTGTGGGACCTCAGTCCTCTTCTGCCCCATATTCCTAAATGCTCATTACTTCAGTCCACTCTCTGAATCCATCAGTTGGGTGGTGCCTGCTCAGAATGCAGGAGAATGAAGAAGGACATCTCCAGAATGGGTGGCTTATCTCTGTGTGGGGTTGTGCAACATTTAGTGATGAGATCAAGAAAACTTTATGGTGCACACCCTGATGCAGATGTGCCATTAAAAAAAAAAGGGTGATCACTTGATTGACGACAGGCTGAGAAAGGCAGGGTGTCAGGTCTTTTCCTTGGGGTGGAGGGAAGAGAGAGTGTTATCATGAAGAGGTCTCTATTTCAAACCACAGGCTCCTTTTCAGTTAGCACTCAGTTGCTAGGGAATTAGGGTCTAGTTTTATATTTTACCTACTTACACTGAGGATTGATGTTTTCCTCTTTATGGGCTTGCCTCAAGGCAATGGGCATTACAGATGGGCCTTCTGGACATTCTGCTGATGTCAGTGATTTGTCACTGATGAGAGGAAATTTGTAACATCTAACCCACAGAATGAAGGGTTATAGTGGAAATCTGTCTGCATCTACTTATGGGTAGGGTCCCCAAAAAGGGTTGGTCAGTTGTCGGGGCCACTTAAGGCATAATGTCTCCCATAACTGCTTTATCGGTTGGTGCTCAACTTCCAGAGATCTTAGCTAGAGGTGACAGTCATGGCTGTACCCAGTATTTCCATTTGAGTCAGTTTGATTGTGTCTCAGACTTAGAATACTGAAACATGAAAGTTCTTCTGGCTACTTACTCACCATCAGTCCAAGTGGAGAATTACTGCTTGGATCTCAATGATTATATTGGCTGGATATAAGGGGTAGCCTGTTGTAATCCTAATCCCAGTGGCATTCTGCTGGAGGGAATTATAGAGCCAGTGGGGGCTGAGGTTGTATGTTTCAGCCAGGCAGAAGAGTAATTATTTCTAGGGTAATAATTCACGCCTGTGCATCATCCTTGGTGGAAACTTTCATTCTCTATATCTAATAACTTTGTTTCGTTGTTGTGTGTTTAGCATGTGCCAGGTGTCAGTCCTGGTAGCAGCCCTGTGCAGTTGACCCCATTCATCATGCCCATTGTACAAATGAGTGAGTGAGAGGTCATAAGTTAGAGATGATGTCTAATTTACACAGTGGCTGGGCCACAGAACTGGTTTTCCAACCTTGGAGGCCAGCTCCAGAACCAACTCTTCTAATTGGGGCAGAATGTCTTCAACAGAAAACACTTAAGAGATGAGGCTTTTGCTTAGAGCCTTGGCAGGCAATAGTACCAAGCCAGAATTTAATATCACTGTTCTCATTGCTTTTATTTATACTTGAAATGATATTGATTTGGTCACTTTAGCTACAAGGGCAATGGGCATCACAGATGGGCCTTTTGGACATTCATAAAGCCAAGTGCCAAACACTCAGTGTGTGTGTGTGTGTGTGTGTGTGTGTGTGTGTGTGTGTGTGTGTGTGTTTAGAGATCACTGTGGTAGAGCCAAGAGTTGGGATGCACTGATGGTGGCAGATAAGGGTTTCTCTGAAACATCTTAGAAGAGGGAGGCTGGATTTGGCAAAGCAGGGCAAGACTGAATTTGAACTCTTTCTGGGAAGCACTTGTACACCTTCTTTAAGGAGAGTTAACATGAAACCTTCACTCTGTGCCAACCACTTCTTGTTCATTATCTCACTGAATCCTAGAAACAATCCCTTAGATACGTGGGGATCCCATTTTACAGATGAGGACCCTGAGGCTCTGGAAAGGTGAACCCTTTGTCTAAATCACATAATCATGGGTGGTAGAGTCTACATTGTAGTTAATCATGAAAACTGTTTATATGTATTTTGCCTTTTTTGACTTCAGTTTTCTGATGGATTGAAGAAGACTTATTGATCTTTAGTTCATTTATTTCCCTTGTGGTTTGGACAGAAGTGAAGCACTCTAAGCTCCTTCCATGCTGGACTAGGAACTTTCATTTTTGGATGATATTTTCATAGGGTATAGAACTCTAAGTTGTAAGTTGTTTTTTCTTTCAGCACTTTAAAATTAATGTCATTCCATTGTGTTCTGGATTGCATGGCTTCTGATTAGAGGTCTCCTATAATGCTTATCATTGTTTTCCTACCTATCATGTGTCCTTTTTCTATGGTTGTCTTCAAGATTTTCTTTTCTTCTCCTCCTGTCAATCCATGATGGGTGTGAACTTCTCCCAATTGAGTATAGGTAGGGCTAAGAAACTTGCTTTGGAATACAAGCAGAAAGTTCAAGAGACTTAGCACAATTCATCTTATTTCCTGCTGCCATGGCAAGTGCCAACAATGTGCAAGATAGTGGTTGCTCTGCAGATCTGGATTCTGCTGTGAATCAGAGTGGACTAGTGCTTCTAGCTGACCCAGCATGGACATGTAGCATGCAGTAAATACATTTTTCACAGCTACTAAGATTTGAGGGATGTTCCTTATTGCAGCAAAAGCCAGCCTACCCTGTCTAATAGGCTATATCACCTTTCTTCAGATGAAGTCAAAGGGATGATTTGTGGGAGAGAACTCAGTAATAAAAAGTCTTCATGTCTAAATCTAACCCACTGACAATCACAAAGATGGAGGGGGAGCAGGAGGAAGATACAGTAGAATAAAAGAAAAAAACACACACGCAATCAATCCTACAGAAATCCCATAGACCCCTACCTCATCTTGCAAACAGCAATAGCACTGTTGGGTAATTAAGATGCATATGCCACCTGACATTAAGCAGCCTTTTGTGAACTGTTAATTAAGATTTAATCAGTCACATATTTTATTCTTACTGAATTAGAAGATTACTGTTAACTCCTGGCGGGGTTCCATTACTCCCCGTTGAAGGAAATCAATGTATTCCAACATAATTTAATAAGACTCTGGTACCAGAGTGAAAATAGGCTGGGGAGACATTATCTTGACATTTTAGGTAATTTAGTAAGTCCAGCAAAAGAGGAGTGATTGACAAAGTCATTATTTCTTGTACCGAGGGGTAGAAAGCACATTTATGACAATGAATTAAATTTTGGTGGTGAGAAAACATAATGAGAATTGAGAATGGGGTTGATGCAGTGCCCATTCACCACTTTGTGTGTGGCATCTGGGCATGGCTTGTCCATAATGGAATTTGCATTCCTGTTTCTGGAGGAGAAAAATGACCACAACAGAGCAGGGGTGGATAAACATAGGCTGGTAGTGGTGGAATGCTTGTTTGCAAGGTGTTTTTTTTTTAAAAGTATATTTTATTGACTTTTTTCAGAGAGCAAGGGAAAGGGATAGAGAGTTAGAAACATTGTTGAGAGAGAAACATTGTTCAGCTGCATCCTGAATACCTCCCATTGGGGATGTGCCCACAACCAAGATACATTCCTTTGACCAGAATCACACCTGGGACCCTCAGTTTGCATCCTGATACTCTCTCTATCCAATGAGCCAAACCAGTTAGGGTGAAGCAAGCTATTTTTAGTTTGGGTCTGGTGAGGGCTGTTTGCAGGAAGTCTACTTGTTTGCAAGGGGTTTTCAGGTTGGGTCTGGTGAGGACAGCCATTTGCAGGATGTCTGCCGCTGGGCAATGCAACAGGCACTTAATACACATATGTTGAATTGATAGCTCCACAAAGCTGAATGTGCCTTCAGAGAATATTAGGTGTTCCCTCACTAAGATAAGTAAAATCACTGGAAGTGCCCTTAAATGTACCACATGTCCTCTCTACATTGAAGCCGTTCCTTAGAGGCCATTTAAAAATGCAAAAGGAGATGATGGTCAGTAGTTTATTTATTGGCAAACATATTAGACGTTATCTTTTTATGATGCTATATTGGAGGATTATGGCAAGGCAGGTGGAATGGGGTGGGCAGGCTGGGCCCTGGCTGCAGGTGGTGTCTGGGAGTGAGACAGGTGGGTCTCAGGTATCATGTGGCACAAAGGGTGGGGGCAAAAGAAACATCCCAGGAAAAGCTGGGGAACCCAGGGCACAGTGTAATCAAGCCAAAGGGTAATGACTGAGTGAGGCCAGGAAAGACCAAATAACTGGGGACAGGACAGAGACCAGGAGATGAATCGGGAGAGATTTCTGCTTCTGTTAAAATGAGGGGAGCAGGGGGGGAGAGAGAGGAGGGGAGGGGATGAGATGGGAGGGGAGAGGGGAGGGGATGAGATGGGAGGGGAAAGAAGAGGAGAGGAGGGGTGAGGAGAGGAGAGGGACTGTGAGGAGGTGCTTGGCTATTGCCTTGTGAGGAATTTGTACAGAGTAAGGATGGGTTCCTACACTCTCATCCCTCCTTCCTTCTTCTCTCCTTTTTACCCATCCTTCCACCCTATTTACCACAATGTTTTCCTTCTTCAACACTATTTATGGAGGACTCACAGTAGTACTGCATCATTCTTAGCAAAGAAGAAAGAGCCCCGTCTATGGAAGAGACCCAAAACTGTCAATTATTCCACATCATAAGCAAGTAGTATGGGGAGCAGGCAGACAGGAGCATCTAGCTGAGGTCTGCGTCAGGTTGGGTCAGAGAGAGCGAGGTAGTGAGACATCCCAAGGGATATTAATCTGGGCCCTGAAGAACTAGCTACCCGAGCCCTGCTGATTTCTCAGGGGATGTCATGATTCCCGGGCATGACAGGCAGAATTTCTAGGAGTGGTTTCAGGATGCCACACCCCTGGTCACTGAAACTCATGAATGTGGTGAGTTAGCCCCCCTGTGGCTGTGTTCTGTTGTATGACAAGTTTCCTAGGGGACCTGATTTAATGCAGTGAGCCTTTAAAAGCTGAGAACTTTCTCTGGCTGGTGGCAGAAGGGAGTCAGAGAGACCCAAAGTGTGAGAAGGAATGGAAATGCTGCTGCTGGTTTGAAGGTGAAGAGGACCACATGAGAACTAATGAGTGGTTTCTGGGAGCAGTGAGAGACCCCCGGCCAACAGCTTCCATGAACTGGGGACCTCAGTTTAAAGCCACCGGGAATAACAGCCCACATGAGCTGGGTGGCAGACTCTTCCAGTTCCTCCCGATCAAAGCCCAGGTTGGCTAATACTATGGATTTGGCCTGGGAAACCCTGAGAAGAGAGCCCAGAAAGTGCTCTGGACTTCCAGTCTTGGAAATGATGAATGAGTGCTGTTTAAGCTTGCCAAGATTATGGCCATTTGTTATGCAGTAATAGCAAACTAGTACACTGGGTACACTGGGCCTGATTTGACCAGAGTCACACCTAAAGCTGCATAATACAAAGCCAGATTGGGGTCAACAGGTAGATTTAAACAAACGCAGTGAGTTTTATGTTCTGTCTTTAGTTAGCATGGCTTGGGTGCCTTAAGTAACCAGGGAATAGTAAGAAAAATAGTAACAATCCCATATGCACATTTCCATTCTGTTGAGACATTTAAAAATGACACTGAAGCCCAGCCAGCCATGGTTCAGTGGTTGAGTGTCAAGCTATGAACCAGGAAGCACATGCCCAGGTTGTGGGCATGATCCCCAGTAGGGATATGCTGGAGGCAACCAATCAATGATTCTCTCTCATCATTGATATTTCTGTATCTCTCTCCCTCTCCCTGCCTTTCTGAAACCAATAAACATATATTTTAAAAAATAAAAATGATACTGAAGGTTTTTATGAATATACTACAAGCCCAGTGTATGACATTTGTGTACTTGGGGAGGGAGGAAACCCCTCAGTCTAGCTGGCCCCCTTTAGCAGTCCAGGAGCCCTCAGGGGATGTCTGACTGATGGCTTCAGTCAGACACCCTTAGCCTTGCTACAGCTTGTGGCTGAGCAGCGCTCCCTCTGTAGGAGTGCATTGACCACCAGGGGGCAGCTCCTGTGTTGAGCATCTGCTCCCTAGTGGTCAGTGCGCGTTATAGCAACCAATTGCTCTGCTGTTTAATTATTTGCATATTACCTTTTATTATCCTTTCTAATAAAAGAGTAATATGAAAATTGACCATAACTCCTACACACAAGATGGCCACTCCCATGTGGTCAAAGATAGCTGCCCCCATGTGGACACCAGATGGCCACCACAAGATAGCCAGCAGGAGAGGGCAGTTGGGGATGATGGGGCCTGCAGGGGAGGCAGTTTGGGGCAATTAGGCTGGCAGGGGAGCAGTTAGGCATCAATTAGGCTGGCAGGAAAGTGGTTAGGGGGTGGCATGCAGAAGCAGTTAGGGGCAATCAGGGAGGCAAGCAGGTGAGCAGTTTGGAGCCAACAGTCCTGGATTGTGAGATGGATGTCCAACTGCCCATTTAGGCTCAATCCTACCGGGATCAGGCCTAAACAGGCAGTCAGACATCCCTCGAAGGGCCCCAGATTGGAGAGGGTGCAGGCTGGGCTGAGGGACACCCCCTCATGTGCATTAAATTTGTGCACCGGGCCTCTAGTATAGGATAATTATTTTATATTCACACACACACACACACACACACACACACACACACACACACACACACACACCCCTTATAAGACATTGTATCTACCTTCCTATATAAAAAGAAAATGGGATTCTGCACAGAGAGCAGTCTGAATTTGGCTTCTGAATCCTGCCCTATCCACTCTTGTCCATCGGCCTCTAGAGCTAAATGGCTGCTGGGCCTGGGGATGGCGAGGTGCAAGTGTGAGCCCCAGCAAAAAGCTCAGAATATAGTGGATTCTGGGAGTGAAAGCTGAGTGAGTTTCTTTGCCTCTGTGAGCCTGAGAAGAAAAATACTAACCCATCTAAGAGGGCTTGGGAAATAGAATGCATAAAAAGAGAATCAGGCAGATTTGATTCTTTATTAAAAAGAACATTTGAATGGCAAAATGTCATAATGTCAGTAGATGAATAATAGGCTTGGAAAATATTATGCAAAGAATATGTAAAGAAATCTTGCAAGTTATCCAGATGAGCTGAGGAAACCAAACAGAAAAATGGGTAGGCAGAGGCTGTTGACAGGTAAGCAAATGCAAATGACCAACAAACTCAGGAAAGCTTGCTTGCAGTCAGTGATGCGAAAACCAAAGCCCAATATCAGTTTATGTCTTTCTGAATGCCCAGAATATTAAAACAGTCATAATGCCTGCTGCCGGGGGAAATACAGGGGAAAGGATGTCCATACACGGGTAGGAAGGGTTTTCCTAAAAAGCAATCTGCTGGTAGCTATCCATTAAAATTAAAATACACAAATCTCTCGACTGAGTTGTCTTACTCCTGGAAATCTATCTGGCCCATGGAGCTGAAAGCATAAGTGAGCAAGAATAAATGACCAAGGATGTTTAAGGTGGCATTGTTTGGAGAGGCAGAGAGGGAGAGGGAGAGAGAAGGCAGGGAGGGAGCAAGCGAGAGACAGAGAAGGAAAACAGAGAAAGAGAGGGAGGGAGGGAGGAGAGGGAAGAAGAGAGAGAGGGAGGACGAGAAATGGAGAGAGAGAAAGAGGGAGGGAGGGAGGGAGGGAGGGAGAGAGAGAGAGAGAGAGAGAGAGAGAGAGAGAAACAATGTAATGATCATCTATAAAGAAATGGTGAATTAATGAATGAATTAGGGATAATTTTCTGCCATTGAAAAGAATGAATCAGAGGAATACCAATTGTGTTGAAGGGTTATCCGTGAAGTATTGTTGTCTGTGTCTATGAGTTGTTGTTTTTTCTTAATCCCAAGCCCCCCAATCCTCTACCACTCTAACAGTGTCAGTCTGTTCTCTGTATCTATGATCCTGTTTCTATTTTGTTTGTTAGCTTATTTTGTTCATCAGATTTCACATATAAGTGAAATTATATGGTACTTGTCTTTCTCTGACTATGCTAAGTGAAATACATTAAATTCTTATATGATGCAGCGTGGTACAATATTCACTCAGCCCTATAACATGATGTAGGTGGCTATAGCCAAGTGCTGAATAAGATAATTGTTCTAATTGAGAGAGAGAGAAAAAGGAGAGAGAGAGAGAGGGAGAGAGGGAGAGAGAGAGAGAGAGAGAAAGGTGAGTAAGACCAAAGGACAAGCAAATGCATAAAGCAAATGCATAGAGAAAGAGAGAGAGAGAGAGAGAGAGAGAGAGAGAGAGAGAGAGAGAGAGAGAGAGAGAGAGAAAAGAAGAAGAAGAAGAAGAAGAAGAAGAAGAAGAAGAAGAAGAAGAAGAAGAAGAAGAAGAAGGGGAGGAGGAGGAGGAGGAGGAGGAGGAGAAGGGAGGGGTAGGAGAAGGAGGGGCAGGAGAAGAGGAGGCAGTAGTGGTAGGGGGAGGAGGAGTTGGATCTTTTAAAAAACTTTTTGTTTTGAAATAATTCTGGACTTTCAGGAAGGTGCAAGATTATTAAATGGAGTGTGGGCTCTAGCTTTCCCCAGAGGCAACATCTTATATAACCATAGCACAATGTCACAATCAGGACACTGACATTGGTACACTGCAGACCCTGTGCAGTTTTCTCCAGGTTTTACAGGCCCTCATGTGTTTGAGTATGTGTGTGTGTGTGTGTAGTTCTATGCAGTTTTCACCCATGTATCCATTACCATGATCAAGATTCAAAACGGCTCCATCACTACAAAGGGACTGCCCTTTATCCTTGTCCCAACCTTGTCCCATAGGGAGCACCATGGAAGCAGAGCCCTCAGTTTCCCCCGCTGTCCCCCAGCGAAGGTTCCACGGGCTCCAGGCACACTAGAGGCTGCTTCTCTATGTCCCCTTAGTACCCATCCCGTGGCTTTTACTGCCTCTCTGTGCCCAAGGGTGGCTCATCTTACTCGGTGCCACTGTCCATTTGACAGAATACCTCCCTTTACCAATTCATTTTGCTGTTTGCTCTGCCCCCTTCCCTTGATGATTGTGGCTTTGACCAGCTTCTAGACTCATCCTGTGAAATTGACTCTTTTCATAAATCTTTCCTCCCTGTTTCGGGCTGGATCCGCCTGATCTTGGCAGGAAGGGCTCTTGTCATCTGCAGCTACGACAGCCTGGCTCCTTCAGACCAGGCATCGTCTTTTGTTCAAGCATCGCACAGTCATTTAGAAAATAAAATGCGTTTCTCTGACAACCCTGAGAAGTTTCCTGGGTGTTATTACTCAAAGCTCAGGGCTCTACAATTCCCATTTCTCAGGCAATTTAAGGAAAAAGAAGGAGAAATCAACCAACCCTCACTCTCCTGGGGACCCCTATGGCTCCTTGTCCTTGTCTGGCACTGGTCCACTGGCCACTCTTTAGCTTTATGCATTTGCTTGTCCTTTGGTCTTACCTTTCCCCCGCCCCGCCTTGGGCCCCCTCGCATGAGTCTTTTACTTAGTAGGTATTCAATGCATATTTTCTAATTGCTGAGCACATAGAGAACTCAGGATTCTCTCTCTTTCTCTCTCCTTCCTCTCTCTCAGTGAATATTTGCTGAACTGCATTGAAAGCACCACCCAATTTTAGCCAAATAGTATTTATTATAACTTGTCCACGCAAGTCCCAGTTATTCAGAGTTAATGAAGGGCTATGTTGTTTATCACTGCTGTGTATAGGAACAAGACTGGACTGGCTGTATAGCACTGAGCAATTTATGTCGTCTTTCTTTTTTTTTTTTCTTTTTCTTTTTTTTTAATTGTTCAGTTTATTAATTAAATTGTTTCCCCTTTTTTATCCCCCTATATCTTCCCCCCACCCTGTACCTATCCCAACCTCCGCCCTCACCTCCCCCTCCCCCAATGTCCTCTCCCATTGTTGCAAGATTTTTGTCCAATCTCTTGCTGTACTTCCAACAACACTTTTCTCCCCAAGAATTGTCAGTCCATTCCCTCTCTATGTCCATGTTTCTGTTATATTCACCAGTTTATCTTGTTCATCAGCCTATCAGTTCACTTGATTTTTATGTTCATTTGTTGATAGATGTGTATTTGTTGTTCATAATTTATATTTTTACCTTTTTCTTCTTCCTCTTCTTAAAAGAATATCTTTCAGCATTTCATATAATACTGGTTTGGTGGTGATGAACTCCTTTAGCTTTTTCTTATCTGCGAAGCACTTTATCTGATCCTCAATTCTGAATGATAGCTTTGCTGGATAGAGTAATCTTGGTTGTAGATTCTTGCTCTTCATTATTTTGAATATTTCTTGCCACTCGCGTCTGGCCTGAATCGTTTCTGTTGAGAAATCCGCTGACAATCGTATGGGTGCTCCGCTGTAGGTAACCAACTGTTTTTCTCTTGCTGCTTTTAATATTCTCTCTTTGTCTTTTGCTCTTGGCATTTTAATTATGATATGTCTTGGTGTGGTCCTCTTTAGATTCCTATATTTTAGGGTTCTGTGTACTTCTTGGGCTTTTAAGTCAGTTTCTTTCACCAGGTGGGGAAAGTTTTCAGTCACTATTTCTTCAAGTAGGTTTTCATTAACTTGCTCTCTCTCTTTTTCTGGCACCCCAATAATTTGGATGTTGGCATGCTTGAGGTTGTCCCAGAGGCCCCTTACGCTATCTTCAATTATCTGAATTCTTTTTGTTTCTTGCTTTTCCAGCTGAGTGGATTTTGGTTCTTTGTATTTCAAATCTTTGACTTGGTTCTTGTGGCCCTCTGGACTGCTTTTAGGACTTTGTGTAATATTTTTTATTTCAGTCTGTGTATGCTTGATTTCTAGTTGGTCCTTTTTTTTATCTGTGAGGGTCTGGTTCGTATCCTCAGAGGTCTTGTACATTTCCCTGAGGGTCTCATTCATTTCTTTGTAAGTAGCATTCATCTCCTTGTAAGTCTCATTCATTTGCTGGTTGGTCTTGTTTATTTCCTGGTTGGTCTTGTTTATTTCCTGGTAATTCTCATTAAGTTGATCGGCCTTTTGTAGGAGCCTCTTGAAAAGCCTTATAACCGTGGTTTTGAACTCTATGTCTTGTCGTCTTTTCTCCTCCATTTCTTTCACACCTGATTTCTTTCCATGTCTCTGCATGGTGGCTGCTTTATGTGGTGGCTATCCTCAAAGGGACAGTGGCTCAGTCTCCCCAGTTACCTGAGGTGGGTACTCTTACTGCAATCCTTTATGGGTTGTATTCAGTGTTTTTGAATTTAAACCCAGCTTTCTGTTGTTAGCCCTAGGAGGGTTTGACCTCCAGGCCAATTGTCTGTGAAGCTCAGCTGTGCTCAGGTTGGATGGGCGGAGTCTCCGGGCCAAGCAGACAGCGTTAGCTCCGCCCTATGCAGCCCCAGGGGCTCTGTGCTGGGGGCAATGGCTGCCAGCACCTCTGAGAGAGAGCCGCTGTGGAGCTCCACCGGCTGCCTGGGAATTCAGACTGTCCCCAAATGACTTTGCATGCGCAATGTCTCACGCAGGGTCGTAAAACAAAGCAGACTGACAGTTTTCCGAATGAGAGACAAGTCGCAGAGCGCTCTCTGCGCCGTCACGCAGCCGAGCTGTTCGCGCGAGAGCTGCCTTCTCCACAAGCCGGCAGACCTGGCAGCACCCGAGCTTCGGCGTGCCCTCCCACTGTCCAGTTTTCACCCCGTGTGATAGTGGGTTCTCTGGACTTCGCCCAGAGCTGGAGAATCTGTCCAGTGGGACGCCCCTGTCTCCCCGTTGGAGAAAACTGGCAGGTTTTCAGCCACCCGCCCTCTCCGCGTCGCGCACTCCAAACCTCTCTCTGTGCGCGAATCTTTCAACGCTGTCCGCCACCGCTCCTCCGGGTCACAGTGTCTTATCTTTACTTTTATTTGTGGAATTTTCACTCGGCGAGCGTTCTGGTGATTCTGGAAGGTGTTTGTTCCTTCGTTAAGTTGTAGTATTAAAATTGCTGATTGTGACGGCAAGATAGGTGTTTCACCTTTGCCGCCATCTTAGTTCTCCTATGTCGTCTTTCTGACCCCATGTGCAAGGTGGGGATGATAGTGTTGTGTGAGGTAAAGGGAGAAGATTGATCAAGTACCCAGTACTCAGGGTTTTGATAATTGTCTGGCCTGTTACTTTTCTCTTCAGTGCTGGTCCTATTGCAGGTGGAATTGTCTAGGAAGCTAACAGATTAGCATTATCAGGATTAACACCTGTGAAGGGGAAGCTGGCAGTGGATCTGGGCAGGAGGAGAAGGTGGGTTGCAGTGCAGTCTGGACCAGGGCTTCTGTTGGGTGCTCTGAAGCTGTGTTGAAGCTTGACAGGTGTCCCACATGGGTGCTGGGAGCCTGGCTCTTATAACTTCATAGCCTAGTCAGACCTTTGGCAAGCTGGGCTTACCCGCTGAGGCAATCCCTGACAGGGGTGATGGTAGCTCTCCCAGCAGCTCAGGGAGCAAGACACTCGCTACTGAAGGAAGATTTGGGGGCGCATCACAAGGTCCACTCGGCTCTTTCAGTGGAAGATGAGAGGAATTTTACTTTAGCTTTTAATGAGGCAATTTGTGGGGTGCTTCTTAAGCTTTTCTTTGGTAAAAACAAAAGTGTTGACATTAATAGGTGCTTTTAAAAATACATATTTAAAAATACATATTTTTATTGATTTCAGAGAGAGAAAGGGAGAGGGAGAGAGAGAAACATTAATGATGAGAAAGAATCATAGATCTGCTGTCTCCTGCACACCCCCTCCTGGGGACTGAGCCCACAAACTGGACATATGCCCTGGACTCAGAATTAAACCATGATGCTCAACCGCTGAGTCATACTGGCTGGGCTAAATGGGTGCTTTAGACATAAATATATCCAGGCTTCGATTATGAAGCCTTAGGATTACAGAAAATAGCTTTTTGGCCTCTGCCCTGAGTTCCTGGCACCTGAAGGCAGATGGCTTCAGAATGGTTCTTTACACTCTCAAAAGGGATAACAAATCAGTTTAATAGAGTCTGCCAGTTCAAGCCAATTGCTCACAGTTGCCTGAATCTCTGTGTAAAGGAGTCTGTGCTACTGTCTATATTGAGCAGGAAAAGCATCATGATTGATTAGTAATGTCTGCCAATGTCCAGGACTTAGAAGAGCTAGTGGACATACTATTCTGGGTGTGTACTTCTTCAACCACCACGTTTTTAGGAACCCCAAACCAACTCTGGATAAAACTGCTGGTGAAGGGAATTTTATACTTCCCAACTGCATTCCCTCCCCTCCTCTCTGTCCAGGACTACAAAGTCTTGACTGTTATTCAGGGAGATTTAGCAACCTGTGGCATCTGCTGAGGCTGTCAGTGTCCTGCTGCTTGATTTTTTTTCTGCAGATTTGGTTAAAATACTCCTGAGCAATGCTTTTTCTTTTCCTAAATTCTTCCATAGTAGGAAGAATGATTTATTATGTATTAGTGTGTTTTAATTAATAAAATAACATTTGGGGTGTTCATTTTATTTATAACATATTTAGATAATTAATAAATAGTTATAGGCTATAATAATAATAGTTACCATTTAATCCATACCTAATATATGTAGCAATTTATATCCCTTAACTCTTTTAATTTCACCTTAACTCCTTTACCAAAAGGGAAATTGAAGTCCAGAGAGGTTAGGTAACTTTCCGGAGCTCACACAGCAGATATTGTTTATTCCAGTGCTCATGCCCTTTGTACTAGGCCACATGCCTCCTTGGGGCCTCCCAGATTGTTATTTTCATGTTCTTTCACTGTACTAACATTGCTTCCAGGAGTCTTAGGGTGTTTTTAATTATTCCACAAGGAAGGGGATCAAGAGATGGATGATCAGAGAAGCTCCCAGACCACTTCTACTGTTTGGTGCCCACAGACTCATTCCTCATCTTTGTGACTCTTGAGTTGTGCAGACACAGTAGGTAATCAAACAACGTCTTGGATACCTTAGCACTGTTTGGTTGCAATTACAGGTAGAGATCGTGGCAGCCTAAAGGAAGAAAGGGATTTGATGTGACCACAGCGCATCTTCAGAACCTAAGGTCGGGAGTCAGATGGGCTTAGGAGCTCCAGGGGCTGCAGACCCCCTCTCCCTCTGCCTGGCCTCTCTGCCTCTCTGCGCATAGAGCACATTGTCCTCTCTTGGGAAGGCTGGCTCGCTTTTCTTCCCTGTCTGCAGGCAGGAAATGGTGTCTCCAGCAGCTCTCCAGTCATGCAGCCTCTATTTAAGAGAGGAACAGAAACACTGGACTCTTGTTTCAAATTCCCAGGGAAGGAATCTCATTGGCTCAGGTGAGAAAACATCTATGGCCAGGAAAGTGGCTTGATATTTAAACATGTGGCTAATCCTGTGCATGGGAGATGGATTTTACCATAGTCCTTTAAAAAAGGATGGAAAAAAAGCAACACATTTCTGTCAAATGTTCAGGGAACTAATAGGTCGATATGAAACTTGGACTATTTTCTAAGCCAGTAACTAACTTGTTATGTGGTTTTGGAAAGCAGCTTCACTATATGGTAGGCAGAAATAACTAACATTATGCTGAGCTTTTACCATTGCTTGGTGCTATCACTTTTTGGCAGTTCCAGGGGTCAGGATGGGGCAGGGTGCAAGGGGCAGGGGAGGGGCTGAGACAAAGGCACAGAGAGGTTAAGCAACTCGCCCAATACCCTACAGCTAGTAAGTGGGTTGAACTCAGGCAGTCTTAGACCAGAGTCCTTTTTCCAACCAATGCACCTTACACCCTGCTATGTAGGAAATTTGGATAGAAAGTAGGGGTGATAACCCCTGATAATATCAACACCCCAGGAACAGAGCTGAGTGAATCTTGGAGAAATCTCTCAGATAGAGAACTGCAGTGAAAATGTGCTTTGCTCAGTGGCCTTGACTGCAGTGTGGACCAGCCATTTTCCTAGGCATAAGCCAAGGACCACTTGTCCTGCAAGTCTAGGGGGTGACAGGAATGGCCTGCCTTGGAGGGCCCTGCTCTGCTGGTTGTGTGTTCATTCTGCATGCAAGGCACCTGGTCCCGTGAAGTCACCGTGGTCCCTGACTTGGGCATCCATCAGATACTTAAAGTTCTTATGGCGCTTTTCAATACAGAGAGTAAGAGGTGTGCATCTCTCTGTGCCAAATCAGGATTGCAAAAAGCAATGAGAAGTTTCTAAAAATACAGACTGTGCAAAATCCCATTTCATGGCAATTCAAGATGTCTTTGGGTTTGTTGGTGCCACATCAAGCAGGTTGGGGTTTGGACGAACTGTCCCCAGGCCTTTTTCTCCCATGAAATAATGGCATGAAACATCTTTTTCTCCCTCCTGGTGACTTTACCTCCCATTAAATGATGTTTTGAAATGGTTTGTTCATGTCTTCTTTCTGTGAGGGAGCATCCTTTCCATGGGGATCCATCTGATCCAATCTGATTTCTCACAGTGTTGTGTGCACAGTAGACATTCCAAACCTCTAACGAATGGGTAAAGGAATGAAACTTCTCTTTGCTAGCCAAGTGAGGTTAGCTTTCTATCTTGAATGCTTCTTCCTGCAGTCACTAGGTCTCTCTCTCTCTCTCTCTCTCTCTCTCTCTCTCTCTCTCTCTCTCTGCGCGTGCATATGTGTGTGTGTGTGTGTGTGTGTGTGTGTGTGTGTGTGTGTGAGAGAGAGAGAGAGAGAGAGAGAGAGAGAGAGAGAGAGAGAGAGAGATAAAATATTGTTGATGAGTGAAGGGTTGTCAGAGTCTTTAAAAAGGTGCCATGATTGGATTTAACATTTCTTTATAAAGTTGCTTATTGGAATTCCAAGTAAAATGTTCTTTCCCACCCTTGCCTGTGTGGCTCAATTAGTTGGGCATCATCTTGTGCACTGAAAGGTTTCTTGTTCCATTCCCAGTCACGTCACATGCCAAGGTTTCAGGCTCATTTCCTGGTGGGGGCATGCAGGAGGCAGCTGATGGATATTTTACTCTCATATAGATGTTTCTCTTTCTCCCTCTGCCTTCCTCTCTTTCTAAAAATCAATTTAAAATATTTCTTAAAAAACGCTCTCTCCTTTGGCTCTTAATATGAAGTTCTTTCAGTTACAAACTTTTCTGGGGGTAGAGTTGACACTCACAGACCATTGTTGTTTTTCCTCATTGCCACACCTGGGCCATACATCCTATGTCAGAATCTGCAGGTGGACTCAAGAGAAAAGGGGGTGCAGAGTCCACACTCTCCATGTTTTCTGCACTGGGTCCCCAGATCTATTGAGTGATGGCTGTCCCTTACTGGCCAGAGCCCCAAATCTCTTATTGCATTGATGACCTCTCGGGAAAGAGGACACTGATGTTCCTCATCAAAATGGGCACAATACAAAGTTAGCAGTGAGACATCCTCCTTCACTGTGGTCCGACATCTCAGAAAGAGGGGCTACTTTCTTTCTCTTAGAATATGGGAAGTGGATCTGGCTAAGCAGGGCTGGGTAGGGGGTGAAGGGGGAGAGTGCAGGATACATGCCCACAAGGAGCATGTACGCTGTGACACTGTCAATTTCACCTCTCCCAGCAATCTGGGAACCTCCTGTGACCCCAAAAGGTGGGCTTGAAAAGAGTCTGGTCAGCTCATTCCAGCTCTTAGAGGTATGCTTTTTGCTTTCCATGAAATCTCAAAACCAAGATCTCACATCTGCTGCCTCTCCCTTGACCAGATGCACACCCCTGAAGCTGGCTGTGCTTCTGATCACCCTGGAAGAGGAGGGCAAGCTGGATGCATGGCTGGAGTGGAGGCGATGCTGGTGGGAAGCAGGAAACTTAAAACAAAACAGACCTCCAAAATGAAGTCCTTGGAGCCTCCTTGCTTCTTTAAAACTGATTTAACATTCAAGTGGAATTCAAAGACATGGTTTTCCCTAAAGCGAATTTGTTAACGGTTGAAGAAAAACTAGTAATAACTGCAAACTCACCCATTCAGCTGCAGGGCACATCTGGACTTGGTCCCACCCACTCTGAGGGAGCGTGCAGGGACCCACACCTTCACAGGATGTGTGCAGTACCCCTTAATTCCTCATCTGATTTGGGATGTCCATAAGCAGAAGGGTGGCTGAAAAACAATTTTTTTGAAAGGAATGAATAATTTAAATCCATCAGATAAAAGGGCCAATTCCATTGAATCTAAAATACCCAAATCATACTCAGTGTTCAGAGCAGCGGCCAGGATAGCTGTCAGTAATGGAAGGGCTGTCTGAAGTGCCCCTGGGTCAGCACAGAGTCTCCTGCTGGATTCTCTCCAGGGATGCTATGGATGATGCAAAAACAAGCCCCCACCCCTGCCTTTTCCTGTTACTGAATTTTTGTGGAGGAAGTAGCTGTTACCTCTCAACACAGTCCTGTTTGCTACTTCTTCCTGTTCTTGCGCCAGGAGGAGGCCAAGGAAACGGGTTGATCCCAGGGAGCGCTCACCAGCCAAGTGTTCCACATTTGCAAAGAGGTGTCCACTTGGCAAGGTTCCCATTAAATGGTCTTTTTGGGAGGTAGGATGGGGATTAGGCCAGGTGGTTAACAAAGGGGTCGACGGGACCCAGGAGCCGCAGCCATTCTGGTTTTACAAAAGAGGAAACTGGTGCTCAGAGAGGATTGGCCACTTGTCCAAACGTACGTCTCAGTAAGTGGATTCAGATCCACAACACTGGCTGGTTCTATCCACCCCGGGATGCCTTATCACCCTGACTCTATTCATGATGCCTCTTATGTTTTCTTGGCTCTCACCTCGGAGTATATCATCCTCTCTCCCCTTTTCTGTCTTTCTGATGTGCCTGTGGCTGGCTGAGATTTGGAAGGTTAGTGTCCTTGAGCGGTGTATTAGGGTTTTCCAGAGAAACAGAGCCAGGAGGGTGTGTGTGTCTCTCTCCTCCCCTCTCTTTCCCCAGGTAGCTCTCCCTATATATAGAGAGATTTATTTTAAGGAATTGGCTCAGTGATTATGGAGGCTGATAAATCCAAACTCTGCAGGGTGGGCTTTCAGGCGGGAGCCCTAGAGGCCCAAATGCTGCAGTTCCAGTCCAAAGGTGACCTGCTGCAGAATTTTCTGTTGTTCTGGGGAGGTCATTCGTATGTTCTAGCCAGGCCTTCAGCTGATCGTATGAAGCCCATCTTGTGAGGGAGGGCAATCTGCTTTACTCAAAGCCCAATGATTTAAATGTTGATCTCACCCAAAAGCAATGTTACAGAAACAACCAGAATAATGCATGTTCATGTACCTGTGACCCAGCCAAGTGGTTGCATCAAGTTAGCCATCACAAGCAGGGTCAGGTCAAGCTGGAAAGGCCTTGGCCCTGAAGCTGCTGCCATTCATATGACATTGAAGTTTGGAGGAGGCTGTAGTGTTAATAGTTATGCTGCCTGGGTGGCTTTGCCTCTGTGGGCCCCTGGGGAGCTCTGGGAGTTACAAGGGGATTTTGGGGTGTGTGTACATACGTTTGAGCCTACATGCATGGTCCATGACACAAACGGTGAGAGGCCTTCCCTGAACTTGCCTCATTTTAGAAATACACCCCAGCAAAACCAGAGAGATGCAAACCATTGTTTGCTTGTGAAATGGTGCATGATGCATCTCAAATGTCCAACACAGGCCCTGGCATGTAGTGGTTTCTCATACTGGTTGAATCAATGGATGGTTCAATTCAGTAGCAAGTGTCCCTGACAGAGTGTCAGTCATTTATTCAACATTGATTTGGCACCTACTAAGTGCCAGATGCTGAGCTAAGCTAAGCATAGACACTCTAGAGTCTAGAGGGACTGAGAGACCTGGCTCCTGCCCTTGTGCTAGCTGCATTCTAATAGAGAAAACACAGCAAAAGAAGTCACCAGGCAGATAAGTAACTATTTTTCATATGCACCATAAAAGAAACAAATATCTGCTGCTGAGATAGAGGGATCAGGAGAGCTGACCATCGTCAGGGAGGTCTGGGAAGACCTCTTGGGGGAGGTAACATTTAAGCTGCAACCTGGGGAAGAGTGTTCTAGACAGATGAGGGACTCAGAGTTTGATGGTTTTAAGAAATTGAATGTAATGCAATGTAGAACAATGTGTAATGATATGATTTTTTGGAAACATAGCAAAGTTGGGGACCATGTCCTCAGACAGAGTCACATGGAAGCCCCTTTCCTTGGACAGTCACTGTTTTGGTCACATATTCATTTAACAGGTTGTCGCTATGACTGTTTCAGTGTAAGCAGTGCAGGTTTCCTCTGGCTCAGGGCAGCCCTCCAGTCTGAGGATTTTTAAACGGGAAGCCTTGGAAAGGGTCTATTCAACCTCAAATGTACCTGCACCTCCTGGCTCCAATGAAGAAGGGAACCAGGAAGGTCAGCCTGTACTGGGCAGTTTCCCTCTGGCCCTGTCTACTCCACAGCACTGTTTCCTTTTCATTCTCTTTCATCCTTCTCAGCAATATCCTTTTCACATGATTTACCCACAGCAATCTCTCTGCTTAAGGCAAAGACTGGTGAGCAGGGGCAGGGCTGGTGTGGGGCCTCTGGGCTCCTGGTCCACTCTTCCCTTCATCATGAATCTGGGCCTTTGTGGTTTGTTGGGGTTCATCTGCATTGGGGTCACTTTGCCCCATGAATCTCCCATGCTGCTCAGATGCTCAGGCCCCAGCAAGACATAGCAGAGAATGAGTTTCTGATTGACTTGACATTTATAGCTCTGAAGTGGGAAGGTACCTTAATCTCAAATACCTGGGGATTTCCAGGAGGGTTTGGGGGGACACATGGGGTCCTGGAGAGTGGTCTGAAGCATAGTTGAGGCAGACAACCTCTGATGAAGGCGGGATAGTCGTGTTTGCAATGAGTGGTTCTGCACTGAGCCCACTGGAATGAGGTGTGGGCAGCCACAAAGACTGGACAATTCACCTCTGCCTCTGCTGGGCACTTGTCCTTCTTCAAAACCATCCCAAGTTTGCCATAGCAGCATCATTCTGTGGTTGATCGATTGGTTGGTTCAGTGAGCATCGATCTGGCCCTTCTGTGGGCCATGCCCATGCCAGGTGCTGGAGCAAAAATCAGTGAATGAAACAGACCCAGATTCTGCCCCAGGAAGCAGACATCCCTGCTGAAGATTTCCCTAGAAATTCTTCCTCTGAGGGCATCTGGGGCAGATTTCCACTGTGTTGATCACAGAAGGAAGCAGAGGGAAGGCTGTCACCATCTCAAAAACTTTGTGTAATGATTTGGATTTTATGTTCACATTCACTCACTCGTTGGTGAGTATTTATTGAGCACCAGATGTAGTCGCCACCTTCTTGGACGGGGGATAGAGTGAGGAAGGAAGTGGGAAGAAGCCACTCTCCTCATGAGCATTGAATGAGCAAGGAAGGCAGGTGTCCAGAAGATAATCACATAGCTCCTTACAGTTGTGACCATTGCTGTGCAGGGAACAGCAGGAGGAGGCAGGGCCTGACCTGGGCTTGGGAGTCAGGGGAGCCTCTCCAAGAAGGTGATGCCTGAGGATAGATGGAGGTCAGCCGGGAGCAGTCCAGGGTGAGGACCCAGGCACAGGTCCTAAGCTAGGAAGGAGCGTGGTGTTTGAGAGACATTGGAAGGAAAGGTGGCCAGAACACCATGACCAGGTGGCAAAGGGCTGGGCTAGATAAGGGGCTGGAGGGGCACAGCATATCCAAAGGTGGGAGGTGATTCAAGATTCTGCCTAGGGCTCCAAGGCAAGCCCAGTGGCTGAGGGTTTACAGTCTGACTGTCAGGCAGGTTGACCCCAGGCACCCACACGTCGGAGCTCAGTGCCAGCCTTGCCTAGTTTTCACATAAAAGCAACACCATTTGCCTGTTTGTGAGGCAGAAATGATCAGACCAAATACTTTGCAACAACCCATTTACTGCCATGACAAACAAACAGATAATATAACCCACATTTACCCATGTCATCAAAAGAAATCTTGCCTCATATGAAGGAGAAATAAGAGGAGGCAATTTATAATAATAGGCACTTCAATATGTAAATGCTCAATTATGCTGGAGTACATGATATGAAGTAACAGCTCTCCAATCTAATTCTAATGGATTTTGAGACTTAAGAGAAGGATGACAGCATCCAACTGGGTATTACTGATGCTCTCTCTTTGTAGTGACATTTCAGGATGAGGGCTGCATCTAAATGCTTATAAGCATATATAAATGTGTAGGTACATTGAGATGCTCAGAGTGTGACATCTATTGAGGCTGATCTGTTGTCCTGGTGACTTGAATATCATGAGGTGTGTTGCTCTGGGTGACTCAGTTTCCCAAAATGCTAAACAGGTCTTAGTCAAGTTTGAGTGACACAAAGTAGAATCTTTCTTCAATTTATGGGTCTTAACAGAGTTTATTTCAACTATGAAAACATACTTTGTATTTACACATGAAATAGATGTAAGATTAAGATCATTCTAAACTGACTTATCTATTATCATTATTTGCCGCTTAGAATGTCTGGCAGGCCAGTTCTGAGTTGTGTGGCACAGGGGAAGTGTGTAGGTATGTCCCTCACAATGAGGTTGCATAATCTCTCTGCTCACCAAATGCCAGTTGTGCCCCAGGACCAACCTGACAATCCAACTCATCCCCCAAAATCTCAGAGCTTCCTCTAAGGGGCAGCACTTTCCCCACTGAAGCCATTGTTCTAATAGGACTGGATGTGTTAATAAAAGGACTTTGGGGGAATTAGTTACAGATACAATTGGCTGTCCTAGGGTAGTGGTCCGCAAACTCATTAGTCAACAGAGCCAAATACCAACAGTACAATGATTGAGAGCCAACTTTTTAAAATTTGAACTTATTCTAACTCCACTTCTTCAAAATAGACTCACCCAGGCCGTGGTATTTTGTGGAAGAGCCATACTCAATGGGCCAAAGAGCCACATACGTCTTGCGAGCTTCGGTTTGCCACTCTGGTGACTAATGAGTTTGCCGACCACTGGCCTAGGGGCAGAGGTAAATTGTGGCTACAGTTGGTTCTTTCTTGGAGGTAGTGAGGATGTCTCTTTTGCAGACTGGCCTCAAGCCTTTGGCCACATGAGCCACTCGAAAGCCCATGGAGTCTCAGGTCAGAGAAGGACCGTGGGGATTTGCATTGGGAGGCCTGGTTGTCACAACCATTTGAAAGCTTTTGTTCCGTAAATCTGCAAAACTCAATTTTGAAAGCGTGGGACAGCATCAAATTGGCCTATAAAAATAAAAACATGGTTACAGTAAAAATGAGATGAACTGAGGAAAGGCAGGCGCTCACTGCAAGGAGCCCGTCTTTGTCACTAATCAGATTAGTCACCATAATAGCCCCTGCGAGAAGCTCTCAGCGCGTCAAGCCTCTGTCGGCCCAGTAATTTAACCACACATCACACCTGTGCTTACTGTCCATCCTTAGCCTTGTCTATTGCTCTTTATTGGTGCTGGATTAAGTTAAGGGCTCCGCTTTTCTATAATTTTTCATTTTATGGTCTTAGCTTACAACCAGGGAGATTTTTTTTTTTTAAGCTTTCACTCTTTTTTTTCACCTCTAGCAAACATAAACTGGCAAAAATGAGAAGAATCACTTTGCTTTCTTCTGTTATCAGAGAGAACACAAAAGGTCAGAAGGCGATGACTGTGCATGCAAGAGCCCAGGATTATGGGCAGCCCCCAGTCAACGATCAGTTGACATGCTCTGCCATCAAGGTTAATGAGGCCCGTATCTTTCATTGCTTCCTTAGTTCTCCTGGATGGTTATGACTGAGGAGGAGTCTGTGGAGTTGTCAAAAAGAAACCTTGACTGCAGGTTGTGTCATAGCAGAAGCACACTGCAGTTTGGTTTCAGGGGTCTCCTCCTTCATGTTTTCTGCCCACCCTTTGCACTTCTTGCTGGAGGTGAATTCTGTATGCAATCACCCTGGCCAGTTGCCAGGGCTTCAGGACACAGATTTTATGGTTGTAGCTAATGATGGCTTGAGGGGCAGGTTTCCAGCCCTTGCTTGGAGATAGAATTATAGCTCATAATGGCTGGTGTCTTTGGGAAGGACAGAGTTGCTGACCTCCAGTCTCTGGGAAAAGGGAGAGGCAGAGTGATGGAGAGATTACAAAAAAAGAGGGCGGATTTTAAAGATATCATCTATTTCCTCCCGATTACAAAAATAGCACAGGGTTTTATTTCATTCTTTGTGTGTAGCATTTGCAGTGATTATAATGAATTAATGAATGAGTCATTTGCTGAATAGCTGCTTTTTTTCCCTATCCACAGTAATTTTCCTGGTGTATAGGGGCTGTCTTGTCAACACCCCTTCCAACCCTAGCATCCAGCACAGTAGGTGCTCAATAAGTAGCTGTTGAGAATTTAGGAGACTGAAGACATTAGAAACGAGACCCTGCTACTGCACTCCCACCATGCGGAGTGGTTCTCATCCTGGTAGAACATAAGAGTGCCCAGGGGTACCTTCATTTAGATCTGGGCCCACCCAGACCAATCCAATAGAAATCTGCACCAGCATTTTGCAAAACTCCCAGCCGACTCCAATTTGTAGGCAGGCAGAGAACCTCTGATGTAAGTCCTGCCAACCATAGCTCCATTTCATTTTAAAATGGTATTATTATTGGACACATAAAACATTCATGTGCTATGTAGTCAAGGAATGAGAATCAAAACTTTCTTGCACCCTCACCCTCAAACCCACACACCGGAGGCAACAATGTGGAACCACAACTTGGAGCCACTTCTGTGTTAAGTTCTTCCTATGACCACCCCCTCACCTCCAAATCATATATCAATATCCTTATTTCTTAGTTGTCAATTTTAAATGCCATATCTATTGACTCTATCAATATGGACTCTAATTGTAAATATCTATTTATTGACACATAAGGAATTTAGCTCATTTTCTATACCTTCTTCTCTTCTTATCCTGATATTTGATGGTTCTATCATTAACATTAGTTATTTTACTGGTTACCTTTACACCTTTCAATAATGATCTTGGGCCTCTATTTTTCATTTCCTTTACATAGTGTATCTTGATTGCCTACTAAGGAAGACGAAAAAAATATTAGGGCCATAGCACTTACCTCCATCTCTGCTCCTGCCATTAATTTTACATTATCAAAGTTTATTACATTTCTGTTTTCTCCTGCAACTGTCCTTGTCGTCCAAGCTTTGTCTGAAGATTGATTTTTTAAAAAATGAAAAGCACTTATTGATATTTATTATAGAACAGATAACACAATTGGTCTCAAGACAAGGAAAGGTTTGTTGACAGACACTGGTGTGGGTTTTCTCCACTGAGCGTGGATCTGTTTTTCCATCAGGCCTCACCTCTGAACTGGAGGGCGGAGTGTGTGTGTGTGTGTGTGTGTGTGTGTGTGTGTGTGTGTGTACTGGTAGGCTCTGCTTTAGGACGTGCAGGATGGAGCTGGCAGGCAGGCTGTTCATGCTCTTCCCAATGCCAACATGAGTAGGGCCATCCTGAGGGACAGGAACTCTTTCATTCTGGAACTGCTGGATCTGCCTTAGGAAGGTAGGTCAGCTTCCTTAGCAAACACCTTTCTAGTTCCAGTGTTCAGGTGAACTTCATCAATGCCAGTGGGGATACAGGGAGGATGCAGGAGGGCCACCCACTCTTTCCAGTTTTTAGCATCATCTTCATGCTTATTTTTGCTTTAATAAGATTTGGGGAGTAAGTGAAGGTAAACTTGTGTCCTCAAGCTGCTATATTGAGTGTTGTCTTCTTCTATGGCCAAAGGACTTAAATAATTGCTTTGTTACTTGCTTTTTAAAAGTATCATTAACTATTCTGTCACCTCACATTTAGAGATCACATGGTGTTCTACTGTAAGGTGGGCGGATGTCATTTATTGAGCGAGCTCCCATTTCTGGTTGTGGCTGTGGGTGATGAGTGGTGCTGCAATGATTAGCTCCGGGCTTCCACCTGCGTACACACCTCCAGTTATTTCCTTAAAAATGCAAGCTCATTGGAGACCTTTGGCGCATGACTCTATACTAGCCTTCTTAGAGAAGCTTTTAGAGGTTCACATCTAAGTAGAGAAACAAACTGAAAAGCACATTTTCAGATTCAGAGCCAGTGGAAGCAGTCATGGAGGGGGCAGGGGCTAGTGTCAGGCTGGGCATGGCACTTGGAGACCCTGTGCTTTCTTCCCTTCCTCCTTACCCAGGGAGTGGCTGCTCAAGGCCGATTGCTGCCAGGGAGCACTAGGACAGTGACTGACACTGAGGCTGATCCAAGTTGTGTCTCTTCAACAAATAAGCCATTTGGTGCCCTTGGTTTCAAAGTGCAGGCACCAGTGCTGGTGGACTGGACTGGGGACCACCAAAAACCCAGGCCCAGAAATCCCAATCACTTTGCATAGAATGTGATTTATACTCACACAAAGCCTGAGCTTCTCTAAGCTCTTTGCTTTCAGACCACATTATTAAGCAGCGCTTCTTTAGAGGAGATAAAGGAATCCTTAGAACTCATCTTTTTCTTTGTATCCAAGACAGGCCTCTATTTGACATATCAGAAGAAGATAGTTCTTTCAGATCACTTAAACTCTTTGAACTGAGTTTTTAATTTCATCCCAGGCCACGTCAGTCCCCAGAGTCTTTTCTTCCACATTGAGTTTCTTGCCCTTGACATATACCTGCCCCCCCTTACTGTGCTGTGCTGTGTTAGAGGCTGAAGGACTGACATTCTGATTGGTTAATCCTGATATTTAGTGGCCACATCGCATGACCAGATTGTGGACTTTTATAAGTTGCAGTGGGAAAACTCACTGAGTTAGAATTCCACGGTGACTAATGGGAATTCGTGGGTGGGAATAACATAGGCAAGAAATGGAAGGTAAGGCACTGAAAGGCGCTCTTGAATTATGGCAGGAAATGCATAGCAACAGAATAGATAAAGCCAAAGTCAAAGTCACTCAGTTTAAAAGCAAAACATTATTTTTAAAAAGGTAATTTGCCATGTCTCTTTTGGGAAACAATTTGATCATATAGGTAAAACCCTTCAACATATCGTTAACATTAGTCCAGATTTTCTGAAAAATTACTCATAAGAAAATCATCCTACATGTCATAAAAGCTTTAAGAATAAAAATGTGCTCAGCGCTGTTACAATATTGCAAGCAATCTAAATATCTAATGGTAGGTGAACAGCTAAGGAACTTAGAATCTATCCAATTGATGTCATTTTATGTAGTCATTAAAAATTCTGTTTTTAAGGAATATAATATAACACCCAAAACAGTGGTACTATGATTTCAACTAAAAACAAGACACACTGTTGTGTATATGTGGAATAAATCCGGCTCTGTTAAAAATAATTGGTCCTGGAAAAAGATGCCAGGAGAAAGAATCCCCTAATGGCCGTGTTTGGTCGATGGGGCTCTTAGTAATTATTCTGTGCTTTCTTAGGCTATGTTTTTTCAAAAAAATTTTTTTACAAGATTTCATATTAAAAATAAACATTTGGAGAACCATTGCACTATACATTAGAAGCTCTAAGGCACCATTGTTCACTGGCTGTTGAACATTACATTTTCATTTTCCTTCTGGTGCAAATGGGTGACCATTCAAGAAGAAAGAATCTGCCCATGTCACCATGTTGTAAAGGTACAGAGATACCTGTGAGTACAACAGTTCGGATGAAAAATAAATGAGAGAGCTGAATAGGTGCTTGTATAGAAGACTCATTCTTCATCCACAACATTTGTTCATTTGTAGTTCAAATAAAACATTGCACTGATCTTTCTTCTAATCACACGGAATGCAGTGATGGCAGTCCCTCCTTATTCGTGGGAGACACCCATCCAAGACCTCCAGTGGATGTCTGAAACCCCAGATAGTACTGAATCCTATATACACTATGCTTTTCCCCCTCTGCATACATACCTAATAAGATTTAATAAATTAGGTGCAGTAAGAGATCAGCAACAACTAATAATAAGATAGAACACTTATAGTAATAGCTAATATCATGAAGGATCATTGCACAGGAGCTGGGTGCAAAGTTTTAAATGCATCAGTGTTGTTCCAATTTTAGTATATATGTACAACCAAAGTGAACATGACACAAAGTCTGTCCACACGCTATTTAAGGACCAGCGAGATCCCTCCTTTTCAGTTATGGAGACTGAGTTGCATCCTTTCGCAGTGACCTCGGGGTGGTTAGGAAAATTTGATGCCACGGGATCCCCTCACGAGGCTCGCATGTTTGTTCCTCTGATAGGCTGTGACTGAACTGCCGGGATTTATCTGTCGCGTGGGACATGCAAATGAGCGCCCGGGGCACCTTGGGTAATGAGCGGGGCTGTGAGTCCTCAGGCCCAGGCTCTGGTCCTGAGCTCTGGAGCCAAGGGGCAGTTTGGGTCCACGCCCCCAGCCCAGCGCCCACGACAGGGTTGGCTGCTGGCCTCTGGAGCATGTGGAGACCCTGGTGTCTGCTGCCGTGTGCGGCCCAAGGGTCCCTACATGCCCTCTAGTCCGGCACCCACGACGGGGCTGACTGCTGGCCTCCGGAGACAGGGATGTTCCCACCCCGACCCCAGCCACTTGCAAGCAATGCTTCGGGTCCACACCCCTAGCCTGGCACCCATGATAGGGCTGGCTGGTGGCCTCTGGAGCATGCAGAGACCCTGGCGGCCACTGCCGTGTGCGGCTCAGAGGTCCTTGCATGCCCCCCAGCCCGGTGCCCTACTTAGGCCCTAAGTGGCAGGTGTCCCAGAACACCCCCAGCCACTGCGGGACTATGGGTGTAGCAGCCAAGCTGCTGGGGGCGGGCTCTGAAGCCAAGCAGCATTTGGGTCTACGCCCCCAGCCCAGTGCCCACCACAGATTTGGCTGCTGGCCGCTGGAGCATGCGGAGACCCTGGCGGCCTCTGCTGTGTGTGGCGAAGTTACTAAAACCATTAAAAAGGCCCAACTTCTTATTATTGATGAATGCACCATGGCATCAAGTCATGCTATAAAAGTCATAGACAGATTATTAAGAGAAATTATGAATTTGAATGTTGCATTTGGTGGAAAAGTTCTCCTTCTTGGAGGGGATTTTCGACAATGTGTCAGTATCGAGCCACATGCTATGCGATCAGCCATAGTACAAACGAGTTTAAAGTACTGTGATGTTTGGAGATGTTTCAGAAAGTTGTCTCTTAAAACAAATATGATATCAGAGGATTCTGCTTATAGCGAATGGTTAGTAAAACTTGGAGATGGCAAACTTGATAGCTGTTTTCATTTAGGAATGGATATTATTGAAATTCCCCATGAAATGATTAGTAATGGATCTATTATTGAAGCCATCTTTGGAAATAGTATATCTTCTATAGATAATATTAAAAATATATCTAAACGTGCAATTCTTTGTCCAAAAAATGAGCATGTTAAAAAATTAAATGAAGAAATTTTGGATATACTTGATGGAGATTTTCACACCTATTTGAGTGATGATTCCATTGACTCAACAGATGATGCTGAAAAGGAAAATTTTCCCATTGAATTTCTTAATAGTATTACTCCTTCAGGAATGCCGTGTCATAAATTAAAATTGAAAGTGGGTGCAATCATCATGCTATTGAGAAATCTTAATAGTAAATGGGGTCTTTGTAATGATACCAGATTTATTCTCAAAAGATTACTACCTAACATTATCAAAGCTGAAGTATTAACAGGATCTGCAGAGGGAGAGGTTGTTCTGATTCCAAGAATTGATTTGTCCCCATTTGACACTGGCCTCCCATTTAAATTAATTCGATGACAGTTTCCCGTGATGCCAGCATTTGCAATGACTACTAATAAATCACAAGGACAAACTCTAGACAGAGTAGGAATATTCCTACCTGAACCCGTTTTCGCACATGCTCAGTTATATGTTGCTTTCTCTTGAGTTCAAAGAGCATGTGATGTTAAAGTTAAAGTTAAAGTTGTAAATACTTTATCCCAAGGGAAATTAACCAAGCACTCTGAAAGTGTTTCCACTGTTAATGTGGTATACAGGGAGATATTAGAATAAGTTTAATCACTTTATCAGTCATTATTTGCATCAATGTTATTTTTATGTCATGAGTTTGTTATTGTTGTTATATCATTTTGTTATTATTTATTTGTTAATGAAATTATGTATTATTTTCATATACATTGTACTCATTATCTCTTATCTCTCACACTTTTATTATAGAGAAAGGGCAAATAGCACTATTAAAATATTTTCTCTAATTAATACCCTTTTAATGTGCATGAATTTTGTGCACTGGGCCACTAGTCTAATATATAAAAGGCCAGTGGCTGTAATGCTGAATGCCAGGTTGACCAAACGACCAGTCACCAGGAGGTACATTGATGGGTCCCACTGAGGTGATGGGAGGCAGGAGAGACTCTGGGTCCCACAGTGGTGGTAGGTGGAACTCTGGGTCTCACACAATTTGGAGTAAAGGGCCTCTAGTACTGTAATAAAAGTTGTGTTATTGTGGTCTCTCTCTCAAAATATCTTATTGTACCCTCCTTGTGATGATGTGAGATAATACAAAGCCTGTGTGGGGTGAATGACAGGTAGGTGTTGTGACCTGGTGTTAGGCTACTATTGCCCTTCTGATGACATAGCTATTATGTGACAAATGGGTGGGGAGCACATACAATGTGGATATACCGGACAAAGGGATGATTCACATCCCGAGGGGGATGAAGTGGGATGGTGTGAGATTTTCTCATGCTACTCAGAATGCCACATGATATAAAATGAATGAATTACTTATTTGTGGAATTTTTCATTTAATATCTTTAGTCCATGGAACTGAAACCAAAGAGAGTAAAACTGTGAATAAGGAGGCACTAGTGTACTGAAGAAACGGAGCTGGTAAAATTGAAGGAAGTAACACTTGGGGAAGCCGAGCCACACTCACTACTGATCCAGTCTCCCAGGTTACCCTCTGGGTTCTGAAAGTGTCTGGATAGTCAAACCAAGGATGGAACATAGGGAGATCTATTACTTGGACTCATTCCTTTATTCACTAGGTCAGTGGTCGGCAAACTGCGGCTCACGAGCCCCATGTGGCTCTTTGGCCCCTTGAGTGTGGCTATTCCACAAAATACCACTACCTGGTGAAGTCTATTTTGAAGAAGTGGCATTAGAAGAAGTTTAAGTTAAAAAAAATTGGCTCTCAAAAGAAATTTCAATCATTGTACTGTTGGTATTTGGCTCTGTTGACTAATAAGTTTGCCAACCACTGCACTAGGTATTTGTCAAGGATCTGCTATATTCCAGGCACTGGACATACACAAGTGGGCAATATTGTAAGGCCTACAGTTTTCAGTGCTGCCCTGACATTTTTGGGCTTCACAGGGCCTCAAAGACTTAAAGACCCCAGAATTACCAAGGTTGTGCGAGACCTCCTGTTCTTGACAGATGTACCCACACCCAGTGGGAAAGGCTCCCCATCTGGCTAGTTCCCTCCACCAGTCAGACCTAGTCCTTAACCGAACAGGCCTTTCCCCTGCCAACTTCTGAAATTATTCAAATAAGCCAATCACATACTCTGATTGGAACTGGGGGGCACCTCACCCTATTATCATTACAGAGCCTGCTGCCCACAGTTCTGCTGGCTCACTTTGGTCCCCAAGTGCAATGCTGTGTGGTCAGTTCTGCCTGGTGTGTGGTGGCCTCTCCTCAGGCTGTGAGAGTATGTGACTAATAACTGACGTCAAGTTCACCTGCCCAGTGCCCCTGTCATGTGTGCGACCATGTCCTGTCATTGAGGGTCAGGATCCCTCTTCACCAATGGGGTGAGTAGAAGGTGACCAGAATAATGAAAGAGGCAAGGTCTCCCTTGCTTTGGAGCTTGCATCTTAGTAGGGATATGGAACGGAAAATAAAAAAAAAATTAATGAATAAACGTGTTAACTTCCAATTATACTAATATTGGGAAGGAAACAGAATGATGTGGTAGGTGATCAGGGAAGATCTTTGAGGAGATGACATGGAGCTCAGCTTGCAGGTGAGAAGGAGCCAGCCTTGGGGACAGAAGAGGGTCAGCACACAAGGTGGGCTATTAAAGCTGTTTCCTCAGGGGTCAGGAGGAGAAGGATCTAACATGATCTGACCAGATACATGTGCTTCAGGAGCAGTGAAGAAGTTGGACTTGATTTTTCATGTAATGGGAAATTATTGAAGGCTTTTAAGCAGGGAAGTTACATGATATGGCTTATATTTTTAAGAGGATTTTTTGGTACCTGGGAGGAAAGTGAATGATGGGGGAGCACAAAGGCTACTGCAGTCATTCCAGTGGGGGATAGATACCAGTGGTGTGGGTCAGGTAGATGGACAGAATCCGCAGACCCATCCACCTGATGGGAACCAGTGAAACTTGCTGATGAATTGGACCCGAGGATGAGGAAATGGACATAAGGATGTCTCTGAGGTTTTTGGTTTGGGTGACTGGGTGGGTAGAAAGTGGTGCCATTTAACGAGATGAGAAAGACAGGAAGAGGAGGATTTTGGAACAGCATCAGTTGAAATGGAAAGTAGGATTTAGATTTTGTGCTATGCAAGTAAGTATTTGTGTGAAGATGTCAAGCTGGTGGCAGAAAATGCTATTATGTAGCTCAGGATAAATGCCAGAGGTAAAACTATTAGTTTGGCTGTTACCACCATTTGATAGTTCTTAAATTGATTGAATAATATGGGGAGATGATAAAAAAAAATCAGCATGATTTATCCACCTAGAACAAATGTCATGTTAGATACATTTGACTGTATCAGTGGAATAATGTATAATAATACCACTTGAAGACTATGAAGAACTGTGCAAAGGCAATGACTATACCACCATAATATTTGGGCCTCCCACAACCCTTGTAATTCTGGGGACTTGGGCACTTTGTTATTTCAGGCACAAAATCCTCTATCATGTAATCCCATCCAAGTTCCTTAGAGGACACCTGCCCTTCAATCTAGGTCAGTGCTTTAGAAAAAATCCTTGTTAAATATTGGAATATTGGAGAACAGAGATAAAGCTATGGAGATAAAATTATCTTTTGTTTAGTTGAAAAATTTTTCCACTGACTTATTTTAGCCTCAACCTAAAAGAAGTAGGGTCTCTAGGGTTCTTCTGACTTGCATGGGAGTTCAGAGAATGCACAACATTCAATTTTTCCAGGAGCCTTTGGACGAGACCAGATTGGAACTCTCCGTGGCTGTGGGTAAACAGTCAATATTTTATCCTTGCAAAGTGTTGGGAACTATGAGCAGCAGGACTGGCTGAAAGTGTGCTCTACTTGGCCAGGAATCACATGACCAATGGATCTCCTTTCAAGAAAGTTGAGTGTGTGTTTTGTAAAATTTAGTTGGGTAGAGGTTTGAGGGGGAGGGGCGTGGTGAATAAATTCAAGGACAGCTATTTTAATTTCAAAGAAACAGAATGAGAGTCTCATGAGTCAATTTTCCAGACTAATTCACTTGTTAAATAGTGGAAGCTGTTGAGGCCAAAGAAGTTAAGAGGTTTTCAAAGGTCGCTCAGCTGGTTAAGTCACACTTTTCTGACTTTCTTTTCATATGCCTCCCAGGCGCCAAGTTTCTCTTTGCTCCTTATGTATGCATGCTTACATATATGGATGTAGATTTTCAAGAACCAATTGAATGTGAAAATTAAGATTTGTCTCCAGGATTGTGGTGTCTTGACTTGGGCCATTGTTTTGGCCTAGAATATTGTTGTTTTGGATTATTCTGACTGTGTCCAGAACCACAAGAAAATCAGGTAGTGGGTCTCTAGTTAAAGGACATAAATAATTTCAATCTCACATTTATCAGATTCTTGTAAGTAGAACTGTGAGGATTTATTAATTGATTCATTTGTTCATTAGATTTTCTACAATGGCCCTAGCTCTATGTTTGGTATTGGCGATACAGAGATGAGTAAGACACCGACCTTGATCTTAAGAAGCTATTCATATCGCTAAGGAGATAAACATGTAATCAGCAGGCATACTACTGAGAAAGAGAAATGCTTTGATAGAGGTAGTCAGGGAACATACAATAAGGTACTTACTAGTAACTTAAAACTGGAGGCTCAAATGAGGAAGGCTTCCTTATCAGACTTGAAATTAAAGTGTGACTTAGTGGGGTCACATTCAAGAAGGAGTATGGAAAGGATGTTCTATCCAAATAACATTGCAAAAGGATGCGGCATGTTAAAGGAACTGTAAGCCATTCTACTTGACTGGAGACCAACTGTTATGTAGGTTCCCTAGGAAACTGGAATTCAACTCATGTAAATGTCCTACCACAAAAAATGTCATAGACCAATCCATAGTCCTCAAAGCAAGAACAGTGGGTTTGTGTCTCACCTGAATATTTGGAATTTAATTTTTCAAGTAGAGTTAAAAAAATAAAAAAGCTCGAGTCAGAGTCAGAGCTGGAGACGGAGGCAGGATCAGACCACGAGGCCAAGACAGTTTGGATCCTGACCTGAGTGGTCTGGGAAGTCAAAAAGGATGGAGGCTCCACAGGGAAAGGCAGGAGAGCAATTGGTCTTTTCTGTACCTTGCAAAGCCCTCTCTGGTGGCTGTGGGGAGAATTGCAGGGCATTCAAAGGCGATGACTCAGCAAATTGTTGCTTTGATGAAAACCCAGACTGGGCATGGCAGTGTGAACAGAAAAACCAAGTAACCAAGGGAAGCGAGGATAGTTGTGCTTCCAGGAAAACACGCAGCTCTTTAAAACTAAGTGATTTTGCAGAGTGTAGATGACAATAGTTGTGTCTATCTCCAGTTCTTACTGATCCCTACTAGGTGCCTGCTCTTGGCCAAGCACCTTATGTGTGATTTTCTCAATCTCATTAACCATCCTAGGAAGTAGGTTATATCATTACCTCCTGTGGTGGGTTGACTAGTGTGCCTCAAAGTTCATATCCACATGGAACCTTGGAGTAACCTTATCTATAAGTAGGGTCTTTGGAGATGTAATTAGTTAAGGATTTGGAGATGAAATCATCCTGGATTTAGGGTTCACCCAACTCCTAGAAGAGGAGAGGACACACAAACAGAGAAGCAGAGATTGGTGTGATACTACCACAAACCAATGGAGCCACCAGAAACTGGAAGAGGCAGGAAAGCTTTCTCCCCTAGAACCTTCAGAGGGAGCATGGCTCCATCAATGCCTTGATTTTGGACTCTCGCCTCCAGACCTGTGCTAGAGTAAATTTCTACTTACTCTGTGATAACTTGTCAGGGCAGCATTAGGAAAGTAGTATACTAATGCCCATTGAAGAGTTGGAAAAAAACCAATTAATGCTTAGCGATGCTGCCTCTAAGCCTGAGGTCACCCAAACTAAGATTGGAAGAGAAGGATTTCGACTTCACCATGTGACTTGCAGTCTGTGAGCTTAACCTCTCTAGTCTTCATGCCCCTTCCCCCTATAATAGCTAATATTTATTGAGTGCTGTCTCTGGATGAGGTATCATCTTAAGCATTTTGCTTTGATGATTTCATCTATCTTGAGGATTATCTTGTAAGAGGTAAGTTCATTAGGAAATATAGATGGAGCTGTCTCTATTTTGAAGGGCAGTAAACCATTTTTAAGGGCCTGGATTTACTCTTCAGTTTGTCCCTGACATCTCATTTGCTGAATGGAGATTTTTCCATCTTGAGCGAGCTAAGCAGAATGAGAGGAAGTGTCAAGCATGTCAACCAGCCACTCATGAAATATTTCATCTTGTAATACATTAATAGAGAAAACCGAGGTGATTTCCAGCCCATTCCAGTAAATTGGTTTTAGCACTAATGAACTGTTCTGTTTGAGCAGAGCGTTAGTGACAAAACGCTGATGTTAATAGTGACACTGAGGTATTAAACTCCATCCAAAATTATAATCTCAAAATAAAAGGCTGGGAAATTGCTGCGTTCTATTAATTAACATAGGTTGTCTGATCAATGTTTTTAATTGGTAGCAAATTAGAGTATGGGTTTCCGGCATGGCAAATTTGCAAATTGGCTATCTTGCTACCTGTTCCTTCTGATGACCTCATTCCAACATTTATATTCAAATCTCATGGCTCAGGGCTTCAGCAGTCAGCGGATCATAAATTTCACCCCGTTCCTCTGGCTGAATTTCAAGCATGTGGACCATGTGCTAACAGCAAGAATGATCGGAAAGACAGTTGTAGACAAACAGAGTATGAAGAAAGTCATTCTTATTGGAGGATGTGGCAGGAACAATTTTCCCCTGTGCTAGGCAGACATCAGCTCTGCACTACTGGCCAGAAATAAAGCTCACTGCACAGATGAGCTGTGATGTGGGGAGAAGGAGGGTACCTGCCCTAGCCTCCCTACCAACCCAGATGTTTCAGGGTCTCAGGGCCAAATGCCCCTGGAGCTAGCAGCTTGGATGCTCAAAACAGCCAGAGTGAGGTTTTGCAAAGATAGAAGGTAGGACTGAACAGAGGGAGGAGTCAGGTGAACAACAGCCACTGTTCATGGAGCGTTCATGTATGCCAGGTGCTATGCAAATCTCATTTCATTCTACCACAGCCTCAGGATGAAGGCATGAAGTTGAACCATATCGAATTGCTATTCTTGTAGGTCACAAAGAACTGAATGTTGGCACTTTCGTAATGAAGTTGAAGATAATTGCCAAAGATCACTTGCTTAGGAAGGTCACAGTGGCTCAGGGAAGCAATAACCCATCCCCTCCTCCTCCCTCTTCCTCCTCTTTCTCCACCTTCTCCTCCTCTTTTTCTTCTGATGGGCTTTGTCAGGGGGGTGGATGATCAGATTTGTACTCCAAACACCCCTCTGGGTTACTCTGGCAGCCATTTGGCGTATGTGGGAGGGGACCAGGATGGATTCCTGGAATCTCTTTAGGAAACTGTTACAATAGTTCAAATAGAGTGACTTGGTGGCTTAGACTAAAGTGATAACAGGGCAGGTGTGAAGAAAGAGGCTCATCTGAGAAATACTTAGGAGTGAGAATCCACAGGACATGGTGTTTGTTGGAAGTGCTCCAGCTCTTGGTGTCTCTGCATCCTATGTGCTTGTAACATCTCCCAGGTGCCCTTTGCTGCATGGATCTCCCCTGACGGTAACTCCCTGAGGTTGGCAGTCATGTGGCTTATTTGTGGCTGTTCCTAGAACCAGCATGGTGCCTGACACTTAGTAGGCAATCAGTATTTGTTGGATAAATGAAAGAATTCAAAACAAGCATTCAGTTACCATATCCAATCCTTCCTGCAGTAGTCATTCTCCATGTCTCCAAATTCTGGATTTCCTGACAGTCAGGGGTGGAGAAATAATATTCATGATCCGACCTGCACTTATCTCTCAACTTCTGCAGTATCCATTTAATTCAGCTAGTTCAGACCATTTCCAAGAAAATTTTCTGGATTATTTAATATGGAACAATCGTACCAGCACAAAATGCTGAATTGCTTTTAAACAGGGGAAGTTCTGTCACTGGCAAAATAAAACATTTTTCCTTCAAGTTGCTTTAAAAAACACACACACACAACCAGGTATGCTTTGAGTAGGGTGAGGAGTAAAAAGAACATTTAGCTTGAAGAATCTTTATTGCCCCAACAAGTAAAAGACCCTTAAACAATCACATTGATTTTTGCTGATGGATGTAAAGGATTTTGAAAGTGAATTCTTACACTGGGCAAGACGCACTTGGCTATGCTAGGATTATACTGCACCCTTGTAAGACATTAATAGGAAATGAAGGAAGTTGAATTTTGCTATGGAAGTAACAATTTCAACTGATGAATTGTATCAGGGGGACAATAGACATTGAGTAACTGACACTTGAGTGGAGACATTTGTCAGGTAAGAAGGACAATGATTTGGTTGCTGGTTTTTGTTGGCAAGGTGTCAGAGAGGGTAGAATGGCCTAGAAACACTCAAAGAACCTTAAGTGGTATGAATGGAAGGAAGGAAGGTGGTAGCAGTTACAGAAAAATCCAGGGAGTGCTTAGAATCAGAAGCAATAACTGGAAATGTCACTTCTATTTTTTGTCCTCATCCACTTGTAAGAAATGTGGAAGGTCCATCTCTTTAGCCTGTTGGGTATCCCTAGTTGTTTTCCCAAGTGGTCTTCTGGCTGGCATCTCCCAAAATGTCCTCTGGGCCTTCCTCTTCATCCATGGCTAAGATGCCTTTCGGGCCCCTGCTATGCCTAGCATGGTGGAGAAGTCATGTCCAGGCAGCCCTGTGGTCTTGGGTAGCACACAGACCTGGGCTCATACCCAGGCCCCACCAGGAAGTGGTTTATCATCTGTGATATGGACTGATAATAACTTCTGCGTAGACCTCTTGTGGGTGGTCCATGGGATAAGTGAGCACATATACCCACTCAATAAACACTAAACAAACCACATCAGCAACAAAGGACAATGGCACAACTTCACACAAGCTCTTTGGCTGTTCTCTGCTTTCAGCACTTCTCCTTTTACTCTGCAGACTCCCCTTCTCCGGATAGAAAGCAGTTTTACTGATCACCTTCCTGCAGAGTGTAGTGTGTGCTGTTACAAAAACTCAGAGTCTGGAGTTGGGCTTGGGCTCAAATCCTGCCTCAGGTACTTACAAGCTGTATGACCTTGGATCTGTAATTACATTCTCTATGCTCTTCTCTCTTTCTGGATTGTACAGTATTCAATCAGATTCCCCCAGTAGTATCATATCCTTGCCCCATCTTTCTGAAGCCAGCTACCACCTCCTTTTACCATGCAACTTTGCAGTTCACGTGCCGTGACTCATCTATGGCCTCATCCTGCTCACTCTGTGTAGAATGAATCTTATTGGTTGCACATCAGCCAGAGGATTGGTTCCTTGTCGATAGGTCTCAGCTTCTATCAGTTGAGGCTGTTGGTGAGGTCACACGAGGCAATGTGGCAGCTGTGGAAGTGAATGTGTGATGGAGGTCTGGTCTCAGACAGTGGCTGGGATGAGCCCTTTGACATCAGGTTCCTGAGTTATAAGGTGTTCTGGTTGCCAGGAGGCGGCAGCCTATTTTTCTGAGAATCTGGAACTAAACCATTGTTTCTTCAACTGTTTCTTCAATTTTATATTAGATACAGACACCATGTCTCCACTTTCAATCGACCCCTCTGTAGGGTCTCAAGGCTACCTACTCTCAGTCACCCCGAACTCCACTCTCCTAACTGGGAGGACGAGAAGGGAAATTCTGTGTGCATTCCAGAGGCAAAGATCCTGAATTAGGTGTGCTTGAAACATTTAACCACAGAATGGAACTGTTCACTGAAGTATAATGAACAGCTGGGAAATAAGCACCTCTCCTATGTGGGCTGTTAAGCATAGAATTTCCCTGAAAATTACCTCACAGAGAAAAGCTCTCCCTTTCCAAGCCCTGATGTGGCACCCTGGTGTTTTCTGTGTATTTCTGGCCCAGGCAGGAGGCAGGGTTACAGATCCTGGGGAAGGGCACAGGGTGCTGCCCTCAGCACCCACCTTCTCCTAGCAGTAGACAGCCTAGAGCCCTGGACTGTCCCTCTAGCTTGCTTACCATGGACCAGATCTCAGTGCAAGGCGCATTCACCCCTCAGTGACTGACCTGCAAAAAACTTTTATGAGCTCACCTTTCATAAGTTCAGCAAATAATATTTGAGCACCAGCTCTGTGCCTGGCATTGTTCTGGGCATCTGGGGTAGACCATGGAACAGCTGATAGAAATCTCTGTCCTCCAAGACATTTATTCCTAAAGCTGGCAGAGTCTGCCTCCTGCCTGCCTCTCCAGTTTGGAACTCCATCTCCCCCTTTTTCCCCTGCAGTGCCCTGGCTGCCCTCACCAGACCATCCTCCTTCCTATCACTGGGCCTTTGCAGGCTGCTCCTGTCCCTGAGCCGCTCCTCTGCCCTCTTTACCTACTGACTCCTGCTCATCTCAGCTCCTCAGAGACGCGGCCCCATGCTACCCTCATCCCTGCCATTGCTGTAGGTTGCTGTGCTATTTTGCTCTCAGAATCATTTTTCTTTCCTTCATAGTAGCACAAATGCCAGTTTCTGTTTATACACTTATTTGTACAATTATTTGACTACTTTTCTCTCACATTAGCCCCTAAACTCCACGAGGCTCAGAGAGATTAAATATCTTGCCCAAGACCCAAAGGGATGTAGTCATGATTTGAACTCAAGCCTGCCTCACATTCCTCCCCCCATCTAATATGGAACCGGAAATATGGAAATACACGTCCCACCCCTAAGCTTGGTAACATCTGTTCTCCCAGTTTAGCTATTGCTCTATAGAGCTCTTTACTTGCACATTAGCCAATGGATTGGTTCAGCTGTGTAAAGATAATAATAACAGCTAACATTTAACATTTGCTGAGGTCTCACTGTTTGCTAGGCACAGGGATAAATAAGTGCCCCCCCCCCCATGCATTAGCTCCTTATAGATGAGGAGGCGGGAGTTGTAATTAATCTCATCACACAGATGAGGAAATGAGGGTTGGGGAGAAGAGATGTTATATTCAAAGTCTCACAGGCAGGGTCTGAAGCCCAACCTGCTGGATTCCCAACCATTGCAATTCCTTGCTGTCCCCCTCCAGACACTTATCCATGGATGAAAACAGAAGAGGGGTTATGAGGGGCAAGCTCATCAGCAGCCCTCCGTGGGCTAAGCATAGAATTTCCAGAGATTTTCAAAAGGTCTGGTGATGTGGGAGATGAATTGCCCACGGGCTTATTGCTCATTGATTTCTTCTGCTTTGGCACATAGAGAGTGGAGAGAATCAAGTTGGAGAGCTCCTCTGAATGGTCCCTCATGCTCAGACCCACTGTGGTAAAAACCACGGGCTGAATGGGGGTGCTGCTTAGAGAGCCTGAGCCGAGTCTTTGTCTCTTTCCTCTCAGGGTGTACTGTTTTGCCCATTTGTACACAAGGCTTTCTATGGAGGAAGCACCATGCCAGGGAAAAAAAGGGATTGTTGTCTGGGGCCAGAGTCAGGAGCAACCTTGCACCATTACTGCTCTGTGGTGCATTTGGGGCTTCAGGCAGGAATGCTCTGTGACTCTAAGCAGGCTCCTTGGGCCTCCAGCAATTCAGACGTTCACACCATGTGCATGGCAGCCTGCTTTGGGGGACTGTGTATGGGTTTCCAGGCAGACTTGTGCAGCATAATAACCCTATGGCCCAAGCAGGTGCCTTAACTTCTCTTTGTCTCAGTATCCCCATCGGGAAATAGGGCTGACCGTTGTCTAAACCTCTCAGCATTGTTGGGATGATCAAATAGGATCACATGTAACCGTCTTGGCTGGTGCCTGGTATATAGTGAGCACTTCAGCTAGACACTGAAAATATCAGTTTGATTGAGGCCCGAATAGAGCCTTCCATTTATTTCTATTGAGCAGTATGGATTCTGTCTGGAGTGGGCTCTTTGAGAGAATCAGGGCACCTCTTCCCCTGGTATGGTTGGTCCTGGTTATTAATTTCAAAGATCCATTTAATTTTTTCTTTCATCTTAAAGAACAAAGATACCCTGCTGAAAGATCAGGAAATGAGAGATAGAAAGGGGACCTCTCAGAGAGCAATGATTTGTAATGACCTGTCAACAGGGATAAACTCCACTGTGGCAAAAAATAATGAAACATTGATTCTCAGAACATATTAAGAATCGGATTTAGATGAGAGTTTAAAAAGGCAATTAGTCTGGATTGAAACTAATTAGTGATTTCCCTTCCATCCTCAGATGGTTCAGATTATAGGAAGGTTATTAAGGACCTACTATGTGTAGGACTTCAGAGGATTCAAAGAAGAGAAAGAATTCTTTTTTTTTAAAGTATATTTTATTGATTTTTTACAGAGAGAAAGGGAGAGGGACAGAGAGTTAGAAACATCGGTGAGAGAGAAACATTGATCAGCTGCCTCCTGCACACCCCCCACTGGAGATGTGCCCACAGCCAAGGAACATGCCCTTGACTGGAATCGAACCCAGGACCTTTCAGTTCGCAGGCTGATGCTCTATCCACTGAGCCAAACTGGTTTCGGCAAGAGAAAGAATTCTATTCTACTTTACAATGATCAGATGCAAACAGAAGTGGCTAGTATTTAAGAAAGAAAGAATTTCCACTATAGAAGTACAGACCAGCTGAATTTTATCTTTGGCCCTTTAAATGTCATTTTGCATACTTCCGGATAGGCTCAATTGTGTCCATGGCTTCCAACTACCCCTCATGTGTGCTGACCCCCAGCTTCCCTATCTCTAAGCTCTAACCCTCGGGTTGACATACCTCTTGGGAGGTCCAAAATCAAGTTCACCCTCTTTCCTGTGCCCAGACTTGCTGCCTTTTCTGGGTCCCTCTTCAGGTTCACATCACCACCATTGTACCTTTCCCCAAGGTGCCAATTCTGTGGTCACTCTAAATTCCTCCATTTTCTCCCTCTCAGGTTCCATTTGGGCACTGAGTATAAAGATGGTGCTTCTGAAACATCTCTTGAGACTATTTTATCTTCCCATTTCCACTTCCTTTCACCAGGTGGTCCACGGTGGTCCTCTACTTGTTCCCTGCTTCTCAGCTCTTCTGCCCCAGCTCCTCCTTCCCTGATGACTGTCAGGATGACTGTTCTGAAATATAAGCCATGTACTTTTCTTTTTTTACTTGAAACTCTTCAGAATCTCTTCAGGGTTCTTAGGGTGAGTTTCTGCTGATGTGCATTTCAATAAACCCTTTTGCCATTTGGATTCTGTTGACCTCTTATTTTGTCTCTTGCAACTTCTTCCTCTAATCTTATTTGTCCATCTCTCCATCCATCTAATATTTCTCAAGTTCCTACTATGTCACAGGCACTAAGGTAATTGCTAAGTTTACAAAGGTGAGCAAAATAGGCATGGCCCTTGTTTTCTTCAAGTTCACAGTCTAGGGGACAGTCTGAAAATAAATAGGTATTTAATAAACTAAATGTGAAAGTGCAAAGGTAAAACAGGGTGATACAAGAGAACAATGGGAGTAGGGAGGTGCAGTAAGGGTCTTCCTAGATATAACTAAGCATTCTGACTCTTAATAGCATAGTTCATTCTTAGCATCACAACCTTTAGAAGGATAGAAGATGGGAAACCCAGCTGGATATCAGGGCAACACCAGGTGTTCCTCCTTATCAGAAGACCACATAGCACAGCTCCAGTACAAGGAGGTGCTTCTACATCAACAGGTGTGGGTCTATCCAAGCTTAGAATCTGCATGCCTCAAAGGAGTCATATCTCTTATCACAATCCTATAGGCAGAGCTCTCAGGATCTCTGCAGGGAGCATCTTATGACTGAGTAATGATGTCCAATGTATGGCATCTCACCAGGTACTTTAGTCCATTTACAGTGAAACCTCAGTTCTCAAACTTAATTCATTCTGGCTTTTTGAGAAGCGATTTGTTAAAAAATGAATCATTTGTGCCCATTAAAAATAATGTAAGTTGAATTAATTTGTTCCAGACCCCCAAATGATACAGTACATGTCTAATGTGCTGTCTAATTTATGCTAATAACAGAGAAAGATTCAAATTGACTGTACCTTCTTGATGCCCACCAGCCAATCAGGAGTGAGTATGCAAATTAACCCAACAAATATGGTGGGTTGATTTGCATATACAAGCGCCAAGCAGCCAGGAACGGGACACTTGCATCATCGCCCTAGCAATGACGCAGGCATTCTGCACTGCCCCAGCCACTCTGAGTCTTTGGACAAGGTGGGAAGCTGTAAAGGTGGCTCTGGGCTGGAACAAAGGTGGAAAGGTGGCTCCGCCTGGAGCAAAGGTGGTACCAGCAGTTAGGGGCAAGAAGGCCCATTCTTGCATGGATCTTTGTGCATCAGGCCTCTAGTCCCATATAATAAAAGCCCAATGACCAAACGACTGAATGAGCAGAACAATCTGTCAACCAGTTGCTATGATGCACACTGACCAGCATGGGCCAGACGTTGGACACAGGAGCTGCCCCCTAGTGGTCAGTGCACTACCACAGTGGGAGCGCTGCTCAGCTGACCAAGATGAGCGGCTGCTCCTGCTGCAAAACCTGGGCCCACGGGCAGCAGCCTGGGCTGCAATTCTTGCTTCCTTGCCCCAGGCTCCTCCTTCTTGTTCCCTGCCACCTCCAGATGTCTGCAGCCCATGCAGCACTGTCACTGCACTTGCAGTGCTACTCAGTAGGCTGGGAGGCAGGTTTGTGGCCACTGTGGGACTGAGGCCTACTCTGCCCCCTCTCAGTGCTATTGTCCCTGGGCGCAGCCCTGACTGGGTCCCCTGGAGAGACCAGTGCTCTGATTCCAGGAAGGATGCCAGACCATGAAGCAGCCACTCAGAGGATGGGTCCAGCCACTTGGCAGATGGCAGACTGGGATGAGCAGTGCTCCCATAGCAGGCCAATCCCCGCAGGCCATGCTCCCCACCAGTGCAAAAATCCCATGCACCAGGCCTCTAGTTTATAAATAACACTTTAAGAACAAAAAGGACATGAAATGTAAATTTAATAAAAAGGAAAGAAACGTACAGTAAAAAAGTGAAAATTTATGCATACACTAGAACTTATCTTTCATACTGAGAGCTACTGATGACTGAATATGGAGAGGAGGGATGGAGGGATGTTAATGTTTGGAAGGGGAGTCCCCTTTCATAAAGAATGTCAGGTGGCTGTTCTTCTGGGGTTCTTTCTCTCTTTCATCTTTTTGTTCCACTAGAACTTACTTCTATTTCACTAAAAACTTATCCAATGATGTTTGTTTCTGCCTGTGTTTCAACATTTACATGAAGTGAAACATTGCATTGTCATTGTACAAGTTTATCACTCGGTTTGTTATTTCTTTGTGAGAGTGATATTTCCCAATAAAGTCTTGCATTTCTCCTCATTTCCCAAGCATTTCGTGGATTAGTGAAGTAGAAATATCCTTCCTTCCCTCTCCCTCTTCTGAAGAGAGCTTCTTAGCTGCCTTCTGTTGCTGCTCCCTCTGAAGGTTTGGAGTTTTTCGGTGGTCAGTTAGTGCAGTGGCCCTCCACCAACTCCTCCACATCATCACTCACTTCCAACCCCATAGACTTGCCCAGAGATTCAGTATCCTCCACAACAGACACAGGGTCATCCTCAAAGCCCTCAAAGTCTCTTTCAGTGGCAGGCTCAGGCCACAGTTTTTTCAGGCTGATTGTATGGTCCTGGAAGATACTTCCCTCCATGCTTTGTCTATGAGCCTCAAGGAAGTGAGGATATAAAAATGTTCCTTCCAGAACTCCCTGAGGGTTAAATTAGTTTCAGAGGTCACCTTCAAACACCTCTGAAACAGTCCCTTCATGCAGTTACTTAGAATCACAAATGACATGTTGATCCATGGGTTGGCTGAGAGGAATAGTGTGAGGTGGCAAGAACCTCACAGTGATGAAGCTGTACTCCTCCACCAGCTTGGCCTCCAAGGCTGGAGGGTGGGCAGGAGCCTGTGCGCTACAGGAAAGGTCCTGAGTGGCAATTGTTTTTCCCAGAGGTATTTCTTCACACTTGGAACAAACACTTCATGAATCTACTAAAAAAAATTGCCTGGCTATCCAAGCTTTGCTAGTAGTCCTCCACATAACATTCAACCTGGTTTTTTTTTCATGACATATTTTTCTAGAAAACTCACAATTTTCAGAATGGTAGATGAGTAGGGGCTTCAATTTCAAGTCCCCATTCGAATTCCCATACAACAATAGTATCAGCCTGTCTTTCTTTGGCTTGTGTCCTGGCTGGCAATGACTTCTCCTTCTGTGTGATGTAAGTTCCCCTGGGCATTTTCTTTCAGAAGAAGCTCGTCTTGTCACAATTGAATACTTGTTAGGGAACAGATACCTAGGTCTCTACATATTCTTGAAATTCTGTCTTGAAATTATTAGCAGTTACTTTGTTTGAACTGCAGCTTCCCATGCCTCACTAGACTATGAATGCCACTTCTTTTTTAAAAAATTTATTGAACCACCCCCTACTAGCCATAAATGAATCCCTTTTAGCACTTGTTACAGGGGTGTCTGTCTTTCAGGAGGTCAGCATGCAGCATCTTCACTTTGTTCACATATCATTGCCTCTGAAATGCTATCACTGGCTAACTGCTTTGCATTATCCAAGACAACAACAATTTTTGTACCTTTTCAATGGCCTGTGATCATCGTTTTGTGAGTACTTTCACACCCTTAGCAACATCAGCACTCTTGATGGCCTCTCTATGTTTTAAAATTGTGCTAAAAGTTGATTTCGCCATGCCATGCTTGATAGCCAATTCAAACACTGGAACACCCCTGTCACACTTTGCAATTATTTCTTTTTTAAAGCTCTATCATTGTTGTCACAACTTTCCTTTTCACTCTGCCGCTATCACTAACCTCCTTAGGCTCCATGGTGACTAATTGTGTGTATATAATAATAATAGAAAACAACAACAACAACAAAATGCTAAAAATATTCACACCACAATATCCTGAGATGTTAACAATGTGAGGTTTAGCAGAGAACTGATTCATACTCACACATTCTTTCCTTTGCTTGTCGCTTGAGAGATGTATGACTGATCATACAAGTATCAGCGTGAAAGAATTGTTGGGTTGAGAACTGAAGTTTCGTTCGACAACTGAGATATTTTTCCTGTAAATAACTTGGGTGAAAACTGATTGGTCAAGATGGGAGGTGGTAAAAAACTAAGGTTTGACTATATAGTTCTTTCCAGACCAGATACAAAGTACCAGTGAGAGGTCATTTATCTCTTAGGTAATGTTGCCTAGTAATAGAATTGACATCCTAGCTCTAAGGTCACTAGGGAGTCAGTGCTCAGAAGTTAACTGAAGGTTAAGTTCTCATGCAGAAGGAGGGAGGGATTTATTGACCCTTTGCCCATTTGGTGTTTCCTTAGATAGAGAGGTGGTCAGGGAAAATAATGGTTAAGCTTAGTTCCCAAGTAGGAAAAATGTGGGGAAGAGCATCCTAGGCAAAGAGAATAGAAAGAGTTTGATGTGTTCCATTTTTCCACGTCATGAAATATACCATTGGAGCATGATTCCTGAAGGTTGTGTAATATTCACTTGTGTTACTGTGCTATATACCACTTAGCCAATCCCCTCTTGTTGAACATTTAGGTATTTCAACGTTATTTTTATTTCATCCATCATGTAGGATGAACCAAGTGAAACTCATTGTATCCTCAAACTTTGCACCTTTCACTAATTCCATTCATGAGGGCCCTACTGTTGTCACCTCATTTCCTCACTAAGGCCTCACCTCATAATACCATCACACTGAGGATTAGAGTTCCCACATGTGAATTTTGGGGCCAAACATTCTATTACTAGCAGCCTTTGAAGTAACTCTTCTCTCTGCCTGGGTCACCCTCTCTCTTCTCCCCCATGTTATGTGAGTTCAGATATTGCTTCCTCCAAGAAGCCTTCCTGACCATACTCTCCTGACCATACCCAAGTGTGAGTTAGGTGTCCTGCGAGGGCTCAGTCTGTGACTACCTGCAGGTTTCCCTTCCTAGTACTTATTTTAGTTGTCACAGAGTTTTATGTTAATTCCCACTACATCATGAGCTCTGTGAGAATAGGACCCTTTCTCTCTTCCCACCAGACCTTAGCCTAGTGCCCAGCACACAGTATGCCCAGTACATAGTTTGCTCTCATTAACTATATGAATAAATGAAATCCATGACTTCTGCTTCTTGGCTAAGTCCACTCACAAGATTACAGCTCTGCCCATTTATAAGAATTAGCTCAAAAACACTCCTGTACTTGCTTTCTGTGGGGTAGAAAATTGTCTGCTAGGCAGAAAAAGGTTTTAAAAACAGAATAGATGAGTGCTTGTGTAAATCATTAATCTGTTTACTGTTTTTATTTGCATTAGATATCAAATTAAATATTGCATTAAGAGAGTTAAATATTAATATTGCATTAAATATAAATTACGTTTTAAAAATTAATTACTAGATGCTCTTCCTCAGAGCTGAGTTATGAAGGCTTTAGCACATTTAGCCCAGCATGTGCTAACTGTATAGTTGTTTATTATGTCATTGATGACTTATTAGAACCCATGGAAAAAGGGGAAAAGTAAGAGGCTGTGAGCATCTGCAGATGGGAGATGTGGCCAGGAGGGCAGCCCAGGGCAGTGAGAGGTAATGTCAGATGTTAGGGAGGCAGAGGAAAGGCGGGGAGGCGGGTATATAATTGATTGTGCACTTGTTATTTGCCATATACATAGTCCTAAGCAATTTACAAAGATCCTCTCATTTCTCATTAGAGAGAAATGAAACAGGCACAATTATTTTTCTACCTTACATGGGTAAAAACTAAGTCTCAAAGAGGTTCTGAGATGGGAGTATGTGTCAAAGCCTTGAGCGTATTGCAGGCAGTAGGACCTACATTCTTTTTATTTAATTTTTAATTTTTTTATCTTTATTGTTCAGTTTATTAATTACATTGTTTCCCCTGTATCTCCTCTCCACCCTGTACCTATCCCACCCTCCACCCTCTCCTCCCCCTCTCCACTGTCCTCTCCCATAGTTGCAAGATTTTTGTCCAGTCTCTGGCTGTACTTCCCACAACCCTTTTCTCCCCAAGAATTGTCAGTCCATTCCCTCTCTATGTCCATGTTTCTGTTATATTCACCAGTTTATCCTGTTTATCAGCCTATCAATTCACTTGATTTTTATGTTCATTTGTTGATAGATGTGTATTTGTTGTTCATAATTTATATTTTTACCTTTTTCTTCTTCCTCTTCTTAAAGATTATCTTTCAGCATTTCATATAATATTGGTTTGGTGGTGATGAACTCCTTTAGCCTTTTCTTATCTGCGAATCACTTTATCTGACCTTCAATTCTGAATGATAGCTTTGCTGGATAGAGTAGTCTTGGTTGTAGATTCTTGCTGTTCATCACTTTGAATATTTCTTGCCACTCGCATCTGGCCTGCATCGTTTCTGTTGAGAAATCCGCTGACAATCGTATGGGTGCTCCGCTGTAGGTAACCAACTGTTTTTCTCTTGCTGCTTTTAATATTCTCTCTTTGTCTTTTGCTCTTGGCATTTTAATTATGATATGTCTTGGTGTGGTCCTCTTTAGATTCCTGTATTTTGGGGTTCTGTGTACTTCTTGGGCTTTTAAGTCAGTTTCTTTCACCAGGCGGGGGAAGTTTTCAGTCACTATTTCTTCAAGTAGGTTTTCATTAACTTGCTCTCTCTCTTTTTCTGGCACCCCAATAATTCGGATGTTGGCATGCTTGAGGTTGTCCCAGAGGCCCCTTACACTATCTTCAATTATCTGAATTCTTTTTGTTTCTTGCTTTTCCAGCCAAGTGGATTTTGCTTCTTTGTATTTCAAATCTTTAACTTGGTTCTTGTGGCCCTCTAGACCGCTTTTAGGACTTTGTGTAATATTTTTTATTTCAGTCTGTGTATGCTTGATTTCTAGTTGGTCCTTTTTCATATCCATAAGGGTCTCGTTCATATCCTCAGAGGTCTTGTTCATTTCCTTGAGGGTCTCATTCATTTCTTTGTAGGTCTCATTCATTTCCTGGTTGGTCTTGTTTATTTCCTCGTAGTTCTCATTAAGTTCATCGGCCTTTTCTAGGAGCCTCTTGAAAAGCCTTATAACTGTGGTTTTGAACTCTATGTCTTGTCGTCTTTTCTCCTCCATTTCTTTCACACCTGATTTCTTCCTATATCTCGCATAGTGGCTGCTTTATGTGGTAGATGTCCTCTAAGGGTCAGTGGCACAGCCTCTCCAGTTATTTGAGATGGGTACTCTTACTGCAATCCTTTATGGGTTGTACAGTATTTTTGAATTTAAGCCCAGCTTGTTGTTGTTAGCCCTAGGAGGGTTTGACCTCCAGGCCAATTGGCTGTGAAGGGAGACTGTGTTCAGGTTGGATGGACGGAGTCTCTGAGCTGCACACGCAGCCTCAGTGTCAGCTATGTCGTATGCAGCGCTTGCTCGCGCACGGGTCTCTGTTGGATGGGGATGGCTGCAGGCATCTCCAAGAGAAAGCTGCTAGTCTCTTCCCCTTGCCAGACAACTCTGCCTCTCCCCAAATGAGTCTGCACACCCAAAGTCTAGCCCAGGGTTGTAAAACAGGTGGTTTCCGGGACCAGGAGACAAGTTTCCAGGGAGCAAGTCGCGCGTTTGTGCGACACTTGGGTGCAAACTTCTTTTCCTAGCTACCCGGTTTCTCCTCAGACTAGGAGACCTCTGCCGCGCCCGGCTTCCAGGGTGCGTCCCCCAGACCTCGGACCTCGCCTGGCGCTGGGGAATCCGTGTAGTGGGACGTCTCCGCCCTCCCCGTTGGCGAAATCCAGCCGGGGTTGCTGCTCCAGCCACCGCCTGTGCGCACGACCAGAATGGCTCCTAACCTGTTTCCCCACGATTTTCAAGGCTGTGCTCCCGCCGCTCTTCTGAGTCTCAGTGTCCCACCTTTACTTTTATTTGTGGAGTTTCACTCAGCCAGCTTTCTGGTGATTCTGGGTGATGTTTGTTTTGTTGTTATGTTGTAGTTTTTGAATCATTGCGTAGGGCAGAACAATAGGTGTTTACCTATGCCGCCATCTTGGTTCTCCTCCAGGACCTACATTCTTGACTAAAATTATCTATTGCTTCTCAAAGGAGGTGCTTTAAGGTTGGTGTGAGTTAATATGGACACATGGGTTTTCAGGAATTTAAAATTTTGATTATTTTTATTCCTAATAACAATAGAATAATAGAATTTAGACCTATTTATCTATCCATTCACCCACCCATCCACCCAACTACCCCTCTTATCCTTCCTCCATTCATCTTACTGATTCTTGTTGAGCTCCTGACAGGTACCAGGAATGGTCAGGTCTGGAAATGTAATGAAGAACAAAGCAGATATAATCTCTATGCTGATGGATTACATTGTTTAGTGGCAGAAGCCAGGACCACCTGGCTTTTAACATCCGAGGCTCTTTCTCCTCCATCAAGATGCCTCTGTAGTGAATCACTCTTTGTCCATATGGTGTTTCCTGTATCCCATGTTGCTGAAGAGCCAGGACCCGGTGTGGTGTTGAAAAGTTTCAGTTAGCCACTCTTGCTCCATCCAAACTATTCTCCATGTGAAAATAAGAGTAATTCTTTCTCTTCCTGCTAGCATGCCCAGTGACTTTCCAATGTACTTTGGAAAACTTCAGGTTCCTAACTTGTCCTGATTTTATCTAAGGCTCCTTTGATACTGTGCCCACCTGTCCATCCAACCTCACCCGATAGTCATATTTTAGCTTGCTCTGTCTCCCCAACTAGAATGCAAGCCCCGAGGGGTATGAACCATTACAGGCTCAGCCTGTATTACTCGTCCACCAAGCAAAGTGCTGGGACATGGCTGCTTCTGAGGAGGTAGTGGAGTGAGTGAATGAATGAACAATGAGGCAGCTCAGTGATGGGACAGGTAATGATTCCTCCTAAGTGGGTGATGGGACACGATCAACTAGGCTCCTTACCCTGAGTGACATGATCTATTCTCCAGGCTGAGGATGTTCTGTAGGCATTGGTTTGGCAATTTCATTGGGATGTTAAAAACACTCAACATTGTTTCTTTCTCTTTTCACTCCTGCTAAAGTAACCCTCATCCTCCCAGAGGCCAGGAGGAGGCCTCTGACCTCTGAAAATCTTGTGGGCAATCAGGCAAAGCAATTCAGGAGCCGCCACCCTTATATAAGGAAGGGCACCAAGGAACAGTGCCAACATTAATCCAAGTTCTAATCCCATTGCAGGAGCAAAGTGCATCACCCACTTGGGCTTCACCCAGCAGTCGTGATGAACACTGTTGTTTGATCTCCCAGCGTTATCATAGTTACTGTACATGTCATCAGGGAGGGGTTGAGGGACACACTCAGATATCAAAGTTGAAATTTTACTTATGAAATGAATGACAAGGATAGGGGTGCCTGAGAAATACTCCTTTTCTCATTTATTTTTTCTCTACTGAGGACAACAAAGAAGCTGTGGGCAAGCAGAGCCATTTCCTGGGGCTCCCGAGGTTTTGCATTCTTGGTGTGCCTTCCAGGAGATTGCAGGCTGGAGAAGAATGGACAAGTCATACTGGAGGTGACCTTACTCTGCAATGGCCTTCCTATTCGCAAGGCTATGTGAGCAGAGAATGGATCCCCTTTCAAGACTGGGGTATGGAGTAGTACCACCTGAACTTCCATGAGTGCCGTGGTGTGATAATAACAGATTGCAGTAAGAGACACAGGGATTCTGCTCTGAACTGTATCCCCACCTTCTCTTCTTTTCTCCCCACCCTTTCCTTCCCCTGAGGCCACTCACATACCCAGACGTGGAGAGCAGAGGGGTGGTGAGGAGATCAGCAGGCCTGCAGGGAGGGAAGGTGCCTGATTATTCTACTGGGCAGTGTCCAGAATTAGAACGTTGGGCTCACAGTTCCTGCAGCAACCAACTGGGCTCTGATGAAAGTTTCATGCAGTTTTCTCTTCCCTTTAAAGCCTGTTGGGACGTTTTCAACAGAGGAAAAAGGGGTAGAGTTCGCCTTAAACCTCCTCTGTCCCAATTTTTGCCTTTAAGTGGATCCAAGCTCAAGCCTTGTAATTATCTCAAAAATAGACCCGATAGCCACGGTTCATTGTGTGGGTTTCCTTGGTGGTGTCTAATGAAACAGCGAGCCAGGAGGAAAGAGCCTGTTGGTGGGGTGGATAGATGGCCCTGTGTCGGTTAATCTCACATTTCATCTCTGCTTAAGCAGTCTCTGAGCTCATTAATTGTCTTTCTGAGAAGGGCCTGGCATTTATCTTGGAGAGCCATCTAGCTGCACTGATTTCAGCCAGCCTAGAGAGAGGGGGGACGGGCAGAATGTAGCTATCTGGTCCAGCTGATGATACTGAGCAAGACATATATAGTTAGACAGGGTGGCGGCTCTTGAATTGCTTTGCCTGATTGCCCACAAGAAAGGTCCCATTGCCGCCGCCCCATCCGTAGTGTGTGAAGATGCATGCTCTATGCTCCACACCAGCACCAGCACCAAAGATCACCACCTCCTCCTGATACAGGTGGAGTTCTGTCAATGCCCACACCGTATAAGCAAAGAAAACAAGCTCACAGAGCTGCCTGATGGACACAGAGTACCTGTCTGTTTTAAACAAACCAGGAGCACAGTATTCACATTTTATGAGAAGGATAAGGTAAAATGATTCTTTATATATTGTGGCCTTTTAAAACTGTTAAGTCCCTCTGATGCATTTAAAATAGATTTTGAATGTTGCTGAAGAGGGACATAAATAATGTCACATCCATAGTATGGAATTCTAAGCAGTTGTTAAAAAGAAAGATGTGGCTCCATTTCAGAGGTTCCCGCCTGGGGTTGCCTCATGAGATACATGTCTGGGGCTATTTTTTTTGTTGTCACAAATTGGGGAGGGGATGTGTTATCTTCATCTAGTGGATGGAGGCCAGAGATGCTGTTAACTACCCTATAATACAGAAGACAGTCCCCACTATAAAGGATTACCCAGTCCACATTGTCAACAGCACTAACATTGAGAATTGGCTTATCTGGAAAAAATATTTACACTCTATTGATAAGTTTATAAGAAGCAAGTATGTCTATCAATATCTATAGCTCAGCCATTTTTTAAAAAATTAAAGTATATCTCTGTGTGTATATAAATCTACAGGCAGGGATGTTTGGGATATTTAGGGAAAAGGCTAGAAGAATACATGTCAAACTTGTATGGTGATGGATTTTCCTGGTTCAGCTTAATGAAGAATAGGGACTTTATCTATAATTCAGAAGATATTGTGATTTATATAAGTTAAATGAGTACCCTACCTTTCCAGGATCACATATACTATGCAGTGGATCTTCACAGGGCAGCATATTGACAGAAAGCAAATGCTTGCTTTTCCTTCCTTTTTTTTTTTTAAATGCTTGTTTTCAAGGGGCTGTTATATGACACTATCTAGACAGGTGCTGTAAACCAGATTTTTATAGGAGACTTTTCATTGCCTGGTATTTGCCTCTAGTTACAGCTGAGTCTGGCAATACTAGGTTCTGATTGCTTAAACAAATAAAATGAAACTCCTAATATGGGAATAAGTGGATCCAAGTCGTTAAAGATGTATACAAATTCTTTAAAAACCACTTCATGGCCCACCAAGATGACCAACACTCAGAAGAACAATCACAGTGGGATATTCATTGTGACCAAATTATTCCGGGTTCCCTTGCTTTTAGCAAAATCGTTTTCAGCAGCACAAAGAGACATGTCCAGAAGTTTTTGAAGAGCCTGGTATGATGTAATTACTATACAGTAACCAGGCAAGGGAGCCCAGTGCAGTAGGTCAACAGGGATTGAACATGGAGCCATGAGAGGAGGCGGCCAGGCTCCTTATGCATACACTCTTGGTGGGTATACCTCCCATGTGCCACTCTCTGAGTGTGTACCTCCTTTGTATACTTGCTCTTGGTCTGAATACTCCCCTTGTGCACTCACCCTCAGTGTGTATTCCCCATTGTGTACTTGCTCTTGGTGTGTGTACCTCCCTTTTAAGCTTGAGGCCACAGATCCAGCTGAGCCACCAGCACAGTGTTCCAGAAACTGATGTAGGGGAAGACAGGCACTCTACCCTGTCTGTGCCTTTCAACACAGCCCGAGAAGACAGGCTCTCTTGTTTACATCTTATAAACCAGAGGGAAGTGCCACAGGGGTGCCTGTGTAACAGCCTTTGGGAAGGGGGAGGAGGAGCAGTGGCTCACCCTTCAGGTATCTACCCAGCATCCACCCTATGGATTAGTTGCTTTCAAATTATGGCTATAGCTCAGTGTCATCCGATTTCTCTTTTTGTGAACTGAATGTTGGCTGGTCCTATTGGTCATGTGCTTGACCAACAATGATAATAAACATGCTACTAATGGTTCCTGACACTCATGTCTTTATTGAATGCTGTCTGTGAACCAGGTACTGGTGTCTCATTTAATCCCATGCCCACCCATGAAGTGGGCTGAGGAGCCTGAGACTCAGCAACAGGTGCTGGTGGGAGGCAAGGGTTGACTGATGCATTCTCCAGTGGCCAGGTCTGCTGGGCCCGAGACTGTGGGCAGCAGAGCAGAGTAGTGTCCAGTCTCTGTCTTTGAGGTGCTGCCTCGGTTAAGATACTGACACAGCTCATGGGCCTGAAGCCCTGGTTGGGACCAACCAATAGTGGGGGAATTCCCGACATCAGGCTGAGGCAGAAAGGGGTTCTCTTATTTCTCTGCCTTGGAGTCCGGAGTACTGGTGGAGCCCACAGTAACATGATAAAGGGACTCAACCTGAAGGACAAAAGGTGAGTGTGTGATATCTTCCTTCCTCTGGGTGGGAAACTATCTGGGACAATAGGAAATATGGTAGAAGTGTGAGCCAGAGAGAAGGGCAGCAAGAGAGGAAGGAAGAGGTTTTCTTGGCTTGGAGAAGGACAGCTGGCTCTGGGCAGGCTGGCTCTGAGATTTGCGTCTTACACTGTCTGTGCGGCTCAGCCAGGGCTGTTCTCTGCTGGGAGCTGGCTTGGTGCTCTGAGAACAAGTGAGCAGGTGTGTGGGTCAGGTGTCTCCATGGGGGCTTGTTGGGGCCACTGAGCTGAATAGGGTGTGGCTTTGGTTTCTGTGAAAACATGCTTAAAAAATCTTCCTGAGGCTTTCCAACTGGCTCAGAAAAACATCCAAACTCTGCATGTTGACCTTCAAGGACAAACTTGATCTTGTCTCTGACTGCCTCCCTGATGTCTGACTACTCCTGGCACATAGGCACTCAATGCACATTTGTGGAATGAATGAATCAAATATTTATTTCTAAAGAATGAAGCTATTTTGTCTACGAGAAAGACAAAGGAAAAGCAATTGTTTCAATGTTTCTTATCTTTGTATTTTTATTTTATTTTATGCAGGATCTACTGTCCCTGACAGACAGCCTAGTACAAGGTCAGGTAAATACCTATTTTGTCCTGACTTAAAATTTTTGTTAAGTCCTGTTGGAAATGAAGGAGGTGAGATAGTCTCATGTACTTGATTACTATGTAAAACCCAGTCCTGCCATTTACGGGGCATGGCTAAGAAGGTGGGCATCATCAATGCTAGTAGCCTATTGTTTTTTTTTAACCTGACCTCCCAGTTGGAGAGACTCTTGGGCATAACTGACATATTCTTGCCACCAGGCATAGCACTCCAACCCTGGGCCCAAGGCAGACATCTACAATCAACCACAGCACAATTCAACCCTTACACAGAACAGTCACTGCTAATGGATAAGGGACGGCTGGTGAGAGATGCCTACTTGGCACCTTTAATGTGTGAACTCTAAAAATGGAATCAGTTTTGCTGGGATTTGAAAGGGTGGGTGGTTACATGGCTTCTTATTAGCAACAATGAGAGTTGTTGAGAGGATGGGAATCACACCCTTGCCCCTATTTTATTATTCAGCTTCGAAGGTGAATGAAGGAAGCCTCCTCTTCTAGCATCACGTCACATTTTCATGAGCATTGAAGCCACCTGAAGTTGGCCATGCAAGGATATAATTGCACCAAATGGATTTATACCTTGGGGCAATGCATTTTTTATTGATTCCGGTTCTACGTTATTATTGTTGCTTAATGAGGAACTAATGTAATTTCTAATGAAGCCACATGGCCTTCCATAGATGAAGTAAGATTTTATTTCCCTCGTGATGCTGTATCCTCTCTTCAATTAAAACCAGGGATGGAGAATTAATACAAATGTAAGAAAAATTTTTTCTGAGATTAGTGTCAAGACTGAAGCCTTTTATTACACATGTAAATTGCTTGTGTGACGGGACTGCAGAGGCACGAGGCTGGCCCTTGAGAGGACTGGGGATGGTTTAAGTGGCAAAAGAGGCTTTGTGGGAGATTGGAGCTGAGGTCTCTGTCCTTTGAGTGGTGATTGAGTGCTCTCACTGCTCCTCCCCCTCACTGCCTCTCCCCCTCATTGGAGTACCCGGCCCAGGCTGCTGCTGCTGGCTGCCAGTTATGGGCAGAAGAATTTGAGCAACTATTTTTTTTTCTTTTTAAAATAATTAATTCAGGTGAAATTCACATAACAAAATGAGCCATTAAAAAGTGAACAATTTAGTGTTGTTTGGCACATTCACAGACAGTGTTGTGCAACCACCACGTCTAAACATTTTCATCACTAACAGTCATTTCCCACTTCCCCTTCACCCAACCACTAATCTGCTATCTGTCTCTATGTATTTCATAGAATTGGAATAATCATATATTATGTGGCCTTGTATGACTGGTTTCTCTCATTTAACATAATATTTACGAGTTTCATCATGTTGTAGCAGGTGTCATTCCTTCATTTCCTTGATGGCTGGATAATGTTCCATTGTATGGATAGATCACATCTGTATATCCATTCACCTTTTGGATAATTAGGTTGTTTCTACCTTCTGGTGATTGTGAATAGTGCTACTGTGAACAGGTTTGCACCAAGTATTTGTTTGAACACCTGTTTTCAGTTCTTTTGAGTATATACCCAGGAGTGAAATTGCAGGATTGGATAGTCATTCTATGTTTGATATTTGAAGAACTGCCACCCAACTGTTTCCTTCTTTAACACGAGGAAACTGGGTCTCAGCAAGATCTCCCCAGTGTCTGCTGGAATTTGGAACCTGGCATTCTGGCTCTGGAGCCTGTATTTCCAACCATTTTGTCCTGCACTGGGGGTGTCAGCTATGGTTAGCACGTCCTGCTGTTTGTGCTGTACTGGAGGAAGTAGGGTTGGGAAGGAGAGAGGCAGGCAGATAGCTTCTCTCATTCATGGGACCAAATGTCCATTTTCTGGCCAATCTCTCCAGGGGATTTCCTGGTCCCTGATCTGCCCACTTTACCCACTGGCACCTTGACCACTAAAGCTAGGAAAGTCTATGAGCTTGTGGGTCATTTGATTGAGTTGGTCTGTTGGTAGGTTGGTTGACCTAGTTTCTCAGTCTCTCTCTTTCTTTGTCAGGGCTGATGAAGTCAATGTGATAGAATAATAAGTCATTGGGTATCAGCTGTGAGCCATGGGATAACACAGCACATAGGCCAATGAGGTCTCATCATCTACCTGGTCCATGATGGAGGGGCAGAAGACCAGAGAAGTGAAGTAACTTGCCCATAGCCACACAGCTTGTAAGCAGCAAGGCTGAGGTTTGAACCCAGGTCTGTACATTTCCACAGCCTGGATTCTTCCCATTGCGTCTGTAGGCTTCCCCAGACTCCCCCATGAATCAGTGTTTTTCATATTTTAGATATATTTTTTAAACCTCTGTATAGTTCTGGTTTTCCTGGACCCCCACACGCCCCAAAGCATCTTGAGATGCTAGGAAGCTCTAAGTTGGTGGCGGGAAAATGAGAATTCCCACTCGGGGAATGACATTCAGTTCTCTCTTCCTAGTGGTTTAGTAACCAGCATATTGCAGAACAGATGATCTGGTGTCTGTGGCCAAGGTGACTGTTGCTTTTAACTGACTTTGCATCCTGCCTCCTCAATACTGTGTTTGGTGATTGGGGTGAGGAGTTGTTCATCCTTCTCTGGGAGGGAAGCTCCATGAAACTGGGCAGGGTGGGTCTGAGTCTCTAACGTAGCTCATGCCCAGGTACCTGGAGGCAGCTGCTTCTCAGGGGAAGGAGAAGAGGGTGATAAAGGTGACACAGGCAGATAGGTCCTATGCTCAGGGAGTCCCTGGCTCCCCAGCCACCAAGCAGTTAAATGCTCTGCCTGGAAAGTGACTTCCGGAGGCTGCCCTTCCCTGGGTCCCCTCTCCTGAGCATGATAAAGCACACGGGGGAGCTGGGTGTATTTACACCTGCTCTGTGCACAAGTTCCAATGGCAGTGATTCTCTGACCTTTCAAAATGGGCAAGTCTCCTTGGCAGTGGCATATTTCTCAGGCGTAGCTTGGAGTGCTTGGCTGAGCACTGGGAGATGTGGCCACACCAAGGAGATGATGAACCTGAGGGGGTCTGTTCTGAAAACCTGCCACATCTACGACCCCACTCAGGCTGGTTTGGGTAAGAAAAAAGTGTGTTTTGGCTGAAGCTGGAGTCCTTGCATCTCCTCCCAGAGGGATGAAAGCAGGCGGCTGTGTTCAGATTGCAATACATTTATGCCTTTGATCACCTGCCTTCCTCTGCCTCCTCTCTGAGTCTGATGAATGCTCCATCTTCATGTCTCCATTATTTGCCATCACGGGAACACAGGAAGATAATCTTATTATCACCAGCCCTTTAACCTACTGCCAGCATCCTCAGGGAGCATAGTAACTGCTCTGGTTGGTGGTTCTCTCCCTTTTATTCTCCTTCCTTCCCTCCTGGTTCCAGAGCTTCTGACCAAGAGGTATGGGAGAACCCAGAGAGAAGGGTCTGGAATTTTTCAGACACCTTCTGTGTGCCAGGTGGACCCCTCAAGAAAGATTTTTTAAAAACCTATTTGCAGGCCTGGGACTTCCAGCTCGGAGAGGCAAATAACCTGCCCAGTTCACCAGCTCACTGGAGGGGGGACAAGGATGAAAAGCTGGGCCTCGGAGTATCTGGTCTTCCTGCTGCTGCCTCAGAACAGGAAGGGGTGTTCGGAGTCTCCTCCCCAATAGGCTCCTTGCTTATTTTTCAGATGTCTCAGAATAGGTCTCCCATGCTTTTGTCAGCTGTTTAAATTCACAGCATCCTCCCAGTTGGAGAACTTGGGACGGACTTCCTGGAGATCATTTCTGAGTAGAAGGGACATCTTTTCTGCTCAGCAAGTGTCAGTTAGAAATCACCAGTGTAATTGGAGCAGGATTCACCTCCTGAGCCTTGGTGGGTGCTGCAAGGCTGCCTGCTTAGGTCGCTGTGGCTGAGACGGGGTCTGGCTCCCTAAAGAGCCGGTGGTGGGCTCAGGGCCCAGCAGAGCTGTGTGGAATTGCTTGCCCAAAGTACCCAGCAGATGCAGAGGTTTCTCATGGTCCTGTGGATAATGCCCACACACCCTGACGTGGGAGGCTCCAGGCCACCTTTCTGACCTCTCCTCTACCACCCTGGTCCTGAAAGCTCTAGAGACAATGCCACTTCCTTCAGGGAGTCTGGATGACTGGCCCAAGTGTCAACATCTCTCCTGTCCCTCAGTGCTCTTCTGTTGACTGTTAACCTTCTTCACAGCATGTAGCGCTATCTGCAATAGTATCCTTTCCTTGTTCTCATGTTTATTGACTTGACTCTCTCTTATTAAATATGTAAGAGAATCATTTCTTGTTCACTTGTCTTCACATGTCTTGTTGAATGAAAACTTGAGACCTTAGCTGACACCTTATTATTCCTATTAAACCCTATCATATCCCACTGCTTATCATCAGGCCTCTGTTTTAATTACTTTGTCTACTCACCTCCTTTTTATTTTTGTGCATGAGGAGGGGAGGCAGAAATCTGCATTTTACCTAATAAGAAGCTCCTTGACTTTGAATTCTGTTGGGCCCATAGCACCTTATGCAATAGCTGGTGTAAAGTAGATTCTTAATATATATTGGATAGATAGATAGATGGATGGATGGATGGGTGGATGGGTGGGTGGGGTGGATCAGTAAATGGATCAGTGGATGGATCAGTGGATGGATGGGGTGCATGGATAAATGGGCAAATCTGGCTAATTGTTCTGAAATACTCCTTATACACTTGTAAAGGTGTGCTCTCTACCTGAAAAAGCTTATTAATTTTACACTTCAGGATTCTTGGATCATTGATTTTTTTTTAACTGAAATGGGTTTGTTCAGATCTCCAAAAGTTACTATACATCTGCTATCAGGTTTTTTTTTTTTTTTTTTTTTTGTGCTGGTCAAAATTTGTGCTTTATTTATTTTGAGCTCATGTCATTTGATCCACAAAGGTTATTTAGCAATGAGCATTAGTTATGGATTGGACCTTTTATTACTATAAAACTAGAAGCCTGATGCATGAATTCGTGCAAGGGTGGGTTCCAGCTGTCCTGTCCCATTAGGGTTGGGGGGCAATCGGGGGGCCGGGTCAGCCTGGGGGAGGGGCCACGGGCAGTTAGCTGGCTGGCCTGCTCTCTGGTTGAACTCCTGGTCCAGGGAACAATTTGCATATTAGCCTTTTATTATATAGGGTTATTATATAGGATGACCATGTGCTGAATTTCTCTGAAATCAAGGTTGTTGTCCATCTTTCTTTGGTTCCTATGGCCCGAACACACCCTGTCATGGGTATTCTTTCTTTTTTGTTTCCTTTTGTTGCCACTGTCTCTTGGAAGTAGTCCATAGATGAATTTTGTTTATTCCCCCAGTCTTGGAGTTGCAGGCCAATGTTCTCCCCATGGAGCACATTGGCCAGGGCAATCATTGCTTTTTAATAGAGGACATTTATAATAACAGGTATGTTTGAATTCCTGTCATTTAAGAGATTATTTCTGAGAAAGAACTTTTTGTGCTGCTTCATTTATCTTCTCTCTCCTGGGCTCTGCAGATTGTTTGATTTGTTTTCATCTTGCCTGCTGATTTGAAGGTAGGCATCCTGTTATTAATTCCTCATGTGGTTGCCTTTCACTCCTTTGTAAAGGATGCTGTAATGCTTGTTTCCCTAATAGTCAAAGTCAAGAATGAAATGGCATCTTTGAACTCCATCCAGGCAAGATGAGGAAATTTAATTCACCTGCATTTTGCATTTCTCTGCACCTTCTTCCTTCTTCCCAGACTTTGTGACTATAATGGGGATATGTAGAGCCAATTTAATGTCCATAAGGTACAATTTTGACACAGTCATAGTGATACTAATGAGGTGGAGAGGTTAACATCTAATAGGCACTGTGCTAAGCTCCAAAAAGAAATTGCTCACCTACTCTGCACAACAATCAATGAGGAACTATCCTTGCATCCACTTTAGATGGTGTGAGTCTTTGGAAATTTTATAACTTGCCTGAGCTCACACATCTGAGGTGGTGGCAGAGCCATTAACACCTGGACCTGGCTCTGGTTCCTAACCATGCCTGTTTTGTTCACATTCAGAAATGACTGCTGCCACCTGTGGCTTTGGGAATGTATTACCCAGAGCAGCTCCTCCTGGCTTTTACCTGCTCTGATCCCACCCACCCTGCTCCCTCCTTGAATTAGATTTGTTATGGACCCCAGAGGTCTGGACCAACACCACTCCTGTTTCAGTGTGTGGAGGAAGCCCCTGGGGGCTCTTGTTAAAATGCAGAGCTAATTCAGTTAGTTTGGAGGGAGGCCCAGGGCCTGTATCTCTTATAGGCTCCAAGGCAATGCTGGTCCCTGCTCCCGAGCCTAGTCACCACGCCTGCCTAACTGGCCTTGTTTATCTCCGTGCTGTAGCTCTTTACTCTTTAATGCACTGGTTAAGCCAATGGACCCTGAAGACGACTGCTTGGATTCAAATCCCAGCTCTGCTCCTCACTTGCTAGGATGACAGTACCCATCTCACTGGCTGTTCTGGGGTTAAGCAATGGAAGATAAGCTTAGTGTTTAGGATGGTGACTGGCGAATGCTGAGGGCAAGGCACATGCTGGGTATTATCATTTGCTCCATCGAAGCCCTTTGTTTTTTCATTACATAAACCTCCCTCAGCTCCTTTCCCAGCCTTTGGATGTGTGCAGGCCCTACCTCTGACCCCTAGGTAGCTCCCTGTTTCTTCTACCTACATCAAGCATATCAATCTCACAGCCCGCAGGCCTCATGCCTCATTTATTTGGCCTGTGTTAGCCTTTGAGTTTGACAAGCTTGCTTTACATGAATCCTTTCATCACCTCTCCCATGCAGCCCTCCTGGGTAACCTTTCTCAGTGTAGTCCTCCCAGTTAGTCTTATAAGAATGTATAGCTCTCCATTGAGACACAAGAGTACACATTGAACTCTTTGTAACTCGTGTTTTTATGTGTATCGATTTGGAAAACACACTTGGACAAGCTGTTTGGATTGGGGGAAAGGCCAGGGAGCTGTTTGAGAGAGAACAGAGCACTGCTGTTGAGCCACCAGCAGGACTAAGAGGAATTGGTTAGGACAGTGTTTGGCAAACTGCAGCTCAAGAGCCACGTGTGGCTCTCGAGTGGCTTGAGAGCCGTGGTTTGCCGCTCTGCTGAGCACTGGGTTAGGATAATAAAGGGTTAGAATCTGGTGGGCAGAGAGAGTAATAGACAAAGAGGAGAAGAGAGACACAAATCAGCTGCCATTTGGAGAAAAACTTGGGAGAAAGAGCAAAGATCTTTAAAAAGGATTGTCGGGAAGTTCTGCTGTTATGTGCAACATCTTCCTCTTTGGTCGACCTGTGGGCTGTTCAGGTAAATGTCCTTTTCCTGTGTGTGTTTTGTGCTGTTGGCTCTGTCCTGGGGGGTGGTGGTGAAGTGCTAGGTGTGGTCTCAAGGTGGGCATGGCAGGGTCAAACTGGCACGTGGTCAGCTCACCTACAACGAGGTGGACTCAGGTGTTAGTATTTTGGAAAACTTCCCAGGTGACTAATGTACAGCTGAGGTTGGAGAGTTGGGCCCCATGCCCCACATTTGTTGTGTAGGGGGTTCATAGTGTTGAGTTCCCAGAGTAGCTTTTGTTTTTCTTCTTTTCTGTTGTCAGGTAAGTTTGGGAAATAAACTCATTAGATTTCTTCACTGTAGGGCTTATCAGCACCTTTAATATGGTGATATACTTGACCATACAATCTTTTAAATGTTTTTATTGATTATTTAGAGAGAGAAGAGAGGAGAGAGAGAGAGAGAGAGAGAGAGAGAGAGAGAGAGAGAGAGAGAGAGAGACCGATGTGAGACAGACATTGATGGTTGCCTCCTATATGCACCCCAACCAGGGATCGAACCCACAACTTGGGCATGCACCCAGTCAGGAATTGAACCTGCTACGTTTTGGTGTGCAGGATGACCAACTTAGCCACACTGGTCAGGGCCATGTAGTCTTTTAGAGGAATATCTCTTAGCATCATGTGGGTACTTGGTGCCTGCTTTCCCACTGAAAAGTTCCACTGGAGACCTTTACATCTGTGGATTTGATGATGATGATGGTATTGGCAAAGGAGATAGTGATTTTGATTATGATCACCTCATGACCCAGCAAAGACTTAGGGCCAGGCTCAGTTCCATGCCCCCGCTTTCCACTCACCCAGGGGACAGGCTGTCTTCCTTTCCAGGTGGCCCGGACTGTCATTTCCAATTTGGGAAACAGTCTTACTTTGCATAAGTGATTAAAGTAATTGCCCTGGCTGTTTCTCTTAATCTACAAGATGCTGAGTAGGGATGGGACAGCTAATGGTGTTAGTTCTGATTTTCTCTAGATTGTTTTTGATCCGAAGTCATTGCCTTATCACTCATCCTAATTGCAAACTCCATGTTGGGGGGTGTGGGTGTATGCGATACCAGGCTCTCCCCTTTTCTGATGGGCTTGTATGTCAGGATGGATTCTGTACGTCGATGCCTCACAGCTCTCTGATTGCAGAACGCATTCCCTGGAGATACAAACTTGCTGAACGATATGTCGTGTCATTGAAGGGAATGTCTGGCTCAGGCACTATTGTCCTTCCCCTGCCATTTAGTGTGACATTTTTGGTGGCTCGACAGAAAAGATGTGATGGAAAGCTCAGCTCATTCAACCAAACTGTGGGTCTTCTTGCACACCATGGTAGCCAGCCTGGCTTAATGGCTTCTCTACTCTTAGGTGACCATTCTTCTTCTTTTTAAAAAAAATCATCATTCAAAGATATTTTTCCCATTTATTTCTAGAGAGAGGAAGGGGGAGCATGGGAGGGTGGAATGGGGGGAGAGAGATTGAGAGAGAGAGAGAGAGAGAGAGAGAGAGAGAGAGAGAGAGAGAGGAGAGGAAGAGAGAGAGAGAAAGAGAAAGAGAGAGAGAGAGAGAGAAAGAGAGAGACATTGATTGGTTGCCTTCCACATACTTCCCTGAAGGGACTGGGGAACTTGCAACTGAGATATGCACCCTGAAACAGGAATTGAACCTGAGATCCTCAGGTCTGCGGGCTGATGCTCCAACCATCAAGCAAAACTGGCCAGGGCAGGCGACCAGCAGTTCAGTAAGGAGGGAGCAAGGAATTCCCATCCAGAGAACTGAAGTTCTTTATTCCCCACCTCCCTTGGAAGAGCAGGTGACAGCAAAAACAGCCAACAGCTCTGTGATTCTATAGCCGGATGTTACCTCCTCCACGGGGCTCTGCTCAGCTAAGTAAATTTCAGAGCCTTAGCATTTTCATCCCAGTTCAGGTGAGACTGGCAAAAAGAGTGTGTTTTCTGAAAGTGGGACGGGGCTCACACAGTCCATTCGAGCAGCAGAATCACAGTGTGTAACAGAGAGGGAGGCTGAATGTGCCTGGGGTTTGTGTGCTCATGGCGACAGAGTGGCTGGTGTGCCTTCCAGGAGTGGGTAATAAATGTGCAGTTGCATATTTAATGTGGAGTCAGAGCGGCAGCATTACGGACTACCTGGAACCCCTAAAGCTCTGGATGGTGAAAGCCCCTTGCATGAAGTGTGTCTGTAGCAAATTGCTGAGCATTTTAAGTTAAACAGACACACATGAAACATATATGAGGTGATTCTCACTGGCCTTATGAGAGCAGGATTAGAAGTGTTAATCAACTCTGAGAACATTTAGAAGGATGGATAACAACTGCTTATCTCTCCGGATCTACTTTCTGCCTTTTTCCTTAGCATTGTGCCAGACCACAGCACCAGGCTCCTTTGCCCACTGGCTGCTGGTTGGGTTTCAGCAGTAGGGAGCCACAGCGGGTATAGTGGGAGAGAGGAGTGGGCAGGGCATTTATAATTTATAGATCTTGCTCTCTCCAATGGGCTGCTGCATTCCTAAACTAAGATCTCAGGCAACCCCCTCTGCATGTATTTAAGCTCAGAGATGGTGGCAGAGCCTTTAATCCTATCATTACTAATACCAGAGCACTGTAATATTTCCTGTGGTTCCCCTACCCCAGGCTCACACATTTGTGAGTAGTTGCTTTATTAAATTCCTCTCAAATTCTCCTAATTTGAGTGTGCCATCTGTTCCCTCCCCTAGCTCATAAAATGGACAAGATGTGGCTTATTCCACTACATTAAAATGGAGTCTTTTTGAATGCCACCTTTCTAGGGAGACTTCACTGACCTCTGCTATCCTCTGTTATAGCACCTGTTCGATTTCCTGTACGGCACTTGTCAAATATTGGTGCTGTCATTTGACTGGCTTGTTGGTATGTTTGTTGTTCATCTCCTCCCCTAGAACAAGGACTATCAGCACAGAGAAGTTAGGTATCTTGTTCAAGGTCACATAGCTAGGAGAAGGTGGAGATGCAACTGGAACCCAGGTCTTTCTAATTCCAAAGGAGCCCCTCTCCCAGAGCCACACCCAGAGCCTGAGCTGCAGATGGAGTATATTTCCTTAGAATCACCCCACTCCTGTTATCTGTATTCATGGTGGACAAAAAAAGACTTGGGTTTTCTAAAACACTCCTTGAGCCCGAAGTTTTCTTCTCTTTTCCAGCAGGCTTTTTGTCCAGATGCAGAGGCAGAGCCTGGCTCTCAGTGTCTCTGTAGGCCCTTCTTTCTGCAGGCAGGAGGTGGTTTGCACACCCAGGCCTGCTGGGAACTGGGGCCACTCAGGTGCCCAGGGCACAAGGTCCTCCTGGGAGGTGGTAGCTGTCTCAGATTCACAGCGTGACCTGTGATTTGAGTTTCCTTTCAATGGGAGACACACAAAAGAAATCACCACCCTTCTATAGGGAATCTAATGATGTGTGTTGAAACGTTTGACCACAGGTGGAAACTGACGAGGTTTTTTATCCTAATTTCCCTCAAAGACCCAGGAGGGCGAGATAAAAGCACATGCATACCTGTTACGTGTCCAGAAACACTTCCTTCATCTATACATCATGTGTAGATAAAAAGTAACTCCTACGGTTTCATTTCTCTAAAACATAGACACGTATAAAGAAGAAAACCAACGTAGGTTGCATCATCCCACTGCCTAGACAACCCCTGCTGACATTAAAAAACAGCCCTTAGATAGAAAGGTACAAAATGCCCCATCTCCCCACCCCCAAGCCCAGCCTGTCCTACTTCCCAGTGGCTCCTGATTCCTTCTAGAACAATCACCTGTGGCTATGCTAGTGTGTATGTGAATATGTATATGCCGCCTTGAACATTGATACCCAAGTGGTCATACCTTATGCACTTTTTTTGTGACTTGATGTTTTTCTTTTTATATCTTGGAGCTTTGTCCACATCAGCACAAACAGTTCTATTTTTTTTCTTGTGATGACTGCATAACATGTCAGCATATGGATATACCATGATTTGTTTGACAAGCTGTTTCCACTGGTTTGCTCTTAGAAACAATATTTCAGGGAACATCATTATGGATATATCTTATCATATTTTACAAGGAAATTCATGTAGAATATGTCCCCAAAGGTGGGACAGCTCAGTCTAAGGTGGGGCTGGTATGGCTCAGTGGTTGAGCATTGGCCCAGGAACCAGGAGGTCACAGTTCAATTCCAGGTCAGGGCACATACCTGGGTTGCAGGCTTGATCCCCAGTGTCGGATGTATAGGAGGCAACCGATCTATGGTGTTTCTCTCTCATTGATGTTTCTATCTCTCTATCCTTCTCCATTACTCTCTCTAAAATAAATATAAAAAAAAGGTGTGGGCATTTTAAATTTTAGTAGATATTGCCAAATTATCTCTATTCTTGGTGGACAAAGAAAGTCATGACAGTTGTGGCCACATATATGATCCTATCATTTAACACTAGTGCCTGGTACTCCACACAAAATTTTGAATATTCTAAAAATATTCAAATGCTCTCTACTGAAAGGGAAGGAGTTTGTTCTTTCTCTTTATATCCACATTGGTCCATACACCTCTGTGGTGGCACTTTTCATGTCCAGTTGATTTTTCTTTTGATGTCTTGTTCACCCATTGAACTGGTGTCATCCCATGGCAAGATCGGGCTCCTACACACTGCGTTTTACTCAGACCAGTAGCTGCCTTACAGTAGGCATCCATGCACACTGGCTTGCATCTCTCCATAGGACAGCTGCATGGAAACACACCCTCAGTTCTCAAAGCTACAGTGATCGCCCAACTGTGTGTCTGTCTTCTGATCCTGGCATTTGCCAGGTCTTGGAAAAGGCTGATAGTGTATACCTCATTTAGGCTAAAATTTATCAGCAGCCTTTGAATTACGCTGCTCAGATGAACCACACAGATTGGGTGGTTTATACAACAGACTGCATTTTCTCACAATTCTGGAGGCTGGAAGTCCAAGATCAAAGTGTGGCAGGGCTGGTCCCTTCTGAGACCTCTCTCCTTAGCTTGTAGATGGCCATCTTCTCCCTGTGTCCTCACATAATCTTCCCTTTGTGTTGCCAGTGTCCTTATCTTCTCTTCTTATAAAGACACCAGGCATACTGGATTAGGGCCCACTCTAATGATCTCATTTTACCTTAATCACCTCTTTAAAGACCCTATTGCCAAATATAGTCACATTCCCAGATAGATGGGCCTACGGCTTCAGAGAAAAAATTTTGGAGGAACACAACTCCACTCCTAATCGCCACCCCCTTAGATAGTGGTGACAGGGACTCTTATCCTGTAAGGCTCCTACATTGGCAGCTCTCACTGTGGTGAGTCACATGATAAACCCTATTACCATCAGATGCCTTTTCCAATCTCTTCCAGAGACTCAGGACTTAGAAGACTCTTGGTCCAAATAAGCTGCAAAGTGTCTGGGGAGGGGAGGGGGACTTTATTTCTCCAGCTGTGGACACAGATGACTTTCTTGTGTTGAGCACTCCTGCTTGCTGAAGGAGCCTTACACTCCATTCTGCACTTAGGAGCAAGGAGTTTGCCTCACAGCCAAGGAGAATCTGGGCAGATGTGTGCTGGAGGTTTCTCCTGCCTCTTGGGGCTCAGCCAGGGCTGGCTGGTAAGGTGTGACTTTTCATGGGCAAAGCCCGTACAGTATGAGAGCCAGGGCTGGTGGTAGACATTGGCGTGTGAGCCAGGAAGGAAGACAAAGCAGGCACTTGATTCTAATCTAATTTTGCATGCTAACACTGGCCGATTATGGGCAGTGCTTACAGTTCTGCATGTACCCAGATTCTGAAACCACACCCAAGTCTGTTGAGAAAGAATATCTTACCCAGTTAAAGATGTCTGTCCAGGGTACAGGGCAGTGTGTGGGCATTTGTGCTATTCCTGTTTCCAAACATGCCTTGTTGTGCACAGAGCAGGCCATCCTGGCACTTGCTACCCTTCCAGAGGCCTCTTGGCAACCAGCTTCCCTTGGAAGCCAGGAGTGTGTTGTTGGGCTTAGTTTGCTCCCTGGACAAGGGATATTCTCCAGGTTCTAAAGGGCAAAAAGTAATGCATGAACCATTGCTCTCTGGAGACTGAATGCAGCTTGGGGGTCATAACATCCTTTTCAAATCCCTTGCTTTTGAATTTTCCCTGAGAAGTGATCCTATAAGGCAGATGCAACCATCAATGCTCACAGTCAAAGAAATGGGTCCCATATCAGTGTCACAGATTCTAACTCCAGAAGGAGCCTTCAGGTCTATAGCCCATGTTCACAGCTTCCTGTCTATAGTCATGGCTATGCGGGTCATGAAAACATTTATAAAGGATGAATGGGGGTGGTAATACAAATATTCTCATTGTCAGAGGTAAGTTCTTTATGACCTGAGGTGCTGTAATGGGATATAGTCATTATATATATATATATTTTTTTTTATTGATTTTTTTTTTTACAGAGAGGAAGGAAGAGGGATAGAGAGAAACACTGATGAGAGAGAGACATCCATCAGCTGCCTCCTGCACACCCCCTACTGGGGATGTGCCCACAACCAAGGCATATGCCTTTGACCAGAATCGAACTCAGGTCCTCTCAGTCTGCAGGCCGACGCTCTATTCACTGAGCCCAACAGGTTTTGGCTCACCTTTTTGTCTGGAGTCATTCTAGAGACACCAAAAGTAAAAGTGGCCCTGGCCACCTCAGTGATTAGAACATTGGCTCATGGACCAAAGGATCATTGGTCAAGCGCACATACTGTGGTTGTAGGTTCCCCAACCCTGGTAGAGGTACATGCTAGAGGCAACCAGTTTCTCTCTCTCCCTTCTCCCTCCCTCTCTCTCTAGAAATCAATGGAAAAAATACCCTCTGGTGAGGATTGAAAAAAAAAAAGATGGCTAACGTGGTGTATGTGCACCAGATGCTCTTGGCAGACATAACTAGTCCAGCTGCTGATCTCTCTCTTTGAGATCATGCTTTCCCAGATCTGGTTTCAATGCCTGTCCATTTAAATAAATGAGTCATGCAGCCCACTGGCCACGAGTTTGACATGCTTGCAGAGGGAGCCTTGCTGACTGATCCCCCAGTGTAGCACTCTGGTGTTGCTTTAGATTGCTACAGGTCTGATTGTTTTGTTTTCACACCTTTCAGATCTCATCTTGTAGATTGACAGCTTCCTGTTTGCATGGAGTCCTGGCTGTCAGGTCAGGATCCACATTATGAAGTGTGAAATACAGTGAACCTCACTACTTCTGGATATGCTGATTTGTCTTCCATCATACTCCAGACAGGATCAGAGCTGAAATATCACCTGCTCTGCCGATAAAGTGAAGGCTTGTTGAAAGAATATAGTTATGAGTGAGTGAATTAGTTATCAACTGCTGTGTAACAAATTACTCCAAAACTTTGTGGCTTAAAACAACCACCATTTATTATCGCATGAGTTCTGTGAGTTAGGAGTTGTGCTTAGCAGATGATCTGCCTCAAGATCTCTTAGAGACTGCAATGAAGAAGTCAGCCAGAGCTGCAGTGGTCTCAGAACGTGACTGGGAGGATCTGTTTCTAAACACAGGAGACTGGTTTGACTGAGAACCTCAGGTCTTCAACATGACTTCCTCGCCACATGGGCCTTTACATAGGGCAGCTCATAGGGTACTGGCTTCCCTTAGTGAAAGCCAAGAAGTGAGAGAGGACACCCAAAGAAAGAAGTGACATCCCATCTCTCCTGCTTTATTTCTTTCATTAGGAGCTAATCAGTATGTTCAGCCTACACTTAAGTGGAGGGGATTAGACATGGGTATGAAACCAGGAGGTGGCGATCATTGGGGACCATCTTTGAGGTGCCCTACCACAGTTAGAGTACATGATGATATGCTTAGTAATAATGACAATATTACATATAGTAAGCACAGACCAAATGTCAGGGGCTTACACGGATTTTAAAATTTATTTATTATAACTCAAACAGAGATACCCCAGATCAAGAAATGGAGACTTACAGAGGTTAAGTAACTTATGCAGGCAGTTTGACTCTGAAGTCCCAGGTTTTTAACCAGGAGTCTCCATTACCCTGGAACTGCTGTAAGAAGTTTTCTTAACCACTGTCAGGAACATTAGGAGCACTTGTGGAAGTGCACCCTGGATGGGAGCACAAGAGCGAGCATGGCTTGGGACTGAGATGGAATTTGTGTTCTGATTTCTTTTCTGTCACTTAACACTGTGACCTTAGAGCTGTCATTATTGTCTTGGACCTATTTTTTAAATCTGCAAAATGGAGATGATGATCATCATGCTATAGGATTACTGTGAGAATTGGAAGAGGCAGCACATGCAAAGCACCTAGCTCCTAATTCAGTATGAGCTAGTTTCTCTTCTCCCTGTTTCCCAATAATTTATTCTAATTTTGACAATTCCTTTCTCTCCTCTGAAGCACTTCTTCTAAGAATTGCTTTATTCCAGTCATTCTCTAAAGTAATAACACTTAAAACCCTATAAAATGTTCTGCAGTGCAAACTGCCTCCCCTCTCATCACAGAAGGTCCCAGGGATGAGAAGCATGCTACTGCAGGGCTGTCAGTGATCGAGGGTGACTCTTGAATTCCATCCAGGGTCATCTTACTTCCTAAAACGACCCATTATTGAGGTGATGGGGAGGGCATTTGGAGAGTTGGACAAGGGGCCTCCATGGAACTTCTTGCTCTCCATCTGACCTCCAACTTGAATGTCTTATCTTCTTAGCAAGGGGAGAGGAGCCAAAGGGCCATTCCTGGCAGACATTAGTATTAAACTCCATCAATGTTTACAGTTAACAGGTTACTGGTATGTGTGGACTCCCTGGACAGATAGGGAGACTGGAGGAAACAAGGTTTGGGCAGATGGCAGCAAGTGCTCAGAATGCCCACCTGCCAGTCATCTGTCAGGTCTTCTCAATTAGAGGAAACAATGCTGTCTCAGGGAAGTGCTCAGAGTGTCTATCTACCCTGATCAGTGTGACCAGTCTCCCTCTCTCTCTCTCTCTCTCTCTCGTTCACTTCTGGCTTTACTTGGATTAGTCCCAGGGATAGACAAGACATTGACCAAGACTCAATGCCCTTCTCATTTCAGAGCACAAAGCAAGCATTGGTAAGGCTCAGATATTTTTTTTTAACTTACAAAATTTTTAATGACTTTCAAGAATTTAAGAATAAAATCCATGACTCCTTTGCTTGGTTTAAAATAGACCCAGCAAAGTTCGAATTCTCTTTATCTTGTCAGCTTAGTCTCATTCTCTTTATCCTCAAACACCCTTGCCTTGGTGGAGATTCAGGTCCCTCCAAAATGCCTCCAGGCCTTGCACACACTTGTTTTTCTCAGAATGCCTTTCCCCAACTTTTCCCTGTCCCTTCACTGCGAGAAATCCTACTCATTGTTCAGGGTTTAGCTTATGTGTTCCTTCCTCAGGAATGCATTCCTGGAGTTCCCCAACTAGGTCAGACTCCACATTATCCTATATAATAAAAGGCTAATATGCAAATTGATCAAACAACAGAACAACCAGTCCCTATGATGCACACTTGATCACTAGGGTACAGACCCTCAACACAGGAGCTGCCCCCTGGTGGTCAGTGCCCTCCCACAGGGGGAGTGCTGCTCAGCCAGAAGCCAGGCTCATGGCTGGCAAGCACAGCAATGGTGGCGGGAGCTGCCCACTGCCGTCTCATGCTGTCAGTTGGACATCCTCTGAAGGCTCCCAGACTGCAAGAGGGCACAGGCAAGGCTGAGGGAACCCCCCTCAAGTGCATGAATTTTGTGCACCTGGCCTCTAGTATGCAATAAAAGATCCCTGGAATCCATTGTAGCTTTAAGAACAGCTATAATTATCTTTCAAGTGTCCAACTGTCCCACTGGACTAATGGTTCCTAAAAGTAGGGATAAGGACCATCTTCTTCTCTACTGTTCCTTAAATTCCTAGCACAGTATCTGGTAAAGAGATGTTCTTTTATTATGTTTTTAATGAATGAGAGAATGATGTGGAAAAATAGAAGACAGAATGGAGCCAAACATGGTATGAAGATCATCTTGCAGGACTACCTTGCAGGAGCCAAACATGGTATGAAAATCACCTTGCAGAATCACCATGGATTGGCCCTGGGCCACTCTGGATTGTTTGGTGGAACTGAAGGATAAGGTAGACTTGGCCTTTCTCTTTTTCCTGGAAACTCAGGTGTAGGAGGGCTGATCCTGGTCTTTGTCCAGGAGGGTCCAGAGGCTGTGCTTTGGGGAAATGGAGGCATTAGAGCCTTAATTACTATTCCTAGGATTTTCTTATGTGCTTGAGACAATGGTACATGGAGTCTAAGGAGCAGGACAGTGGTAACATTTATGTCTTCCAAGATGTTGGAGCTCATGTCTACCCTGTAGGCAAGACAAGCTTTATTAAATACCTTCTTGTCTTTTATGTGATACACCTTTGATACACATTGGTGATGATAACTGAGGATGATGGTGATGATAATGGAGGATTATGAGGATGATGGGGATGTTAAAAGATGGTGTTGGTGATGATAATGGAGAAGATGGTAATGATGGTGATGGTAATAGATGGTGTTGGTGATTATAACAGAAGATGATGATGTTAATAGATGGTTTTGGTGATGATTACAGAGGATGATGGTGATGACAGTGATGATAATGGATGATATTGGTGATGAAAATGGGGAATTATGGGATGATGATGGTGATATTGATAATGGATGAGATTGATGATGGAAGATAATGGTGATGACGGTGGTGATGATGATATTAATGATAATGGAGGATGATGGTGATTAAAGGATAATGATGACGTTGAAGATAATTGGTGATGATGGTGATCATGGAGGATGGTAGTGGTAGTGATGACATAATAGCTAAAACTCGAGAACTACTATACATGATGGACTTGAACACGTCATCTCATTTAATCCACGCAAAGACATTTTTGGGTGGTTTTCATTTCAGGCACTATTTGCATTTTCATAAATGAAAACATTGCAGCTCAGAGGGTCACTTAACTTTTCTGAAGTCACACTGCTACTGAGTGGCAGCTCTGGCTGACACTGAAGCTCTGGAGGCAGATCAGGGAGAAGTGGGACATTTCTGCATCCTGGGAGTCTCAGGTCATGAGCAACTTTGTCCAGCTTTCTTCTCTGACCTCTGCTATCCTCTCTCTTGACTGCTCAATTCTCACCTCACCCCATGGTCCCTGACTTAAAGGGAAGAGTCAGGGACCATGGGGTGAGGTGAGAATTGTTAGGCTAGAAGACAAGGAATTGGGGATACACAAAGTTAATGTCCAGGGTTTGCCCCAAGGGCTGAGATCTGAGACAGTGGCTTAAGTTCTAATATAGCCAGGTAGGTTATTAGTGCAGCTCTGAAACTAAACAGACTTAGATTCAAGTCCAACTTTTAGCCCCACCCGTCTGTGTGACCTTGGGTAAGATGATGTCCTTGTCTTAGTACTAATTTTCCTTGTCTGTAAAATGGGGACCATGGTGCCTACCTATGGTGTCATGTCATGTAGTAAGCCCTCACATATTATCTGGTGTTATTATTATTGCTATCATTGTCATCTCACGAGCCCAGAGCCACCAGGGGAGGGGAAACCAATATTCACCCGAGCTCTGTCATGTGCCAGGTGCCTGACACAATGACAACATGTAGCTCTCATGTCATCCTATGAGATGGCTCTGAGAGGCCAAGCAGCCTGTTCAGGGTCATGCAGCTAATTATGTGCCAGAGCTGGGATGTGGCAGTCAGTTTTAGCTCCCAAACCATCATTTTCCCTCCACCAGACCTTCTTGGCACTATAAGTGCTGAATCTTAGGACATCTCACAGCCCAGAGCATCTGGAAGGAGGTCGACCAGTCCTGGGTTATTGTTCCAGCTGCTGCTGATTGTGGTGCTGCCAGCAGGCTGACCTCGGCCAGCATCTCTCAGATCAGAAGTCTGTGAGCTGTAGCCATTGGTCTGGCATGAACTCATCCTTAGCTTTTGTATGTGGCAGAGATGGCTGGGGGTGAGGAGGTGGATTCCTAATGCCCTTCTACGATCAATTAGTGCTGCCTGGAGGAGGCAGGGGAAGGGGTCCTCTGTGCTGGCATTGTCTAGTTCAGTTTATTAGAGATAACAGCGACTGATGGCATTCTGAGCCAGATAGCACAACCCCATGAGGTGGGTGATATCTCCTCCTTTCACAGAGCAGAAAACAGAGATTTGGGGTTTTGTTCAAGGCTATCCAACTGGCAATGACAGCACTAAGACTCGACCCCAGGTTGCCCTGACTCTTAGCCACATCACCCTGCCCCTCAGCATTGCTATCCTGAGTCTCTTTCAGGTAGAACTGCTTTGGGATGCTGAGAGCTTTTGAGAAAGGAATCTCCGGCCTGCTGTGGTGCTGAGCTGAGGGCTGGGGAAGGTGAGTGTGGCCAGGCCTTGCCCTGACTCCTTGGGTATTCCCCTGTGTAACTCAGAGCATCTGCTGCTCTTCAGGCAGCCCTGCAACTTCAAGGAGACCTGGCCAGCCAGATTCCACACCAGATCAGGAATTGGGAGAGCAGAGTTCATGAGGCCGCTGCGCCCCCTGCAGGCCACAGGTGGGCAGTACATACACCTGTGTGCTGCGAGTTTTTAATGAACATTTTAAAAATTGAAGTGTTCTATATATACAGAAAGAAGCTGATATTAAGAGTACAGCTTGACACATTATCACAGAGTTAATGTATCTGGGACATCAGGACTCCAGCGCCACTATCTGACTATCTGAACATAGGTTAATTTTGCCTGTCTTGAACTTCATATAAACAGAACCACATAGTGTGCATTCTTTTGCATCTTGCTTCTTCTTTGTCCACAAGAAATGCATACACATGTTCACCAAATTTTACACACACACACATACACATACACACACACACACACACACACACACACACACACACACTGGAATGTTTATAGAGCACTATCCACAATAGCCCCAAATCATTTCAAGGAATAGGTGAAAATATTGTAGTATTTTAATACAATGGAATTCTTAAAGCAGTGAAAATAGATTAACAACAACTCTAATGAATCCTCACTGAGTTTTTCTTGCATTCATGTGCCGTTCACACATCCAGGAGTGGCCCTGCAGCCCTGAGCAGGACCCTGAGGGGAGCCCCCAGCACATTCTCAAACTGCCACTCCAGCCCAGCCACAGCCAGGGCAGAGCCCAGCCTGAGGACTGCTTTTGTATTATAAACATCCAGCAGCCAGTTGTTTCTAAGCCTAACTGTGCATCGAATCACCGCGAGGCTTTAAAAAACAAAACAGAAAGCAAACAAATAACAATGTCCACATCCCACTCTCAGAGACTCAGATCTAATTGGTCTAGGTTGGAACCCTAGCACTGGTATTTTTAAAGCTTCTCTGGTGATTCTCATGTGTGGTTTACCCACATTAGAGTTGAGAATTGTGAACCAGCAGCAACAGCATTACTGGGCTCTGGTTAGAATTGCAAATTTCCAGGGTCCATCCCAGACCTGCTGTCCAAGAACGGGGTGTAGGGCCTGGAATCGATCTTAGTGAGCCCCCCACAGTGCTGCTGCACATTGAGTGGGAGACCCAAGTGCAGCCCTGTTCTCTGCAGATAAACCAAGGGTTTCCAAGAGGATTTGTTGGGTGAGGGGAAAACTCAGAGGTCACGGGTAATTGTGTTTTCCAATTCTAATTAAAGTCTATCATGCCCATTTATTTCATGCCTCTTCACTGAGTACTTCCTTTGGGCCAGGCCCTGTGCAGTGTGCTCAGTGCTGGGGTGACCTCACGGAGTTTACGGTCTAATGAGGGAAGAGAGGCCATCATATTAAGATACAATTACAAGAAGAGCAAAGTACAGGATGCTAAGAGTGCTTGGCAGGCTGGGACACACCAGACAGGTCGTCTGTGAAGTCTATAATCTCAGTTGAGATCGGAAAATGAGGAGGATTTAATTGAGCAAAAGTGGAACAAAGAATATTTTAAGCAGCGAGAGCGCAGCATGTCCAAAGGTCTAATAGCCACAGATACACTTATGCTTTTTCGGTCTGAGTGAAATGACTTTACCTTCTCCTACTAACTCATCAACCATCAGAGTGAGGTCTTCTGATTTCCAAGCAGTAACCTTCATGGGAGGAGAAAGTGGATCTTGATTCTCTCCATGTGTTGTTTTTAAAATTTGTTTTTATTAATTTTTTTGAGAGAGAGAGGAAAGGAGAGAAGAGAGAGAGAGAAATATCCATATGAGAGTGAAACATCTATTGGCTGCCTCCTGCATGCCTACTACTGGGGGTTGAGCCCACAACCTGGGCATGTGTCCTGACCAGGAATCTTTGAATTGGCGACCTTTTTGGTGCACAGGACAAAGCTCAACCAACTGAGCAACACTGGCCAGAAAAAGTGTGCTGACTCCTAGCCTAGATGCTCCCCAAAAAGCAGATCTCTGCTAGCTTTTACTGTTGCCTGATCATCTTTCTGAAGACAAAACGCTTTTCTCCCTCTGTGTTTTTTTCTCCCCCTGCAATAAGAACTATCTGCAATCTAAGGGAGGATGATTTAGGAATAGAAAGAGTGAACTTACACCTTTAAGCACAAAAAATAAAACCTTGGTCCCCATCAGCCTAGCAAAACTTCCCAGAGCCCCCACCCTTATTGGCTTGCCTCCATGCTGACTGATTTAATGGAATACTTTTCCTGCACACCCTGGTTGCACAAATGCAATAAGAGCTGAGGAGGATGACAGTACTGATCTGAGGAGATTGATGGACTAGCCTAGGTTTCTCCCCAATGAGGCCAAGCTGGGTGTTGATGCAGCAATATGTTTGCCTGCTCTGCTCGTTAAAGTTTAATGTTTGAAAACTCCTCCTTCGCCTCCCATCAGAGATCTTCTCGAGCGTAAGAGGTAACTCCACTAGAGACTGATTAAATCTTTACTTTCTGCACCAGGGTTTGAGGGAAGGTGTTTCTGCAACTGCAGCCAAAATATGAAATTAATCAACCTGTCTCATTTGTGAGTGTCCCCAAAGCGACAGTGGAAGAGGAAAGGAAGAAAAAGGAAAGAGCATAGATGGAATTGGGGAGGGCAGGGAGGAATAGCCTGGTGGGGCATTGTGAGGACTTGTGAGTGGGTGTTGCTTTAGGTTCAGGAGACGGGGCCCTTAGCACATGCAAAGACAGTGTGTTCTGTTCTCTGTTACGCTCAGTCACATGCCTTGTGCCCAGAGACTGGGTGCTGAGTGCTTGTCAGAGGTCTGAAAGGAAGCTGACTCTGTACTCAACATGCTTCGTCCCAAGCAATTCTCTGCCATTTCGTTGGTGGACCTTGTCCCTATGGAATACCTCATTCTGCAAATCCAGACATTTGGAGTCCAGTCTTGCCACTGGAATCTGCAGGATACATGACCTTGAGCTGTGTGTCAAGGGTGAGTTGTCAGACCCTGAGCTGGCTGTGTCCGGGAACACAAGAGAGATCTGAGTACAGGATGTACCATCACTTCCTGACGCATGCACAGAATGTGGCAATGACAAATGACTCTGGGGGCATCGATGGATCTTGGGTGGGTGCCCACAATCTGACCTGTGTCACGGCTGTGAGGGCATAGGAGAGCTGATGCAGGTGCTGTGGGCAGCAGGATGAGGGAAGCAGTAGTAAGGGGGGGTGTCTCTCCATCTGACCCTCTGTGCCCCTAAGGGCTGTGGAGGCAGTGTGCTCCTGGGGCCTGTGGGCTGGTGGCAGAAGAGCCACTTGGCATCCACTTGGCAATCACTGGGCATCTTTGGATTTGTGTTTTGGGGTTACTGAATAGTAGAAACGAGGTGGAGAGAAATCAACATGAAAGGTAACCATCTTGGTGGTCCCTTTGTAATCAAATACCACTTCTTGATACCATCACTATGGGGGCTAGGATTCCAACACATGAATTTGGGGGGAACATAACATTCATTTCATTGTGGATGCACAGTAGATTTTTTTTGTTCTTAAAGAAATTTTTCTTTTTAAAAAAATAACTGGAGAGAGAGAGAGAGAGAGAGAGAGAGAGAGAGAGAGAGAGAGAGAGAGAGAGAGAGAGAGAAGAGAGTTTTATTGTTTCACTTATTTATACATTCATTGGCTGATTTTGGTATGTGGACAGACTGGGGATTGAACCTGCAATTTTGGCATATCAGGACGATGCTCTAACCAACTGAGTTACCTGGCCAAAGCTGACACTCAAGAGCTTTAGCTCACTGGGCATGTGAGGTGGACCAGTTGAGGAATCTCAGAGATGAAGAGGATGGCTCAAGGTGATTGAAAATCCCAAATAGCAAATATGATCCTAGATTGACCCCTCTCCACCCCATATTCATTTTGCTCCAAACACATTGATGGTCTCTTAGCTTCTCTTAGGTACCTTTTCTTAGTCTGTTTTCTCAGGCTTCCCAAATCTGGCTCCTTCTCACCATTCAGTCTGGTTTTCAATGTCCCTGTCTCTGCAAGGTCTCCCCACCTGCATGACCTCTGTGGTCAGTGCATTTCAGCCCCCTGCTGACTTCCATCATCTTGCATATCACAGTCTGTCATGATCTATTGGCACATTTGCTCGTAGGTGTCGGTCAGGGAGAAAGTATCTGTATTGTTTGCAGCGAGTAGAGCAGGACTCAGTGAGTGAGCAGGCGGAGCGGCAATGCTCTGGAGGAATGGTTCCTGCTTCGAGCTCTCTGCATCACCAGACACTTTGGTGGTTATTACGTCTTTATTTGCAATTGGTTGCACCATCCCTGTGCTGCGATTCAGTTTTAGTTAGAGATCGCTTTTGATTAAAAAGTGCATAAACTACAGCCTCAGTGCTAATACATTTCTGTTCAGTGGAAAGACCCAGATCATGGATTTTGTCATTTGCCACCATTGATTTTCCATGAGTAATAATTACATTTTATACACAACATCTGCACTAAGTGATATTTATATCTGCTATTATCTGCAGTAACTTTTAATGTTAAAATATACTTTTTGTTGGGGGGAAGGGGGCTGAATAAATTGAATTTTTTACTTTTGCCATCGCTTTTGATCCAGACAATGATCTTTCTCATATGAAATAATAATTTGGCAATCAGAGCCTGAAATGGTTTTATAAATGAAGTTTGAATTGCCATCTCCATCAGTCAGGATGGTAATTTTCAGCTTTCATGGGGGTTGGTGAATTTAGAGCCACTCTTGAAATTTACTTTGCTATTATTACCTTTGAAATCCTCTGGGGATTTGTCTCATAACACAGACACTTCTTTCACCCTGCAGGGCTTTGCCCTTGCTGTGAAATTCTCGGCAAACCTTCCTACTCTTTAGCTCGGCATTCATGGCTTCCCACAACTGACACTTAAAAGAAATCCTCACCTGAGGATACTCACCTACTCATCCCCCCAGATCCCATAATTCTCATAATTTCAGAGAAAGAGGAAGGGAGGGAGGGAAGAAGGGAGAGAGAGAGAGAGAGAGAGAGAGAGAGAGAGAGAGAGAGAGAGATATCCATTGATTGACTCCCACGAGCACCTTGACCAGAGTGGGAATAGAACCTGCAACCCAGGTACATGCCCTGACCAGGAACCAGGAACCAAACCATGACTTTCTGGTGCATAGGGCTATGCTCTAACCACTGAGCGACACTGTCTGGGCCTGGCACCTTTTTAATAGATTAAAAAATGATTGATGAGCCTCACCTATCACCTATGCACCATGTATTCCAGATACTGGGAATTTACTGGTGATAGAGACAGATTTCCTGCCCCTCTCCTAGTCCCTGGAACTTGCAATATGGATGGAGAGACATAAAGAAGCACATGTAGGCAACAGAGAGTTTACAGATTCTGATAATTGCCCCACGAGAAACAGGTGATGAAATAGAAGGTTGGGGGAAGGTGCTTCAGGCAGGTTCGTTATTGGGGGAAGCATCTCTGGGAGTTGACAGTTTGGAAGACTGGAGAGGTGTGTGGAGTGGCTGGGTGAGTGAGCATGGGGAAGGCAGGCAGAGGCCAGGTCTGCAGGCATTGAAGGCTCTTGGGGGGGGCTGAATTTTATTGTAAGAACAGAGGTTGGGAAATTTAATCAATGCTGGTGGTGGTGAGAGTGTTAATCGTTGTTCAGTTTGTTTAATTTGTGTTTTTTGAGGTCACACTGGTGACTTTGTGAGGACAATGAAGAGTCGGGAGATTATTTAGGAGCTGTGACTGTTGTTCAGACAAGAGGTGGTGACACCTTGGACCAGTGGAGACCGAGAGATGGGCATGGGTGTGAGAGAGGACAGTCACATATCCAACCTGATACATCCTTATTTCCCACCTGAGTTCTTCTAACAAGTGATCCCAACATATAATATACGATATCCAAACATGAGGTGTGGTTTTGCCTCTGGGTCTCATGCTCCTCACACTCTACTGGTCCATTGCTCCTTCCACATATTGTCACCTGTGTATCCTTAAGCTTGGAGCCACTCTCTCTTTCATGCAGCTGCTGGCCACCACAGGCCTGCTGGTGCTGCCTTCTCAGAAGTGCCGTGTCAGAGTTCTCAGTGATGGATATAAGTGGCTCCTGGTAGCTAGATGAAATGCAGTTTTCAGAACTCACCCTCTGGGGATTCTGATTCATGGGGTCTTTGCTGGGGCCCAGGGGTTACAAGCATCTCAGCTGATTTTGATGCTGGCAGCCCAGTCTGGCTCTGTGTTGTCATTTCAGTTTATGTTTTATCTTCTGTTGTAGATCCTACCCCTGTGAGGGGAGAATCAGGCCATATTTCATATTTGTCATCCCCCAGTGCCTGGGTCCAATGCTGTGCATGGAAGAGATGCTCAAATATCTGTCTTTGGCAGAAAATCCCAGGGAAATGCCCAGCTGTGGTTGCGTGGTAGGGCAGCCTGTCCTGGCCCAGACAGCCTCACCCTGCGGCCCCTATGCTGGACTCTCCCTGCCCAGATCTGATTCCCACCCGCTCACTCGCTAAAACCCACCAATCATTCTGGCCCTGATGTAAAAGATATATCTTCATTACCCCTTTGACTCCAATTTTACAGATGGACAAACAGAGGCTTAGAGAGACTAGATCACTTGACCAAGCCCCCACAGTTACAAAGAGCAAGACAAAGATTTGAACCAGGGTTTCTGACTTCAAAATCCATGCTCCTAATGGCCATTCATAATTTCATTTCTTCAGTCAGAAAATATTTATTCTGTGCCTGCAGTGTCCTAGGAATAATTCTTCTGCCACCTCCCTTATTCCTCTTCTATCCTCAAATTTGCCTGAATCTGCCCTCAGGCAAGTATCAACCCTTCAAATGTTCGCAGGCAGATCTTAAGGTTCCCCCTAGTCCTTTCAACTCTTGCCCCAACACTTTTCCAGACATACACTACTCAGCCAGTGCACACCAATCTCCGAACACGGTGCATGGTACCTGATCAACATTTGATGAATGTGAATCTGATCACTGTTATTGGGGAGACAGGCAGGTAAGCAGCTACAGTGCAGTGATCAGTGGGGTCAGCAGGAGTGGCTGGGGTTTAGCTAGACCAGAGCAGGGCATGGAGAGAAGCTCCTTGGAAGGGAAAGGGGGGGGGGTGAATGAGATGGTACAGAGGGCAGATGGTTGGGCAGAGGGATCAGAACATGCTCAAGGCAAGAAGAGAGATCTGGACACCCTTCAGCCCCATGGGACAAAGAGCTGTCCCTCCCTTCCAGGTGGTATACCCCAGGGGAAGGGGCCCCTTCGGGAAGGCTTGGGGAGAAGGCTCTTGACAATCCTTGCCCAGGCTGGTGAGGGGCTGGGCGGAGTTGGACCTGGTGCCCTGTCTCCCTTTCCTCCAGGTCTGGCTGGAGACCTGCCTTTTGTTGCAGCTGCTGTAGGTGGCAGCAGAAGCCTGGCAAAGCCCATCTATCTAGGGCATCGAGAGGGAGAAAATGTAATCAGGACCGGCCGCCTCTAGCCTCTGTTATCTGCACAGTGGTTAGGCTGGGAGCAGAGGGGGTTAGAGCAGGCAGCAACCGGATTAGCTGAATTCTCTATTGAGTTATAGCCTCTCTGCAGACGGCTGCGGAGACTGCAGTGCAGCCTTTCCCACAGGTCAGTCCTCATTAGATCGACTCATCGGCTCCGGACTCCCCAGGCCTCAGGGGAACCCGAGAAATAGCCAGAACAGGGAGCCCCGGGCACAGATTAAGATTTTGAAAAACCAATTCCTGGAAACGATGGGCTCCCAGAGCATGCACAGAAGTTCTGTTCTTGTCCAAGACGACTGCTTTGATTATTCTCCTTAGAAGTGTCACATACACACACCTCCTGTGATATTTCTCCCTCTCCCTGGTGCCTGAAGCAAGGGCTTGAACTGCTTATTAGTCAGGGACTAATGGTTAGGGGTGCAGGCTGTGGGACTGGACAAGGGGAGGAGCCCTGATTGCCTCCTGCTGCTGTGTGATGTTGGGCAAGAGATGAACCTTTCTGTGCTGCAATTTCCTCCTCAAACAGTTTATCTTATTTATGTTCTTATAGGGGGATCCGAGAAGACCTTTGGTTTTGTGGACAGTCTTGCTGTGGGAAGTCACTGTCACCCCTCCCCCAACTCTCTTTCTCTCCCCTCACACATTCTCAGTGATTTATGAGAGAGAGAGAGAGAGAGAGAGAGAGAGAGAGAGAGAGAGAGAGAATAAGCATCGATGTGAGAGACAAAACATTGATTGGTTGCCTCCTGTAAGCTTCCCGACTGGGGATTAAACCTGAAACCTGGGTAGGTGCCCTGACCAAGACCATATGTGTACGGATAGCACTCCAACCAACTGAGCCATGTGGTCAGGGTGTCTTTCTTTTTTGCTAATACTTTGTTGAAATTAATTCCCATACCATATGATTCACCCATTTAAGGTGTACAAGTCAGTGGTTTTAAGTGTATTTGGGTTGTGTGACCATCACTGTGGTCATTTACAGCACTGTCATCACCCCCAATGAAACACGTCTTTCAGCTATCAACCCTCACCCCCACCCTCAATGAATGTGAATATGATCAGTATTGTTTTGCAAATTCATAATAACACTCATCTCCTTTCAGTGTTTGGATTTGCCTCTTCAAGACAGTTCAAAGAAAAGACCTCCTTCCCTTTTCAGTGGGGGTCAGCCATGCCTCTCCCCATCATAGCCAGAGAGGCTGGCTTGCTCTTCATCTCTGGGACCGTTTGGAGCTGCCTCCCCAGTCCCTTCCTCTAGTCCAGAGTGGGAAGGTGGGAAAACCTGCCAACAGGCCTCTTGCTCATAGCACAAGCAGCTTGGCTCCGGATTTCTCATTTCAAACTCAATTTGTGGCTCTGCCAAGAGCAGCAGCACCCCTGAGCATGTAACCAGATTACTCCCACCCCAGCCCACCTGGGCCTGGAGCATGCAGGCAGCCTCCCAGGACTGAGGCTACCCAGGGCCTGCCCAGCCTGCACAGCCCCTGGGTCACCCGGACACCCTTCGTGTTTGTCCTCAGGACACTGAGGCAAGTTTCCTTATTGTCGTGACCAGAGGCTTGGCCAGACTCACTGTTCCCATCAGGGGTCTTCTAAGAGCTCCGTTTTGTAGAGTAAGAGCTCCTTGTGCATGGCCATCTTTTTTCTTTTTGGAACCCAGGAGGCATCCTCTCTGTTATCATCAAGAGAAAGGGGCCTGTGCAGTCCCCAGCAGGTATGCCAGGCATGCACTCCCACCACCTCATATTTGCTGAGCACTTCCTGGGTGCAGACACCCTGCTAGGTGCTAACTTGTCTCACCCTCCCTGCAATTCCCTAGAGAAAGAACAATGCTTGTCCATTTGCAGATGAGGAGGCTGATGCTTAGGAAGACTGAGTTGCTGCCTGGCTGTGGAGCACATGCTCACCCCCAGCAAAGATGAAAAGGGGCTGTTTCTGTGAAATGTCCAAATCCATAGGGATGGCAGGTGAATTAGTGGTCTCTAGGGGCTGGAGATGAGGGGGTGTTGGGGAGGTGGTAGTTAAGGGTATGGGGTTTCATTTGGGGGTGTTGACAGTGATCTAAAATTGATTGTGGTATTGATTGCACAACTCTGTGACCATCAAAAGCATACACTTAAATTGGGTGGGTTACATGGTTTGTGAATTCCCAGTAAAGCTGTTACAAATAAAGAAGAAATGAGGAATTACCCTTGGAAGCTGCATAAACATGTTGTCCACCTTCTCCCCTCAGCATCCTGTCATGAAAACCTGGAATTTGACACCTTCACATTTAACCTAAGTCACTGGGATAACCCTCCTCTAGATGGCAGACACCGTCAGACCTTAGCCTTGGTTTGTTTTGCTCCACGCCTGGGGTCGTTGTCCACATATATTGCCACTCATAGAACCTGGGGAATGTTATGCCTTTCATTTCAGATTGTAGGGTAAGCCCTGTGGGTGGGCAGACCCTGGTCCAGGTCCTCACTCTGCCCTTCTTGCCCTCAGAGTGGTCTGGCTTTTGGGAAAAGTCTACACAAAACAGGACCTGGGTACTATGCTACCTACCACCTCACCTGCATCTAATTTTACAGAAAGGGTGCCTGTCTCTTTTTCAGCTGTGAATTGCTGACAGGAAGAGTGGGAGGGAAGAGTGCCCATTCCAGCACACTTTTGGAACCCCCAGCTTTTAGAGACCAGTTGGGGATTCCCTGTGAGGGTGCACTCCTCCCAGAGTATGGTTCAGGGTCATGCATATGTATTTGGAGGGGCTGAAGCCTCACTCTGCCAGGACATACCTGCCAGCAAGTCAAACCACAGCATTATCCCTCTGTGTGTCGAGCCCTTCCCCACCTCCCTTCCAGCTCTGCCCTCACTCATCCCAGCTGAGGAAGGAGGGAAGCTGCTGACTGAATTCAGACTGGTCCAGGGAGTCCTGGATTCTGAGCCTCTCCTCCTTGAGAAGGAGCATGAGGAGCCCTGCCCTTGCCTTTGAGCCTAGACTGCTTTGTAGGCCACTAGTCTGTGGACCTGGCTTTGAAATCGTCAATGTACCTTCTCCCCACTGCGTACTGGGCACCTTCTGAAGGCAGGAACCTCAAAGCCCTCAGGTTCAGCAGAGCACCTACACCAGTGATGCACTTGGGTCATATTCCGGAGAATAAGATGCTGGCAGTGGGTAGGCACACAGGTTTAGGGTGGACAGATGCTCCTGACAAATCCTCTGTCCATTGCCTCCTGTCTCCATCTTTTCTGTCCTTCTTCCTCTTCTGGTCCCTGGACCATCCAGTCCAGTCACCCAGGTCCAGGCAGATCAAGCCAGACCAGAGAAAAGAAAACAAATTAGGAGTGTCCCCAGTGCCAAATGAATATAAATAAGTATGCAGAGGCTCCTGCTCACCCACGGATTACTCACACCCCCCCTCCCCTCAGAGGCGTCGCTCGCCTAGCTCAGCTTTGTGGAAGTTAATGATAAATTAAACCTATTAATCACCCCAGGCAGTGGGGCTAGCTTGAGTGTACAGTGGTGGGGGCAGAGGGGGTGGTAGGTGACAGGATGAAGATGCTGCTGCAACAAGGAAACGAGGTGCATTACAGCATCTCTGGGGCAAGGCGGCACTTGGTCGTGAACACCCCCTCTTTTTTAGTGTTAGATATTTCGGAGCTGCCCACCGTGGGAGGGTTGGGCAGATCTACACCTCCCACAACTAAAGGTCATTTTACCATCTTCACACCTTCCATCTGCATTCCCCCTTTCCAGCACAGTCTGGTCTCCACCCTCTGTCCTTCGTTCAAGCCCGGGCTCCACAGTCCTTTCTCAGAGACGGCCAGATCCGAAGTCCTGTTCCTTCCTCCACCTCTTTGTTTCCTTTGTTTGGGTCCTTGGAGCTCAGCTGCCTGGGTTCAGATGCTGGCTTTGCCTTTAGTTGTGTATAACCTCTCCATGCCTCAGTTTCCCCATCTTTAAAATGAGATTGATAAATGCCTCTGTCATAGGGTTTTGGTGAGGATGAAGAGCGTAAATTCCCATGAACACACCCCCCACAGACTAAGCATCGTTAGCAGCCGCTGCCACTGTCCCCATGATCGTTGTTACTGCAGTAGCTGTGTCGTTCTTCATACTCTTTGCCCTGGTTGGAAGTGATCTTTTATTTGTTGGCATTGACTGTCCATCACTGCTTCTCCCAGTCGAATGTATGCTCCGCGAAAGCAGGGATTCTCTTGATTCTGCTCCCCTCAGTTTACCCTCTCGAGCCACAGCTGCCCTTAAACTCAGGGTCTTGTTGTTGACTGGCTGCTTCTCTCTCAGTTACAGCCACTCCGTCAGATCGAGCACAGCCATGTCTAAGGCACTGAGGGTATCGAGTGAAGCAGAAACGGGCTGAGTTTCTGCCCTCATACTAGTAGTCTCAGAGTCCAGTGTGAGAGTCAGACATTAAACTACTACATGTGTCCCAGCACAAGATTCCCTGCTGGTCTTTGTGCTTTGATGGGATGTCCACATGCAAGGGTGATAGCAGGAAACCGGGGTGATCAGGCTGGGCCCTGGGTGGTGAGATGTGATTCCCAGCAGGTGAAACTGTAGGTGCAAAAGGCCCCTCAGCAGAGCCTGGCACTTTCTGGGAATACCCAGAAGGCCAGTGGGACCTTGTCTATTGTCTCCCCCTCAGATTTTTAGCTTCCAGAGGTCAGAGGCCTGGGCTGTTTTTTTCATGATTGTGTCTCCAGTGCGCGGCACTGTGCCTGGCTCCGTCTTCACTAAAGAAATTTTTGTCGATTGAGTGAGAACAGAGAAAGTGCAGTGGGGAGTACAGTGAGAGACAGCGGCCAGGTCCCAATGGTGCTGGCCTTGCTAACCTCAGACCTCTTCAGAGAGCAGTGGGGGCTTTCAGGGGTTCTTCCCACTCTTCAGGGAAGGGGCATCAAGGGAATGCATTTTCAATAATCACTATGGCTATCACTCTTATTCACTAGATGTGTTGAAGGGGCAAGAGGAGATGCCAGGAGGGCAGTTGGGGGGGGTGGTTTGGGCCAGGCTGGTGTAGGTTCAGGGCAAGGTGGATGCACACACAAAGGGGAAAGAGGGGGTGGAAAAGTCCAAGAGAAATTTTTGGAGGCAAAATTGACAGGGCTCAGTGATGGATGTAAGTAAGCGGGTGGGAGGTGTCCCAGGTGGTATCTAGTGGCCTGGGTCCCAGCCTGCTTGCGTGTCCCTTAAACGGAAGGTTGCCAGTCATTTAATTCCTTTTATGTCAGCCGGTGGCCACGTGGTATCAGGGTACAAGTACATCTCTGTCCAGCACTCACCTCTACACTTCCCAATAAGGGCTCTTGGGCTGTTCCATCGCCTTCTCTATAGAATTGGACTAAAATATCTGCTTGTTAGGATTGTTGTGAAGATTCATGATAAGCAAATGAGTGAAAGCACCTGGCAGATGGCCTGGCACAAAGTAGGTGGAGGTTAAACCTGCTAGCTGTGCAATCTCTCTGGTCCTGTTTCTCATGGCTACACTGGGTTCCACTGTTCAGGTGTTGCAGCAGGACAAACCATCCAGAATTGAGTGGCTTTAAATGCTCACCACTTACTATTGCTCATGTAGCTGTGGGTTACCTGGGGCTCAGCTGGTTCGGGCTGGATTTGGCTGGGGTGATTGCTTTTTACTGCAGGTCTGTGAGTTGGCAGGATGGCTCTGCTCCTTGTGCCTCTCATCCCTCTGGGATCCGTGGGACAGGCAGGGTCTGTGGCTCTCATGGAGCTGATAGGAAGCAGCAGGGAAGCGGGAACATGTGGAGCTGTTCAAGGTCTACCTTTGGAACCAGCACATTGTCACTGTGGGCCAGTCTGGACTCACATGACAGGGAAGAACAGTCTGCCTAGAGGGATGGCAGGGCAAAGGTGAAGATGTTGAGGAGGGGAGGAATTGGGGCTGGCAGTTCAACCATCACACCCACCTGTGAGGAGGATACCACTATTAGCTAATAGTGCTAATAGTGGTATCCTCCTCACAGGTGGGTGTGATGGTTAATTTTATGTATCAACTTGGCTGGGCCATCGGGTGCCTATATAGTTAATCAAACACTTATGGGTGCTTTTGTGAGGGTGTTTTTGGAATGAGATTAACATTTAAGTCAGTGGACTTGAGTAAAGCAGACTAGCCTCCATATGTGGGTGGCCTCATCAAATCAGTTGAAGGCCTGGATAGAATAAAAGCCCAGCCTCCCCTGAGTAAGAGGGAATTTGCCAACGGAAGGCCTTCAGACTTCACTTGCAACATTGGGTCTCTTTGCCTGCTGGCCTTTGAACCTGAGCACCAGCTCTCCCTGGGTTTCCTGTACCCAACCCTACCAGCAGATTTTGGATTTACCAGCCTTCATAATTACATGACACTCACTCCTTATAAGTCTCTCTCTCATTCTCTGTCTATGTCTGCTTGTCTGTCTAGTTATCTACCTTCCATTGGTCCTGTTTCTCTGCAGATCACTCGTACATGGGCTAAACTCTTAGAACCAAGACTTGCTGATTACAAATGATCTATATAAACTGGAATCTATCAACCTCTTTATTATTGACACCTTGGGCCAAGTAATTCTTGTGGGTCTCTCCTGCATATTGTAGGAAGTTTGGCAGCATCCCTGGCCTCCACCCACTAGATCCCAGTGGCACCCCCTAATCATGGCAACCAAACACGGTCTGCAGACAATTCCAGGCCCTCAGTTGAGAAGGTTAGTTATCATTAGGATTATAGGGATCATGGCAGGGTGTGTTATCCCTCTGGCTATTACTCTTCTTTTGCTGTTTTACTTACATTATTGCTATGAACAAGGAGGCCTCTGGAAGGAAAGGGAGCCACTGCATGACACAGTCAGCAGGGAAAAAAAGTGTGGTTTGTTTTCCCTGATTGTCTTCAAAGAAATTAGAAAGTTACAAAGAGCTCAGCCTAAGCCCAGGCCCCCAAAGTTTTCTTTGGAAGCAAAGAGAGGAAATTGTCACAGGAGCACCAGTCGCTGCAGCTTACACTATGGCACAGGCTGGACACAAACACTTTCTTAGTCCCGGAGTTCTGTTTTGAAGACACTTGAAGTGGAGAGGAGTGAGGCTTCTGGTCTCTTTGCCCTGTTTTCTCTGCAAAGATGCTAAGGGGTGCCTTTATTTCCCTTGCCATACAAAAGGTTTTTGTTCTCCTTTTGTCTCCTCTCTCTCACATACCCTGTGAACAACAAATAACCTTGTGAGATAGGTTCCAATTTTATCTCCATTTTATAGATGAACAAGCTAAAGCTCAGAGAGGTAAAGCAACTAGCCTAGAGTTGCATAGCTAGTAAATGAGGCAGCTAGGATTTGAACCCTTGTTGGTCTGCTTCCAGTGTTCAACCTCCTCATCACATTATGATGCTTTATCAAGATGAACCTAAATGCGTCCCCAAAGATCTCAGAATTGCAGGGTGGGGGAGACCAGGAAATTGAACTGAATTGTCCCTCCCCAACTGTGGTGGAGTACATTCTGAATGAAGACCATAAAGCACAGGGTATTAAAGTTTATGAGTCTATTAATCCACAGCTTTGGGGGAATTAAAGTTTCATACTGATGATAAACCTTCCCTAATAAAGCGTAAGGGAAGCAGAAATAAATCTCCAATTTCAAAAGACCCCAAACCACTTATACAATTGTATGCAAGATGGATGTGTATGATGGCGATGCGGTGATATGTCTTGTCTGGCGGAGGATTCTTTGGCAAGATGTTTTTGGCTTCTGCTAAGTGGTGGAGATAAAATGATGGATGTATGCTATGGATTTCATGGGAGTTTGCAGGAGGGTGAGCACAGCTGGATGAGAAGCCCATGGTGAGGCTGAAAGCTGCTGAATATGCATCTGGGAGGAGAGAAGAAAAGGCATTTTCATGGCCAATTTCATCAAACAGAGAAAAGCTGGCAAATATATAGTAACCAGTCTCTCTCTCTCTCTCTCTCTCTCTCTCTCTCTCTCTCTCTCTCTCTCTCTCTCTCTCTCTCTCTCTCTTCCTCTCCTTTCCCTTTCTCTCTCCTTCATTTCTCCCTCCCTTCCTCTCCCTCCCTTTCTTAGTTTTGTCATGTGGACAAATATCACAGTGTGAGCAGGTGCGCTCTAGGATGTTGGTGAAACACACACAATCCTGGGTTAGAATCTCAGTTTTGCCATTTATTAGCTCCATAACCTTGTGCAAGTTACTTAATCTCTCTAGGCCTTAGCTTATTTATTTATTTGTTTTCAGCAAACCACTGGTTTTCAAACAGTTGTAGATTCACAGAAAGGTTGCCATGATAGTATAGCGAGTTCCCATTTGCCCTGCACTCAGCTTTTCCTATTGTCAGTGTTTTACATCACGATTAATGCACCAGTGTTGATGCATGTAGTTAACTAAAGTCCATGCTTTTTTAGGGTTTTCTTAGTTTCTGCCGCATGGTCATTTTCTGTTCCAGGAGTCCTAGGACGTGGCATTACCTTTACTCATCATGTCCCTTAGTCCTGGAGACTGTGGTGGTGTCTCACACTTTCCTTATTCTTAATGACCTTGACAGTTCTGTGGAGACCTGGTGAGGTCTCTTACAGACTATCCCTCAGCTAGGGTTTGTCTGGTGTGTTTCTCATGATTAGACTGAGGTGTGGGTTTGGGAAAGAAGACCTTTCCCATCATGTCTCATCAGGGGCACCCGCTGTCAGCATGGCCAGCACTGCAGGGTGTGCTTCTGGGATTTCTCTGCTGCCCCGCCCCTCCCCCCCCCCCCCCCCCCCCCCCCGCCATAGAAGTGACTATGTCAGCTCGAACTTACAAGTGGGGGTTGATGCTCCCATTCCTTGATAGGGCGTGTCTAACTAAATTATGTGGAATTCTTCTGTATGGGGTATTTGTCCATTTTCCCATACTTATTTATTCAATTATTTATTCACATCAAAATGGGCTCATGGGTGTTTACTTTATGCTTTGAGTTATAATCCAATACTGCATTATTTATTGTGTTGTTCACATTATTCCAGCTTCATCTGGGACTCACTTTTTTATAGATTTATTTTTATAAGGAATAAATGGGATAATCAGGACTGAGAATATGGTGAGTGGTGTGAAATTTAAGGATGCACACACACACACAAAAAAAACCAAACCTCACAAAAACCACTCAGTAATCAAGATAAACAATAATTAACACAATATTTAAAACAAATAAAAATTCAGAAAACAAATTTCTTGATGAACAAAATACCAATATTTTAAATCAAGACAGGATCCACAATGTATGTAAACTGTTTAACTAGGTATTTAGTACTTAGTACATATTTAATAGTATTTAATAGATTAATTCTATCAGTTTATATGGATATTCCAGTATTTCCGTGATTTCTTTCTTAATGTGGTGACTTAAAACAGCAAGAAGTAGCTTGGCTCACAGGTCTGTGAGTCAGCTGGGGTCCTGAAGCTTGCCCAAGTTCACGTATGTGTCTGCGCGTTGGCCACGTGCCTAGTGTCTAATTGTGGATGGCCTCAGTGGGAGTAGCCAAGGCAGCCTAGCTTTGCCCCTGTAGCTCTCATCCTTATTCTGAGACAAGCAGGCATGTCTGGTGTGTCTTTCCCATGGTGACAGCAGAGAGTAAGAGAAGTGGAAATAATGAAAGCCTTTTGAGGTCCAGGAAGAATGGTGCGTTGCGTTATTTCTGCTCCATTCTACTGAACAAAGCAAGTCATAGGAAGGTCCAGATTCAAGGGGAAGATCAGTGCCATCTGCCTCTTTAGTTGTGGCAAAGGGTGTGGTGTGGATACAGGGAGGAGCAAAGAATTAGGGCCATTCATACGTCGACTGACCAGCCAGGCACTGTTTTAAGTGTGGGAGGGAAGACATCAGCGAACAGACCAAAGTCTCTACCTTTGGGGAGCTCACAGCAGTGGTGATGATGGAGGGAAAAATTAGTTCTCTGTCCCTCAGGAGGCCTGTGGATAGTGTCATATCCCTGTGGACATGTGGGGTGGTTCTTGATACTGTCCTCTGTGGCAGTGAGCACTTGGCGGGGGGGATGCATAGTACTCCCCTTCACTGTTAGTTGTGGTTGGCAGGATCAAGAGGCAGGTGGAAAGGTGCATTGCCCTCTCAATTTGTTCACTAAAATTAAGTCAACAGCTCCTACCTTTGCAAAACAGAGGCTGTTTAAATCGACCCATTAGAAGATGTATTTCCTTAATTTCTGCCTAATGGAAAATCCTTATGCCTAATCAATTTGGGTCAGTTGGAAGCAGTTGCTGCCATAAACAAAGTTCATCAAAGGTTATGAGTGTCAAAAACCAGTATCAAATGTGGCAAGGTCTACTGTAGAGACGCTTCGCAAAGTAGCGAGACTGGTGGGACCTGCTGGTTCATGACGGGTGCCGTGCGGCGAGCCTCCGAAGTCAGTACATAACTTGTCACTTCTTAGGTGGCTGCTCAGGCCCAGTGCTGGCACCTTTGCCTGGGTCACCTTACTTATTACTGACAGCAGCCCAATGAGAAAATCTATGATTATTTCCAATTCATACATAAAGAAAGTCCAGGATAGTGTTACTGGAAACAGAGGATGATGGAGCCAGGATTTGAACCCAGGATCTTACCACTATATTGCCTTCCTCACTGGTTTAATAAACTGTGAATAATGGTTTTCTCTCTATTAGGTGTTGTACAGGGAGAATTCTCTAAGAGCTGTTTCCCGAGTAGCTGGTACAGGTTGAGTGCATGTCCCCACCTCTGTCTGGGAATGTCAGCAAGAAACAATGACTAAGCATGGGTAGCATTCTGAGTTTTGCATCTGCTCACAGGATGGAAATTCCTTCTCTCTGTGAAATCAGATCAACCTGTCTTCCCTCATTTCCAATCTCCCATCACTTCCTGCTTCCCATCACTTCCCACCTCCCATCACTTTCTTCTTCCATAATTCCTTATCTCCCAATCCTTCCTTGCTGTTGGCTTTGGAGAAGGTACTTGATCTTTCTGAATCCTAGGTCTTGGATTGTTTAATAAGTACAATAAGTACAGAATTAAACATGATTATGTTTGTGAACTGACTCCTCGGGATGATTTTCTTTAAGCACTCAATAAATATCGATTCCTCTCCTGACTCCTCTCCTTTCTGGTTCTTCTCTTCAAAGTCTCCTGGGAAAGTTGGAGTACAGAGGCGTGGAAATGAAGTGGATGCGAAGATACGTGAAATGAGCTGAAGGCCATAGAAAGGACACTTTACTCACCAGGGACAGAAACCCACTCAGGCTAGCTCAAGTCAAAGGGGCATGTTGAAAAGAGATAAGAGCATCTCACAGCACATTTCCTGGGCCAGGGGCTGGGGCCTGGTAAATCAGCAGGATTTCATAGCCCACCTCAGGCTCCTTCCCAGATGCTGAATGGATGGCTGTGGCTGCTTCTCTCTGCCCAGCCACTTCATCTGCATCTCACCACAGACGGGCTTTCTCTGCCCTCGGTGGCTTTTCCCAAATGGTGGCCTCTGCTTTAGTCTACAGGACCTTCAGCTTGACTTCCAATAGCTTATTCATGCATTCTCACAATATATTGATTCCTAAAATCCCAGAAGAGAGTATCTGATTGGTTCATATTTGAACAGTGGTCCAACCCTGACCTAGTAAACTGTGAATGATGGTTCTGCCTCTACTAGGAGTTGGACAGGGTGAATTTACCAAGGTGTGACTGGGACAGTAATGTCTGGCATTTCCAATACGTTGGGCTTTCTGAAAACTCATAAGGGGACGAGGACCAAACTAGATTAGAAATGTAGCAGGAAGGACTTTTGTCTCTTTGCTTACTTCTTTTAGCTCATGTAGCTGTTTTAAACCAGGGCTCACCAACTGGAGAACAGTGCTGCGTAGTGATGCAGCATTTCTCAGACTTGGGCATTATATATGTGATGGCCGTAATGAGATACATTTTTCTCATGGAGCCCCAGTGTTGACTTAAATTACCTTATATTAATGTTAAACTTAAATTAATATTATTCAAATGGTACAGACATAAAAATATCTTTACATGCCTTATGCTTATTGCTCTTATATAGCTGTAAAGCTAGAACAAGTTTATAAATTAAATACAAATAAACTCTAAAATCAATAAAATCTGAATTAGCAACATTAATTTAATGTGATGGATGATGCTCCTGGGCTGAAGCTAAATCACTTCTCACAAAGCACATCGGGCATGACGGCTAGAGTACAATTTCTTTGGCGCTAGACGTGCTTGGACTGTTGTTTGCCACTTTCTGTCTCCAGAATGACAGTTTTTGACCTTCACCGTTGACCTTTATCATGGATGTGTTATGATCACCTCTGTCTTTCCCATAAGCTCAAGACAGTTTGAGTTGCAGGAGTTGGCAACAGGGGCTTATAAAGACGAACCGCAGGTGCTCAAACAGGCAGTAGGAGGAACTAATTAAGGCAGTCAACCAGGTGATGCAGGAAATTCATGTTTTAAGTTTGAATAGACTATCTTGGAATTGAACATTTAAAATAATTATAATTTAAAAATGTTGGAGAAAACCCATAAATCCACAAAGATGTGTCCATGTTAGAACTCCATGGCAGGACTTGGACTTATGGTTCAGATAGTGGGTTCAACCAGAGACCCAACCACTGGGGAGTCCACTTACCTTCTGATTTACTCGCCTTTGCAGTGAGGATTCCTGCCCTGCATCAGGCACAAGCCTGTAGTAAGGACACAATCTGAAATTACATTGAAAATCACAAATTCATGTGGTGGTTGTTATGGGTTGAATTGTGTCTCCCCCACATTCATATATCGAAGTCCTAACCCCAAGTGCCTCGGAATGTGAGTGTATTTAAAGATAGGGCCTTTAGCCCTAGCTGTTTGGCACAGTGGATAGAGCATTGGCCTGGGGACTGAAGGGTCACAGGTTTGATTCTGGTCAAGGGCACGTGCCCAGGTTGGGGGCTCAATCCCAAGTAGGAGATGTGTAGGAGGCAGCCAATCAATGCTTCTTTCTCATCATTGATGTTTCTATTTCCCTCTCCCTTCCTCTCTGAAATAAATAAAAATGTATTTGAAAAACAATATTTCTCATGTTTTTAAAAACTAAATAAAGATAGGGCCTTTGAAGAGGTAACTAAGATAATTAAGGTCATATGGGTGGGCATTAATTCAACAGGACTGGTGTCTTTATAAGAAGAGATTAGGACATAGACACGGACAGAGGGAAAACCTTGTGAAGACATAGGGAGGAGCAGACAGCCATCTACAAGCCTAGGAAAGAAGATTCAAAGGAAATCAATGCTGTTGACATTTTGATATCAGATTTCTAGCCTCCAGAATGTGAGAAAATAAAGTTCTGTTGTTTAAGCCATCCAGTCCACGGTACTTTATTATGGAAGCCTTCGAAAACTAAGAGAATGGCAAAACTGGCACATAGTAAGTACTGGCAAATTGGTGAGCAGATTACCCAAGTTCAGATGTTAGCAGGGTTGTTTTCCATGTCCTGGGCAATTGCTTTCCTTCCTGGTTTTACTCCCTCTGGGGTAGGGAGATCTTAGACACTCTCTTTCATCATTATGAATCATGTGCAGTAGAAAGGGGATATGCTCATCCATACTTCATTGACAAATAGCTATTCAATACCTAGACCCATTAGCTATTGAAAAGGCAGCCTGGATGACTTGCTGTCTGAACACTTGATAACCTACTCATTCTTTAAGACTTCACTGGAGTCTCATTCATTCATTCATTCATTCATTCATAAAACAGATTTTTTATTGAGCTCCTACTCTGAGCCATGAATAAGTGATGGAGTTGTAGTGTTAGATATAGCTCTTCTCTTCACAGAATTTGCAGTTTATGGAAGCAGATATTAAAGGGTAAACTAATGCACATAATAGTGGGGTGTGCCATGAAACAGAAGTCTAGGGTCTGATAAAGACGTTCAAAGAATGTGGAGGGCAGCATTCCAGACAGAGGGAACTGCCTGTGTAGAAGAAGGACAAGGAGGTCAGTGTGGTTGGGGCATGGTGAGTGAAGGAGACAAGATAGAAAACGCATGTAGGGGGCTGATTCACCTTGGACCTTGTAGACTGGGATAATGATTTTGGATTTCTTATCCATTAGATTTTTTTTCCAGTTTAAAGTAGCAGAAATCTCAACTTGAAATGGCTTAAAGTTTAATCCTTAATAAGATGATGAACACTTTTTCAGAGCAAGCCATTTGGAGGCAGGGCAGTGGGGCTGACACCTTTGGATGGCTAACTCGACTGCCATCTTCTTAGCTACCTACCATGCCTGTTTACATGATCTAGTTTTGGTTGATGAGTTAGAAACAAAACTGGTCTGGAGTTTCTGGGGAAACGTCATACTGCTCTCTGCCTTCCTATTTCTTTCTGCCTGGATTGGGATAAGATGGCTGGAGCTGTAGCAACCTTTTGTGATCTTGAGGGAAAAAGGCCATGGGATAGATTGTGTTCCTGATCACATCTGTTTGCTCCCTCCCCTATAAGAATATCGTACACCCTCTTCTCACTATGTGGTTGTAAAGGCTCCCTGTAGGAGGCGCAGGCATCCTCTGTCTAATGTCAGATATGGCCATGCAACTTTGTACGATTGAATGTGTGCAGTTATGATATTTGATGGTCTGAATAGATGCCTTAAATGCAATTGTGTGGTTACACTCTGCCACTTTGAGTTCCTCTGTCAGTAGAATGGGCATTTGGGATGTGGTCCTTCAGACTGGGTCCTGGAATGAAGTCACATGGGACAGAGCCACAGCCAATTGAAGCCTGTAGGTTCCCTGAGTGAATCATCATATTGCTGTTGAAGGCCCCTGAGATTTTGAGGTCATCTGTCACATTAACAAAGCTGATTAAGAGATACCCTAAGTAGCACCTTATTTCTGGAATTCTTATTTATTGAGAAAACCCCCTATTTGTTTAATCTGCTATAGTTAGGTTTTCTGACTCTAGCAGCTGAAAGCTTTTCTACCTTATATGAGAATTACAGGGTTGGTTGACTCAGAGGTCAATGGAATCACCAGGTCCCCAAGCTCCTTCCATCTTTCCATCTGCCATGCCTGGTGTATTCTCCAGCTAAGCCCATTCAAGTCAGAAAATCTGTACAATTTTGCCTCTGGTCTAAGCAATCCATGCAGTCTCAAAAATCTATGCAGCCTCTCTTCCCTCCATAAAAGTTTGCATGCTTGCAGCTGCTCTTCTTTTGGTCCATGATACTTGGCATCCTTCTTTATACTGCAGGACCTTTGCACATGCATTCCACCAGCCTGGCATGACTATCTCTTCCACTTTCTCTTCATTAATTTCTAGTCATCATTCTGATGGAGAAGAAAAAAATCATCCCAGCCATGAACATGTTTTTAGGATCTAAAATTATTTCTTAAAAGCTTCCAACATACATCTCCCTCCTCCCAGTGCCCTCCTACCACAATGTCTCATTGCCCTGAACTGATAAATATGTGCACCCATAAACCTATCATCTAGGTTGGTAAGTGAGACCACCATGATTATTTTATGCAGATTAGAATTTCCCAGAGTACTTGAGAACAGGTGGAACCAGAAAATAATTGTGGGCTCTGCCAGCATGGAAAGGAAACTTGCCAACGCATGAGCAAGCAGTAGCCTGGTGTAGATTTTTCTGGAAGCCATTTCTGACCCTGAGATGGGTTAGGGCCATCTGTCCTCTCTTCTCACAATAGCCCCAGGCACCCATCTGATTTCATACTGTCCTGCCATCGATCATCTACTAATGTGTCTGTCACCCTAGGAAGTTCATATCTTATCCCTCTCTATCCCCAGCTTTTGTCCAGAGCCTGGTAGATAACAGTGCTCAGTAAATGTTGAGAGGGATGGATGGAGATAGTGACCAATGGGAGGTGTCTCTGGAAGGGCTGGGTAGAGAAAAGTTTATAAGATACAAAGTGTAATAAATTGTTTACCTCTATATTCCCAGCACCAAGAATTTAGCAAGTGCTTCAGGAAATGTTTGTTGAGTGAATATATATATATGCATGCCTCAGGCATCCAAATGCTCTGGAATGAGCTCCCTACTTCATTCACCCAAGCCCCTCTTCACCTTTGAAGGAGTTCAGATCTTGACTCTTCTTTTCTGGTGTGTGACCTTGGCCAAGTTGGTATATCTCTGTGAGCCTCTGTTTGCTCATCTGTAAAATGGGGCTAATACTAGATTAGATCTCAATCTCATAATGTGCAGAAAACACTTTACAAGCATAGAATGTGGTTTGCTTTCAAGAAATAAGTGCTTTCCTTTCTCACTGCCTCCAGGGTGGGCAGAGGGAGAAGCTGAGCATGCCCTAGAGGATGGAACAGAAGCTTCCTTGGGTTCTCACTGAGGGGCTATTGCATCCATGATGATCTTAATGAATAGCAAACCAAGAGAGGGCTGAGGGATGCTCCATCAGCATCCCTTACCCTCTGCTGGTCCAGGACAAGACAAATGGTCTTGGAATGTGCTGTCTATTTAAAGCTGGATGACCCACCAACACTTCATGAACTGTTTCATTTGTAATTTAAAGGGTCTCTGGTTGAAAGTGCCAAATTCATTCTGTTAGCTGCACAGGATGCAGCAAAGACACACTCTGGGAGAACGTATTTAAAGAAAAACTGCATGTGAGGTGGGTGATCATTAAATGCTGAAACAAAGCCAAACTTTTCAGGGTATTGTGCACCAGTGCCCGGTGTCCAGCCAGGATTACCTGAGCAGAGTGTATATCTCTCCGCGAGTGCAGTTGGAGGGAACCACACTCTGAAACTTCTGCCCCCCCTCAATAGGCTTTCTTTTAACATTCTCTGGGGTGGGCCAACCTAGTAAGTCACTGAAACCTGTGAATTTATTTCTTATTTAATTGGAGAGCTGGTCTGCCAGGATTTCTTGTGGGTGTTTTGGGGGTTCAGGAGCCCTGAAATGGGGCTCAAAGGATATTTTTTCACTTCAGCAAAGCCTCTTATCCTTTTACAAAAGTTTGCTTGCTTGCAGCTTCTCTTTTTTGGTCCATCATACTTGCCATCCTTCCTCATACCCCAGGACCTTTGCACATGTGATTCCACTTGCCTGGCATAATCATTCCTCTTCCTTTTCACTTTATTAGTTTCTATTCATCATTCTGATTTCAGCCCTTGTGTCATTTCCACAGGGAAGCATTCTCTGGTTTCTCTGTCTGGCGAGTTGCCCACTATACCTTCTCCCACCCCAGCAGAGCATTTCTGTCAGACACTGACCTTAGTTGTCATTTTAAATTTATTCCTGTGATTATTTGATTAACGTCTGTTTTCCTCAACAAAGCTTAACATTTATCAGGGCAATAAATTTCTTTTTTCTCAACACTGCTTCCCTGGTGTCTGACACATAGGTCCTCAATAAATGTGTTGACTGGATAAGTGGAAAGAGAGTTGGAATGTTCCCAGTGGCTTGTTGGGAAGACCTCTCCAGGTGGCCCAGGTGACCTTCTCCTTGCGGGGTCTGGGACCTGCTCTGAGCACTGTCCCTTAGCTGAGCACACTTGGGAATTAATAATTAAATCTAACCTTTCCTAAGCGCTTCTAAGAGTTTCACGTGAGCTATTCTCACTTATTTCACACAAGAACCCTATAAGATGGTTACATGGGCACTATTGTTACTCTGTGAAGGAAATGGGCACACAGGAAGAGGTGACACTCAGAAAGGCTGGCTCCATAGCCCACGCTCTGCACACAGAGATTCACACTAACTGAGCTCCCTGCTTGAGGCACACCCATGTGCCAGCTTTAATATTTTTACACTAAGATGTCAAAGGTCTAAGGCTGGTGCCTCTTCCCTTGGAGGCAAGGCTCCTTGTAAACCCAGCTGCCATGTGGAGATTGCTGAGAAAATGTGACCTCTGAGAAAGGAGAACTGAGTCAGGACTGATATTGGGGATCCGGTGATTGTGACGGTTTGATCTGAGGTGTGGGTGAGACACAGGTGAAGCACACAACCCCTGAGGAGTGTGTGGAGGACACTGCCAGTGCCTCAGTTTCTCAGCCTCCTTAGCTGCTCCGGTCACTCTCTACCTTCAAGGAGGCCAAGGCCTCCATTTGGGTCCAATTAGGCCACATGGCCAGGAAGCTGCTCTGTCTTAGGGATAAGTTTGCTGTCTCTCTGTCCTGGTAGTTGTGTACTGAGTTCTATGATTAAACTTACAGAAGGAAGCTTTAGTTTCCTCTAGTTCCCAGGGTCTCCCATGGCCAGGCATCAACCTTAAACAATAGGACCTATCTCCTCTGCCTTTTATGAAGCTCAGAGAGGCTAGGTAATTCCCCATGGCCACCCAGCCAATGGAGTAGAGCAGTCATCAAATCTAGGTTAGTTTAATTGCAGAGTCTGAACACCTCCCCCTCTGCACCCCTCTGTCTTTCCCAGGATGAATGTGCATTTTATTTATTTATTTATTTATTTATTTTTATTTATTTATTTTATCTTTATTGTTCAGTTTATTAATTACATTGTTTCCCCTTTTTATCCCCCTATAGCTTCCCTCCACCCTGTACCTATCCCACCCTCCACCCTCACCTCCCCCTCCCCACTGTCCTCTCTCATTGTTGCTAGATTTTTGTCCAGTCTCTTGCTGCACTTCCCACAAGCCTTTTCTCCCCAAGAATTGTCAGTCCATTCCCTCTCTATGTCCATGTCTCTGTTATATTCACCAGTCTATCCTGTTCAACAACCTATCAATTCACTTGATTTTTATGTTCATTTGTTGATAGATGTGTATTTGTTGTTCATAATTTTCATCTTTACCTTTTTCTTCTTCCTCTTCTTAAAGAATATCTTTCAGCATTTCATATAATGTTGGTTTGGTGGTGATGAACTCCTTTAGCTTTTTCTTATCTGCGAAGCACTTCATCTGACCTTCAATTCTGAAGGATATCTTTGCTGGATAGAGTAATCTTGGTTGTAGATTCTTGCTGTTCATCACTTTGAATATTTCTTGCCACTCCCGTCTGGCCTGCATCGTTTCTGTTGAGAAATCCGCTGACAGTCGTATGGCTGCTCCCTTATAGGTAACCAACTGTTTCTCTCTTGCTGCTTTTAATATTCTCTCTTTGTCTTTTGCTCTTGGCATTTTAATTATGATGTGCCTCGGTGTGGTCCTCTTAGGGTTCCTATATATTGGGGTTCGGTGCACTTCTTGGACTCCTAAGTCAATTTCTTTCACCAGGTGTGGGAAGTTTTTGGTCACTATTTCTTCAAATAGGTTTTCATTGTCTTGGCCTCTCGCTTTTTCTGGCACCCCTATAATTCGGATGTTGGTATGCTTGAGGTTGTCCCAGAGACCCCTTACACTATCTTCAATTTTTTGGATTCTTTTGGTTTCTTGCTTTTTCAGCTGAGTGGATTTTACCTCTTTGTATTTCAAATCTTTAACTTGGTTCTTGGGGTGCTCCAGGGCACTTTCAGGTCTTTGTATAATATTTTTTGTTTCAGTCAGTGTATGCTTAATTTCTGGTTGGTCCTTTTTCATATCCTTGAGAGTCTGCTTTATATCCTTGAGGGTTTCTTTCATTTCCTTGTAGGACTCATTCATTTCCACGTTGGTCTTGATCATTTCTTTGCAGCTCTCGTTTATATCCTGGAGGGTGTTGTTCATTTTCTTGTAGGACTCATTCATTTCCTTTGTGGTCTTGCTTATTTCCTTATAGGCCTCGATCTTTTGTTGGAGCCTCTTAAAAAACCCTATAACCGTGGTTCTGAATTCCATGTCCAGTCGTTTTTTTTCCTCCATTTCTTTTACATCTGATTTCTTTCCATGTTGCTGCATGGTGGCTGCTTCCCTGAGTTGGTCAGTTAGCTTTGTGTGGTAGACTTCCTACTAGGGATAGTGGCTCAGCCTCCCCGGTTACCTGAGGTGGATATGGGCTGCACAGTCTTGCTGAAGTTAAGCTCAGTTAATCGTTGTTAGCCCTTAGAGGGTTGACCTCCAGGCCAATTGTCTGTGAAGCTCAGCTGTGCTCAGGTTGGGTGGGCGGAGTCTCTGGGCCAAGCAGACAGCGTTAGCTCCGCCCTATGTGGCCCCAGGGACTCTGTGCCAGGAGGCAATGGCCGCCAGCACCTATGAGAGAGAACCGCTTCGGAGCTCCACCGGCTGCCGGTTGCCGGGGAATTCAGACTTTCCCAAAATGAGTCTGCATGCGCAATGTCTCACCCAGGGTCGTAAAACAAAGCAGTCTGACGGTTTTCCGAATGAGAGGCAAGTCGCGGTGCGCTCTCTGCGCCGTCACGCAGCCGAGCTGTTCGCGCGAGAGCTGCCTTCTCCACAAGCCGGGAGACCCGGCAGCACCCGAGCTTCGGCGTGCCCTCCCACTGTCCAGTTTTCACCCCGTGTGATAGTGGACTTCGCCCAGAGCTGGAGAATCAGTCCAGTGGGACGCCTTTGTCTCCCTGTTCGAGAAAACTGGCCGGTTTTCAGCCGCCCGCCCTCTCTGCGGCGCGCGCTCCAAACCTCTCTCCGTGCGAATCTTTCAATGCTATTCGCCGCCGCTCTTCCGAGTCACAGTGTCTTATCTTCACTTTTATTTGTGGAATTTTCACTCGGGGAGCTTTCTGGTGATTCTGGAAGGTGTTTGTTCTTTCGTTAAGTTGTATTATTAAAATTGTTGAGTATGACGGCAAGATAGGTGTTTTGCCTTTGCCGCCATCTTAGTTCTCTTATTTATTTATTTTTAAAAAGTATATTTTTATTGATTTCAGAAAGGAAGGGAAAGAGAGATATAGAAACATCGATGGTAAGAGAGAATCATCCATTGGCTGCCTCTCACATGCCTCCAACCAGAAATGGAACCCAAAACCCAGTCATGTGCCCCGACCGGGAATCAAACCATGACATCCTGGTTCATAGGTCAATGCTGAACCCCTGAGCCACGCTGGCTGGGCTGGGCCTGCATTTTATAAAGTAAATGGCCAAGGGCTTGGTGTGCACGAAACATCCACACAGCATTTGTGGATAGCAGGTGTGTCACTGTGGGTACAAGTGTGATCTTGGAAATAAGATGACATGGATGGGAACCCAGAACTGGCTTTATCACCTTCGGCATGTTTGCTGGCCTTCCAAGCCTCGCTTACCTCATCTGCGAAACGGGAATGATAACCACAGTAGTCCTTCCAGGGGTTCATAAATAACTAGCACAGCACCTGGGACACTACTTTCTGGTCAGTGGGGGCTCTTTCAGTAACTGTGACAGAAAACTAACTCTCACCAGTTTTCAGAAAGAATTAGCTGGCCCATTTAGTGGAAATGCTGTGATAAATTAAGGCTTGAGGCATGGCTGGATTCAGTTCCTCTTTCCTCCTTTCAGCTCTGACTTTGGTGGTCTGACTACTAGGCCCACAGTGGGTCCCGAGCGCTACAGCCATGCTATCGGGTGTGACTGAGTCCTCTTTCTCAATAGCACAGAGATCCTGAGCTGAGGCTCATTATTTCTGACCATCCCCTTGAGATGATGTGTCCATGTCTGAACCATTATGTGCCAGGGCAGTTGGATATTTTGTTTATGTCTGGGTCACATGACTCCATGTCCTGAGTTCAGACATGGGCACTCCTATCTCCAAAGGGGAGACAACCTCTTTGGAACCAACTGGTAGAGAAAGAGGGAGGAATGATCCCCAAACCGGGATGAATAGATACTTGGTGAGGAGCTGAGACAGTCCACATGACACCACCACCACCACCACCATCATCATCATCATCATCATCATCATCATCGTCATTGTTGCTGTTGTTATTATTACCATCATCTTTGCCACTTAGTTCCCTGTGATAATCTGGGTTGAGTTAAATAGGCCTACGAGTGTGGGAGAAAACAGTCATTGTTATCAACTCCATTTCTTCTTCTTTAGTCCAGATGAGACTCTTAATACTTCTGTTCACATTTTATTGGCTAGCACTCTGTTATGTGACCACACCTCAATGCAAGGGAGGCTGGAAACTGGAGTCCATGGAAACCTCAAAAAGGATTCTTCATGTTCTTTTCTGCTGGCTAGATGCACATGTTGGAGATGGTGATGGAAATAAGAGGGAAAGAGGCCAGATCCCTGGATCACTGCTGGAGAAGAGTTATTTTGGACTTGATATGAGCAAGAAATTTTTTTCTATTATGTTTGAGCCATTATCTATGTAGGGGCTTGTTTGTCATAGCAGCTTGTGCTGACCCTCACTAACATGGTGCCTCCTTGCCCTCTCAATTCTTTTTCTTCCCACTGGAGGGCAGGGCAGGGTTAGGAAGGTTCTTGGGCCCCTGTCAGAGCAGCAGATGTGTGACAGGGCTGTGGGAGACTTGGGTCCTCTAAGTAGCTCCTCATCTCTCCTGGACTCCTCACACTTAGTGTTTGAGGGAGCTGCCAGAGGTCCCATAAACGATGACCCATCATCATGGGTCTCTGATACCTCAGGTAACAAAATGGGACTATCTGAGAAAATAGTAGATATCAGTTTAATTGTAAAATATAGAGGTTCCCCAGAGAGCCTGCAAAGCAACGTTTACGTTTATGAGAAATTTTATGACTTTGAATTGCCTGTCAGGATGTTTAAATAGCCCCTCAGAGTATCTAATAGTGCCCTTATAGTCATTACACACCACTAATGGGTGCTGAGTGTTCAGAACACCTATTTACTATGTGGATTTAGTCCTCCTGGAGGACTTGTTTCTGATTAAATAATACATGACTTCACAGTGTCTATATATAGTGCATGTGCCCAGCACTGCACTGCTGGTGGGTCCTAGGGCCCTCCAGCTACAGACATTCTCATGAGCTTTCCTGATGGGACACACAGAAAGTCCTCTCTGCAGGGTTTGGAAGCTGCTGTGTCTGTCAGTTCTCCTTGGGGAAGATTTCTGGGCCCTAATCTAGAGAGTCTAAATCTGGGAAATGGGGTATGGTATGTGGAATCTGCATTTTTCAGAAGCATACCCAAGTGATGCATGCATTCTATACATGCTTATTGTACACTCACCTCATGGGCTCTGTGCTCAGAATCATAACTCTATCTTAGAGCAAAGCAGACCAGATAACTGTCTGCTTGGAGCTTACTGTCTAAAGGGGATGGAATTAGAGGGCAAAATAATATGTGATCCTGCATATTTCCCCCAAAGTTCTTTGTTTCTTTTTTGGCTTTTCCCTGCCTGATCCCTAATTCTCTCATTTTTTAACTGTCCCTCTGAAACTTGATTCCGTCTAGTTGCATGTAGCAGAGAGACCAGTGACTCCCTACCTCCTTCCTTGGATCTCTTGCTTGTGCCAAAGACCCATCTTCTCACCCATCAACCCCTGTAGGATTTTCCTCCTTGGAGGAAGACACCTGGACAAAAGAGTCTCTCAGGCTGTGTGCAGTGTTGAATCTTTCAAGGCCTCACTTGCCCCATCTTCAAAATGGAGATAATTATAGCTTATCTGCCTGAGGATGCATGAACTCAAGATGCCCTTTGTTATGGATTGGATTGTTTTCCCCAGATTTGTATGTTGAAATCCTAATCCCCAGAACTATCCAGTGTGACCTTATTTGTGAATAGGCCATTGAGGAGTTAATTAAGATGAGGTCATACTGGGGCAGGGTGGACCCTCATTCGGTATGACTGTGCCCTTGGGGAAAATTTGGACACAGAGACACAGGGAAAAGGCCAGGTGAAGATTGGAGTTATCCTGCCTCAAGCCAAGAAGAACAGAAGATTGCCAGGAGCTAGGAGAGAGGGATGGACTAGATCCTTCCCTCAGCCCTCAGAAGGATGCCACCAGGTGACCCCTTGACATCAGACTTCAGGCTGTGAGACACTTCTGTTAAGGTAGCAGTTTGTGGCCCTTTGTCTGGCAGCCAGATCCTTTGAACCGGAGATTTTTGATTCTTGAGCACACCTGTAAGGTCCTTATTCTCAGCAATCCAAGGGCCGGGCCCTGTGTGCCTATACCATGCTGAGGCTCAGAGCAAAACAGCATCCTGATGTGAAGAAGATGATGATGGTTGCACCCACCTGCCATGTGTTGGCTGCTTTTATTGTGCCTGGTGCTTCTCTCACTTATTGCTCTTATCGACTCTGTGAAGTAAGCCTTGGAGAATCGCATTTAAATTATGTGGAATTGAAGTTCAGAGGCATGAAGTGACTTGCCCAAGGTCAAGCAACTAATAAGCAGGAGAGTCTGGATGTGGACCCAGATTACTTGACTCTAAGGCATGACTTTAACTACTATCTCATAAAGCCTCCAAGCTCTGCCTGTAAATATTGGTGATCGGTAGGAATTACTCTCTAAGGCAGAGTTTCTTAACATCAACACTATTGATATTTCAGTTCCAATAATTCTTCACATTGTGGGTGGCTACCTTGTGCATTGTAGAATGTTTAACAGCACCCTTGACCTCTATCTAGTAGATGCCAATAGCAAGCCCTCCTGTCCCACTGTGATAACCAAAAATGTCTCCAAACAATGTTAAATGTCCCTTGGGCAGGGTGGGAGGTGGGAGTGGGGGGACAGTGCCACAAAGGAGAACTATGGCTGGAAGAGATGTATCTATTTAAATCAAAGTCCTAGTGGTCCAGGAAGATAGCTATTAGGTGGGTGGGCATTTCAGAAAGCTCAGGGGGTGGCTTCTCTGCTGCGTCTAACAAGTGCTGTGCAGCCTGGTGGCCAGGAGCCTGTCAGTCAGCATACTGCTGGCTCTCTGAGGTGAGCTGTGGGAAAGACTGGGGTTCATGGCCAATCTTGCTTATCCTTTGTCTATTTTGTCAAAATCTTCAAATTGTGGAGGAGGAGAATTGAGAATGGGAAAAATAGTCTATTTCTTTAGCTTGCTATTTAATTCACTTATTTTTTTAAATATAATTTTTTATTGATATGAGAGGAAGAGAGAGGGCGGGTTAGAAACATCAATGATGAGAGAGTAATTGATTGGCTGCCTCCTCCACACCCCACACTGGGGATTAAGCCTGCAACTGGGCATGTGCCTTGACTGGGAATTCAATCATGACCTCCTGGTTCATAAGTGGATGCTTAACCACTGAGCCATGCTGACTGGGCTTAATTAACTTCTTAAGTACCATTTGGAATAGGACAATGATGAGGATCTTTGTTTAAGATCTGTGCTTGAGTCTTGGCTCTGCTACCTCCTAACTGGTGTGGACCCTGAGAAAGAAGATACCTGCTAAGAAGGGCTCCTGGTTGCTAATGAGCTCAAATAATGAAACAAAATACCACCACCACCAAAAACAATAATAATAATAATAATCCTATCTAATAAAGAGGGAATATGCTAACTGACTTTCACATAGTCTCAAATATGGCAGCACCCACAGCCAATAAGAAGGGACTATGCTAACTGACTGCCTCAAAGATGGCAGCACCCACAGCCTCAAGATGGTGGTGCCCATTCCCCTCAGCCCTGCAGGGGCCACAGGCACACGGCAAAGCCGTGCTCATCCCCAAGAAGGCCTGGCCACTCCACACGCCTGCCTCTGGAGTCCCCCAGTTCCCTAAGCCCCCAAGCCACTCAGGGCTGGCCCAAGGTGCAGGCAAGCCTTGGATGGCGGCTTCCCAGTCACCCAGGGCTGCCCAAGGCTCAGATAACCAGGGCTAGCTGAGGCTTGGGCTGCCAGCATTGGCAGCAGCAGAAGTGTGATAGAGTGTCACCTTCCCCTGATCACCGGGTCGCCTCCTACCCCTGAGGGTTCCCAGACTGTGAGAGGGGTCAAGGTGGGTTGGGATACTCCCTCCAGTGCATGAATTTTCATGCACCAGGCCTCTAGTAATAATAATAATAATAATAATAATAATAATAATAATTATTATTATTATTATTATTATAATGATAAAACAGAACCCACCAGCCATTTCTTTTTTCAAAACTCTTTATTGTTCAGTTTATTAATTACATTGTTCCCTTTTTTTCTCCCTATAGCTCCCCTCCACAAGGTACCCATCCCACACTACTCCCTCACCCGCCCCCACTGTCCTCTCCCATAGTTGCATGATTTTTAAAAAATATATTTTATTGATTTTTTACAGAGCAGAAGGGAGAGGGATAGAAAGTCAGAAACATCGATGAGAGAGAGGCATTGATCAGCTGCTTCTTGCACGCCCCCTATTGGGGTTGTGCCCACAGCCAAGGTACATGCCCTTGCCGGAATCGAACCCGGGACCCTTCAGTCCGCAGTCCGACGCTCTATCCACTGAGCCAAACCGGTCTCGGCTAGTTGCATGATTTTTGTTCAGTCTCTTGCTGCACTTCCCACACCCCTTTTCTCACCAAGAATTGTCAGTCCATTCCCTTTCTATGCCCATGATTCTGTTACATTCACCAGTTTATTCTGTTCACCAGATTATTAATTTACTTGAATTTTAGATTCATTTGTTGATGGATGTGTATTTGTCATTCATAATTTACACTTTTATCTTTTTCTTCTTCCTCTTCTTAAAGAATATCTTTCAGCATTTTATATAATATTGGTTTGGTGGTGATGAACTCCTTTAGCTTTTTCTTATCAGCGAAGCACTTTATCTGACCTTCAATTCTGAATGATAGCTTTGCTGGATAGAGTAATCTTGGTTGTAGATTCTTGCTATTCATCACTTTGAATATTTCTTGCCACTCCCGTCTGGCCTGTATCATTTCTGTTGAGAAATCCGCTGACAATCATATGGGTGCTCCCTTATAGGTAACCATCTGTTTTTCTCTTGCTAATTTTAATATTCTCTCTTTGTCTTGCTCTTGGCATTTTAATTATGATGTGCCTTGGTGTGGTCCTCTTAGGCTTCCTATATATTGGGGTTCGGTGTGCTTCTTGGACTCCTATGTCAATTCCTTTCACCAGGTATGGGAAGTTTTTGGTCACTATTTCTTCAATAGGTTTTCATTGTCTTGCTCTCTCTCTTTTTCTGGCACCCCTATAATTCGGATGTTGGTATGCTTGAGGTTGTCCCAGAGGCCCCTTACACTATCTTCAATTTTTTGGATTCTTTTGGTTTCTTGCTTTTCCAGCTGAGTGGATTTTACCTCTTTGTATTTCAAATCTTTAACTTGGTTCTTGGAGTACTCTAGAGTACTTTTAGGTCTTTGTATAATATTTATATTTCAGTCAGTGTATGCTTAATTTCTGGTTGGTCCTTTTTCATATCCTTGAGGGTCTCATTCATATCCTTGAGGGTCTCATTCATTTCCTTGTAGGTCTCATTCATTTCCTTGTAGGACTTGCTTATTTCCTTGTAGGTCTTGGCCTTTCCTAGGAGGCTCTTGAGAAGCCCTATAACCGTGGTTTTGAATTTCATGTCCAGTCATTTTTTTTCCTCCATGTCTTTCACATCTGATTTCTTTCCATGTCTCTGCATGGTGGCTGCTTCCCTGAGTTGGTCAATTAGCTTTGTGTGGTAGATGTCCTACAAGGAACAGTGGCTCAGCCTCCCCAGTGACCTGAGGTGGATATGGGTTGCACAGTCTTGTTGAAGTTAAGCCCAGGTTAATCGTTGTTAGCACTTGGAGGGTGACCTCCAGGCCAATTGTCTGTGACGTTCAGCTGTGCTCAGGTTGGATGGGCGGAGCGTCCAGGCCAAGCAGACAGTGTCAGCTCTGCCCTATGCGGCCCCAGGGACTCTGTGCCAGGGGCAATGGTCGCCAGCACCTCTGAGAGAGAGCCACTGCCGAGCTCCACCGGCTGCCGGAGAATTCAGACTCTCCCCAAATGAGTCTGCACACCCAACGTCTCACCCAGGGTTGCAAAACAATGCAGTCTGACGGTTCCCCAAATGAGAGAGCAAGTCATGAGTGCTCTCTGCAGGGTCACGCAGCTGCTCTGTTCCCAAGTTCACGCGCACTCCGCATAAGCTCGCCTTTTTCACAGGCTGGCAGGCCCCTGCAGCGCCCGAGCTTTGGCGTGCCCTCCCACTGTCCAGTTTTTACCCTGTACGATTGTGGGTTCCCTGGACTTTGCCCAGAGCAGGGGAATCAGTCCAGTGGGACGTCTTTGTATCCCCCGTTTGAGAAAACCAGCTGGGTTTTCAGCCGCCCGCCCTATCCGCTGGCGCTCGCTCCAAACCTCTCTCCGCTGGTATCTTCAACGCTGTCCTCAGCTGCTCCTCTGAGCCACAGTGTCCTATCTTCTCTTTTATTTGTGGAATTTTCACTCAGCCAGCTTTCTGGTGTTCTGGATGGTGTTTGTTCTTTCGTTAAGTTGTAGTTTTGAAATTGCTGTGTGGGGCAGCAAGATAGGTGTTTACCTATGCCGCCATCTTGGTTTTCTCCACCAGCCATTTCTTTATATGAGTCTCTCATGCAAGTTACACTTCAGGAAAAGCCTGAACTAAGCTGTCTGTCTCCTGCATTAAACCGACTGCCTGCACTGTGTTTCTGACAGCTGAGCCAGTGCTTATAAAGGATTTCCTGGAATCCTATTTCGACTGAAGGGTCCCACATCCAATCAGTGCTGCAGAGCTATTGCATCAGCTTCTTCATTGACCAATCAGAGTGGCTCTACTCTGACCAGTCAGGATGGTGACTTTTGGACCAATAACACTTCAAGGATTTGGAGCCTTCATTGGCATGAGATCAGACCAATCAGGGACCAGGGGCAGGGACTTCTATCTATGTAAGTCAGCTCCCCTCTGAATCTGAGAGCATACTTTCCTTTTCTGTGGAAGGCTGAAGAATGTATTTCCCAGGTTGAATGAGGAGCAGAGCAGAGCTGTCTAGCCTGAGAGGAGCCTGGCCCCAGGGGCTGTCTCACAACCCTGCTGTTTTCACAGTTGTTCTAGATCATAATTGAGCTGTTTTGCACCAAATAAAGTTTCCTTCTTCATGGCATCCCAAATTGGGTATTCCTGTGGGCATCAAATTGACACCAACGATCATTGGTTGGCACTGGTGACTTTGGACATGTGTCTTACTGTCGTCGAGTCTCAGTTTTTGCATCTGTACAAAAGGGCTAATAAAGGATGGTTGTGAGGATCAAATGAATCAGCATATGTAAGGTGCTTAAAGTTTGCTTGGTACAACATAGGAGCTCATTATTTAGACTGTCTAGCCTTTCTTAAGGTCTGATTTCCAGTGGTGGAGCTAGATTATAGGAACACACAGGTAATTCTTTTTTTTTTCTTCCAATTTTTGTCAATTACAGTTTACACTCAATATTATTTTGTATTGGTTTCAGATGTATAGCGTAGTAGTTACACAATCATATACTTTATGAAGTGTACCCAATATTTTCAGTACTCACCTGGCAGCACACATAGTTATTATAATATTATTGACTGTATTTTCTATGCTATACTTCATGCTTATGAAGTATAGCATTTTGTAACTACCAATTTGTATTTCTTAATCCTTTTACCTTTTCACCCAGTCTCCAAACCCCCTTCCCTTTGGCAACCATCAGAAACCCGGCAATTCTTAATCAGAGTTTCTCAACCTTGGTGCTATTGACATGTGGGGCCTGTCCTGTGTCTTGTAGGATGTTGACCAGCATCCTTAGCCTTTACTCGTTACATAGCAGTAGCATTTTCTCCCTCTATTTGTGGCAACCAAAGATACCTCTGGATATTGCCAAATATTCTTGGGAGTCAAAATCATCCCTAGTTAAAAAACCACTGTTCTAGATTATAAGCTTCTTTAAACTTTCCTACTCAGCCTCAGCATCACCTGGGAGCTTGTTAGAAATGCAGCATCACAGGCTTTGTCCGAGGCTGACTGGCCAGACATGCATTTCAACAGGGTCCTCAGGTAAGTCAGATGCATATTTAGGCTTAGAGCACAAGGCTTTGGGGAGCAGACACGCTGGGTAGGGTATGGCACAGAGTAGGTGCTGCCTTAGTTGAATGAAATGATGAATAAATGAATTATGGCAAAGATAAAAGTCATTCTCTTAAAATTCTAAGAGTCACCAACATTTCCCACTGCCATGCTATGAGCTCACTGTCTCGGACACAGGTCTGAGCTCCATATTGTATCAAAAGTGGCTTTGCCCAGGAACCTTATTTCATCCAGACTCTCCTGAACCCGGGTGAATTAGAGTGGCGGGTAGTAGAGCTGACAGAGGCAGCTGTGGGCAGTGTTGTGAAGTCTTTGCAATGTACGCCCAGCTTCTGAGTGGATTCTGTCCATTCCTGTTCCATGTGGAGACCTTGATACTGACCATCTGTGTTGGGACCTAGAAGCAGAGTTTTCAAATATTTTCCAGGTCATTACAATGAGGAAAGAAATCATATAAATATACTTTATCCTCTTTTTTTTTCCCCCCAGAGTTTGTGTTGCAATGAGTTTGTAAGAGAGCACATTAGAAGAAACTTCAGATACAATAGCTTAAGAATTGTTCTTGTTTTGCTCCTTAAAATGCAGTGTTTGGAGCCAGAGAAGGCATTGTTTCTCAGGGCAGGTAGGAGAAGAAATCAAAGGAGAGTGAATGCCTTCAGAAGGGTGGTAAACACTCTTCAACTTGGGCAGGAGCTGATGAATTTGAATTGGTGCTTAAAGGCAATTCACAAAGTCCCTTTTGAAAGCCTCAAGTCTGAAATGTCAAGCCAAATTGCAGAGATCAGACATAATGCTTTGAGAAACAAGCATCATATTTCAATATGGATTATGATATCTGCTGAGCCAATTGTAAAAGGAAATATGCTTTAATAAATCCTTTGGATGGTGGTGATGAGAATTGTCCTTCAGTGTGGATAATACCTGGGGAAGAAATGATGCGCTGCAGGCAGAGAGAGACTCCCTGCTTAAAAACTGCTGTTGGCAAGCGTGTGTTCCAGAGCTGCACAAACATTTGAAGTCTGAGCAGACTCCATGACAACTTCAAATAGAGGCTTGGCTGAAATCCCTCCTGGGCCTCAGTAGCCATCTCAGCATGGATGAAGCATTATCAACTCCTGATGAAGATTGATTTTAAAATAATGGGGTTTTCCAAGATCCTAATTCTGGAAATCAATTAGATTAATCAGCCTTGTAAAACGACCGTGTGGAATGTGTTTCAGGGTTATGGGGAAATTCTGAGCCCATCAGACCGATTAGCTCACTGCATATGTTGTGGTCTGTGCTGTTGGTAGGTTTGATTTGTTTTATAGAGTGGCTTTGAAATGGGGCTGAGTTACCGTCTCCTAAGGTGAGGTAGGCTGGGGCGTTGAGTGATAGAAGGTGACTTGGGTGGTTTTAAGGGGAATAGGAATTCCAGAGATGGAGATGATGAGCCCACACAATCATTTTTGTCCCAAAGTCACACCTAGTAGGGAATTTCTTAAACACAAGAAGGAGGCTATAGATGCCTTGGGGCCACAGAAAATGGCAAATGTTCAATATAGTGTAATAGACATTCATTTGTTCACTCAGAAAGCATTTTTTTTTGAGATTTACTATGAGCCAATTCTATATGCTTGGGAAGTCATGGTGAACAAAACAGACCAAATAATTACCTTCATAGGGCTTACATTCTGTTGGAAAGAGACAAAAATAGAAATGTTATAGAGCTGTGTTGACTAATATGGTAGTCACTGGCCACATACAGCTACTTGAATTTAAACAATTAATTGAAATTAATAAAATTAAATACCCAGGTCCTCAATCACACTGGACACATTTTAAGTGCTCAATAGCCACATGTTGCTAGTGGCTACTGTATTGGACAGCCCCATGAACTCAAACTTCAAGATCTAATGTAAATCGCATTACTTTATCTAAATTATTCAAATTCAGTACAGGGGAGGCTGTGAGTATGATCTATCCTGGTGCACAATTTCTATCCATCTGTGGACCTATGAACTGAAAAAAGTTCTTAGCTGCCAAAAAACAGTGGTGGCACAGGTGTGGGATAACAGCTATAGCAATTCTGGTTCAACATGAGAGAAAAATGAAGGTCAAAAGGAGCCACGAGTACTATGTAATTTATAAAACTAGCCAAGAAAATTCCACAACGTTTCAAGCCCTAGAAATAATCTTCTAATTTGCAGCTCCATCCTCTGGATTCATGCTCTGTCTTCTGAGTCCTCACACCCTTGATTCTTCCTGAAAGGTAGCAAGTGTTTTGCAATTGAATAGTTTTATCTTGATTAAAGAATCTGAAGGACTGACACCCGTCTTTCATTTTGTGCTCTTCCTGTAAGTCCAAGTTGGCAGTGTTTCTGCTGATATCAGTTTTTCAAGAATTTTGTGGATCTCTCATGTATGTCACAAGGATTCGCTACCTTAGACAAGAGGATTGTCCATAGATATTTCTGAGATAATCTTTGATTTTGGCTGCTGCTGAAATGGCTGAAGCAGGGACATAGCAGTTATACCCTTAATCTCTTCAGAGAACATTTTTAATGATAGAATAATCTGAAATTTTGTTCTGATAAATAACAAAAGATTATACACCCACACCCTTTCATAACAGTGCATCTCTTAATTTTGGCCATTGGAGAAGGTTTAGGAGGTCCCAGATCATTCAGCCCTGCTTCTTCTTCTTTTTTTTTTTCTAACAGATTTTCCCTCATTTTATTACTCTCCTCTCATATTTGACAATAAATATCAAGACAAAAGTAAGATCATACCATCAACATTTTGTTTGAAATATTCTAAGTTAATATACAAGGTCATCACTTAAAGTTCTACTTTCCACACACTGCAGAATAATTATGCTAAACTTCCTGTCACTGTATAACAAGGGTCACCTTACCCCCAGTTTTCAGTAACCTGTCCCTCACTTCCTTCTGAGTACTCACTGATAACATCCTTAGTCTTGTGTATCTACTAACAGTCTGGTCATGTTGAATTAGATATTCTCTAGGGCAGTAGTTGGTAAACTGTGGCTCGTGAGCCATATGTGGCTCTTTGGCCCCTTGAGTGTGGCTCTTCCACAAAATACCACGTGCGGGCGCACACGTACAGTGCGATTGAAACTTCATGGCCCATGTGCAGAAGTCGGTTTTTGGCTCTCAAAAGAAATTTCAATCCTTGTACTGTTTCTATTTGGCTGTTGATAATAAGTTTGCCTACCACTGCTTAGAGCAATTGAGTTTCTCTATAATGCTCTTCACTTCCTTCTGAACCTTCACCAATGGATTCTTAATATCCTTATTTATACCACAGTTTATTCAAGGTGATCTTGGCTACTTCTATCACGCTTTCCAAAATTCTTTTAGTCTCTACCTATTGTCCAATTTCAAAGGTACGTTCATGTTTTTAGATATTTGTTATAGTAGCATTTTACATGGAGGTACCAGAATCTATATTATTTTTTATTGCTGCTATAACAGAGTAACACAAATTTAGTAGATTAAACATAACACAATTTAAAAAATTACAGTTCTGTAGGTCAGAAGTCTGGCTTGGATTTTACTGGTTTTGAAATCAAGAGATTGACAGGGCTTCCTTCCTTAGTGGAGACTCCAGGGTAGGTACCACTTTCTTTGCTCATTTGGTTGTTTGTAAAATTTAGTTCCTTGTAGTTGTAAAACTGAGACCCTTATTTTCTTGCTGACTGTAAACCAAAGGTTCTTTCCAGCCTCTAGGAGCCACTGCATTCCTTGATTTGTGGCCTCCTCCGTCCATCTTCAGAGCCAACAGTGGTGGGTTGAGTCCTCATTTTACATTTTCTAACTCTTCTCTCACCCACCAGGGAAAGATGTTCTCTGCTTTTAAGGACTTCTGTGATTATATTGAATTTACTTGAATAATCCAATATATATAATATTTATCCCAAGAACCATGCTCTAAATCACACCTGCAAAGTCCTTTTGCCATGCAAGGTAACTTATTCACAGGTTCTGGAAATTAGGCTGGTCGTCTTTCAGGAGTCATGGTTCTGCTGGCCATGAGTTACACAGAGTTTTCCCACACTCACTGAGAGTTGTAACCCTCAGATGATTAGGTCAAGTAAGAGCCACAGGGATACCAAGAGTCTCTTCATGTATTTGATAACAGACATACCCTGAACCCCCATGCACAAAGCTGTGGTTGACTGGGGCAGGGGAATTTATGGAGATATTGGTAACCAGAAAGTCTGTGCTTCAGGAGGAGAAGGGCATAAGGCATGAAGCATAGAGGTTAAGAGCCTGAACTTGTCAGATGTGTATGCATTCAAATACCAGTTTGTCCTCTTAATTTTAAATTAACTTTGAGACTTGGTTTTTTAATCTGTAAAATGGGAATAATGAACATATGTACATTAAGAGTAACTGTTGGAAGAGGATTCAGCAGAAAAAACTCCCCATAAAACACTTAATACCATTTCTACTACACATATGGCTTTCTCAGGGGCCTTAAAAATAGTTTAGGGGCATATATATTGCTTTTTCTTTAAATCCTCACCTGAGGATATGTTTTTATTGATTTTTTTAAGGAAAGAGAGGAAAGGAGAGGGGGGAGAGAGAGAGAGAGAGAGAGAGAGAGAGAGAGAGAGAGAGAGAGAGAGAGAGAGAGAGAGAATTAGTTGCCTCCTGTACCCACCCTAATCAGGGATGGAACCTGGGTATGTGCCCTCATCAGGAATTGAATCCATGACCTTTTGGTGTATGGGATGACACTCCATCCAACTGAGCTATACCAGCTAGGGCTATGTTGCTCTTTTAAATGTTCCCAGAACAGATAAGATCTGGCTTTTCAGCCTTCCTTGTGCCTGACTGGGGGGGTCATAATTCTAAAACACATTGTGGTTCTTGGCTTATAGGAACAGAGGGAAATGATGGAGAGAATGGATCTAGGGGAGACCTGGGGATGCTACAAAGTGCATAGGGGTCAGAGCTTTATTTCCTAGGGAGAATATGGAGGAATCATTTCATATCTCTACTTATTTGTTTTTCAATGCTGTTCTCAGGGAGTAGTGGAAATAATTGATTTGCAAGTATGAGGAGATTATGAGCCACCCACTCCCTACACACATACCAGTTTTCCCTTCCAGATTATGTTCTTATGCTGGGCAATAAAAAAGAAACCAAAACTAAACTTTGAGATCTGCTGAGACATACATCTTAAGCATTATGATCTTGCAACTTGGATTTAAATTGGAAAAGTGATATTGAATCTTTAAAAGGAATTTATTTTGATACAAGGGAACTTTCAAAATTAACATTTAAGAGGTAAACACATTTTTTTGCATATTTTAAGGAGGATTTTTACTTTAACGGTAAAATTATTTTTGATTGGAAAAAGTATGTTTTAGCATTTAACCAAGATCATCATATTACATTATTTCACAGATTTTTCTTCTTGAATTGGAGGACATTTTTTTTTAAAGCTAAGAAGCAAATAAGGATAAGGTGCTTAAAAAACAACACTGTTGAACAGGAAAACAAAGGAGTTGGAGGCCTTTAAATTTATTTGTTATTTTACATATTTTATTTTTCAATTAGAATTGATATACATTATTATATTACTTCCAGGTGTACAGTATAGTGATTATACGTTATGTAACCATCAAAATGATCACCCAATAAGTCTCATACCACCTGGTACCATTCATAGTTATTACAGTGTTATTGACTATATTCCCTATGCTGTACTTTGCATGCCTGGATTGTTTTAATAACTGGAAATTTCTACTTCTTAATCCTGTTCACCTTTTCACCCATCCTCCCAACCCCTCTTCCATCAGGTGACCACTAATTTGTTCTCTGTATCTATGAGGTTGTTTTTGTTTTGTTTATTTTATTTTTTAGATTTCACATATAAATGAAATCATATGGTATTTATCTTTGTCTGTCTGACTTATTTTACTTAGCATAATACCCTCCAGGTCTATCCATGTTGTCACAAATCTCAAGATTTCATTTTTTACGGATGAATAATACTATATATATATATATATATATATATATATATATATATATATATATATATATATTAGAGGCCCAGTGCACGAAATTCATGCACGAAGGGCAAGGGATGTCCCTTAGCCCAGTCTGCACCCTCTCCAATCTGGGACCCCTTGAGGGATGCCAACTGCCCATTTAGGCCCGATCCCGGTAGGATTGGGCCTAAACGGGCATTCAGACATCCTTCTCACAATCCGGGACTGCTGAATCCAAACTGCTCACCTGCCTGCCTCCCTGATTGCCCCTAACCACTTCTGCCTGCCAGCCTAATCACTCCCTAACCACTACCCTGCCAGCCTGATTGATGTCTAACTGCTCCCCTGCCAGCCTGTTTGCCCCCAACTTCCCTCCTCTGCTGGCTTGGTCACCCCAAACTGCCCTCCCCTGCAGGCTTGATCACTCCCAACTGCCCTCCCTTGCAGGCCTGGTCCCTCCCAACTGCTCTCCCCTGCTGGCCTGATTGCCCACAACTGCCCTCCCTTGCAGGGCCTGGAACCTCCAATGGCCCTCTCTTGCTGGCCATCTTGTGGTGACCATCTTGTGTCCACATGGGGGCAAGATCTTTGACCACATGGAGGCAGCCCTCTTGTGTGTTGAAGTGATGGTTAATCTGCAAATTACTCTTTTATTATATAGGATGTTGTAAGATATGTATATATATGTGTGTGTGTGTATCCTATCTAATAAAAGAGTAATATGCAAATTGACCATACCTATCAAGTCACGCCCACCAGCCAATCAGGAGTGATATGCAAATTAACACCCAACCAAGATGGCTGCCCCCGAGGCCGGAAATAATCTCTTGCCAAGAGGCTTTTTCGGGCCTTGGGTGGACCGGGGGGCCGGGCCAGAGCCAGCCAGCCAGCGAGATCGGCCCCATGGCAGGGTGATCTAGCTGGGTTCGCTGGGTTCCCAAGGTCAGAAAAAGCCCTTGGGCAGGTCAATGCCAGGGCAGAGCCAGCCAGCGATCGGCCCCGTGTTGATCACTGGCTGGGGTCCCCTGACCAAGGTCCCTTGTCCAAGGATAAAAGCCTCAGCCAGAGGCTTTTGGCCTTGGACCGGGGATAAGCCATCAGTAGGACATCCCCTGAGTGCTGCCAGTATGTGAGAGAGGGCAGATTGGGCTGAAGGAACACCCACCCCCAGTGCATGAATTTTGTGCACCAGGCCCCTTAGTATATATATAATATTCCATATATATATGCTGTGAGATATATGTGTGTGTGTATGTATGTATCCTAATACAAGAGTAATATGTAAATTTACCATACCTCCAGTCAAGCCATGCCCACATCCATGCCCACCAGCCAATCAGGAGCAAATTATGCAAATAAACCCTAACCAAGATGGCTGCCACCACTAAGAGCAGGAGGGAGGTTTGGGTTTCCCCAGCAACAGAGGAAGCCACGCTTTTCGCCTGCTGTTGCTGGCCTAAGCCTCAACTCAATGCTACAAAGTTTCAATTATGGAAGATATATAATCCCAATAGATATGGCAACAGCCACGGAGCTGGAGAGAGAAGAGGCTAGGGTTGCTGGGGCAATGGAGGAAGCCAAACTTCTGCAGCCCTAGCCTAGGCCTCCACTCTAGGCTATAAAGTTTCAAACAGAAATGGCTGTCGCCTGGGAGCAAACAGAAGGCTTGGCTCCGCTCCAGGCTACAAAGTTTCAATTGTAGAACATAAATTAATCCCAGATCCCAGGGCCTCCACTTGGGTTGCTGGGGGGTGTGGCCAGCCTGCAAACCACCACAGGCCTCTCACCCAGGCTGCCCCACTCCCCAAGAAAATCCCCACCCTGATCCAGGACACCCTTCAAGGCAAACCAGCCATCCCCACCCATGCACCAGGCCTCTATCCTATCTAATAAAAGAATAATACGCAGATTAACCATCACTCTAACACACAAGAGGGCTGCCCCTATATGGTCAAAGATTCTGCCCCCATATGGACACAAGTTGGCCACCACAAGATGGCCAGCAGGGGAGGGCAGTGGGAGGTCCCAGGCCTGCGAGGGAGGGCAGTTGTGGGCCATTAGTCCAACAGGGGAGGACAGTTGGGAGGGACCAGACCTGCAAGGGAGGGCAGTTGGGGGCAATCAAGCCTGCAGGGGAGGGCAGTTAGGGGTGACCAGGCTGGCAGAGGAGGGAAGTTGGGAGCAAACAGGCTGGCAGGGGAGCAGTTAGACATCAATTAGGCTGGCAAGGTAGTGGTTAGGGGGTGATCAGGCTGGCAGGCAGAAGTGGTTAGGGGCAATCAGGGAGGCAGGCAGGTGAGCAGTTTGGAGTCAGCAGTCCTGGATTGTGTGAAGGATGTCCCTTGAGGGGTCCCAGATTGGAGAGGGTGTAGGCTGGGCTGAGGGACAACTGCCCTGCCCCCCATGTCTGGATTTCGTGCCTGGTGGCCTCTAGTGTATGTGTGTGTGTGTGTGTGTGTGTGTATAGATATATATATACACACACACAACTTAGGTTGCTTCCATATCTTGGCTTTTGTAAATAATGCTGCAAGAAAAAATAGGGGTGCATATATCTTTTTGAATTAGTGTTCTGGGTGGTGTTTTTTTTTTGTTTGTTTGTTTTTTTTTTTTTTTTTTTTTTTTTTTTTGGATAAAATACCCAAAAGTGGAATTGCTGGGTCATAAAGTAATTCTATTTTTTCTTTTTTGAGGAACATCCATATTGTTTTCCATAGTGACTACAGTATTTGCAATTCCACCAACAATGCACCAAGTTCCCTTTTCTCCACATCCTCGCCAGCTAAACTTGTTTGTTGATTTATTGATGATATCCATTCTGACAGATGTGAGGTGATATCTCACCGTGGTTTTAATTTGCATTACAGAAGACTTTTTTTCTTGTAGTTACACCATTGGGCACTGCTGAAATATTGTTTGTTTATGTCCTGAGCACAGAATTCTCCAAGCTACTGGCTCTAGCCTGCAGGTTTTTAATAGCCAAGTGCAGGAGAAGAAGGCTGGAAAATGCCACACTCAAACAAGTTTAGAAGAAATTGGCATAAATCATTTAAACTGCTTTTATATTACAAAACTTTTCAGAGATGATTTGCCTTATGAAATACCAAGAAGAGGACAAAGTAGTCAAAAATTTCCAACTTTATTTGAGCACAAACTTTTATTTATTTTTTCTGATTGTTTAATGTATGAAACATTTATTTACTCTTAGTGTTCCAAAGCTAAGTTTGAGTAATATTGCACATTTCTCTATGGAGACATTTGGTTGAAGTTGAAATGAGTGCTTTAGTAAAAACTGGGGAAATCCAAATCATGCTAGGGCAGCATTTCGCAAAGTATGGCTCATGAAGAACCTGTATCAGAGTGACCGAGGGGTTTGTTAAAAATGCAGAGGCCCGGGCCTCATGTTAGCTCTATTGTATAAGAATCTCTGGAGCTGATGTCCTGATCTGAAATTTTAAAAACACCTCAGTCCTTGCTGCTAAAAGTGGCCAGCAGCAGCATTACCTGGGATCTTGTTGGAATGCAGAATCTCCAACCTATCCCGAACCTATTGACTCGGAATCCGTATTTTCAAGGAGATCCTTAGGTAATTGGTATACAATTTTAATGCAAAAGGCACTGGATTAGAGAATAAAGCATCTAATTTTACTTAGATATTTGTATATTTTTAGTTTTTTTATTTTATTATGTATTCTATTTAAAATATTTGAAACAGGAGCTCTGTTTTTTTAAATTAATTTTTTATTGTCACTCAAGGATATGCTTATTAATTTTAGAGACAGGAAGGGAAGGAGGAAGAAAGAGAGATAGAGATAGAGATAGAGATAGAGATAGAGAGAGAGAGAGAGAGAGAGAGAGAGAGAGAGAGAGAGTTGATCAGTTGCCCCCTGTATGTGTCCTGATTGGGGATGGAACCAACAATCTAGATATGTACTCTGACTGCGAATTGAGCCTGCAACCTTCTGGTTTATGGGATGATACTCTAATCAACTTAGCCATCCAGCAGGGCAAGAGCTTTATTCTAGTTTAAACAAAATTATAATTGAAGGGATAGACCTGATGACCTCCCTCTTAGTTTACTATGGCAAGCTGTTCAGACCAGGAATCTTTTAAAGACACCACTATTCAGTTGCCATCAATGTATACTGATTTTATTCAAACTGCTGAAAGAAAATAGCCTCTTGAAGGCTGATCTTATTCCAAATTTATGGACATGATGATAACTGTCAGATCCAAAAGTAGAATATTTGTCAGGAGTAATTGACTCTACAGCTTAATTCCTCTGCCCCTTCCATGCCATCCATAAAATGCTTGAAGTCATCTCAATTTAGTACCTTAGGTATTGATTTTACTGACTATAGTTACTTTACATCCCAGTCTTAGAAAACAATGAAAGAGCAAATTTGGGTGGGGGAAAAAGACCACCCAATACTTCTACTGTTATTTATAAATGCACCAATTTTTAGCAAAGAGGGCCAAAAGTGTCAGTTTGAAATACTAGTTTCATGAGTTTTTGAGTAAGTAGGCTGCATTATGCTTTATTTCTTTATAGGTTTTGTGATTTCATGTTTGGCCACTCATATTAATCAATAAGGCAGGGTCACAGAAGGTTCAGTGACTGCTCAGTGACCTATTCTAGGAAACATATTCCTAATAGCCACTCATAAGGATTAGAGGGAACTATGCCTAGTGTTCACCCATGGCTGAGGATAATGCCCATTCTCACCAGCCAGAGTAGAAAAGTTCATGAGACATTGGGTAAAGTACTCAGAAGTTTCTGTCCTCTATAGTAGAGAAGAATTATCTTTGGACTACACATGGCTCTGGTCCTGTCTAACAAATACTGAAAGCAAGACCCGAAGGGATCAAATAATTTCCAAGTAATTTAACTACAGCTCAGAACAAAGCTCAAGAATATTAATAAGAATACCAAAATACACCCCAACCAAGTTATAAAGAATCTTGAAAATATAACCTAAAATGAGGAGGAAACAATAATTTAAAATAAGACAGGACTGACACAGATGTTAGAATAAGTAGAGAAGAATGTGTTAAAAATTTTAAGGAAAAACATGGAAGACATAAAGAAGACAAAAACCAAAACTTTAGAGATAGAAATCTATAATATCTGAGATATAAAAAGTATACTGGATGGGATCAGCAGCAGATTAGACATTGTACACCTACCCACCCACCCACCCACACATACACACAAAGATTAATGAACATGATGCTATAGCAATAGAAAAATATCCAAAATGAAACACAGAGGTGAGGGAGAATAATAATGGAGAAAAATGAGCTGGGAATCGAGTAACATCTGGGACAAGTTCAAGCAATCTAATATATGTGCAATTGGAGTCCCTAAAGAATCAGTGAGAGGGAGGGCTAGAAAAAAATATTTGGAAACAGTGGCCGATTTTCTTTTCAAGTTGGATGAAAAGCATAAATCCTAGGATGCAAAAAAGCTCAATAGATCCCAGGCTCAAGAGGCATTAAGAAAACTACACTAAGGCATATCATGATCAAGTGCTCAAGATTTAAAAGGATCCAGAGAAAAAAAGATGGGCTACTTGCAGAGGACCAAAAATAAGGGTGAAACCAGATTTTTCTTAAAAACAATGAAAGTGAAAAAAAACACAGTATGATAAAATATTTAAAGTACTGAAGTAAAAAAAAAAAAAAAACACAAACCACTAGCTGACAACATAAAATCCTACACCTAGCAAAATATATATTCTTCAAGTGAAGCAAAAGAAATACATTTATAGCTCATATGAAAGCTGAAAGGATTCAACATAAGGACCCATACACTGTAAGAGATACTGAAATCATTCAGGCAGGAGGGAAATGATACCAGATGGGAATAAGGAATCTGCACAGATGAATGAAAAAACAGTAGAATTGGGAACTATGTGAACAATTCACAAATCACTTAAAAATGACTGTTAAAATAAACACAATAAAAATGTGTGGTAATTATAATATATGTAATAGTGTAATATGTAACAACAAAACAATGGTTAGGAAGGTAGAAATGGTCATATAATAGTATAAGATTTTCATAGTATATATGATGTGCTATAATGTCACTTGAAGGTAGACTGATAAAGTGGTATATCATGAACCTTGAATCAACCAGTAAGATAAAAAAACAAATCAGAGTTATAGTAGATAGACCAACAAAGAAGATTACATTGAATCATTAGAAATATTTAACTAATTCAAAAGAAGGCAGAACAGGAAGGAAATGGAAACAAAAAACAGATGTGACAAGTAGAAAACAAATGATAAACTGATAGATTAAGTTAGCCATGTCAATAATCACAATAAATGTAAATGACTAAACACACCAATTAAAACACAGAGATTGTAAGATCAGATAAAAAGCAAGACTAAATTAAATCTGTAGCACTCAGTGCCTTTGTTAAAGAAGAAGACAGGTCTCAAATTACACCGTAAGAAACTAGAAATAGAAGAGTAAATTAAACCTCAAGAAAGAAAATAATAAAGATCAGAGCAGAAATCATTGGAATGGAAAACATAAAAACAATAGAGAAAAATCAATGAAATCAAAAGCTGGTGCTTTGACAAGATTAGTAAATTAAGAAACATCTAGCCCACAGTGGTTAATTAGCAATATCAGAATGAGAGAGGTGGCATTACTATAGATTTTATAGAAATTAAAGGGATAATAAGAATATTATGAACAACTTTGGGCCCATAAATTTAACAACCTCGATAAAATGGACAAATTCCTTGAAAGATACAAACTACCAAAGCTCACTCAAGAACTAGGTAAACTGATTAGTCTTATACTATTTCTAAGAATTGACTTTGTAGTTTAAAACATTTCCTTAAAGAAAACTCCAAGTGGCTTCACTATTAAATTCTACAAAAATATTTAAGGAAAAAATAATGTCATTTCTATACAAACTTTCTCAGAAAATTGAATACGAGGGACTACTTCCTAATTTATTTTACAAGGTCATTATCCTGTTACCAAAACCTGACAGAAATGAAAAACTAAAAACCAATGTCCCTCATGAATATAGATGTAAATATTCTAAACAAAATTTTAGCAAACTGAGTCCGAAATATATAAAAAGAATAACACATCGTATCTAAAAGTCATTAAAGTTTTAACATTAAAATAATCAATTAATGCAATTCACAATATTAAAAATAAAAAGTTAACAACATAAAACCATCTTTACAAACACAAAAATATTTGCAAGAATCTAACTTCCTTTTCAGACTTTATAAATTCTCAACAAATGAGAAATAAAGGGAATTTCTTCAACCTGATAAAAGACGTCTATGAGAAATATTCAGTTGACATCATACAGAATAGTGAAAGACTGAATGCTTTTCCCTTAAGATAAGGAACACATTAAGGATGTCTGTCTTCATTTCTTTTCAGCACTATAGTGGAATAAGTCACTCTTATAAACCAAGAGATATACATAAAAACACACACACATATTGGAAATGAAGAAATAAACCTGTCTTATTTGCAGAGGAAATGATGGTCTATGTTGAAAATCTGGTGGAAGCTACAAAAAAACCAGTACAAACATGTGAGTTTAGCAAGGTTGCAGAACAAGATCATTATACAGAGAACAATTGCATTTCTATATACTAGCAATGGACAATCAGAAATTGAAGTGAAAAATAGCATCTACAGTAGCATCAAAGAATATGGAATACTTAGTTATAAGCTTGACTGAAGTTGTATAAGATCTGTACACTGAAAACAAAAAAAAAATCAAGGAAAGAAATTAATGAAGACCTAAATAAATGGAAATATATTTACAAGTCAGAAAGGACTGAATATTGTTAAGGTGTCATTTCTCCCCAAATAATCTACAGGTTCAATGCAATACAAACCACAATCTTAATTGGCATTTTTTGGTAGCAATTGACAAGCTGATTTTAAAATTGGATGTACAACGAGAGACAAAGAATAGCCAAAGCAAGTTTTAAAATGAGAAATAAGCTTGGAGGGCTAATATTACCTGATTTCAAGATTTATTATAAAACTATAGTAATCAAGACAGTGTAGTATTGGCATCAAGATAGATACTTATATCAATGTAATATCCAAGAGAATTCAGTAGAGAGTAAACAAGTGGTGCTGAAAAATTGGATATCCATATCCAAATAAATGAACTCCAGACTATTGCTTGTAGTATATTCAAAAATTAATTGACAGCATATTACACATCTACACGTACAACCCAAATCTATCAATCTTCTAGACATCATAGGAGAAAAATCTCTATGGCTTTGGGTTAAGCAAAAATTTCTTAGCTACAACACAAAGTATGACCCATAAAAATTGATGTTTAACTTCATCAAAACTAAAAACTGCTCTCTGAAAAATACTCTTTAGAGAATGAAAACTACAGACTGGGAGGAAATATTTGGCAAATCATCCTATCTAATAAAAGAGCAATATGCAAATTTGACTGCACCTTCACTATATCCACAAGTCACATCCACCAGCCAATCAGGAGCAGATTATGCAAATAAACCCTAACCAAGATGGCTGCCCCCACTGAGAACAGGAGGAAGGCTTGGGTTTCCCTGGCAACAGAGGAAGCCAAGCTTTCCGCCTGCCGTTGCTGGCCTAGGCCTCCACTCAATGCTACAAAGTTTCAATTATCAAAGATACAGAAATGGCGGCAGCCAGTGAGCTGGAGAGAACACAGGCTTGGGTTTCCCTGGCAATGGAGGAAGTCAAGCTTTCTGCCTGCCATTGCTGGCCTAGGCCTCCACTCTAGGCTACAAAGTTTCAAACAGAAATGGCTGCCACCATCGAGCTAGCAGAAAGCTTGGCTCAGCTCCAGGCTACAAAGTTTCAATTATAGACATAAATTAATCCCAGATCCTCCTAGATCCCAGGGCCTCCGCTTGGGTTGCTGGGGGGCATGGCTGTCCTGCAAACCTCCACCGGCCCCTCGCTCAGGCCACCCCTTGCCCCAAGGGAACCCCCACCCTGATTTGGGACACTCTTCAGGGCAAACCAGCTGGCCCCCACCCAGGCACCAGGCCTCTATCCTATCTAATAAAAGAGAAATACGCAGATTGACCATCACTCCAACACACAAGAGGGCTGCCCCCATGTGATCAAAGATCCTGCCCTCATATGGACACAAGATGGCCACCACAAGATGGCCAGCAGGGGAGGGCAGTTGGAAGGGACCAAGCCCGCAAGAGAGGGCAATTAGGGGTGACCAGGCCGGCAGAGGAGGGAAGTTGGGGGCAAACAGGCTGGCTGGGGAGCAGTTAGACATCAATTAAGCTGGCAGGGTAGTGGTTAGCGGGTGATCAGGCTGGCAGGCAGAAGTGGTTAGGGGCAATCAGGGAGGCAGGCAGGTGAGCAGTTTTGAGCCAGCAGTCCTGGATTGTGAGAATGATATCAACTGCCTGTTTAGGCCTGATCTCAGTAGGATCAGGCCTAAATGGGCAGTCAAACATCCCTTGGAGAGGGTGCAAGCTGGGCTAAGGGACATCCCCGCCCCCGTGCACAAATTTCGTGCACCGGGCCTCTAGTATATTTAATAAGAGACTATCATCTAGAATTTATGAAAAGCTTTCAAAACTCAATTATAAGAAAACATGTAATAGAACATTGATAAGATATTTGAACAGACACTTCTCCAAATCAGATAGACACGGAGAAAATTCACATGAAAAGATGTTTAACATCACCAGCTATTAGGGAAATACAATTTAAAGCCATCGTGTGATACCAATCATTTAGAATGACTAAAATGAAAAAGACTGACTACACCATTTGGCAGTTTCTTAAGTAGTTAAACATACTCCCGTGTTGTGATCTAGCCATTCCACTCCTAGGTATTAGAGAAAGGAAAACATTAGCCCAAATACATATTTCATTTCTTTTTTTGCGGATAGTATTTCATTAGATACATGTGCCACAAATTGTTTCTTCATATGCGTGTTGATGGGCATTTGGGTTATTTCTAGATTTTTACAGTTACAAATAAAATCACCGTGAACATAAGCCTAAAGGCATATGTAGAAATGTTCATGGTGATTTTTTTGTAACTGCCAAAATCTAGAAATAACCCAAATGCCCACCAACAGGCATATGAAGAAATAATTTGTGGCACATGCATCTAATGGAATACTATTCCACAATAAAAAGGAATGAACTGTGTAGAACGACATCAATGAATCACAAAAGCTTTATACTGGGTGAAAGATGCCAGGTAAAAAGACATTTACTATCTGATTCAATTTATATGAATTTTAAAAAATGCAAACGAATCTATATATATAAAACACCTAAGAGCCGAAACCGGTTTGGCTCAGTGGATAGAGCATCGACCTGTGGACAGAAAGGTCCTAGGTTTGATTCCGGTCAAGAGCATGTACCTTGGTTGCAGGCACATCCCCAGTAGGGGGTGTGCAAGAGGCAGCTGATCGATGTCTCTCTCTCTTCGATGTTTCTGACTTTCTATCCCTCTCCCTTCCTCTCTGTAAAAAGAATCAATAAAACATATTTAAAAAAATTAAAACAAAACCTAAGAGACCAAACAACCAGTCAACCAGTTGCTCTGACGTGCACTGACCACCAGGGGGCAGATGCTCAATGCAGAAGGTGCCCTTGGTGGTCAATGCACTCCCACAGACAACCTCCCTTGGCCAGCCAACCTCTCATGGTCCCTCTCCATGGCTGGCCCCAATCGGCCCTGGTTGCCAGCCAGGCTGAAGGACCCCACCCGTGCATGAATTCGTGCACTGGGCTCCAGTCTATCATAACAAAAGGCAGTTACTGGTTGCCTGGGGACAGAAATAGGGACAGGAAAAGGATAGGAGTTAGAGAGGGATTACAACAAGGTAAGCTTTGGGGTTGATGGATATGGTATTTCACTGTTCTGAGTGTGTTAGTGGTTTCATATTTATCAGGTCGTATACTTGAATATTAAATTAAACTTTCTCTCAGTGAAAACACCTAAGCATCTCATGGACCAGTTGAGAATCAGCCAGGAAGAAGATAAACAAGCCACATGGGTGCTTCTGCCAAATGAAATGCTCTCCACATTGTACATCTTTTTGTTGTGTCTGAAAATCATCTTTGGTAGCAAATGGAGGGTGATTTCACTCAAAATGGATTCTGAATTAGCTCATGCAGTGTAGGCAGGCTACAAAGTAGAGGTATGTAGATTCTCCCCCCCAAAAGGGAGATGCTCCTATAGAAACCCAGCTTTCAGGGATTACCTGCTGAGCAGCCCATTGCAATCACATCATGGTGGTTGCCCCTGAGGCAGCCTTAAGCAAATGAGAAAACTGAGAAGGAACTGAAATGAATCTGTGTTTGGGAAAGCCTGAGAGCCCCATCTTTGCAGCCTGCTAACATCTCTATTTCATTATCCCAGGCTCTGAGCTGGAGCATTCTGGGTTGGATTCTGGTCTCTCTACTGGGTCCCCAACTGGTAACTGGGTTTGCATATACTAGTTACCCCCAATAACCACAGTCTGATGGGTAATACTGACCAGAAAGAATTCTATATCAGAGTTCAGGTAAGTAATGATACATGTAGGAAATGTATCTTGTAGGTGGTTCTAATGTTAAAAGTTACAAGTTCTTTGAAATACTTTGGTAAAAGGAATGGCTTAGCCAGCAAGATGTCTGGAGATGCAGATGTAAATGGGAAGCTGACACTGACAGTTCTGCTGTAACATGATGTGTGTGCTCCTGTCACTGCTCGGGGAAAAATTGCACAGTAAACTGCGTGGGGTGGAGCACATTGTTCAAGAACTTCATCACTGAGACATTAAAGAAGGTGGAAACCTAGTAAAAAAGATAGCACAGTTTTATACCTTAATGGTTAAGAAATACACACATACTACAATAAATGTCACACTTTAATTTGGGAAGGACCTGAAATTTGGTGTGGAAGTGAATATTGGAAGAAATGCAGTTTGTAAATACCTATGGAGGACATTTGTGTGTGTATATATGTGTGTGTATGCATGTATGTGGTTTGCACACTTCTTTTTTAAAAATATTTTTTTGAGAGAGGAATGGAGAGCAAGAAAGAGAAATATTTATATGAGATTGAAACATTGATGGGCTGCCTCCTTCATTCCCCCACTGGGGATCAAGCTGGCAACTTGAGCTTGTTCCCTGACCAATTCGTGCATGTGCCCTGACTGGGAATCGAACCTCAAACCTTCCAATGCAGGGGACAATGCCCAACCAACAGAGCCACATCAACCATGGCATGTTTTGCACACTTCTAAGCGCCTCAGTGCAGCTGCTTGTGGCATTCTGCGTTTACTTTGTGTTTCTTGAAGGAAAAATCATGCATAAGTAAATGCAAAATAAGTGTTATGCTCAAATTGTTTCCCCAATGTATCAGTCGTACTGGAACAAATGCACATTTTCAAAACACGCATTACTGCAGAACTGACTGTGCCACCATATGTAGGAGCATTTGAAAGGAGGTTACATGGAAAAGGCTCTAGGGTAGGACTGAGCCCTCAGATCTCAAGGACACTGTATAGGGACACCTGCCTTTTGTTTTGTTACTGTTTTTAAGCCGGAAGTCCATGAGCCTATGTCCTGCCAGGGTTGCTGTGTGGGAGGGACTGGATGGGCACCTCATTCTCCTGGTGGCTTTGTGTGTTGGCCTAGGGTTTAGTTCTTATTCTTGCAGCCCCATTTGCCACCGGAGAGGATCAAGGCTCCCCAGAAGAAAGTGAGTCAGCTGTTCCTTGATCCAAAACCGTGTTGTGTAGAAACACGGTTCCCAGATGTGTTTCTGAACTCACCAAAACACTGACTTAATGTTGCCAATTCAATCAACAAATACTTAATGACTTGATGAGCACCTACTATGCACCACATACCATTCTAGGCACTTCAGGTGCATTAACAAATAAAGTAGACAAAAATATCTGACCCTGTGGAGTTTGTATTCTGGTAGGACAGTCAGATAAATGATGCTTTGTTTTTCTTAATAAGGACGTAAAACATTTAAAAATTAGCAATGGCAGTAAAAACTCATGTTTCACTTTAAAAAATGAAGCCACCTGTATTTTCAAAGATCATAGCTATACCACATGCATGGGGCTGAAATACTTTCGGAATGAAGGGCTGATCTTTCCAGAAAACATTACATCCACATGTAGTCTCTTGGAGACCACAGCTGCAGAGCAAGGAAGGGGTCAGTCACGAGAAAGACCCCAAGAGTCTCTTGTTTTTGGCCCATGTTTTCAGAACTAAAGCTGCCTCTTGAATAATAAAAACTCGGAGCTATGGATGGACTTTGAGAATATTATGCTAAGTGAAAAAATTGAGTCAGAAAAAGCTAAGAACCATATGATTTCACTCATATGTGGGATATAAAACTGAAACTCATGAACACAAACAGCAGTGTGGTGGTTGCCAAAGGGAAGGGGGTGAAGGAGAGTCCTAATATGTGGTGATGGGAGGAGATTAGACTTTGGGTGATGGACACACAGGGCAATATACAGGTCTTGTAAGATAGAAACCCATACTTAATATGATCCTATTAATCAATGTCACCCTAATAATTTTTTTAAAAATATGATTTTATTGATTTCAGAGAGGAAGAGAGAAGAAGAGAGAGATAGAAACATCAATGATGTGAGAGAATCATTGATCAGCTGCCTCCTGCATGCGCTACACTGGGGATCAAACCGGCAACCTGGGCATGTGCCCTTGTCTGAAATTGAACCCATGACCCTTTAGTCCACAGGCCAGTGCTCTATGCATTGAGCCAAACCAGCTAGGGCATCACCCCAATAAATTTTTTTTAAAAAGCCCAGAGAGTTGATGTGGCCCTTCAGTTGTGAAAGTACCCTTTGCTAAATTATATTCTTAGAATACCCACCCCAAGGCCTTACTTGCTGGGAGACTTGTCTTGCTACCTCTCCTCAGAAAGTGAGTGGCTTTCCTTGGCTAGCACTTTCCTTCCCTTTCCTTCCAGTCTTAAAGCTCAGCAGAGGTATTTGTACACCAGGTACCTGTTCATCCAAAGCACCCGCATCCTTTGAGGCAGCACCTGCCTTGGTCTGTAACACATGGCCCTGCTCTGTGGCGATTTGCAGAGTGAGGAAGCATGCCTGTTTCAGGGCTCTGCGGGTTGGGATTCAAGACTCAGCTCCTGGTCCTATTGGTGAGTCAGTAAACTTTTCTTAGCCTTGATTTCCTCATCTAAGGATAAGGATCATTATAGAACTGACCGCAGAGTGTTAGGGAAAACCTTAAACAAGATAATGTAGTTAGCACACTTGAGCACATGGTAGGAACTGGACACAATTTCATACAGCTCCTGCCATCAATTTCATACAGCTCCTCTGAGACACTTCTCTTGGTGATTGCCCAAGGTGACAATGATTCTTTCCCTCTTGGCTGGAGCAGTTTATTATCTATCTCTCCTTGGGCATTTAATCATATGTTGCCTCCTATGGAGTTTAACATTCACGGTGAATTGCCTTATTTCCCCATAATGTTTGCTGCCAGTTTATTGAGCTCTACAACAGCAGACGTTGAACCAGACACTCCTCAAATGTTACTGTGTTTAATACTCACATCAATGGAAGATGTAGGACATTGTTATCCCATTTTTCAGATAAGGAAACTTCAGATCAGGGAAGTTAAGTAACTTTCCCTAGATAGCACAGCTAGTTAAGTGCAGAGCAATATTTAGAAGCCAACCTCCTCTCTCTACCCACAAGTTATATTGAAAACCCTCAGAGAGAAGAGGTTAGGGTGTGCTATAGGATGTTTATAACCACAGGAAGGTTGACTATAAAAATGGAATTTGAAATCAACTCAGATAACCCCCTAATCTGCCAGTCCTCCCTCCAGAGTGCTTCTAAGCAGGTGGATTCCATGGCTGGATGTAATGATCAGACAATGAAGTTAACACTGCTAGACAAACATAACCCAGGGCTTTGTAAACAAAGGAAAGGAGAGAAGGACAAGACTTTTCCATTTTCATCTCCATCCCCAGCTTGGAGCAGGTGCTTCCTGGCAATGTGCATGCCATATATCTTAATATTTTAAAGCTGCACATTAAGCTAAAACTGTTATGTGAATTTTTATAAATAAATTATTAATAGAGAACTTCACACCTTTTTGTTGCTATGGAGGCAAGCTTCTTGTTGTAACTCTCTTGAAGTGAGAATTGAGGGTATGGACATATTCTTTAGGAAGACCCCCCCTCGCTCTCTTCTGCTATTATGATTTATGCCTAAGCCAGAGTGTTAGAATTTATATGGAGGAAATATGAACATGTTAGTTAAAGAACACATTTTCCTCTTGTGGATATGTCCTTAGAGTCTGCAGAGGGTCCTCGTCATACTAATGCTGGTTTTGCTTTGCCTAAAGAATAATTCTGAGTCTGCCATCTACAAAGACTGTTATCAAAGGGATCTGGGTATAGACGCTGACATTCGTGATTGGCTGTGGTGGGGGCCTGCCCCCCCCCCCCCCCAGTAGCTGCTGAAATTGAGCTGTCAGACGAGGAAGATGAAATGCTACTTTGTTCTATGGCTTGAGCTCCCAGAGGCAACATTTCCAGGCCATTTGACATTAGTTCAGAGAATGGGAAAGTATTTATCTTTTTTTCCTCCTTTCTAAAATGTAGAGAAAAATGTTCTCTGCTCACTGGTAAGTTGGAAGTATCAGCTCCCCAGGACAGCCGCCTGCATGTTTGAGGGGAGATATTTACCAGGGTAGCTGGTGGTTCTCAGAGATGCTAGCTCCACCCCTCCTGGGAGTGTCAGGCACAATGTTCCAAGCATCAGTCCTTAATAAGCACATCACATACCGATCATCTCTAAAGCAATGTTTCCTGAAGAGTGTTCCTTGGGACATTAGTTACACATGGTGCTCCAAGGAAAGAAAGATACCGTGGAAAAGATAAAATTGTTTATGTTGCCACATGAGTTTGAGGAAACACTGCATGCTATATCTATCTTCTTTCTGTTGACACAGAAGCCATATTAGTATTTTAAGGCTCTGAGGATTTCTATAGGCAAGGTACTTTTCAAGCTTTGTTTAAGGTAGAATTTCCTAAATTTATTAGACTTTTTAGAATTTCTGTTATATGTCTGGCACTTGGAAAAGCATGGAAATGAGAGATACAATGGCAAGTAAGGCAGATGGATCTTATGTGGCCTCCAGGAGCTTATAGATAGATGATAAATAAGTAAAAAAACAAAACAATAAGTAGTTACCCATTGTGATACATGATATGAATAAACAAGCAGGGTGCATCAGTGAGGGATAGTGGGAAGGGTGGATCTGATGGAGGACAGGGAGGGACAGGCCACTCCAAGAAATCAAGTTGTAGTTGAGAACTAAAGCAGGAGAATGGGGCGGTCATGCAAAGTATGGGAGCAAGAGATGGGGAAGCATGTGCAAAGGCCTTGAGGTGTCACGGGTCTAAGAAATACCACAAAGATCTGAAGCCTGTGTAGCCTGCCCTTTGACTAGAACAGCTCATAAGATATTTACAAAAGGCCTGCTACAAAGTATACAATCTAATTAGATTTTGTCCCCTTCCTTTGTGAGGGGATTTTGAGCATGGCCATGGAGGAAGATGTTGGTCTTGGGCAAGCTCCATGAATCTGTTCCTACATTATCTGAATTGCTCGATGGTGTGTGGGGTGGGGCTCTGAGGCTGTTGACCACCTCAGAGTGGAGAAGTTTTGTCTTTGTAGTTCTCTGGTCAAAGCCCCCAATTCATATCAAGCCTTGCAATTTGGACTCATTCAAGGTGCAACAATGAGAGTGCAAAGGGGTTAGACATCCTAATCAGGAGTTCTCAAGCTCTAGTGTATGAGAAAGACCTGGAGAATTTTTAAAAACCCACAATCCAGGGACCACTCCCCTTTCCCTCTTAGACCCACCTGGGATGCTTCATACATCAGGGCCCCAGACTACTGAGTAGACCTCCAACACACACTCTATTCTGGTTCTGGGCTTGCTTAGCCACAGTTCAGGTATATATATTTATTTATTTATCAACTCTATTAGGAACATCTTACAGGCTATAGTAAACCTTGATTTAGAAGCCATTCTTTTTTAATCCAGTGTGGCAGTGATCCTCAAATTTGAAATATGGCAGTTCGTGGGATAATAAATCAGGAAACAGACTTATTTATGTACTCTGAAAACAAGAACAAGGCCACAGAGTTTCCACAGATAGATGAAACCCACATCACTAAGAAGTCCATCAGGTTGGAGCATGGTCTTCCCTAAACCTGGTTCGGTTCCCTGTTCTAAAGGGATCCTCTATACATAGTTTTGAATCCTCTCCTCTGGAAGTTTCTCTCCATTCCCCCCCACCCCCACCCCTTTGGAATATAAATAAACTCCAGTATTTCTCATTTGAGGAAGGAAAATTCTCCCTTGTCTCTGACTATCTTTCTTGATGCTGAGCATATTCATTACAGGAGTCTGAAAGACCCCAGTGATGACTCCCTCCTCACACTGCTGTTAGTGTAAACCCCAGCTCCTTAACATGGTTTCCAAGGCTGTGCCTGAACTGCCCTTGCCTACCTCTCCAAGCTGGCAGTTTGCCCCTAACTCCCCTGCTTGCTGTACTCCAGCCATCCTGAAATCCTTTTATTCTACCCCTCGCCTCTCTGTGTCTTTATTTTTTATTAAAAATATATTAACTGATTTTTTTTAGAGAGAGGAAGGGAAAGGGATAGAGAGCTAGAAACATCGATGAGAAACAATGATCATTGCCTCCTGCACTCCTCCTACTGGGGATTGAGCCCACAATCAAGGTATGTGTCCTGACCAGGAATCAAACGGTGGTTCATGGATTGATGCTAAACCACTGAGCAACACTGGCCAGCCCCCCTGTGACTTTCTTAACAGGGTCTATTTGTGTCTGCGTGATCATGTTTGCTTATTGTCTATCTCTCCCTCACTAGAATAAAAGTTTAATGAATGTAGGAATCTTCTATGTCTTGTTCCCTGGTATATTCCTAGTGTCTAAAACAGCACTTATTTACATGGCCAATACATATTTATTACTCAAATGAATACATTTGACTATGCTGTCTCATTTGCTTGACTGCCACCTCTCTTATCCTCCTCATATGCACACTTTGCCTGCTAACTCGTGGACATCCTGAAATTCCCAACTTCTCTGTCACTTTTCCCAGGAAGCACCATGTCACTTCCTCCAGGAAAGATGACCTGACTTTTCAGGTTTGGTTTGAGTTTCTCCTGTTTGCTCCCAGAGTACTTATCACACTTCATTACAATCGCCTGCTTATTTGTTTTATTTTATAGACTACAAATTCCAGGGGTGGAGACAGTGGCCCTGGATTCCTGTGTCTTCTTGTATTATAGGCTCCCTCTGACAAGGTCCAACATAGTACCTGGATTTGGTAGGTAGGCAGTAAATATTTATTGAATAAGAAGTTTTTAACTCTCAGTCCCTCTTCTCTCATTTTGATCCCAACTTCTCAAGAGTGGTCTTTGCTTAGTGACAATCTACTGCCAGTTCACTCTTGGACCTGCCATTGGACTTCTCTGGACAAGAGACTTGTGAATTCCATGCTGCCAAGCCCAGAAGATACTTTCTAGCCCTTATCTTACTCATCACCCCTGTGGCATTGTAACTCAGCCACCCAGTCCTCCTTGACACTCTGTCTATAATGGGGACCATGGTGCCAGGTCCTATTGCCATATGCTATGCCATGAAGAGGCATTTTGGTGAGCAGGTACCAGGAGGTTTCAGTGGTTCACTGGCAAATCCCTGTAGCATGAAAAATGGGTGATATGGAGACTTAACCTCATGCAGAGAAAGGGGCTTTCATAAAGACTCTGCTATAATTTGGGAGGGGGTTTATAAATTCTATTAATTATATTCTTCCTATCAATTCTGTTCTGACAAGACAGCACTGTCATCTGAATCCTTAGGGCTGGAAGGCAGGGGAATGGGGAGACGAGGTTTGCTGCCTGATCCTAGTCTTGGGAGAGGACCTCACATTAATATTTCCAAGAATTCATGAAACATTCTCCTCTATGACCTGCAGTCAAAGCTCTAAAATTCATACTTCTGTGTTTTGAATACCAGGTAGTAGAAAACAGACATTTTCCTCTCTCCTTTCCTGCTTCCTAGATATTTCTGGAAGCAGGTCTGCTTAGCAGAGGTGGCGTGACTCAATTAGGTGGGCAGAAAAAGTACAAAAGAAAACCATTATAAAAATGTCATCCACCCATAGGGGAGGGTGATAATATAAGCGTTTGAAAGTATTTCCAATTTTATTTTAACATTGGGCCTTTGAATGATTGTGATGACCTATACAATGCCTCACTGCTCTTTGCCCTAATATTGCTTTTGATTCACTTGTCTCTATGAGGGACCACCTTCTTTTCTGCTGGTGGTCTGCTCCTTCTCTTGAGGGTGGAAAAGTCATATGTTCTTCTCGTGTATTTTAATAGAAATTACTTAAGGCCCATGGTCTTCGTTTCTTTTACAACTTAGGTTTAGAGTTATCACCCTGGAATTAAAGAGGGATTTCTTTCTCCACATGTGTCAGATCTGTAGAGAAAATTGGGTCCACACCAATGAGGTCTTCTTCTCAGGACATCATTCCATTTGTCACTTGTTCATTCATTAGTTAATTTATTCATTCACCCAACTCGGTGCTATGGATATGAGGACCCAGGGAAAATGGGATCTGTCATTGGCTGGCTTTCATTTCTAGAGCGAGGAGCTTTGGAATGCAGGCACTAATTTTGTCTCCAGCTCAAATGCAAAGTTCTCTCTGAGTGCATGGCAAGGTTAAAACGACCTCTCTTCATTGAGGAAAAAGGAAGACTTGATGGAATAATCTTATTTCTGTTCCATCCAAGTGTGTTACTGGGGACATCATCCATGGAAAAGTGTGGTAACTGGGGATCTGCAGTGATATGTCATGTAGAACTGGAGCCTTCTGCATTTCCACTTAGAGTCTGTGAAGGCTGCCTTTTCCCAGGCTACTGGCATTGCCAGCGTCAGGACTCAGTGAGAGTCTCTTGGTCTCGTCACCTTTAGCTATGCAGTAGATCAAGGCTCTGATGTAGGCTCTGGTGCCAGGAACTACTCTGAAACAATTGGAGTGAATAGAGCAATTTTTTAGTCAGGACAAATGGAGAGACCTGGACGAGGAAGGAAACTTCAGGGGAAACTGGTCTTGGAATTAAAGGATGAGGTGCTCTGGCATTGCTGGCTTCATTTTCCCAGGAGGGTATCAAGGTCCTTGAACTGGTAAGCACTGGGATCCTCCTTAACATCTGGGTGCAGGGAGCTTGTCTAGTGGGCTGCCGGCCACACTCCCCTGCCTCTCTAGTCTATAGCTTTTTGTTGTTTAACATTTTCACTGAGGTACAATTCACATGCCATTCAGTTTACTCATTCAGAGCACAACTCACTGGTTTCTAGCATGCACCTTGAGTTAAGCCACCACCATCACAGCAAGCTTTAGGACATTTCCATCACTCCCCAAAACAACAACAACAACAACAACAACAACAACAACAACAACACCTCATACGGAACCTTTTAGCAGTCATCTCCCATTTCATATCCTCCTCCCCTGACCCCAGGAATTATTGGTCTGTTTTCTGTCTCTTGCCACAATTTGAATTGTACATTTACTTGGTTTTTATCTTTTCTTTTCCCCTGTCTGTCACTGACACTAGACTGTGGATTCAATGTGGGTAGGAACCATATCTGTGGTCCACCACTCAAGTACACAACTCACCTCTGTTAAAAATAATGGAGAAGAGAGTCGCCTCCTCCCCGCCCTGTGTGATCACCTTCTGCCACTTCCTTATGTCTTCTCTCTGCATTAAATTTTTATTTCCTCCTATTGAATGTATACTTCTGGCTCCCTTCTCAGATTATTTTATTTCTTCAGTCTAATAAGAAATGATAATAATAGCTTTTATTTGTATAGCATGTCTGTGTTTTATCCCAGTTTTGTTGAAATATAATTAACATATAACATTGTGTAAGTTTAAGGTGTACCATGTAATGAATATATATATATATATATATATATATATATATATATATATATATATATACTAGAAGCCTGGTGCACGAAACTTGTTCACGGAAGGGTGTATCCCTCAGCCCAGCCTGCACCCTCTCCAATATGAGACCCCTCAAGGAGTGTCTGGCTGCCTGTTTAGGCCCAATCCAGGATCGGGCCTAAATGGGCAGTTGGAGATCCTTCTCACAATCTAGGATGGGAGGCTCCCAACTCCTTGCCTGTCTGCATTCCTGATTGCCCCTAACTACTTCTGCCTGCCAGCCTGATCACCCCTAACCACTCCCCTGCCAGCCTGATTAATGCCTAACTGCTCCTCTGCCAGCCTGTTTGCCCCTAACTGCCCTTCCCTACCAGCCTGGTCACCCCTAACTGCCCTCCCCTGCAGGCCTAGTCGCCTCTAATTGCCTTCCCTTGCAGACATGGGTCCCCTCCAACTGTTCTTCCCTGCAGGCCGAGGTTGCCCCCAACTTCCCTCCTCTGCCAGTCTGGTCAACCCTAACTGCCCTCCCTTTCAGGCCTGGTTCCTCCCAATTGCCCTCCCCTGCTGGCCTGATCACCCATAACTGCCCTCCCTTGCAGGCCTGGAACCTCCCAGCTGTCCTCCCCTGCTGGCTATCTTGTGGTAACCATCTTGTGGTAGCCATCTTATGTCCACATGGGGGCAGCCCTCTTGTGTGTTGGAGTGATGGTCAATTTGCATATTACTCTTTTATTAGATAGGATACTAGAGGCCCAGTGCATGAATTTGTGCATGGGTGAGGTCCGGCCAGCCTGCCCCAATCAGGAAGGATTGGGGTTGGGCCTTTCAGCAGGAGGAGATAGTGGGAGGTTGGCAGGCTGCCCACTCTGATCAGGGCTGGGCGAGCTGTGGGGAACAGCCTTGAGCAATTGGCCAGCAGGCCCTGCCTCAGATTGAGGTGGGGGGTGCTGATTGGGGGCCAGTGCCTAGGGGACTGGCCATGGGTTGTTGGCTGGCCAGCCCTGCCCCTGATCAGAGTGCGGCAGGGGGGACGATTGGGGGTGAAGCTGGCTGGAGGGAGGGGCCACAGGCCTATCAGGGTGTGGGGGCCCATCTTGGGTGGGGCTGGCGAGGGGGAGGAGCTGCAGGAGGTTGGCTGGCTTGCCTTGCCCCCTATTGGGATTGTGGGGAGGCGATCAGGGGTGGGGCCAGCTGTGAGGAAGGGCTAAGGGGGGGGTTTGGCTGGTGGGGGGAGAGGGGTTGCAGGCTGATCAGGGTAGAAGAGGCTGATCAGGGGTGGGGCCGGCCAGGGGGAGGGGCCAAGGGAGGGTGACTGATTTGCCCCACCTCCAAGATTGTCCTGTTCACGGTGGGTGTCATAGCAACTGGTCCTTACATTCGTTATGGTCCTTATGGTGTTATGGTCGCTGGCTTTGTATGTATATAGATATATACAGATATATCTATATATCTATACACACATATATGTAAATATTAACACATACATATATACACATATACATATATACATCTATACACATATATACATATATGTACATATATATGTGTGTGTATATATATGTATATATACACTACTAAGGGTCTGGTGCACAAAATTTGTGCACTGGGGTGGGTGGTCCGTCAGCCTAACCTGCCCCCCTTTCAAATATTGGGGCAGAGGGAGGGTGACTGGTTTGTGCCACCCCCTGGATTGTCCTGTTTTTGGTGGGTGTCATAGCAACTGCTCCTTACATTCATTATGGTCCTTATGGTATTATGGTCACTGGCTTTGTATGTATATAGATATATACATACGCACACACACACACGCACACACGCACACACGCACACATATATATACACACACATATATACACATACACACACACACACACACACTACTAAGGGCCTGGTGCACAAAATTTGTGCACTGAGGTGGGTGGTCCCTCAGCCTAACCTGCCCCCTTTCACATACGAGAACTCTCAGGGGATGTTTTACTGATGGCTCACCCCCAACCTACCCAAGGCTGAAAGCCTCTGGCAGAGGCTTTCAGCCTTGGGCAGGGGACCTTGGCCAGGGGACCCCAATGATTGCCCTACAATTGGGCCAATGGCTGGCTCTGCCCCAGCCCTGGCCTGCCCAAGGCCGGAAAGCCTCTGGCTGAGGCTTTCTGTCCTTGGGCAGCAGCCATCTTGGTTGGGGGTTAATTTGCATATAGCTCCTGATTGGCTGGTGGGCATGACTGGTGGGCATGGCTTGTGGGTGTAGCAGAGGTATGCTCAATTTGCATATTACTCTTTTATTAGATAGGATACATCAATTAGGTTAATTAATATCACATAGTTACTTTTTTTTCTGAAGAAAACTTTAAAAATCTACTCTTAGCCATTTTCAATTATAATACAGTATTGTTTACCATAATCACCATGCAGTACATTACATCCCCAGAGGGGAATTCATCTTGTATAACTGGAAGTTTGTACCTTTGACCACCTTCACCCGTGTATCCCATCTTGTGTTTGTTCTTGAATGTATACAAGTATTTCTACCCAGCGGCGTGGGCTTTCTCTTCTAAATTTTTTCATGTTGCTAAGGAAATGAGTCCCTCTAGTGTTGGGTTAATTGCCTCCTTTCTGTGTCATGTTAGGTGACCTATGGGTTTGCCAGAATCAAAAGGTGCGATCTTAACTGCCTCACTCAAAGCATAGATTGATTATTTGCAACCCCAAGAAGCCCTGTCACAGGTGAAAATCATATATTTTTGATAAAGGGCAAAGCCAAATATCCAGTAGATTTTGGGAATCAATTCCAGGGCTCTTGCTTCTCTTGTGATGCACAGTCATTGGGGTCAGGCATCTCACTTGGAATTAGAGACAGGTGTCCCACTGGTGAGATGCCCTTGGATCAGACCAAGACCCTGGCAGCTAACCACCCATTTCTTATCCGGATTGGTCTTCTGGCTTCTGCAGATTGAAGGATGGCACTTGACAGAGTCTCAGTCACCCAGATACTGTGCTGCTAGGACACGGGCATCGATGGCTCTGCCCATCACTGGCAAGCAGGAAGCAGTGGCAATGTGGGGGACATGGGCACACCTGGGATTCGTTACTGTGGCTGCAACTTCAGGCAGATACTGAGTGGGAAAGGTGACGTGGATCATCAAATAAACAGGGTCAGAACAGACAAGAACTACCTCTTCCTTATCTGATGCTGAGCTACCTTCATGATATTCCAGGACTCAGAAGGAAAAGTGGTCTGTGTGTGTGTGTGTGTGTGTGTGTGTGTGTGTGTGTGTGTGTGTGTGTAGCACTTTGCATTACAATTTGGAAGTGACTTTTCTTCCTTCCTGATGATTTATAAAGACAGGAGAGTAGCCTTAGCCAGTTTTGCTCCGTGTTTAGCGCATCTACCCTTGGACTGAAGGGTTGCAGGTTTGATTCTGGTCAAGGGCACGTATCTCGGTTGTGGGCTCAATGCCCAGTGCTGGTTGGGGTGTATGAGGGAGGCAACCAGTCATTTCGTTTCTCTGTCTCTCTCCCTCTCCGCTCCTACTCTCTCTAAAACAAAAAACAAAACAAAACACAAAAACAAACAAAAATTAATGGGAAAAATGTCCTAGGGTGAGGGTTAACAAACAAACAAACAAACAAATAAACAAACAGATAAGAGAGTAGAAGCTTCCTGGAATCTTTTCTGTAAGCAGTTTTGAGATATTTTCCAATAGCCAGTCTGCCTAGGCTGGTGTCATGTAGCGATGAGGAAAGGGAGAGGCTCCTGAGGGTGGGGATCTTACTCTAGCCAAACCTGGTCTTGAGTCCTGCCCAGTTTTTCTTAGTTTTCATGTGAAGGTTAATATGTTAGTCTGTTTAAACCGACTTTTTCCCCCCAGCTCTCCAATTACCTTCCACACGTCGGGAAGATAGACAATAGACAAATAATCAAACACATACATATCCACTTGCAAATGATCGTACAGTATGTAAGGAATATTAAGTGTGAGGCATATGATAGAATTTACTTTAGATGGAGGGGGTACTTTATTTTGTTTCGGGCTGACTTCCTGAAATTGGCTGACTTTTTGGGTAAAGCCTCATTTCCCAGAGATTGCAGAAATGCAAGAATAAAACAAAAATCAGCCACAATATGGATAAACTGCCCGGGTAGCTATAGAGTGCTTTAAAACTGTTTATTTTTGTTGAGTATTAGACAGGGAGACGCTCACAAATGAGCCACAAGACAATTCACCTGCAGACACTTCACATCGACTCAGTCCCTTCTCGTGTTTTAATCAAATAGCAGTGTAATAAATTAGCGGCGATTCGTTTGGACACCAAATACCAAGTTGTTCTCCTAAGTGACCTGGATTGATTTCCACATGTCACAATTCATCAGAAGGAAGTGGCTTCACAGTTGGGAGCCCAAGTACTCCCACAGGTTTCTGTTCTCACTTTCACTTTAACCAGCAAAAGGCATTTGCTTTCCTGCCTAAGGCGAGAAGATTCACAATTAGTGGAACTGGAAGTGCCTAAAGAGGCCCTCAGATAGATTGGTTTTCTTAAAGCAGAAAGGCCCCTGAGTCACTGGAGGACCAGATGGAACCTTTGCTCAGGAGAGAAAGGACGAAACATCTGTCCACACCTCAATGGCCTGTGGACATATGGGCAGCCGTATACCTGGGCTCTGTGTATAGATCCACACAGCTATCCAGACCCCAGGGCTGCACCACCCTAGAGCCGTTGTGAGTTATAATAGCACCCTTGTCAGATTAAATGCTGCTGTTAATAGCTAACGTATATCAAGTCTTTAGATGCGCCAAGCATTCATCTAAGTGCATTAAAAGTATTAAATCATTTAATCTTATAACCACCCCACAAGGTAGGTGGTGTGGTCTCCTCTTTATAGATGCAGAAAATGAGTCACCAGAGGGTAAGTAGCCTGTCCACAGTTTCCCAATGAGGTGATGGTGAGTCAAGTCATCAACACTAGGCTGTCTATAAAGAGTGGGACAGATTTCATTGTTCCTGGGTGGAGGGAAACCCATCCATAGCAATGGAATATTCAGGTCAGCAGCAAGTGAGCCTCTGGAGGGAAGGGCTCTATGTATGTTTAAATGAAATCACCACCCAGATCACCATCAATCACCATCACCACCAACACTGCCATTGCTATATGCTGTGGGTATTTTCATTGTCAGTGCTGATGGAGGTGAGACACACAGCAGCTCCAAGCTCATGGGGATAAGTGCATAGCACTTGGGAATTGAGAGTGAGGTGCAGTCATGTAGAGATGGGTGAGGGTTGTCATTTTTATCATCCATGCTGGGATGGCATAATTTGGATACATTTTGTGTTTTTCTACAAGGTCCTCCTTGCCCACCTTCAGTACGAATGCCTCCTCTCCTGTTCTTTCTCTCTTGTGCAGACTCTTCTTGTGTTTTCAGCTTTGCTCTGTGATGGACTTAGGACTCGTGTTTTGAAGCCGTATTTGAAACGTTTGTTTTTTCACACATCTTTCCAAATAAGTCAACCAGGTTAGACAGAATGCCTCTTCTTCATGTGTCCTCCTGAGAGGCTTAAACCTCTCTCCTGATTCAAGACACAGGGCATCCCTGGTAGAATATAAGGATTGACTTTCCCAGCGTGTGTTCCCGGGGTTAAGTGAACGGGCTCTGATAACAGACACTTTTAAAACCTGGCTCTGATTTTGTCTCACCTGTGCAAGCCACCTACTGATTCTCTGAACCATGATGCTCTTCAGAAAAGTTTGGTAAGGATCAATGACAGGAGTTTAGATTCTGATTGAGCACTATCTATTCTGGCCACTGTGCTAGGAACTTAAATTCACCATCTCGCTGGATTCTCAGTACAGCTCCAGGGAGCAGTACTTTATCATTCCCATATCACATATGAGGAAACTGAGGCTTGGAGAGATTAAATAAACCTCAGGTTAATAAAATGGTGGGACCACGCATCTGTATAACTTGAAAGTCCCTTCTCTTAATCACTCAGCATGATAAAGTGGGTCAGATATTCAATGAATGAATTTTCTTTTCCCCTTCCCAGTGTTCCCTCTATATGACCTTTATTATGCATGTCCTGCCATGGAGATGAGAAATAAGGAGTATTTTTATCCTCTTCCTTCCTTGACATGAGTTCTTTTGTTAGAATAGTTTGGGGTTCATCCTGTTCTGTCTTTACATAAGAGGATCCCAGTAAAAGAAGACATGATTTCATTCATATTGCAGATATCATAAAGATTAAAAACCCAGAGCGATGGGAGCTCAGCAGCTAAGTGAACATTTCCACATTAGGAGTGGGGTTTAAACTTTACCAGCCTTTTCATAGCTCTGACCCACAGTGATATTTACAGAGGAACATTTTCCAAGACAGGGAAGTGCAACCCAAGGTCAGGCCCCTTGGTGTGTGTTTCTTACTTGCCAAGCTTCACCCGCCAGCACCAGGGACCTTTTCCTGTCTGTGTTGCTTGTTACTCCTTCTGTTCTTTTTCTTTCTTCTAATCCAACATTTCATATATAGCTGGGCTTATACATAGCATTCATGATGTATTTGAACCAGAACGTCTGGGTTTGAATCCTTACTTTGCCTCTTCCTTGCTGTGTGCTTCGACCCTCCATCTCCTCATTTGTGAAATGTGCCATGGGCTTTAAACATGAGTTTGTGTATGTCAAGGCAAGAGAAAGGTCCTTAGTCACCAGCAAGTGCTCAATAAATGTCTGCCATTTGACCATTTTGAGTGCTTAGTTGCTGGTCAGGCCAGGTTAGTCCTGATGGGCAAACTAATGCTGAACATTAAAGGATTTTACGTATTATACTTACTAAATATCTCAGAGACCTTTAAAAAAATAACACAGTGAGGAGACAACCAAGATGGCAGCATAGGTAAACACCTATCTTGCTGCCCCACACAGCAATTTCAAAACTACAACTTAACAAAAGAACAAACACCATCCAGAATCACCGGAAAGTTGGCTGAGTGAAAATTCCACAAATAAAAGAGAAGATAGGACACTGTAACTCAGAGGAGCAGCTGAGGACAGCGTTGAAGATACCCGTGGAGAGAGGTTTGGAGCGCATGCCAGCGGATAGGGCAGGCGGCTGAAAACCTGGCTGGTTTTCTCAAACAGGGGAGACAAAGACGTCCCACTGCACTGATCCCCCAGCTCCGGGAGAGGTCCAGGGAACCCACAATCATACAGGGTAAAAACTGGACAGTGGGAGGGCACGTCGAAGCTTGGGTGCTACAGGGGCCTGCCGGCTTGTGGAGAGGGCGAGCTTGTGTGGAGTGCACGTGAACTTGGGAACAGCGCAGCAGCATGACCGCGCAGAGAGCGCTCGTGACTTGCTCTCTCATTCGGGAAACCATCAGACTGCATTGTTTTGCGACCCTCGGTGAGACATTGGGTGTGCACCCTCATTGGAGAGAGTCTGAATTCTCTGGCAGCCAGTGGAGCTCGGCACTAGCTCCCTCTCAGAGGTGCTTGCGGCCATTGCACAGAGTCCCTGGGGCCACATAGGGTGGAGCTGACACTGTCTGCTTGGCCTGGAGACTCCGCCCATCCAACCTGAGCACAGCTGAACATCACAGACAATTGGCCTGGAGGTCAAACCCTCCTAGTGCTGGCAACAATAAGCTAGGCTTAACTTCAACAAGACTGTGCAACCCATATCCACCTCAGGTAACTGGGGAGGCTGAGCCACTGTCCCTTGTAGGACATCTACCACACAAAGCTAATTGACCAACTCAAGGAAGCAGCCACCATGCAGAGACATGGAAAGAAATCAGATGTGAAAGAAATGGAGGGAAAAAAACGACTGGACATGGAATTCAAAACCATGGTTGTAGGGCTTTTCAAGAGGCTCCTACAAAAGGTGGAGACCTATAAGGAAATAAGCAAGACCTACAAGGAAATGAACGAGACCCTCAAGAATATGAAAAAGGACCAACCAGAAATTAAGCATACACTGACTGAAATAAAAAATATTATACAAAGACCTAAAAGTACTCTAGAGTACCCCAAGAACCAAGTTAAGGATTTGAAATACAAAGAGGTAAAATCCACTCAGCTGAAAAAGCAAGAAACCAAAAGAATCCAAAAAATTGAAGATAGTGTAAGGGGCCTCTGGGACAACCTCAAACATACCAACATCCAAATTATAGGGGTGCCAGAAAAAGAGAGAGAGCAAGATAATGAAAACCTATTTGAAGAAATAGTGATTGAAAACTTCCCATACCTGGTGAAAGAAATTTACTTAGGAATCCAAGAAGAAAACCGAACCCCAATATATAGGAACCCTAAGAGGACCACACCAAGGCACATCATAATTACAATGCCAAGAGCAAAAGACAAAGAGAAAATACTAAAATCAGCAAGAGAAAAACAGTTGGCTACCTATATGGGAGCACCCATACGATTGTCAGCGGATTTCTCAACAGAAATGATACAAGCCAGACAGGAGTGGCAAGAAATATTCAAAGTGATGAATAGCAAGAATCTACAACCAAGATTACCCTATCCAGCAAAGCTATCATTCAGAATTGAAGGTCAGATAAAGTGCTTCGCTGATAAGAAAAAGCTAAAGGAGTTCATCACCACCAAACCAATATTATATGAAATGCTGAAAGATACTCTTTAAGAAAAGAAGAAAAAGACAAAAGTGTAAATTATGAATGACAAATACACATCTATCAACAAATGAATCTAAAATTCAAGTGAATTAATAATCTGATGAACAGGATAAACTGGTGAATGTAACAGAATCATGGACATAGAGAGGGAATGGACTGACAATTCTTGGTGAGAAAAGGGGTGTGGGAAGTGCAGTAAGAGACTGAACAAAAAACATGCAACTATGGGAGAGGATAGTGGGGGTAGGGGGGAGGGCGGAGGGTGGGATGCGTACCTTGTGGAGGGGAGCTATAGGGGGACAAAAAGGGAACAATGTAATTAATTAACTGAACAATAAGGATTAAAAAAAAATTAACACAGTGAGTCCATAGCTCTGAGTTTATGTCAGCCAGAAAGGTGTTTTATTCTTGTGGCCCATGGTGAAGCAGCTCATCTTTAAGTTTTATAACAGATGGTAGATCCTTTCATCTTTCTATTTGTTAATCAAGTGGTTCCATGGAACTCTAGAAACCCCTTTTTATATCCTTACCCAAGGATATGTTTTTATTAATCTTTTTCTGAGAGAGAAAGAGAGAGAGATAGAGATAGATAGATAGATAGATAGATAGATAGATAGATAGAGACATCTATGTGAGAGAGAAACATTGATTCATTGCCTTTCATATGTACCCCAACTAGGCATCAAACCCACAACCTGTTGGTAAATGGGACAATATTCCAATTAATGAGCCATCTAGCCAGGGACCCGGAAATCTTTTATCAGGTCTCAAACATGGTCAGAAACTCCTCAGGCTTCCTTATATTCGGTGGCAGAATTGCTCATTCTTGGTAGTTTTCACATTTTTGGTATGGGAACCAGTCCTGAAGATGTTATGGTGCTTAGTGATATCCTTGCTATCTACCCACCAGCTTCCGGTAGCACCCTCTCCCTCAGCTGTGATAGCCCAGACCTCTCCAGGTATTGCCATGTGGCTTGTGGGAGCCACTCACTTATGGCTGAGAGTTGTACTTCTGTGGGGAGGGAGAAGGTGGCCTGTGAAACAATGTCATGAAGACGCACTACCCATGGAAAAGAGAGGGATCCTCAGAGTATGGAGTGGCTGTTTTACAAAGGGAGCAAAGCAAAGCCTCACTGAGATGATAACCGAGCCAAGAAATGAAGAGGAGAAGGCGTGAGCCCTGGGGATATCTGGCAGGAGAGATGGGCAGAAGGAGTACTGCGTGCAGGAGAATGTGTTGGAAGTAGAATGAGCATGGGAAAAGGGATTGGGGGATAATATAGACGGGTAATAGTGCTGGGGCTCTGGGGCAGAAGACCACTTGAGTCTTCTCCTTTGAGGGGATGGGAAATACTGTAGGCTAAGCAAAGAGTGGCACCATCTGGCTTTTTTTTTTTTTCAGAAAGGATGCCCCTGCCACATGGGGTAAGGGCAGGTGCTGTGTGTATGTGTGTGTGGAGGGGGAGTGAGGGGTGGTCAGATATTTAGGAGATTATCATAATGACTAGAGGCCCAGTGCATAAAATTCATTCACAGGGGACGTGTGTCTGTCAGCTCAGCACCCTCTCCAATCTGGGACCCCTTGAGGGATGTCCGACTGCCCCTTTAGGCCTAATACCACCCTGGGATTGGGCCTAAATGGGCAGTCAGACATCCCTCTCACAATTCAGGACTGCTGGCTTCCAACCGCTCACCTGTCTGCCTGCCTGATTGGCCCTAACTACTTCTTCCTGCCAGCCTGATCACCCCCTAACCACTCCTTTGCCAGCCTGATTGATGTTTAACTGCTCCCCTGACAGCCCAATTGTCCTTGACTTCTCTCCTCTGCCAGCCTGATTGCTTCTAACTGCCCTCTCCTGATGGTCTGGTCGCCCCCAACTGTCCTCCCCTGCAGACCTGGTCCCCTCTAACTGCCTTCCCTTGTGCCCTGGGTCTCCCCCAACTGCACCGCCCCCTGCTGGCCTGGTTTCCCACAACTGCCCTCAACTGCTAGCCTGATCACCTCTAACTGCCCACAACTGCCCTCCACTGCCGGCCATCTTGTGGTGGTCATCTTGTGTCCACATGGGGGAAGCCATCTTGTATGTTGGAGTGATGGTCAATTTGCATATTACCCTTTTATTAGATAGGATTAGAGGCCCAGTGTATGAAATTTGTGCACTGGATGTCCTCAGCCCAGCCTGCACCCTCTACAATCCAGGATCCCTTTCACAGTCCAGGACTGCTGGCTTCCAATTGCTAACCTGCCTTCCTTCTTGATTGTCCCTAACATCTTCTGCCTGCCAGCCTGACCACCCCCTAACCACTCCCCTGGCAGCCTGACTGCCCCTAACTGCCCTCCTCTGCAAGCCTGGTCACTCCCAACTGCCCTCCTCTGCAGGTCTGGGTCCCCCACAACTGCCCTTCCCTGCAGGCCCGGTCTCTTCCCAACTGCCCTCCCCTGCTGGCCATCTTGTGGTGGCCATCTTGTGTCCACATGGGGCAGCCATATTTGACCACATGGGGGCAGCCATCTTGTGTGTTGAAGTGATGGTCAATTTGCATATTACTCTTTTATTAAATAGGATGGTGGTCCAGACCAGGGTGGTTGAGATAAAGATGGTGAGAAGTGGAGTTTTGCTTATGATCTAAAAATTAAGTGGGCAGGTTTACTGGTGGGTTGGCAGTATGGTGGGATAACTTTGAGGCATGTGGAGTGAAAAGAGGGAGGAAGAGTGACTGCTTCTCTAACAGCTGGTGGTGAGGCTAGCCCTTGTCCCCAGCCTCAGGTGAGGTGGTGAAGGCCACAAAACTACTTTCTATTTGGCTTTCTCATCATTGTTCCCACTGACTCCTCCAACTACATCACCATCACTTTTGGATGCTCATTAGATGCAGATTCCTGGGCCCCACCTAAATAGACGGAATCAGAGATGCTGGGGCGGAGCCCGGGAAACTGCATGTTAGCCTAAGCTCCAGGTGATTGAAACACTGCACATTTGATACCTCTAGATCTGAGGGATGTGTAAGTCTTAGCTTCCTCTAGGGGAGCCTCCATTTGTCTGTCTGGCTCCTATGTGTGTTCCCCCTTGTCTGGCCTCCCACAGCTCCTGTCTGTCCTATACCATATTGTGTTTATCTTTCATCTTCTTCCTGTTGCCCCTGCAGCCATTCTTCTAATGACATCTGCAGGTTTTGGGTGGAAAGCTGAATGACGTGAATGATAGTGGATTTATAATCTTAGGATGGTAGAATTTTGCACCTGCAATGGACCTGGGAAGGCATCGAGATAATCTAGATCATTTTTTCCAGGTGAGGAAATGAAGACTCAGAAGGAAGTAATTTCATTCAGTTTGACCTAACAGTAGCACTGCTGGGTGCTTCTGACTGGGAAACGTGAGATCTGATGGTGTCGCATCAGCACCCTCAGCCTTCCAACCCTCTGTGCAGATGTTCACCCCCCACACGCCTGTCTTGCCACATCTTAATAGTTGCTTTTGCTTTTTATCTTTAGGAAATTGTTGTGGGCCTTTCGCATCCCTTGTCAGCACTTCTCTAACTCCTCTGTCTTCAGTCCCTGCACCTCTGAGCTCTGTTTTAGAGAAACCGGGGGCTTTAAGGAGACTCTTGAAAGTCATTATTTTATTTTCTCATTTTGCAACAAAATGTTGGCTCCAAAAGGGAAAGCTTCTTGAAGTCGAACGCAAGCGTCAGCGACAGCAGCAGCTCGGATGCTGAGCTGGGAGCCTGGCTTTTCAAGTCCTGCTGCTCAATAAATCCTCCCTACCCCCTGACTAACCAGATAACAAATGGCTCCTTTAATAACTCTGTGATAAGAAGCGTCGCTCACCTTGTGGTACAGCAGCCTCTGTTGAGGAATTTCACATTGAGATTATTGTTATGGAAGCTCGTTTGCTTTACAAAGAGAATACATTTTACCACAATGGCAAAGCTACCTTTACCCTACAAACATCTTAAATTGCTATGTTTGAATAGTCAGTTTTTTAATTTTCATTCTGAGAAGTCTAGTATTGTGGAATGGGTGAAATAAAAGAAAATTCAGTCATCATCACCACTCTCGGCATCATCACCATCTTCATTTTGTTATCATCACCATCCTTTGTATTTTTCATCATCTCCTCCTCCTCCTCCTCCTCCTCCTCCTCCTCCTCCTCCTCCTCCTCCTCCTCCTCCTCCTCCTCCTCCTTCTTCTTCTTCTTCTTCTTCTTCTTCTTCTTCTTCTTCTTCTTCTTCTTCTTCTTCTTCTTCTTCTTCTTCTCTTTCTTCTTCTCCTTCTCCTTCTCCTTCTCCTTCTCCTTCTCCTTCTCTTCTCCTTCTTCTTCTTCTTCCTCTTCTCCTTCTCCTCCTCCTCCTCCTCCTCCTCCTCCTCCTCCTCCTCCTCCTCCTCCTCCTCCTCCTCCTCCTCCTCCTCTCCTCCTCCTCCTCCTCCTCCTCCTCCTCCTTCTTCTTCTTCTTCTTCTTCTTCTTCTTCTTCTTCTTCTTCTTCTTCTTCTTCTTCTTCTTCTTCTTCTTCTTCTTCTTCTTTTTCACAACCCTTGTCACAGCAGCAGCAACAGCCATATCACGTCCTCCTCACTCATCCTCATCATTATCAGCACAGCTACTATTTATTGAGTTGTCCTTCATGTGGTCTAACTCAGATGAGCATCCTAAAAACTCAGTGTCAGGTATGGCTTTTCTCATTTGATGGCTGACACACCTGAAGCTTAGAAAAGTAAACTTCCTTATCCCAAACCATCTAAGTCTCTCTGGAAAATGGCAGTCTCTGGAACCAGATTCCCTGGCAACTACTCCTATCTGGTGGGAGTGGAAGACATATCTCATGCCATTTAGGCTGGAGGGATCCATCTCAGGGATAAAGCTTCCAGAGGCCTTGGGAGCCAGCAGAAGTGCTATGTTTTATAGATCTTACCAATAGCTGAGACCGGTTTGGCTCAGTGGATAGAGCGTTGGACTACAGAATGAAGGGTCCCGGGTTTGATCCCGGCAAGGGCATGTACCTTGGCTGTGGGCACAACCCCAGTAGGGGGCGTGCAAGAGGCAGCTGATCGATGTCTCTCATCGATGTTTCTGACTTTCTATCCCTCTCCCTTCTGCTCTGTAAAAAATCAATAAAATATATTTAAAAAAATATATAGATCTTACCAATAGATAATCAATGGGGCTGGCCACTTCCCTGTCAAAATAGGAAGAAGAGATAACTCCATGTTTGTTTGCTATCCTATCTCATGCAAATTGACTGTACCTCTGCTATGCTACCAGCCAATTAGGAGCAAGGGGAATGGCCAGCAGACAGGGGGTGGGGCCAGCAGAAGGGGACATGGCCAGCAGACAGGGGCATGGCCACAGTGTTGGGTAAGCAAGCACCACTCTCTAAGCTCTGCCCACATGGTACTTAAGGGCGGCGAGATCCCTCCCTCCTTACAGTTACTGTTGACTGAGTCATGACCTTTCACGGTGACCTTGGGATGATTAGGGGAATTTCATGCCATGAGATCCCCTCATGAGGCTCACATGTAGGTTGCTGTAATAGTTAGGCTGTGACTGAGGTGTGGGTTTTACCTGTCATGTGGGACATGCAAATGAGCACCAGGGGCACCTTGGGTAATGAACTTTAGGCACAAGGTGGGGCTGTGAGTCCTCAGGGTCGCATGCTCTGGCCCCAAATGGCGGGGCACTAGCAATGCTGGGAAATGTAGTTCTGGTGGCAGATGCACTGATCAAAGTGAGTCTGGAAGAAGTTACTGTTGCAGGTGGGGGATGGAGGGAAAGCAAAGGTTGGGGTCTCAGACAATGTGCTCATGTGATTGCAAAGACAGACAGAAACTCCCAGATTAGAGGGGGTCCCCTGAGGATTCCCAAATTAGAGAGGGTGCAGGTCAGGCTGAGGGACCCATGGTGGTTGCTGCTGTGTGTGGTGAAGTTGCTAAAACCATTAAAAAGGCCCAACTTCTTATTATTGATGAATGTACCATGGCATCCAGTCATGTTATAAATGCCATAGACATTTTACTAAGAGAAATTATGAATTTGAATGTTGCATTTGGTGGAAAAGTTCTCCTTCTCAGAAGGGATTTTTGACAATGTGTCAGTATCGTGCCACATACTATGCGATCGGCCATAGTACAAACAAGTTTAATGTACTGTGATGTTTAGAGATGTTTCAGAAGTTGTCTCTTAAAACAAATACAAGATCAGAGGATTGGGCTTATGGAGAATGGTTAATAAAACTTGGAGATGGCAAACTTGATAGTGGTTTTCATTTAGGAATGGATATTATTGAAATTCTTCATGAAATTATTTGTAATGGATCTATTATTGAAGCCACCTTTTGAAATAGTATATCCTCTATAGATAATATTAAAAATATATCTAACTGTGCAATTCTTTCTCTAAAAAATGAGCACGTTCAAAAATTAAATGAAGAAATTTTGGATATACTTGATGAAGATTTCCACACCTATTTGAGTGATGATTCCATTGACTCAACAGATGATGCTGAAAAGGAAAATTTTCCCATTGAATTTCTTAATAGTATTACTTCTTCAGGAATGCCATGTCATAAATTAAAATTGAAAGTGGGTGCAATCATCATGCTATTGAGAAATATTCATAGTAAATGGGGTCTTTGTAATAATACCAGATGTATTCTCAAAAGATTACTACCTAACATTATCAAAGCTGAAGTATTAACAGGATCTGCAGAGGGAAAGGTTGTTCTGATTCCAAGAATTGATTTGTCCCCATCTGACACTGGCCTCCCATTTAAATTAATTCAATGACAGTTTCCCGTGATGCCAGCACTTGCAATGACTGTTAATAAATCACAAGGACAAACTCTAGACAGAGTAGGAATATTCCTACCTGAACCCGTTTTCACACATGGTCAGTTATTATGTTGCTTTCTTTCAAGTTCGAAGAGCATGTGATGTTAAAGTTGTAAATACTTTATCCCAAGGGAAATTAGTCAAGCACTCTGAGAGAGTTTTCACTGTTAATGTGGTATACAGGGAGATATTAGAATAAGTTTAATCACTTTATCAGTCATTATTTGCATCAATGTTGTTTTTATATCATGAGTTTGTTACTCTTGTTATATCATTTTTGTTATTATTTATTTATTAATGAAATTATGTATTATTTTCATATACATTGTACTCATTACCTTTTATCTGTCACAATTTTATTGTAGAGAAAGGGAAAATAGCACTCTTAAAATATTTCCTCTAATTAATACTCTTTTAATGTGCACGAATTTTGTGCACCAGGCCGCTAGTGGTATATAACCAACCATACCATAATTCTGCAGCTGGAATTAGCACCCAGAGAGTCTGGTGCCAGGATGCCCAATTCTTCCTCATACTATCTAATAAAATAGTAATATGCAAATTAACCATACCTCTGATCAAGCCATGCCCACAGCCATGCCTACCAGCCAATCAGGAGCAAATTATGCAAATAAACCCCAACCAAGATAGCTGCCACCACAGAGAGCAGGAGGGAGGCTTGGGTTTCCCTGGCAACAGAGGGAGCCAAATTTTCTTCCTGTGGTTGCTGGCCTAGGCCTCCACTCAATGCTACAAAGTTTTAATTATAGAAGATACATATTCCCAACAGAAATGGTGGCCACCATGGAGCTGGAGAGAGAAGAGGCTTAGGGTTTCCAGGGCGATAGAGGAAGCCAAACTTTTGCAGCCCTAGCCTAGGCCTCTACTCTAGTCTACAAAGTTTCAAACAGAAATGGTTGCCACCAAAGAGTGAGCAGAAGACTTGGCTCTGCTCCAGACTACAAAGTTTCAATTGTAGAACATAAATTAATCCCAGATCCCAGGGCTTCCACTTGGGTCACTGGGGGTTGTGGCCGGCCTGCAAACCACCCTAGGCCCCTCACCCAGGTCACCCTACACCCCAAGGGAACCTCCACCCTGATTCAGAACACTCTTCAGGGCAAACCAGCCAGTCCCCACCCATGCACCAGGCCTCTATCCTATCTAATAAGAGTGATATGAAGATTGACCATCACTCCAACACACAAGAGGGCTGCTCCCATGTGGTCAAAGATCCTGTCCCCATGTAGACACAAGATGGCTACCACAAGATGGCTACCACAAGGTGACCAGCAGGGAGGGCCGTTGAGAGGTTCCAGGCCTGTAAGGGAAGGCAGTTGTAGGTGATCAGGCCAACAGGGGAGGGCAGTTGGGGGCGATCAAGCCTGTAGGGGAGAGCAGTTAGTATGACCAGGCCGACAGAGGAGAGAAGTTGGGGGCAAACAGGCTGGCAGGGGAGCAGTTAGACATCAATTAGGCTGGCAGGGTATTGGTTAGGGGGTGATCAGGCTGGCAGGCAGAAGTGGTTAGGGGCAATTAGGGAGGCAGGTAGGTGAGCAGTTGGGATCCAGCAGTCCTGGATTGTGAGGATGTCCGACTGCCCATTTAGGCTTGATCCTACCGGGATCAATCCTAATCAGGGAGTCGGGCATCCCTCGAGGGATCCCAGATTGGAGAGGGGGCAGGCTGGGCTGAGGGACAACCCCCCAACCCGGGCATGAATTTGGTCCACAGGGCCTCTAGTTTTCTATAATAACATAAAAATCCATCATTATCTGAGGTTTGTAGAAAGTGGAGCATGTGTCTGCACTTTGAGGCTCTTTGCTTGATTGGGCTGGTCTATGGGGGGAAAAGGGATTCTGTATCAATTTTTTCTTTTGGCGGAGTCCAGAGGGACTTCACTTTCCTCTCTCTCTGCTCATCTTTCTGTTGATTCCTAAGTCCAGCTCCACAAAGAACAGTAGTTGAAAAACTCAAAGCAAATAGCTCCCACTCACCCACCTAAGAGAGGAACTAAAAAAAAATTGTTCATCCATCAGCACTGCAAGTTTCCTTAACTGAATAGCAATAATTTCCCAGATGAATACTATAAAGACAGCCCCTTTCTCCAAAACATCCAGATGCTGTTTCGCATTAACAGGAGCTAGGAGAAGTGCCAAAGTCAATTTTCGGCTGGTTTTGGAGATATTGCACCCATGCTGACTCATTTATCTCTTTGGTTCCCCTTGCTTTTCCATTATGGAGAGTTCCCATCAAAGCCCATTTCTGAAAGGCATGCCTTCTGTGCTGACATGTCAGTGAGCCTCCAGTTGGTAAAGGAAGTGAGTGCAGCTATGGGTATCGGGGGCACTCAAAAGCTGAAGTGTCCGAGTGCTGTAGTACTAAATACACACAGAGAAGGGATTTTCAGAGCTGCTATTGATTGGGTGCTGAGGAGTTATTAAGTTCTCAGAATGGCTTATTACACCACTTGGGCCAAGATTAAGAGGAGTTAAGCCATGGATTTCCATCTGGAGCCATTTCCACAGTTTAGAGTCCTGTGCAGAAGCCCTTCCATTCCCATCTCTCTCCTCCCCGTCCCCCACCCCCCATTTCCTGTTGCCTCCCACCTCCAGGTTGTCAGATATAAGATGATACTGTCAGGACACTTTCCAATTTGGTTTTTTGGTCTTAATTGAACACCCCTAGGAGCCCCGTGTGGAATGTCTTTATTGAATCACACATTTCCCCAAGTTCACGCAAACCATTTTCAATGAGAAAAGCACAGTGTAATTATGTTGTGTAGATCTGCGAACACGCAGGCTTGGGATGTAAAGAGAATTCTGCTAAGTTGATTGGCCCTATAACTAACAGCTTCTCCTCTTTGCAGCTAAATCAAAGTTTGCCTTTAGATTGAGGGTGATAGGGAGGCATGAACCTGTTTTGGGGGTAGGCTCACCCCAACATTGTTCTATTAAATAGGAAGGGGCTTCATCAGCTAGAATTTTAATGGGGGAAAGCAGTACTGTATATGTATCAATATAATTAGCATTCATGAACTCTTTGCTCTTCCTCACTCCCAAATGACTCACCCGATAAATAGAGTCTTGTACCAGGGAAATGTCCCACTAGCAGTCTTCCTGTTGGTTCTATTACTGCAGGTTTGCAATCTCTGGGGCCAGACATGGCTTGGAATTCATTGTTTTTCAGATTTTGGAAAGGCCCTGAGGTGCCTTCGACATTCATTACACCACACTGCCCGTGGGGGTTGGGGCAGCACTTCATGATCAACACATTAAGATTTCTGCAAAAAAAGCCAGTACCACACTGGATGGGATAAATTGGTAACATTAGGCTGATGAATGGCTATTCTTTCAGTCAAAAACAGTCCAGTCGAATGAATGTAGATTTCTTTTGGTCCAACGTAAGGCGTGCAGGTTATGATTTTTACAATAGCCTTCTTAACTCAAAAGAATGTCATGATGCAGCTGTAAACCTATTTTTGTAACCTGGTATAATGAGTCTCATGGTGAGCCTAGGGAGATTTTGCCCGCAGATGAATCTAAGGTTGATTTAAGCAGAAAGTTTCCATTTGGTAGAGGTTTTGGGTTTGAGAACTTCTGGCAGGTGACCTGGGCTTCTACTTACTTGTCCTCATTTTTCAGAGGCAGTTCTTTCCAGGAACCAATGTTATTTGTTGGACAGTGTGAGTGTGTGTGTGTGTGTGTGTGTGTGTGTGTGTGTGTGTGTACGCGCACACGCGCATGTGTACAAAAGATGGGAGGGGGGATGTTTCAGTACCTTCATCCTTCCTGAATTTCAAAAAGGACCTTGGACCCTAAACCCTGCCAGGAACACCCCATCTGTGGTCTGACATTTAGAATTTTATCGACTGGAATGAAAGAATTGTCAATTTCAAAACGTGAAAAGCAACGGGGAGATCAGGTGCTTTCTGCAAATATTCTTGCACAATGACTCCTGGCATGGAAAACAAACAAACAAAGAAAAGCTGCGTTGTTGTTTTATTAATTTAGTTCTGACAGCTGTTAGTGCTCAGGCCTTCAAGGTTCTCCACAGATATTAGAAGAATCCCCAGGAACCCTCTGTGAAGTACCAGTAATGAACCATGTAGGAAACGAAAGTTAAATGAAGACGAAAACTCCACTCCCTTTACTCCAGAGGTCCAAGTGCATGGAGCACACACATCCCTGATTCTCTAACCAGTTCAGTACCAAACCCACCACCTTTTCCCCAGCTGGTACTTCCATGGGGATCCCGGCTCAGGCTCAGGAACCAGCAGAGAGGCACCCAGGTGCTTCAAAACCTGAGGTTACCTTGTCTCTCCGCCCCCTCACATCTCTGAGCACTTTCTCCTCCACCTCCCTCCTTCCATCCACCTCCCCAGCCTCTTGGAGTCTTGGATTCCCCTTGCCTCTTCCTACTGTGCCCCTCCATTTACTCCTGCACCCCCAAGATCCCGGCAGTCTTTTAAAACACGTTTGAGATCCTGCATTGCTGCCTGGCCTGCTTGTCTGGCTCTCCCTGCTGCATACTCCAGGGAAGTAGGCTGGTCTCCAAAATGCCAGCCAGGACTATCTCTAGCACCACTTCTCTTGCCAGCATCTATTGCTCTTTGGGTCTTGACCCACCAGAGAGATCTCGTAGCACACTGGCCTTCTCCTTCCATGGCACAACAGACAGGAAGCCCTGGAGGGTGGGGAGCCCACCTCTCTCCCATCAGTGGCCTCACTGTGGGCCAGGACAGTGATGGGGTATGGAAGGAAGGACCCCAGCACTGGACAGGTGGATAAAGGTTGCACCTGGAGAGTCTTGCTCTTTTGGGTCCCGGGAAGCACAGGTTTTGACCTGGGAGCAGCTGAAGAGACTGGTGATGGGGCTTGTGGGAAGCATCCCAGCTGCCACTGAGCTTGTGGGTCTTCTCAAGGCCTCAGAGACGTGACCCCTTTCCCTATGGCTGCACAGCCTGCCCCACTTAGTCACCAGTGACTTGGATGCTTCCCAGCACTAGGCCATCAGCATGCGGGCATCAAACCAAGGCCAGGGCTGCTTGGCTGGGTTACCTCCTCCAGCTGGTCCTGCTTCAACACTCGTCATTGTCCTCAGGAGGCTTTCAGCTTCCAAACATCTGCTTCGTGTGGGTTTTGCGCTCCCCACGTGGGCCATCTTGGAGTCTGATGCTGCTCTGGCTCTGCTCACAGGGCAGTGCCTCCTAGTCCTCCCTCTGGCCAGGGGTGGGGCTCTGACACTCAGGTTTAATTAAAGGCAAACTGGTGGGATTCCAGCCAAGGGCAACCCAGATGCGGGAGGCTGTTTGGCAGATGGTATTACATTTATGTCACAACCTGTCTTAATGATCTCATTCCTCAGACAGCAGGGTCTGGAGCAACATACATCCGGGCAGGTCCTTCCCTGTCCCTTTCCAGTCTCACAGGGATGAGAAAAGGCCAAGCGATGGCATGTCCCAGGAGGAGGTCTGCTGCCCTGACCTAATGCCTGTGAGAGTAGGGCTGGATGAGTCTTTAGGCAAAGGGTTGTCTATCTTCCTAGTTAAGTGCAAATAACCACACTAACAACCCTCAGAGGCTATGCTTGACCCCATCCAAAGGAGGACAGGGAAGGGCTGCCTTGCGCCCAGATTTGCATTTTTCTGATAGAACAGAAATAGAAGTTAAGCATGAGTCTGCTTAAAATACTGCTACTTTAGACTAAGCACTTTTCATGCTCCAAGGGCTGTACTAGGTTCTGTGAAGGAACAGAAATCTGGATAAGACGCAGGCCCTCCCTCAAGCAGGCTGCACTCACTGGGAAGAATAGCCATTTGCATGATGAAACACTCCTTCATTAAACAAATGTATTGAGGACCTGTCTTATGCCAGTGGGAGCTTTACTTGGGGTTAGAACAAAGCAGCATACAAGGGACATGAATGGGACACTCAGTTCTGTGGGGGATACAGCCATCCATTTAATAATTATGTAAATAATTCAAATAACAAATGCAAGTTAATCACAAGCTTTAGGAAGTGTCACAATGCACATGACATGGCCAGGGTATGTCACAGGGGTTTCATACATAGTGTGATGATGCATCACAGAAGGCTTCCTGGAGGAGGTGATGTTTGGACTGTGATCTAAAGGATGTGTAGGCGTTCTACAGCAGAATGAACCTAGAGAGCTTTCCAAGCCAGGGTTAGAGCAGGTGCAGCTGGAACTCAGAGATTGAGAGGGTGAAGTGAGAGTGAAGGAAGAGGATGAGGACGTGAGTGGGGACAGGCCATATGCAAAGCCTTGTTGGCCCTAGTTAGGCAGTTGGACTCTACCTAGGAACAGAAGGAAGCTATCCAGAGGTCGGAACAATGTGAGCTGTAGGAAAGGAGTGGAGGACATTGCAACATGGCCCAGTAAGTGTAGTTGAAAACAAAACAGAATCTCATTTGGGGTTTATGCACGATGCAGGGATTACACTTAAGCAGCAGTTGTTCTGAACAGAAGGTGGCTTCTAATTGCAGTTGTTCAGCATAGACTCCACATTCAAACTTGCAATTATTTCACTGTTAAAAGAGCTGACAGCTCGCTCTTCTCAGGGAAGGCAGTCTCCAGGGAGCCCTAATCGCCAGGACTTGGCTCACACCCAGGGCTCCTGAGTCTCCGACCACACTCCCTGGAAGCCGTTCTTGTGCGGTATGGAGACAGACGGGGCGTGGGGCAACCGGGGGAGACGGGCTGGAGAGGAGGAGGGGCTCTCTCATCAAGGATCAGATGCCTCAGGAAAAGCTGCCTGAAAGTACAGACACAGCTTAGCCAAGTCAGTGTCTCACCGTCCACGCAGGGCACTGGCCTGGAGCCAGCAGAAGACATGGACCGACGGCAGGGATTCATGATCACTAACTGAGAAATGAATGGTTATTATGATTTCTCTCCTTAAAGACCAAGAGGTTAAACAGTCCTCCACAGTCAGAGGTCAAAGTAGGAGCTGAGCTGGGACTCGGACCCAGACTCCTCTGTGTCCACAGCACTCTACACCATTCTGGGTCTTGGCCGGCCTAGGAATTCCCAGAAGAGGCGGTCTTCAGTTAAGCCCTGAATGCCTTTTGAGTGATGCACAGGAAAAAAGAGTGGGAACTACCAGTAGAGACGGACCCTATCTCCTATAAGCTTGATATCTTTGGGCAACTTGCTTATCCTCTCTGGACCTTATTAATAGAGCTGAGTTAATATCAGTGATGATACTGACAGTCACATTTATTGAGCCAGCACCAGGCTCTATTCTTAGACCTTCACCTGGTAACTCATGTAGCTTCATAATGTCCCTCAGGGAAAGGTGCTGCTATTCTCTCTATTTTATCAGAGGATGAAACTGAGGTTCAGAGAGGTTACATAACATGCCCAAGGTCAGGCAGGCAGGGAGATGTCCAGTCTGGCTCTTGAACCTTATAGGTTATTATAGAGACCAAATGATAAGATTCATAACAAAATCTAGCCACAGAATGCCACACACATGAATAAGCCTTGGTTACCTCTGTAAAATGGGATAATAACAGTTAGAATTTATTGGGTGCTTATAATGGTCATTTAATAGTCTCCTATGATGGAGGCTATTATCACCATTCTACAGAAGGGAAAGCTGAGGTTCAGGGAAATGAAGTGAGTTGTTCAAGGTCATGCATCTCCCACACTGGGCTGCTTGAACCTAGAGCCCGTGCTCTTACTCCTGAGATGTAGGGATTCTCTGGCTGATGCCCTCTTCCTTCACAAAGACCTCTGCCCAGATTGGGAGAAGTTCAAGATCACCCCAGACATTTCTGGTTCCACTGAATCCAGGGCACCTCCCTCTGACCAGCCCCCTCAGTGCTCTGTGCTCTAGCTATCACATTTCTGCACAAATGGTCCGTGATGTCACACAGGTTACTGATAACTTCTCTCTCAGGAACCTTGAAGAAATCCTGGGCAGATTGGATAAAAAGCCCTTGTCAGACATCCTAATTTTAGTGTTCTCCCTTATGAGTCCATTCAGGAAGTATTTATTTAACACTTCATTTGTTTTGCCATTCTTCCGACTTCATTTTGCAAAAGCGCCTGTAATAACCCCCGGCTCCTTCACCCAGCCCCCTGCTGTTCTCGTCCTTGGGAAAACTTGAGTGCTGTGTTCAGCATCTGCAGCCGGAAATATGTCCGAGTTTCATCTTGCATTGCTAATGCCCTCCTTTATCTCCATGTGGAATCTCCCAGCATTCTGTGTCCCATCTTCCCTTGGCTCATTACATCTCTTTCAGATATTGTTGCCCATGTGCAAATGGACGTTGTGCATGCGTGAGTTTCCTAGCAAGGGCACAGCATGAAGTGTTCTTTCCCAGACTGGTTTTTATCCTCCCTCTCCCATTTTATTCTCAAATATCTCCCCTGGCAGGGCCACACAAGCATGGGGGCTATTCTCTCCTGAGTGTCCCTAACCCCTAGGTGTCAGATGATGTCCCTGCACCTGATTACCAGCACCTCACTCACTGATAGGGATTGAAATTCTCCTTGCATTGGCGGGACCACAGTTCGGCTATCACTCACACTTGTTTCTTGATTCAGTGAGTTGGTAACTCTACTAGACATTACTAATAGAGACCCTATTAATTTTAATGGCTTTTGAGATGAACAGAAGAAAAAAAACCTTCTTTTGATTGTATGGATATACATAGAAGCCTGTAGTTTTATGTATTTTTTTTATTGAAAAACTCGAGGCCCACTGCACAAAATTCATGCACTGGGGGAGAGGGGTGTCCCTCAGCCCAGACTGCACTCTCTCCAATCTGGGGATGTCCTCGGGGGATATCCACCTGTCAGTAAACTGGCAGTCGGATATCCCTCTCACAATCCGGAACTGCTGGCTCCCAAACGCTCATTTGCCTGCCTGCTTGATTGCCCCTAACTGCTTCTGCCTGCCAGCTTGATCAACCCCTAACCACTCCCCTGCCAGCCTGATTGACACCTAACTGCCCCCCTGCCAGCCCAATTGCCTCCAACTGCTCTCCCCTTCTGGCCTTGTCTCCCCCCCCTCCCCAATTGCCTTCCCCTGCTGGCCTGGTCCCCCTCAACTGCCCTCTCATGCCAGCCTGGTCCCACCCTTAACTGCTCTCCCCTGCTGGCCTAGTCACCCCCAGCTGCCCTCCTTTACCAGACATCTTGTGGTGGCCATCTTTGACCACATGTGGGCAGCCATCCTATGCGAGGATGTGATGGTCAATTTGCATATCACCTCTTTATTATGTAGGATATGGTTGTGGCACCAAAAGAGTAATAGAGATCTGGGTCTGTTGGGATTATTATTTTTTCCTGGTTTTTGTTTTTAAATTGAGTTAAAATTAACATAGCATAAAATTATTGTTTTGAAGAGAAATAATTCAGTGGCATTTAGTATATTCACAGTATTGTGCAACCACCATCTCTGTCTAGTGCCAAACATTTTTGTCTTTCCCAAATAAAACTCTGTACCCACTAAGCAGTTTTATTCCATATTTCCATCTCCCTGGCCTCTCGAAACCACTAGTAACCTTCCTGTCTTTACAGACTTGTCTGTTCTGGTCTGTGATGCCACAATAATTATTTCACTTATTACAATGTTTGCAAGATCTGCCCATGTAGCATTTATCAGAATTTTACTCCTTTTTATGGCTGAATAATGCTCCATTGCATTATTACATAGGCTGCATTTAGTTATCCATTCATTGCATGGTGGGCACTCGGGTTGTTTCCACTCTTTGACTTTGTTGGGTTTTAAACTGAAGATTTTGTCCCAGCTCCATGGCTACCCTCTGCAGTTAGCTGTGTTTTTCTTTGTGAATATCTGATGTCTCAACTCATGTGCCTCTCTTTAGAGAGAGCAGTTTGGGGTTGGCAGCTGCCATGGTAGGTGAGAATCACAGGATCACATGGCCGGGAATCTGGCACAGCTACTTGCAGATCTCCTGCCACCCATAGGGTGACCTTAACTCCTCAAAAGACACCCCCCTTCGGGACCACCACAGCATTTACTCGGGGCTTAGACCAGTGGTTTGCAGCCCGGCTGCACTCTGTCACCAACTGGGGGAGATTTAAGAGTTATCCACACTCCCGCTTCACCCCCAATGAGACTGACTCAATTTAGGCGGGTTCAAGTCTGGGCATTTTTCGTTTGTGTGTTTAGTGGGATAGGTAGTGGTCAAAGTCCTAACCGCCAGGGGCACCAGGATAGAAAGGTCTGAAAAGCTGCTGTGACATGACCCTTTGGTTGCTTACCTGCAACAGACATAACCAAGCTGCTTTCCTGTAAGACATTGCTCAGAAGCGACTGGACAGCCCACAGAATAGGAGAGGATATTTACAAATAATATATCTGACAAGGGGCTTGTATCTAGAATATATAAAGAACTCCTACAACTCAATTATAAAAGGGCAACTCAATTAAAAATGAGCAAAGTATGTGAATAGATGATTCTCCAGGGAAGACATGCAAATGACCAACAAGCACATGAAAAGATGCTCAACATCATTCGCTGTCAGGGAAACGCAAATCCAAACCACAATCAGATATCCTGTCACACCGACCGGGACGGCTAGAATAAAAAACACAGGTACTAACGCGTATTGATGAGAATAGAGAGAAATTGGAAAGCTCCAGCATTCCTGGTGGGAATATAAAATGATGCAACCACTTTGTAAATGGTGTGGTAGTTCCTCCAAGGATCAAACAGAGTCAGCATCTGCCCTAGCGGTTCTACTCCTCGGTGGACACCCAAGGGGTCAGAAAACATGTCCATTAAGACATGCACACAGATGTTTTCCGTAGCATTATCCATAAAGGCCCCAAAGTGGAAACAGCCCAAATGTCCATCAAGAGACTTGTGGATAAACAGAATGGGATCTGTTCATAAAATGGAATACTTTTCAGTCATAAAAAAGCAATGCATTCTGATAATGCCACAGTTTGAATCAACCTTGGCAACATTATGCCAGTCACAGAACACCACATGTCATTTGACTCCACCTCGAAAGTCCACAATAGGCATATTGATAGGCAGTGAGTGGTCAGTGAGCGCTGGGGAGGAGGAAGGGACAGGGGTGATAATGAAAAGGTATAGTATTTCTTTTGGAGGTCATTAAATGTTCTAAAAACGAGTGTGGTGATAGTTGGATGTATCTATAATTGTACTAAAAAAACACTGAATTGTACACTTTAAACAAGCGAATTGTATGTTGCATGAATTTTATCTTAATAAAGCTGATACTAGACAAAGTGACTGAGAACCGTGGCACAGAGCCCAAGTCTCCTACCAGCTTCTGCCATTTAACTTGAAGATACACTCAGTTAATTGGTGTTGCTTTTCTAACATTGCGTCCCAGGACGCCGGGCTCTTCCTTGGCAGCTGCATCATAGTTAGTGTGGTCAGATGCGGGCTGTTCAGTGTCTCCAAGACCGAGGGACATGTCCAAGGACCACAGTTCTCATTCCACCCCCCCCCTCCCCCCCAAACGATAGGCAGCTGCAGTGCTCCAGTGACGTGAGGGCTGGGAGGGTGTGTACGTGGGAGTGACGTGAACCAGTTTATGCTTGGAGACCACGCCTCTAGCTGCAGAGCAGAGAACGCCCTGTAGGGGAGAGGAACCGGAGTCCAGGAGGCCTTTGTGGAAACTACTGCCTTGAAAGTGATCAGAGTTCAGGCAGGAGCACGGGGATGCTGAAGGGGGCAGGCATCCTGCAGGTGGAGACATTCCCAAGTGGGGCAGTCAGTCCTGTAGCGGATTGGGTGGGCAGGTGTAAACACAGGACTGGCTTTGGCTGAATCGAGGGGAGGATGGATATCGTGGTTCCTAGGGGCACCCTGTCAACCTGCTAGATGTAGCTGAAAAATCAAATTCTATGCTAGGCCATCTAAGGCCAGGGCTGGGGTGTTGTGTGTGGAGCGAGGTGAAGAGAAACTGTCTCCTGAAGGGAGGAGTTCCACCCATGGGACAGGCTGGTCCCATCTGTGACCTCTAATCAGGTGGGTTTGTGGGTGCTGGCAGAGGAGATGGGAACGTGCTGTGGAAATGCCTTGTTTGTCCCTGGGGTTTGCGAGGGAAAGTCTCATGTGTGCTATGAGGCTCTGGGTTCATGGCACCTTCTCCACCTTGGAGCCAGGAAAACCGAAAGGCATTGCTGCCTAGGGCAGTGGTTGGCAAACTGCGGCTCGTGAGCCACATGCAGCTCTTTGGTCCCTTGAGTGTGGCTCTTCCACAAAATACCACGTGCTGGGTATGCACGTACAGTACGATCGAAACTTCGTGGCCCATGCACAGTTGTTGGTTTTTGGCTCTCAAAAAAAAAATTCAATTGTTGTACTGTTGATATTTAGCTCTGTTGACTAATGAGTTTGCCAACCACTGGCCTAGGGGACACGCATGACTTTTAATGCATTAGATCCAGGGTTCCAGCCTGGAGCTGCCTGGTCTAAGTTATGAAACCTGGACAAGACACGTCACTTCCCCAACTCCAGTCACTCACCCACTAAATGGATATGATAGTTCTCTTCCTCTAGAAACAGTTAGTGCCATTTTTCCAGAGGAAGAAACTCAGGGACTAGGAGGTAAGTATCTTGTCTGGAGTCAAGCAGCTCATGAGTGGAAGAAAGACAGTTTGGACACAGTCAGACCCAGAGCCTTTTCCCTTAAACACTACACAACCCTGTCTGAAATGTAACTGCGTAAACCAGGCTGTCTAGGCCAGTTCTCCTGGGTGTCTAACTTTGACAAAGCCCAAAAAAGACTGTGCTGAAGGGTCCTGTAAGATCACCTAATTATCATCTTATCCCATCTAATAACAGAGTAATATGCAAATTTGACCATACCTTCGTCACACCCACAAGCCATGCCCACAGCCACACCAACTAGCCAATCAGGAGCAAATTACGCAAATTAACCCCAACCAAGATGGCTGCCATCATTGAGAGCAGAAGGAAGACTTGGGTTTCCCCGGCAACAAAGGAAGCCAAGCTTTCTGCCTCCCTAGGCCTCCATTCAATGTTACAAAATTTTAATTGTAAAAGATACAGAAATGGCGGCAGCCACTGAGCTGGAGAGAACAGAGGTTTGGGTTTCCCTGGCAATGGAGGTAGCCAAGCTTTCAGTCTGTCATTGCTGGCCTAGGCCTCCACTCTAGGCTACAATGTTTCAAACAGAAATGGCTGCCGCCTGGGAGCAAGCAGAAGGCTTGGCTCCATTCTAGGCTACAAAGTTTCATTTGTAGACATAAATTAATCCCAGATCCCAGGGCCTCAGCTTGGGTCCCTGGAGGGCGTGGCTGGCCTACAAACCTCCAGAGGCCCCTCACCCAGACTGCCCCTCACCCCATGGGAACCCCTACTCTGATCTGGGACACTCTTCAGGGCAAACCAGCTGGTCCCCACCCATGTACCAGGCCTCTACTTTATCTAATAAAAGAGTAATTTGCAGATTTACCATTCCTCCAACACACAAGAGGGCTCCCTCCATGTGGTCAAAGATCCTGGCCCCATGTGGACACAAGATGGCCACCACAAGATGACCAGCAGGGGAGGGTCATTGGAAGTTCCAGGCCCTGCAAGCGAGGGCAGTTGTGGGCCATCAGGCCAGCAGGGGAGGACAGTTTGGAGGGGCCAGGCCAGCAAGGGAGGGCAGTTGGGGGCAATCAAGCCTGCAGGGGAGGGCAGTTAGGGGTGACCAGGCTGGCAGAGGAGGAAAGTTGGGGGCAAATAGGCTGACAGGGGAGCAGTTAAACATCAGTTAGGCTGGCAGGGTAGTGGTTAGTGGGTGATCAGGCTGGCAGGCAGAAGTGGTTAGGGGCAATCAGGGAGGCAAGCAGGTGAGCAGTTTGGAGGCAGCAGTCCTGGATTGTGAGAAGGATGTCTGACTGCCCGTCTAGGCCTGATCCTACCAGGGCAGTCGGACATACCTCGAGGGGTGCCAGATTGGAGAGGCTGCAGCGTGGGCTAAGGACATCCCCTGCCCCCTGTGCACAAATTTCATGCACCAGGCCTCTAGTATTATATAATTTTATATAATTTTACAGATACAGGCTCTGAAGCACAGAGAAGTTAAGTAATTTTTCTGGAATCACTCAGCAAGTCAACCAGAATCCTGCCTTGAACTCAACTCTGACCTCCATTGTTCTCCTCCTCTCCTGCCCTGGCCTGCAGAGGGTTGTGTTGCTGAGTCTTATTAACCCTGTTCTTTCCACATTCCTACTCAGCCATTGGGCCACTGGGCCAGTGTCTCTGCTGGTGCTTCCCTGGCTGATGTAAAGCAGTTTTCTGTAGCTGCATATTGACGCCCTTAGACAACAGCCTCACATTTCAGAGGAGTCTGCATGTAACAAAAAAGGGCAGCAGGTGTTATTTGGGTTAAATTGACCTTGAAATTGATTTCTTTATTTTATGACTTACTGAGAGGAGATTAATACTTTTTTTTCCCTGCAGTCTGAAACAATTTACATGGTAATAGAAGGCATAGTCAGTCAAATAAATTGCTGGAAGTGGTCGTGTTCTGAGGGAAAAAAACGTGGAGCTTACTCACATTGATTTCTTTGCCCTGGGGAGAAGCAGATATTTTAACATCTGGGAATAGGGAGCTAAATTTTATCTCTCATTTTAAAAGCAGAGGAATGAAGAGCTTAATCTGACATTTACACAGAATTTTCTAAGTTGGGAGAAATGGGGGAGTTCCTTGCTGAAGGTTAACAGACATCTTCTCAGAATGGCTCTGGGTGGTTTGATCTGGGATGGTAGGTGGGGCCAAGATGACATTTTCAGAAGCTGGACTTTGGGAAGTTGGTTGCTACAATGCCAGGCACCTGAGGGGGGGGCCAACAGGGCAAGAGAAGCTGGTGATATAAACTCATACCCAGGCTGAGGAGTCATGAGGCCCTGCTTCAAGATTTCTGGGCCTTGCCCTGTGGCTACACCACCCTCCTCAGGGACAGGATTTGATTTCAACTGGCATGTCAGTGTGCATAGATGGGTGATATTTCTGAGTGTGTTGGATTGGATCCTGATACTGCATCTGGGCTCAGCAGGAGAGTGCAGTGCTCAATTAGTACTGCCTGCCTTGGGAACAAAAAAACGTGTGTACTTGTGTGCCACAAGTTTGAATTTCCAGGTGAAAGCCATTAATGCCAATATTTCTGCATTCAGACTATGATGACATGGCAGGCCTTTGTTCAAAACCCCAAATCATTTGCCACATTGTGTGAGCTAAACTTTTTTTCAGAAAATGTTAAAAATGAATTCCATACCCAAAGGACTCTGCTAGTATTGCTATATATTATTCCCTTAAATGATTTTGCTTTACACAATAAAATAAAATTTGTAGAATAAAATAAATATTTTTCAATGAAAATACATGCCCAGAATACACAATTAAGAGTCAGAAGAGTAAAATGAGTTTCTTGACTTACCCCATTCTACTCAGCCAGTTCTTCTCTATAAAATCAGCCATTTTTAAAAGCATCTTAAAAAAATTCATGTCTGGACATTTCAGTGGCTATGCCATACATGCAGATATTCTTAAAATATGTCGCACTTACCACTTTGCTTATTACTACCCATTCCCATCATTCCATGTTTTACTGAGGGTGTTTGAATACATGTTTCTCTACACTCTTACCGCCTTGGTATGTTGCCGGACTTTCATCTTTGCCAGACTCAGTAAAAATAATACATCCACTCAATTTTTTCTCTTGCTATGGGTGAGGTAGAGGACCCTCTATTGTGCAGAGCAGACACTTGCTATCTCCTTTGTGACTTGTCTGGATGTCTCCTTGGCTCATTTCCCCCCTTTGATTTCCATTGATGTTTTTCTTATTGAAATGTAGGAAATTTCTCTTTGTTCAGTAAGTTTTGTCTTTCTGGTACACTTTGTTTAAGGTTTTATTTTTCATGCCTAAAACATGACTATTCAACATTTTGAATCATTTGCTCTATGGCTTTTGGTTCAGAATTAGGAAGGTCTTCATCACCACCACTCTGAGATGACAGAAATCTAAACGATTGGCTTGATTGGCTTGAATATATTTTGTCATCTAATCAATCCAGGCATCAAGGAGTTATTTCAACTTTTTGCCTTGGAAGCACACTCTCGGTGCTATGGTAGATGTATGTGTCTTCTATGATCACCTTGGAGCCATGACCTGGCTTCATAGGCTCCTCCAATTGCCTTCTTTTTCTCGGCAGACTCCTCAGGGACATCACACCCTTGTGGTCAGGACATTGTAGGGTGCAGTGGGGCTGGGTAGCCTGGCAAGCATTTTGAAAGGCAGGGTCCCTGAGGTCTTACTGGCTCCATCCCTAGAAACCCACCATGCGTAGGTCCACAGATCAGGAGGCTTTAACCAGCCCTGGTCTTGGCCTCCTGTTAATGTGAAAGATAAAACCTTTAAAGGTCATTTTAATGCAAATAATGTCATTTAATACCACCTGCCACTGTTCTCTGGGAGCTCACCCTAATTCATGACAAATCCCTGAGAGGGTGATGGATGATGGAGAGACATCATCTCTTACCTCTCCTGTTTCTCCCACCCCATCTGGCTTAGAACCTCTGTGTTTCTTGCCATTTTTAAGGTAAGAAGGGAAATGGGCACAGCGGGTTAGGCATAAGAGTTGCTACTTTGTTCAGGATGATACAGGGACTGTACTAACAAGGCCCTATCCAGGCAGGAGCCCACACAAGTAGAGGGCACAAAAGGCTGGAAAAGTGGCAGGAAGGGCAGGAAACACCTTCCAAGGAAGGCAGACTGAGTCGCTCCCCCTCCATCTCCCTGTGCTCCTCCTACTGAGCTCAATGAGGGACAGTCAGCTGAGGAGGAGAGCTGGTCTCTGGACCTTAGGCTCAGGGATGTGGGAGGAGAGGGCCTTGGCTCGAGGGAGGAAACATGTGCAGCTTAGGCCCTGCTGGTGCTTTTGAAGCAGGGCAGCAACTCAGAGCTGGATGGTGACCGACTGTGACATGCTGTGTGCTGTGCTTCATGGGGAGGGGATGAGGCATTGGAGGGAGAATAGGATGACGGTGAACATCCATCCTTAACATCTTGGTCTGAGACTTGGCCCTGCAGCAGCGCTGCTGAGTTATTTTGGCCAAGTTCTTAGCCTCTCTGTGTAAAACGAGCTGAGATTGCTATCTTCCCCTTACATCTTTGTGAGGGTTAAAGAAGAAAATGCACACAAGAGTGCTAAGCATACAGCATCACTGATGCTCCACTAACATGAGCTTTTGTTGGGGTGAACCAGCAGAAAGTCAACCCCAATCACAGGAACGGGTGGCTGGGTGTGGCTCTCTGAGGCTGTCCAGGTGAGGGTGGTGTCTGCATTGGGAGAAAACCTAGATGGTGCCTAACAGAAATGTCAGGACAGCCACAGAGGCAATTTAAATTTTTCTAGTAGCCACATTAAAAAGTAAAAAGAAATGGAAAAAATTAATTGTAACTATATATTTTACTTTAATTATTCATAATATATTTATACATTTAACTATAATGATACACTTTATTGTTATATATTATTAAATATTATCATTCTAACATGTAATTGATATAAAAATATTAATGAGATATTAATATTAATGAGGTATTTTACATTCCTTTTCCCCCCATGCAGTCTTCAAAATCCATTGTGCAATTTATACTAATAGCATATTTGAATTTAGACAAGCCGTGTGTCCCTTGTGGCTGCTGTACTGGGCGTTGGGCAGTGCAGGTCTCATGCGGCGTGAAGAATGAATATGAATGAATGAATGAATGAATGAATGATTGTGGCTAAAGGTCTCAAGACTCTCAGGGTTATTCCAAATTGGAACTATTTTCTCACTGTGCCCCCCCCCCCCCCCCGCTTTGTTCTTGTTTTTTTGCCAGGACTACAATCCTGAAAATTCAACCCTCCTCTCCAGTGCCAGGAACAGTCCACAGGACTTGGTGAGTAGATGCGTTTTGCTGCCCAGATTCAATTTTGAAACTGCTTTTGCACCCTGTTCAGCCTCCCTGGGCTCCGTCATCAATCACCAGGAGTGGTTTGCACCTGAAACCAATCTTACTGGAGAAGTAACTGGGCTTGAGGGAATCAAGGTTCCCAAGCGTTCACAGAATTTCTATTAGGAAGCACCTGGGGCCAGAGTTAGCCCGTTTGGAACCTGATAGGAAAGCTGAGCTCCCCTTTTGGGGAAAGGCCAGCTCGTTTGAGAGCAGATCTGGGAGATCGTGACTGGTGGTGGGGCCGTGGGCTCGTCTTTACTGCTTTTTTTAAAAAATATATTTTTATTGATTTTTTACAGAGTGGAAGGGAGAGGGATAGAAAGTCAGAAACATCGATGAGAGAGAGACATCGATCAGCTGCCTCTTGCACGCCCCCTACTGGGGATGTGCCCGCAGCCAAGGTACATGCCCCTGACCGGAATCGAACCCGGGACCCTCCAGTCCGCAGTCCGACGCTCTATCCACTGAGCCAAACCGGTCTCCGCTCGTCTTTACTTCTTGATGTGAGGATAGACCCTGAGGTGCTGTGAAATGGGAAGGAAGTTTAATATCATTTGATTGTCCCTGTGGGGTGCTCACTGAGTGCTTTGGGCCCCACATCATGGCACTGGACTTGTGGTCCTAGGGCAGGTGATTGTGGGTGTTGGTGGTGTGGATGCCTGCACCTTCTCCATCAGTCATCCAGGTACTGGTAACAGCAGCAGAGATCAGAGGTTCTCCCTGCACTATTGTTCCCCACGCACTCCCGCCAGACTCCCGTGGTCCTTCCCACAGGGTGGTGTTTGTGTACTGCTGGTGACCGTGCGATGAGGTGAAAGGCACACAGATTTTTGTTGTCATTTTGTAGTGGTCATTATGTATTTAGTTTTATGATTATCTTCATAGCAAGTGAAACTGGCTTTCCATTTATAGTGGTGGTATGAAATTTCCTTTGAAAATATTTAAGTAAAAAGGGTGAGTTGATTTAAAGAAAAAAAGAATATGGAAAAAATTGAAAATAATAATGTAGCTATGGGAGGACATTGTGATAGTGATAAATGAATGGCTGAGAGTAAATTCTTTTACCAAAAGATGCTCCTGTGACCCTGAGTAGTGTCCATATGTGTGCTCTGCATTTGGCATCCCTCCTCTACTGTGTGCCCCATCTGTTCTGGTACTTGGCACACACTCAACTCTGCAAGAACCCATCTCTTGGCCTCTGTCTGTTTCCTAAAATGACTTTTGAGGCTGGGGTTTTTAAATAAATTTCTGGATCACCTGAAAGAAGTGTTCATCTGTGATGCTGAGAGAAGAAGGATGAAGAGGTAAGAAGATGAGAAATGACAATCATACCACCGATATTTTTTTGTCCCACTTTGAAGTTGACTTGAGTGTTTCATGTCTGTTATTATTAAATCCACACAATGACCCCATTAGGTAAGTGCTGTTTCTATCTTCGTTTTGTGACTGGGAAACCCAAACTCCAGTGAAGTGAACTAGTATGTCTAAAGTCCCACAGGCTGGACTCCCCCCCGGCTCAGCCTCTCACTGGAGACCAGCCTTGTATCATCACACCAATCCTGTGAAATAGTCTTCCTGTGTTGTATGTGTCAAAATGATTTCTGGAGGAAGAAAGTGTATTCATTATCTCTTGCCACATAAAACATTTACCTTGGACCTTAATGATTTAAAAGGTCTCACATGATCTCACAGTTTCCGTGGGTTCAGAACTTGGGAATGGCTTGGATGGTTCTGGCTCAAGGTCTTTCATGAACTGGGGCTGCTGTCATCAGAAGGCTTGACTGGGGCTATAGGATCCACTTCCAGGATGACTCACTTATGATGTCATGGTCAGGTGGCCTCAGCATCTCCTGTGTGGGTGTCTCCATAAAGCTGCTGAGTGTTCTTATGACATGGCTAGTAGCTTCCCCTAGAATAAGAAATCTGAGGTGGGGGGGGGTAGGACCCATTTTATGACCTATGCTTAGAAGTCACATGCCATCTCCTCTGCTGCACTCCATCTCTCCTGCCAACCATCCTTGATGAAATTGAGGTAGGGCCTACGCACTGACATAAATGCTCAGAGGGTTGGTCGGAGCCACTTTGGAGGTTGGCTACCATTCTTCTCATAATTTTAAAGTAATTATGTTTTAACTAGAGGCCTAGTGCGTGACATTCATGCATGGCAGGGGTGTCCCTCAGCCCAGCCTACACGTTCTCCAATCTGGAACCCCTCGAGGGATGTCCAACTGCTGGTTTAGACCTGATCCTACTGGGCCTAAATGAGCAGTTAGACATCTCTCTCACAATCCAGGACTACTGGTTCCCAACTGCTTGCCTGCCTTCCTGATTGCCCCTAACCAATTTTGCCAGCTAGTTTGATCACCTCCTAACCACTCCCTTGTCAGCCTGATTGATGCCTAACTGCTCTCCTGCCAGCCTGTTTTTCTCTAACTGCCCTCCCCTGCAGGCCTGGTCACCCCTAACTTCCCTCCCCTGAAGGCTGGTCACCCTTAACTGCCCTCCCCTGAAGGCCTGGTCCCCCCCACAACTGCTTTTCCCTGCAGGCCTGCACCCTCTCCCAACTGCCTTTTTCTGGAGGCCCAGTTACCCCCAACTTCCCTCTCTGCTGGCCTGGTCATCCCTAACTGCCCTTGCCTTCAGGCTTGATCACCTTCAACTATCCCCCCATGCAGGCCTGGCCATGGCCCCAACAATTGCCCTTTCCTGCCAGCCTGGTCACCCACAACTGCTTTCCCTTGCAGACCTGGTCTCTCCCACCTGCCCTCCCCTGATGGCCATCTTGTGGTGGTCATCTTGTGTCCACATGGGGTAGCCATCTTTGACCATATGGGGCAGCCATCTTATGTGTTGGAGTGATGGTCAATTTGCATATTACTCTTTTTTAAAAAAAATATATTTTATTGATTTTTTTTTACAGAGCAGAAGGGAGAGGGATAGGAAGTCAGAAACATCGATAAGAGAGAGACATCGATCAGTTGCCTCTTGCAACGCCCCCTACTGGGGATGTGCCTGCAGCCAAGGTACATGCCCTTGTCGGAATCGAACCCGGGACCCTTCAGTCCGCAGTCCAACGCTCTATCCACTGAGCCAAACCGGTCTAGGCATGCATATTACTCTTTTATTAGATAGGTGCACAGGTAGGGGCCAGCTGGTTTGCCCTGAAGGGTGTCCTGGATCAGGGTCAGGTTCCCTTGGGGCATAGGGCTGCCTGGGCCAGGTTTGCAGACTAGCCACACCCCCCAGCAACCCAAGCAGAGGCCCTGGTATCTGGGATTTATTTATCTTCTATAATTGAAACTTTGTAGCCTTGAATGGAGCCAAGTCTCCTGCTTGCTCCATGGCCACAGCCATTTATGTTGGTATTTATTTATATTCTATCATTGAAACTTTGTAGCTTTGAGTGGAGAAGGTCAAGGCAGGCAAGGACTGTGGAAAGCTTGGCTTCCTCCATCATCAGGGGCAACTCAAGCCTCCTGCTCTCTCCAGCTCCATGGCTGCCACCATTTTTGTTGGGATTTATTTATCTTCTATAATTGAAACTTTGTAGCCTTGAGTGGAGGCCTTGGCTGGCCAGGGTGTGTGTAAGGCTTGACTTCCTCCATTACCAGGGAAAGCCAAGTCTGCTGATTTCTCTTTGGCTGCAGCCATCTTGGTTGGGTTGATTTGCATACTTGCTCCTGATTGGCTGGTGGGCATGGTTTGTTGGTATAGCAGAGTGATGGTTAATTTGCATATTACTCTTTTATTAGGTAGGATAGTTCCATACAGCATTCTTGTAACCTCATACCATGTCTATGAAAAGAAAGCATAAAGATACTAAACCCATTTTACTTATGGAAAAATGAAGCCTGGAGCAAGAAAATTACTTACCAGTCTCTTGAAGTTGAAGATGCAGCGAAGGAGCTTTTTAAGGGAAAATAGTTGGACAGTGGGGAGATAACTTCCCCACCTTAAATGCTATTGCCCACAATAGGACTGAAGGTGGCTGAGGTGTCTTGGTTTTTTCAGGAGCTTAGAAAAGCACCCCTGGATTTTCAGCTTTCTTGTGTTGAGTTAGGTTTGATATTCCTGGCTCCCAGCACCACCTCATTAAAGTAATGGGTTCTCTCTACTGGAAGCAAAGATTTTGTTCTGCTTGTATCCTCACAGGAGGATGCAGAATTTTAAAATTCATGCTGTGAAGATCTGATGACTCTCACCCTTTTCTTTTTCCCCGTCCCGACCCTGTTCTGGGTCCTTTGTGCTGGAACCCAGGGGTCAGCCTCCCACCCTAATGTGTCACAGGTAGAAGCAATCATTTCTGTGACTTCTGTTGGTGACAGCCTGTTGTGACCAGCCATTCTGGATTAGATTGTGGCCTGAGCTGAGTTGAGCTGAGGGTAAGGCCACCTGGTTCTGTTCAGTGGTGCAAGGAACATTTCAGGGAACATCTTAGATGTGGGATTGATTCTGGAGTCAGCAGGAAAGGGGAAAATCACACCTGGTCAATTACTTGGAAAATATTCCATTGGAGGAGGCCAGCTTGGAGGCCAACCTTCCTGCTCCTGAATACTTAGAAGGCAGCCACACTTTCCTTGAATATTAGAGCAGATTGGAGTTTTGTTAAAGCACCAGATGAAGTGGTTGTGTTGAGGTGACAGCCTGGGTACATGACACAGACCTATTTTTAAATGTTAGGGTGATCTGTGGTCAAATGCCCACACGATGAGAGGCATTTTGGAAATGAGGCCAAAACATGCAGGTTCACACTCCATCCTGGGCTTGGCTTGGGAGTGAATGTCCTAAAGCAAACAGAGGTGACACTGCTCCAGCCAGAAGGATATTACACTCTCATTTCTCCTCTTCCATGATTAAACTGGAGACATAGTGCAGTTAAGTGCAGAGCCCACTTTCCATTTTGCTCTGCCCCATTTCAGAGCCATATTTTATAACCTCTACACTTTTCTGTAACTGAAATAGACTGTATTCATTTTCCTTTGCTGAATAAAAAAAATCACCTGGAACTTAGATTAAAACAACACCCATTCATCACCCATGTGCAAGGCACTGGGCCCTGAGTATCTCACAGGCTGCAAACAAGGCACCAGCTGGGCGGGCTTTCACCTGGAGCATAGGGTCCTCTTCCGTGCTCACTGGTTGTTGGGGGAATGAAGTGCCTTGTAGCTGTAAGATGGGGGCCCTCTGCTCTAGGCTGCCCGCAGTGACTGGCCTCGTGGCCCCTCTTGGCAGTTCACACTATGGCAGCTTGCTTCCTCAGGGCCAGCTGGGGGCACTCTCTAGGGCAGGCCAGCAAGGTGGTGTCTCATACATCTGTATTCTAACACAGTCATGGGACTGGCATCCACTCATCTTCTCTGATGGTTCGTAGTAGGTCACAAGTCTTACCCACCCTCTAAGGAGGGGATGATACCGGGTGTCAACCTGGGTCTGTACACCCAGAGCCTGTGCTAGGAAAGTCCCAAGGTGAGGCTTTCTTGGTGTCTTGGGTCAGGTACACCTCTCCTGCACCTTTCCACCCTGCATCCTCCCTTCGTCCCCCAGCTCCAGCCTTCCCATCAGTATTGGACTGTCCAGCTGTCCTGACCTCTTGCCATCTGGGTGTCCTATCTTCATCCCCATGTCCATTCTGTAGGATGGTCCCTGCTGCAGCCTGGGCAGCAAATGAATAATGGAATGCTGCCACCTTTTGGAATTTAGCAAAAGTGATCCATGCTGTTCAGAGGGATGGCTGTGAAGCCCAAGGAAGAAATCCTATATTCTATTCCCTTCTCTGCACCCCTGCCATGCACACCTACTTACCATTCACCCAGCCTTTATTCCACTGGGAATTGACTAAGGTCTGATGCCTGATTCTAAAAGAGAAAAAAATAAAAGGAGCCAGTTTCTTTTTGAGGCAGGTTCATTGGTCTTTTATGCTCTGGTTCATAATTACTGTGAGAGCTGCCAGGACTGTACCCTGATTTATACTCTGAGAGGCAGCAGGATGCATGAGCAGGAGCTTTTGGCACAGTGAGGGATTCTGTCCCCAGCTCTACCCTTCCCCCCACCCCAGCCCCCACTCTCCAAAGACCTCAGCTTCTTCAAAGGGACAATGAAGGCCAGACAGGTCTTCCAGCTCTCAATCCCCCAACCTCAGGTTATGATGCCTGTGAGGAGGTATTGGAAATAGGCAACACACAACTTAGAGATGCCAGTCAAATAGGAGTGGCACTAAGGCCATTTCTGTTCTCAGCAGGAGAGAGTGACACCATCAGTTAGTAATGTCCACCCGGGCACAGGAGGGGACAGTTGCAGACAGGTGCATCCATCCCAATGCCAGGTGTCTCATGGAGACCCCCAGCAGTCAATACAAAGCTGCCTTGCGGCCACCTCTTCTGTTACTTATCTTCCTATGTACTTAAGGCATTGCCGTCTTCCTTGTCCCTGGCATCCTTTGTGACTCCCTCTTTCACTCCCAGCCTGAAATCCGCAAAGCTTATCCGCTCTCCCCTTGGCATATATATCCCCGGTGCTCTGGTCCACACTCTCATTACACAGCATCTAGGTTATCTAATCAGCTCTCACCAGTCATCACTTCCAGCTTTCCCTCTTCAGTTGGCTCTCACCTGCTTGACCTGACCCTCCCGTGGGCCACGTTGCTAGCTGTGAGACTGAGAGCTGTGAGAGCAAAGTGCAGAGTTCCCTGGTCCCACGTTGGCACTTGGCCTCCATCATGCCACCTCTAGCCTCCTCCCCCGGCCCTCCTGTCTCTGTGAGCCATCTTCCTGACTGGGGACCCTTGTGCAGGTTCTCCCCTCTGGGAAAGCTCTCCCCTCAAATCTAACCGTCCAGATTCCTAGTCATCCACCAAGATCCATAGGAGAAGCCTGTTCAAAGATTCGTCTTCAGTCCCTTTGTTCGCATTGAGTTTCCTTGTCCACTAGATGCCCTCTGCCTCCATTACTCCCTTCCTCACCTCCCCTTTTCTTATACCGCTTCCTCTAACCCTCTGCTAAGAGTTGGAATATACAAAGATGAATAGGACCCGACCCTGCCCTGCCCTCAAAAGGCTTACAGTCTACAAGGAAAGGAAAGAAAAATGAATAAAAAGAAACCCAGAACCAAAGCACCATCCGATTGCTTCTTAGTGAAGGTGAAAGATGAAATTTGGTGGCGGCATAACTAGGTGAGAAGGCTTCATGGAAGAGGTGACACTGAGAATCTTGAAGGGCAAGAGCAGTCTTCACACCGGCTGGGGGGAGGGCGGTCCAGGTGGAAGGAACAGTGCGGGCATGGCTTGGATCTGGAGGAGAAGAGGTTGGGGATGGGCAGGAGCAGCAGACATGCCATGGTGCTCCAAGGTGGGCAAGGAGTTGAGTTTAAGTTGTGATTGGTGTGGGGCCCCTGGAGGGTTTTAAGCTAGTGATTATCTTGATCCGATTTGCATTTTAGAAAGATCTCCCAGGGACTTGGCTTAGAAGCCTTGGCTTTTTCAGGCCCACACCCACACCACTCCCGAGCAGGCTTCCAGAGCAGGAGGGTCAGCAGCTCGACCCAGGTTTCTCGGCACGCACTGCTTCTCCCTGCTGATGTGCCTTTCAAGAGCGTCTGCTCGGCAGAAAACCAAGTGTGCCGGTGAGATAACAGCATCGAGAGCAGAAGGACAAAGCTGATACTCTGGGCAGTGAGACATGGAAGCTTAAATTCTTTCCCTTCGAAGTGTCACACAGGGCTCTGGCCACGTGATCCTGATTAAAGCAGCCAGGCTTGCCAGGATGAAATGCTAAGTGGCGCTCTGAGCTCACGCATGGCGTGTGCAGGGGTCTGCCGCTCTGCTGAGCTTCTCTGCTATTTCTGCCCACCGCTTCCTGCCAGATAAAGGGGAAAATCTTTTTTAGTGATTTCCCCAAATTCCCGAGGAAGGCTGTGGCCCCGGGAGACAGAGTGACACTGACAGGTTTCCAATGTCAGCATTGAACTTCAGGTTGGGAAGGACCTGTCTTCTCCCCAGGGAGTGCTTAAAACACAGTGGGTGCTCAATAAATGCTGTTGCTGAAATGAATGGGGCAATGAAAGAATCAGTCTTATTGACTGGGGCATCTCCAAAGGCTCCCTCATGCCTCTCCCCTGTCAATACTACCTTTTTCTGGCTACTCTCCTAATCTTATCACCAGAGATTGATTTTGCTCATTCATGCACTTCATGTAAATGACCCTCCCAGTGCACAGGCATCTGCCCGTTTTCTCTCAATAGCACCCCTAAGAGGTTCAGTTGTGTTATTGCATGTTGTTGAGTCATTTTATTTTAAACTAGGGACCCAGTGCATGAAATTAGTGCACTGGGGGTGGGTGGTCTCTCAACCCAACCTGCCCCCTCTCACATACTGGGAGCCCTCAGGGGATGTCCAACTGATGGCTCATCCCCAGCCTGCCCAAGGCTGTAGGCCTTGGGCACTCAGCCATCACCCTGCTCAGCTCAGCCCCTGCTGCCTGGGACCACCTGGCCCCAGGGGCTGGGCGCTCACCGCCACTTCTGCTCACAGCGCCCAGGGGATGGGCGCTCCCTGCCTCTGCCACCACCGCTGCTGCTGCCGCCGCTTCCCCGCACAGCACCTGGGGCTGGGTGCTCGCCGACACTGCTGTTTCATCTCCACCCCCAGGGTCTGGCGCTCGTGCCACTTGGCCCTACCCCTGCTCCTGAATGGCTGGTAGCATAGCCAATCAGGAGCGAAGGTACGGTCAAATTTGCACGTTTCTCTTTTATTATATAGGATTGTTCAGCAGTATTCCATTGTGTCATTGTGCCATTGTGCCATAATTAATTCGTCTGTTCTCCCACTGATGAACGACTGCATTGTTTTTAGTTTGAGGCTCTGTACAGTCATGTAGCTGTTGCTAGATGGACATATGCACCTATTTCTCTTAGGAATGTACTAAGAGATATATTTGTTTGGTCACAGAATAGCCATGTGTTTAGTTTTGGTAGGTACTCCCCAAAAGTTTTCCAGAGTGACTGTACAAATGATCCCTCCCAGCTATGGAAATTAATGCCCTTGGAATGCATGTACTATGAATTATCTCAACACCCTGTGAGGCAGTAGTCATTATCCCCTTCCCCACTCCACACAGGGGTATCCTGGGTCTCCGCTAACTTGATGGCTGCCAGCTAGTCGGGGATGGGGGACCTGAGTACGGACTCTCCTCCAGAATGGCAGTGGGTCCTAAACTAACATGTGTGCCATGTGTTCTGAGCAGCCGGTTCTGCTGTGGAGAGAGGCCCGTGTCTGGGAATGACCACATGAGAGAGAGCAGTGTGGTGGAGGCCTCCCAGCTCAGCCACTCACCTTGCAGGAGCCTGGACAAGAAGCCGGGCCTCCTGGGCAAGCAGCTGGGCCTCCTGGGCAAGCAGCTGGGCCTCCTGGGCAAGCAGCTGGGCCCCCCTGGGTAGGCAGCTGGACTGGTCTGTGCCACACTTTTCACATCTATAGAATGGGGTTGATAAATCAGGTTGTCGTGAGAATTAAATGAGTGATTACAGGTAAAGGCTTAGGGTGGGAACTGGGAAGTGCAGTTCTTAATATTACTGTTATTTCAACTGTGCCTAGTTCCAGTGCTGGGTTACCCCTGCTCGAAGGACTAGACTGCTGCCACAGCAGCCTGAACAGTTGTCAGGCAGGAGGCATAAGCCTCACCCCTTTGCCTGCCCTCTGACGGAACTGACTTCCCTGATGAAATCTGGAATCTAATTTTGAGTCCTGCTCATTGGTTTCACAAAGCCTGCTGGGTGCAGTCTGGCTTGTCCCTTCTGAAATGAGTCTCTGCTCTTTAGTGCCCCTAATAAGAAATGCAGCCTGTTTGCGCAAGGTTTTACCCTTTATAAAAATGGTCATATTCTTCCCTCTCCCCTCATCTCCATTCCACAAATCCATGCCAAATATTGATGTTTGATAACTACAAATATCACACATAGCTTTTAATCAAGAGAGATGGAGGGAAGATAAGGGGAGTAAATACATCTCTGTAAGGTAGTTCAATATTCTTGATAATGATTTTGCTAAGAAATGAAATGACTGGAGGGAGGGCAGAGGGTTTTGTGATGGGTGTGGAAGTGGGCAGGAGCTCCTGGAACATGCTGGACCCTGCCTGGACTCCTGCTCCCAGCTCGAGGCTTGGATTTATGTTAGATGTCATTACCCAGATCGGTAGATGCTATCTCATTTTACAGAGAGGAGAGATGTACTTTAAATGTGAATTTCCAATGTGCCATCAGCCTATACTATTACCAGCAAACACACTGAGCCAACTTCTGCCCTCATTGCTCACGGAGACGGGAGAGGAATGCGAATGCCCGCCATTCCCCGTGCTAGAGAGAAGTCATCCTGCTGAGGCCAAGGGCAGGTCATCCTCCAGGCTTTTGTCTACCAGAGCTGTGTTTCCCTCCTGTGCGGACAACGGGCAGTGTGATCCTGGAATATCGGCAGCTGTCAAATACTGAGAGATGTTTGGCCAAGATGGACCCAGGGCTACTCCAGGCCAGAGGGTGGCCAAAACAGGTGAGAGAGACTTCATGGCTTGAATCCAAATCCTCGTCCACCAGGCAGCCCCCCGCAGCTCGCTGTACCCCCAGGCCACTCAGCTCCTGTGTGTGCAGCATGGGAGCAGAGTACATTCGAACCAAGTGAGTGAGTGAATGAATGGATTGACAGGCCTGCCTCCCCATCAGTACCATTGCTGCTCTTTTTGGCTCCAACCTTGCCTTTTCTTATCCTTCAATAGCCTTTTTTTTTACAGTTCATTTTTTAATTTTATTGAGGTGACATTACTCAACATGAAAATGTAGGTTTCACGGGTGGGTTACTAATTTACAACATCTGTATATAAGACCATGTGCCCACCACCCAAAGTCAAATCTCCTATTACTTCATGTTAGGACCCCTTTCTTCCCCCTCTCTCCTCTGTTTGGCAACCCCCACACTGCTGTTTTTGTTCATACGTTTCAGTTTTATATTCCACATATGAGTTAAAACACATAGTTCTTAGCTTTTTTAAAACTTATTACACTTCACATAATGTTCTCAAGGTCCATCCATGTTGTTGTAAACGACGCTATTTCATCCTTTCTCACGGCTGTGTAGTACTCCATTGTATACATGTACCACATCTTCTTTATCCAGTCCTCTATCGTGGGGCACTTTGGCTGTTTCCAACACTCGGTCACTGTGAATAATGCTTCAGTGAACATAAAAATGCATATATCTTTGCGTATAAATGATTTTGAGTATATACCCAGGAGTAAGATTTGTTGGGTCATGTGATAGCTCTTCAATAGACTTTTACTTTCTATTTTGATGTCCTCAGCGTCTTCTGATAAAAAAAAATAATCTCAGAAACCAATAGCAACAAAAACCAGAGATTTGAGCACTCATTCATCTGCCTATTCACCCTCCCACCCACCTACCCATCCACCCACATACCCTTCCATCCACCCAAAATTGGCCATGCACCATGTGCCAGGCTCGTGTGGCTGCTGAGGATGCAGCGGTAAGCCCAGACACACCCGAATCTGCCCTTATGGACCCTTCAGTCTAGTGGGAGAGAGCTTGAACAGGTGATCGCACTAAGAATATCTATAGTGACCAGGAGCAACATGGCTCTGGGATGGCCCATTGCAGTGAAGCCTAGACAAGACAGTGGGTATGTCTGGGGTTCCCCCAGTAGGAGACTCATGAGCTGAGTGCTCAAGAATTAGGATCAGGGCAAGGCAGGGAGGAGAGTATTTCAGACAGAGGGGCCAATATGTGCAAAGGCCCTGAGATCAGAGGGGTGTGGTCATTTCCAGGCACTGCCGGAGGCCAGGTAGAGTAACCGAATCCTAGATGAGGACAAAGGAACTGACAGGACAGGGGCTGGCCCACACAGGGCTCCCTGGTCATGGGAGCGAAAGTGGTCTTTATCCCAAAGCAACAGAAGGTCTTGACCATCTTTGTAGGAAGTGATCCAATTTGCATTTTGTGAAGATCCTTCTTTTGAGGGACCTTGACTGGGATGGGGGCAGAATTGCAGAGCCCACACGATGGAAACCATCATGGCCTGGCAGTGGTTGGCCTCCATCTGGCTGGAGCAGGACCCCTACCTGCTGTCAAGGTGGATGGACTTCCTTCAGAAGTCTCAGAGCACACTCATGCCCACAGTCTGTTTGCATTTGAACAGCTGAAGATGGATTTTCCTAACATAAACCTTCTGGTTCTTGGCAGAGGGAGTATAAAAGGACATTCCCCTTGTGTTGGTGGCAGTACTACCCACCCTCCCTCTCTAGGCACTGCTTGCCTCATTTCTGCCCAGCATGCTGATGGAGCTGTCGAGAGCCCAGAATGAGTCCCAGAGGCTGAGGTTAAGTCGTCTAGAAATGGGGGCGGGGGTGGAGGGGAGGGAGGGGAAGATGGAGGAGGCATGGCTCAACGGGGAATTTTCATTCCTAGATGCCTATAAGCTGATAACAACACCAGACTGTTGGGTCCAGCTCCTGGGTAGTTCAGACAGTTGTGGGGGGGGGTGGGGGTGGGGAGAAAGCCAACCAACACCAGGGCCCTGCCGAGGCTGTGTGTATGTGGCCAGTTCTAACATTGGGTACTTGGTACCCAGCTGTTTCTTTGCGGGTTTCTGGGTTTGAATTCTTGCCTTATCCTTATCTCACTCCCCAAATCCAAGTGAATGGGGTCATTTTTGCAGCCAGCATCAGACAAGGACTCATGAATAAGCATCAGAAGGCCCCCTTTCCCTTCTGCATCTCTCATTCTCCTCCTCCAGGCCTCACCTCTCGGTAGAGCTGTGGGAGGGAGAGTGCCAGGTCCTGGAGAGCCCTGAGTAGAAAGTCCAGCTGTTTTCTTGCTAAAACTGGCCACCTCTTTTGGAAAACCCTGTGTGTATTCACACTAACCAGGTCTCTTTTCTGTCTTACTTAACACTCACTCTTGGTTGGGAAGTGGCTTGAATAGGGGACTCTGTTTTGTTACATGCATTCTGGAGTTTGCGTTTTTCTTTATCAACTGGAACTGCAGACATTTTTATACCAGAAGAACAAAGAAAATTTGGGTTTAGGTGAAAAGCAAACTTCATCTCCCTCCAGTCCTCCTGGAGACAGTGCAGGAGGGCTCTGGAAGGGCGGGGGGGGGGGGGGGGGTAGAGACACAGTTTCAATGCAACTTTCATCTTTCTGGGTTTTTTTCCTGAGCCCACAGGGATTTCATAAACATTATGTTGCTCAATTTCAGTTCAATGGCACAGAGTTGTTCCAATGTGTTCTAATTACTCAGACATAAATGATTTCGGGCGCACTTTAAATGATTTCTGATGCACTTTTGTCTATCAGGCTGCTGATTTATAACTCCCCGGGACTTTGATGTTGTGCTTCATTGATTTCTTTTAAGGCTCTTCAGAGCTATATTTATTATAGACAATACATTTCCCTGTTCATTTGCTCCATAATTCTAAAATACTCATTTTCCAGTTGTCAACACTCCCCCCCTCCCCCGCACTTATGCTGTACCAGTAACTAGGAGACACATTTATTGAGTGCTTACTGAATGCAAATCCAGGCACTCTAGCCATGAGTGAGTGATAGATACTCAAGAAATACACAAATTAAATTAAATTAACACATTTCTTCTAATGGCATCCTTAACATAATTTAGACAAAAGGACAACATAGCACATAGGCTCATGTGACATGGGGGGATGAGGGGGGAGAAAGAACACAGGAGGCCATGGGGGTTTTGGTCTCTGAGCTGCAAATACTTGGAAAAGAAGAGGGATGAGAGATGGGTGGGGTCAGAGTTTTGTGTGCAGATCTCTACAGTGATGGTTCATTGGACGAGGCAGCAGCTGTGGTCTCGATGTGCTGGGAGGTCCAGCCTAGTCCTGTTTCATGGATCTCAAGCTTACTGCTGGATGTTCATGACCGAGCCTTAGTGCTTCATCCCTAAAATGGATCACCACTTAGACTGAGCATTTAGTTTTGACCACTTACGATGTGGATTATGTCAGACAGGAGCAGATTCACGTAGTGTGGGAGTTGAAGCTTGGTTGATTTGGGGGCCTCTTCAAGAAAAGAACCTCCAATTATAAGAGTCTGGCTGGGTGGAGCCCACTTGGGTTAGTGCCAGGTCTTCTATGCTTTTTAAATAAGGGACATTTTCCTCCCTGATTATTTGTTCTGTGGATGCCTGGTGAGTTCACCAGCTCCCAGTGGGGCTTCTGGGATTGGAAATTCTCTTTTCCCCCAAGATGGGCTTTGCGGTGTCATTAGGAAACATGTTCTGTGACTGCTCTCAGGGTGCAGTTGGGATCTGAACTCAGCTCTCCTCCCCACTCCCCACTAGCCACCCAGGATGCTTTTTGGAGAGCATCTCTAAGGCAGGGCCTTTCTTGAGAAGGACGGCATGGAGCCTGGTTGACAGCCCTTGCCACCACAGGCTGCTTTGCAGGGGTCCAAGCCCTGGGCTAGCTTCAGGCATCCACCAGTGACAGGCACCTTTGGCTTTCCTGAGGTCAGAGCATGTTCCCGGCAACCCAGAACCAACCAGGGAAGGGACCATGAGGAGCACACGCCACCTAGTGACCATTTCCAGTACTGCCACTCCCAGCACTACCTCTGGGAGGAATCTGATTTCTGTGCAAGGATGAATCAGGGGAATGGATGCTGGTTAGCAATGTCCTGATGCTGCTCTTTAAGAGGGTGTGGCTCAGATTAGCATCTGGTTGCATTAGATCAGGAGTGACCATGTCATATTTCCCTGGATTCTCCCCTGGAGACTCTGTAATGTGAATATGGGCTCCACATCATAACCACAGAGAAGTGACTGCCTCCTCCCCTCCTCCCTTCATCATCACTGTCCTCCCCTTCTTCTTTATTTCTCCTCCCCTCCCTTGATCTTCCTCACCTCTTCCTTCCCTCTTCCTTATTCTCCTGGTTTTCTTGCCCCTTCTCCTCTTCTACCTCCATTGTACCTCATCCTCCTTCCTCACCCCTGTCCTCTTGCTCCCAATCCTTCACACTGTCTTCTGAATGTCTCTCCTCCCTTCTTCCTCCCCCTCCTCACCATGGCTCAGGCAGTCTTCCTTTAACTAAAGATATATTTGGTCCATATAGAATGGGGGCTCAGTCATTGAGTTAGAGGCTAGGCCATGAGCCCCAGCTGTGGATGTTGAGAGATTGAAACTTCCCTCATTCATTCATTCATTCATTCATTCATTCTTTGTAAATGCATATATTCATTCACTTAGTAATTCAGGAGCACATGTACATATTCAATAAATACATTTTGAGGCCAACTCTGTGTCAAGCATCATGCCAAACACTGACCCCACTTTTGGCTTTGACCCCTGCATCTTGGGCCTGAGCTATTCCTCTCTCTTCTCTACCCGAAAGCTCCCACTCACTTTCAGGACTGGTCAGACATTGCCCTGCAGACGAGCTCTGAGCCCACACTCCTCCCACCCACTAGCCCCGAGGTATTTGGAGAATTTTCTGCCTCTGTGGTTATAGTTGTTCCTCTAAACCCAGTTCAGGGGTGTCCAGCAGTCAAAACCCGGCTCACATTCAGTCACCCCCCCCAAAAACAGTTTTTGTTTTCCCAGGACTGTGGTCTCCAGCAGTTACACAGCTTCTTCTTTCTAATGGGGCTCTGGGCACAATAGCATCCCCAGAATCCAGGCATCTCAGCACCAATGATGTAAGGAATCAGATGAAATGTTTTCTGCAGTCTCGGTTTTACCAACCCTGTTCTAATTGACTTTTTTTTATTCCTAGGGATTTAGTGAAATTGAGTTGTTTCTAAGGACTTACATCTTCTGTTCTATTTTGGGTTTGCTTTGTTCTCTTCCTCTATATTTTCAGGTTAATGCAGGAAGTGGGTAAAGGAGGTTTGCAGAGCACAAGTTAGGTATAACTTATACAATGAGAGGGGAAGGATGGTGAGAGGGTCTACACTTTCATGTGGCCACATCTCACAGGCAGCATCATGGGAGATAACATCCTCATCTGAAAAAAATGTCCAAACTTCTAGTGTCCAAGATCTGCTATAAAGACAAACTCAATAAATGGTTGACGGTTTTTAAAAAACGAGGTATAAATTAGATACCATAAAGTACAACTTCATGAATTTTTACATATGCATTCCCTGCAACACCCCCACTCAGATCAAGAAATAAAACACCTCACCTGGAAAGTTCCCTGTGCCCCTCCCAGCCAGAACCATCCCCACCTGACCCCCCACTACTCCCCTCGCTCCACTCAGATCAGTTTTGTCTGCTTTTGAGCTTCATATAAATAGAACCCTGACTCTTTTTACTCAACACTATGTCCACGGACATTATCCATGTTGCAAATGGTGGACAAAACTAAAGTTGCTTGCCAGATTATTTGTCCACACTTGGGACTCCTTTTTTGGGGTTGTATTGAAGCCAGCTCAGGAGCCTAAGCAAAGTGGGTTAGTTTCAGTTCAAGGGCTTCTGTTCCTCCTTACCTGATTTCCTTTGGTGTGTTGGACCCATTGCCCAGTCTCCTGTTGCTCCCAGGTGGGTTCATGGGATCTGAAGATCCTCATGTGGGGTGTGGGACATTGGGTCACTGATGGGCACAGACTTCTCCCCAATACTTGCTCCATGTGGTTTCAGGCAACCCAGGGTATGTAGAAGGCACCTGGCTGTCACGCTGGACAGGACACAAAATCTGAGGTATATGTTGCTATAGTTCATGTCCCTGTGCACAGTGCCAGAGCCTCATGAAGAGACTGACAGGTTTTCAAGCCTTCCCAGGGCTCCCCTCTGAGGCCTTGTTTCTGAGACTGAGTTTGTTCTTGGAAAACAGTGTTGTCCCCCCCACTTCGCTCTCCCCACTGAGGAGTCTATAGGGTGCCCAGGTGACAGGCCTTCTGGACTCTCACTACAAACACTAGGGTGAGACTGCCACCCTGGGACAGATGGCCTTCATTTAGATAGAAGTGCCCATGGACAGCATGTCCAGCGCAAGATTAACAGGCTCCAGCGGCAGGCTCAGGGACCTGGGCTTGGACTAGATTGCTTTGGGAGGTAAGCTCTTGATTTCATGACCTCATCTCTCGCCCCAACCCGGGGACTTCACTCACAATCCAACTTGTTAACACGGAGAGATCTTATCCTGTTAGCCTTTCACTCGAGAGAAATTGGATTGAAAGTCTTGCTAGACCGCCTCTGGACAGAGCTTTCCATCAGCTGTGAATGACCCTCTGACAGGGAGGGACACTTTCTTTTACACACCATTAGCAGAGGATAGGGGAGGCATCTCGCTCTGCCTGCTGCTGTCAGAAACTCTGGGAGAGGAGTCACTACCAAGGGTTTACTGTCTGACCCGTGGCAGGACCCAAGAAGTCACTTCCCCTCACTGTGCTTGGAGTCACTTCTGTTACATGTGCTGATCTCTCAACAGTCTCTGAAAATAGTCATACTGAGCCACGAAGTTCATAACCTTCTCCAGGTGCCCCAGGGGCCTTCGGGATGGACATGCCTACTCTGCTGCAGCCATTGTGTTTACTGTGCTCATCCTGCTTTGTATCAAATCTCTGTGCATGGTATAGGCATGCCTTAAACTCCCTGAACTCATGCCGACCCTGGGCTGGTGTGCACTCTCTCACTGCTCTGGTCATTCTTCTGCGCTAGTGAACAGTAGCAATAGTTCAGTCCAGAGAATGATGCTCAGGCTCCACCTCCTGGGCCCTCACAGACTTGAAGGTCAAGTCAGGTTTCATCCATCCAGGTGGCCTGGTAATGGCGGGGGTTGGCTGCATTGTCCCCGGCATTTGCAGGGCAGCTGCATTTCCTGAGCAGTTGCTGTAGCCCAGGCCAGTTCTGGGTGCTTTGTGCTTATTTCTGTGTGATATCACATTGTCCCTAGACCATGAGTATCAGAATCACCACCATTCTGTGGATGTGTGGAAGATGAGCCCAGAGAGACCTGCATCCCCACTTGAATTCAGGTCTGTCTGATTTCTGAACCTATTTCCTTACCCACCTCATGGCACTGTCTCTTCAGGATGGTGGTAGCTGACACCTATGAAGACCCTGACTTCCCAGAGCCATGTTAATTTGCTAAAGCTGCGCTAGCCACGTTCCATAGACTGGGTGGCTTAACCCACAGAGTTATCCTCTCACAGCGCTGGAGGCTGGAAGTCTGAGATCAGGGCATTTGCAAGGTTGGCTTCCTTGGAGGCCTCTCTCCTCCACTTGACATGCCCACCTTTTCCGAGTCCTCATATCATCCTCCCCCTATGCCCACCTATGTCCTCATCTCCAGTGCTTAGCAGAGCACCATTCATATGGGCGTAGGCCCTGCCTGAATACCTTGTTTTAACTTAATTTCCTCTTTAAAGACACTACCTCCAAATGCAATCTCCTTCTGAGGGACTGATCATTAGGACTTCAACATATGGATTTTGGAGGGACAGGGTTCATCCCTGAACAAGTGCTTTGTGTCTATTGAATTCATTTAATCTTGACAACATCTTGTGGACTAGATATCATTGCCACAGATGAATGGATGAGGGAACTAAAGCACAGAGTGTTTACACAGGCAAGGATGTATCGGCTGTAGCTGGGCTCAGTGCTGATCTCCCTGTCCCAATACCACGTGTGAAAGTTAATCCTTACAGCCATGTAACTGTGTCACCAGATGACTTATGAAGAGGAAGGTCTGAAAACCCCCAGGATGGAGAGGTTTCTCTTCAGGCAATGATTTCTCCAACCTCACTGAGAAAGGTTTGGTAATTAACTCCAGCACTTCAGTGAGGCCATCTTCGAGGTTACTGTCTGAGGACTGAAAGCAAATGTGTATATGTAAGGGAACATAGTAATGCACCCAGGGACTCTAGTTTTAGTGCTTAGGGATTGGCAAAAAGGTTTATCTCGAGCCAAACGGCACACGTCTCTATAGACTAAAGGCAGCTGCCAGGACCAGTATGTCATGGGAGGGATGGGTTGTTGTAACAGCTAAGACTTTGGCCACATGTAGAAGGTTAAGGCTATGGGGGCTATGGGGGATAGAATTATTTGGGTTATCTGAAACTTTCCAGAAGCACGTGGATCTCAGTTTTTCACTTTACTTTTTTGTTCTTGAAAAGTATATTCCTAAAAATAGTATCACATACAAAAAAAAAAAAGTCTTCCCACCAAAGTTCAGCCCTTCCTAGTACCCTGATATCCCTTGGCGTTGAGTTCTACAATGAAGGACCTCCGACTATGGTGGTCGGATGCCAGTGCCCCTCACAGTGTATGAAGGCTTTAAAAACCAGCTTTATTGAAATGCAATTCACATAGTATACAAGTCACCTGTTTAGTGTGTACAATTCAGTGGTGTTTTAGTACATTTCTAGACCTGTGTCATCATCACCACAATTAACTCTAGAACATTCCCATCACATCCACAAAGAAACCCCACACAAAAGCTTTGGTGGACTATTTTATTTTATGTCTCTAGAACTCCATGAAAAGAGCAGGGCAGACAGTTTCCACCCCATCTTGCAAATGAGCAAACAAAGACTTGGAGAGTTTAGAGATTTGTAAAAACGAGCTTAGTGGATAATTTTAGGTCCTTTAAACACCAGCAAGTGCCATGGTGTTCCCCAAAATAAGGATCCAGAGTCTCAGAGTTCCCAGGATTTCTTAAGCGAGAGCTCCTGTTCCTCCCCACCACGCTGGAAGCACAGGGACAGTGGTGGAGAGTGCCAGGGTAATGGATTCAGACTGCTGGCCACTCCCTGAAGAGCTGTCTCTGTGAGTCATGCATATGCATCAGGCAGGCTGGCTTGGACAGAGCCGCCAATGCGGGGTGGCAGGGCTTGGGGGTTGCCTTGGGCATCCTTCAGGGACCTCATACACTGAGTGCCAGGTGGCTTTGCAGAGTTCTTATCATGGGGCAGGGAGACACAGAGAGGGGGAGTCTCTAGGAGAGGAGAGGGGCTTTTTGAGGGGTTGGAGACCAATGGATAGGTTCATTTCCAGCCAAACAGCAAAATGTACAGACATCTGCAGGGACCCACCCTGATTTGGGGCAGAGTGAATGAGAGCGACTGTGGTGCCAGAGAAAATATTAGCAGTCCGCTGCCATGGGTGATATTTTTAAATGGCATCCTAGGATTACATATAATGCACAGAAATGGATCAAGCATTAGATGTTTGCATTTAATCTATTCTTCCTTTCCTTCCTAAAAGACTCTCATATCATTATTAACTAACCCCCACGGAAGAGAAGCCCCACAGGGCAGGATGTTCTGTCAGTACCTCCATATCTAGAGCAGTACCCAGACACCGTGTGGGCTCAGGACATGTGTGTGATGAAGGAATAGGTGATTTCGCTGAGTAGTGCCCCTGTATCAGTACCAGTCTGCTTAGATCCTCACTGCAGTTCTCAGATGAGGAGCTGGGGCAGGGAGGTCAAGGAATTGGCCATAGGTCACACAGTGGTCTGGGCTGGGATTTGAACCCAAGCACTATGCAGTCTTTCCTAACCAGCCAAGTTGTAAGGGCTGGTTTGGATTTACATTGTAATTTCTCATGTTCTCCAATTTATCCTCTGGGTGCAGAATGACTCAGTTAATAAATCTGCTTTACTCACCACTGCACAGCAGGCTCTGCTCTCTTGGAGTTATAGTGTTAATGGGAATAGAAGAGACAGAATCTGTAGCTGCGCCAGGATAGCTGGGACCTCGTGTGAGTCAGCTTGGCAGCCATAACAAATAATCACAGACTTGGGGGTTAAACAACAGGAAAAAGTTGTTTAGGAATCTGGATGTCTGGGATCCAGGTATCAGCAGGGTTGGTTCCTTCTGAGGCTTCTTTTGGTGGCTTGCAGATAGCCACCTGCCTCTGTGTCCTCAGTGGTCTTTCCTCTGAGCATCTGTGCTTCTTCATCTCTGCTTCCTACAAGGACACCAGGGAGATTGGCTTAGGGTCCATCCTAGTGACCTCATTTTAACTTAATTACCTTCTTATGACCTTACCTCCAAACACAATACTATTCCAAAGTGCTGGAGGTGAGGACTTCAACATTTGAATTTTGTGGTGACACAGTTCAGCCCGTAACAGACCCTAGCTACAAAGGGTCAAGTAGCCTACTCCTAACTCCTCCAGCATCATTTCTGCCCTTTAGCCCCTTGCCCCTCCCGTGGAATCAGATGTCAAATGTTAACATGAACTTCCCACTATTCACCAGTTTAAAACAGCTGGTTATATCCAAGAGTTTAAATAGAAACGAGTTTTCTTATTTTCCTGTGGTGGACCTTACTTGTGAATTGGACAGAAGTTTCAATCAGAGAGTGTTTTTTTTTTTTTTTTAACTCAGATATGTTTATTTCTAGGATGCAGATGCAAGATTTTTTAAAGAAAATAAACGGGGTGGGGGGAAATAGATACAGAGGCAAAGAAGCATTGAACAGACTGTCAAAGTACAGTGGGAAGGCGGGTGAGGGTGGGTGGTGGGGGCTGTAAGAGATCAACTGAAGGACTTGTATGCGTGCATATAAGCATAACCAATGGATACAAGACACTGGGGGAGGGGGGGCAGGTGAGGGCATCAGCTGGGGGGTAGAGGAGGCCGGAGGGAGGTCAATGGGGGGAGGGAAGCAAACATGTACTACTATTTGTAACACTTTAAACAATAAAAAAATAAACTCAGATATCCGGCTTTTTTTTTCCTGCTCCATTCTGAGCACATTTGATCAATCGTTTTATTCTCCATAAGAGAGAATTTTGCTTAATTGGATCTCATTTCTGTTCTCCCCTTAATAACTAAGTATCTACATTTCTGTTGGGATTGCAAGCCCCAATCAGTTCAGATAAATCAACTTCTATTAAAATTATGATCTTTGAGGAAATAATGATCTAACTTACTTTGTGTAATTACTTTTAGGGTGAATTAAACATCCCAGCTTTAGAGTTACTGATTTCCTCAGAAGTATTTAAACCTCAAATCTATTTAAACCTTTTCTTTTACTCAAATTAAGATGCCGAAAAATTCTGCTATTAGAAATAATTTATTTTTTTCAAGTTCAGCTTCATGGCTCTGTAATTTTAAATAATTGGAACTGAAAATGATTCTATCATATCCCATGTAGTGGCACCAAATTACCGTTTTCCCTTCAAATTTTTCTCATATCATTGGTGTGTCAGATTTAGTAAACAAATAAAAATAGAGAGGTATGAATAATATAATCAATCGGGTAGAAGTGTAAAGCAAAAAAGATTGAGGTTATTAATTAACCTCAATTAATTAATTAATTAATTAATCCCCACAGAGAGGAGTTATGCTTTAAACTATAGTGATCATGGCATGTGTGCACAAAGTAAAAGATCTAAAAATGAAGAATTTTATTTGTTTATATGAAAAATTCTCAATCTTCAGGAGTGAAGCAACAAGCTTATAAATATCAAGGTTATTAAGAAGGCAATTGATTTTCCATAAGATATGCATATAATTAAAGCCTATGAAAAGTGCCAAAGCAGTACTTTAGAGGCATTCTCGTAGCTTTAGGTTTCGCAGTATGTTCTATCATTTGAGATAAGAATTCTTTACATTTTGAGTGCTGAGTAAGAGTGATGGTCTTCCACCTCTGCCACACTCATCCCATCAGCAAGGACTTTGTACGGTTAGTGCTTAAGTTCTTGTAACAGTTTAGTGTCTGACACTAGGTAACTGCCTTCATGTCAGATAATCTATTGAGTAATATAGTGTCTGAATGAATGACTTGGGGGCATGAAGGAATCCAACAATTGAAGTTTCTCTCTACCATGAAAATGGGTGGTCATTTGGTATCATTTCTTGGAGAAATTTCTTCTTTTTCTTTTCTCCTTTATTTCTGCTCTTTACTGACCCTTCTGAATCTCTATTGGCAAACAAATCAGGTTGAGCTCCTGATTTCTGGGGAAAAGAAACCATTGGGATAATTTAGGTTTCTTGGATCTGGGCAGGGGAAGGAACCCTTTAGCCCAATTAAGCATTATATAACTCTAGGAAAAATTCAAAACCTGAGGCAGGAAGTCTCCTGGTGTTATCTCTCTGTCTTAATCTCCACGGAGAGTGGGAGAGTGGAGACACTCCAAGAACTTCAGCTGAGACAGCTGGGATAAATGATGGAGGAAGCCTTGCTATTATGGTCCTTGATAGCCAGCCAGAGATGGCATAGCTGCCTCCGGTTTCTCACCTGCCAAGTTCTGACTAGAGCATTCCATATTGCCAAGAAATGCCAAACACCAGCAGCCTATTGCTAAAGTGAGGTCCCCCAGGACTCAGGTCCATCCTTTGTCAAATGCCTATTCTTTGTGGCTGTAATGCATCCCGTGACATCTGACCGGCCAGTAATAAGTCATATCATGCACAAAGGAGTCTTGTAGCTTTGTATGGGTAGCAAGTTATGGTTGATGCCAAATATCATTAGAATAAACTGTGTGATTGAATGTCATTCTAATGATGCTAGCCAGACCCAAGTGCCCATCATAGAGGAAAAAATGCAATGGAGCAGTATTTTATACTAAAGAGAAAAGGCAAATGGATGCTCAAAACAGAACACACCACTTTACTCTTCATTCTCCACTCATACATATAGAGTATACAAGGCTAGAAGACCCAGACAGGAGATAGGGGGCCACCAGGACCAGAATTCAAAAGTGGTACTGGGGAAGTCTCTTTTACCACTTCTCAGATTTTAAGGACATATCAGGGTGATAGTCAATATTTAATAACTCATAGGCCTTGGATGAAATCAGTCTGAATTGATGCAGCAACTCAACAGAACAGATGCAGCTCTAATGCTTGTGCAGCTGTGCCATGGAGCCAGTGGATGAACAGTGTTTCCACACCTTCCATTATATCTTCAAGACTTTGACTACAAATTATCAGACAGTCCCCACAGACTCACAGCCATTGTCCAAAGCGGAATGCAGGGGCATATAAGCCCTGGAAAGCTCAGTAATGAGGAGAACGATGCCAATGTCAGACAAAGACCGCAAAGCTGATCCAACTAAGGGCCAAGGTCACAGCTGCCCTCCTTGTTTATGCAAACGATTTTGCTGTTGGCACCTGCATGGGATCCTGATATGACTATGGTTCCCTGAAGCCTTATGTTTTATGGTGTTATAGGGAGAATTCAATGAGCTAATGCTTATTTGGCACTTACTCTTAGCAGCTCTCAGTGCTTGGTACTGCTTCCTATTTGGCTGGGGATAGGGTCTCCCCCTGCTTTGGAAGTATTCCTTGGAGGAGATCACTAAATATACATCCTTAGGACCCTGTGTTTTCTCCCATCAGAAGTCATCTGTGGCTCAGGGACTCAGGGGTATGTCTCTTCTGAAGTAGAAGAGAGAAAGGAGGTGCTATAGGGACTTTATACATTGCTCCCCATCTTCTGATTAGTGATTTTCATGTTCACAATCATTTTTCAGGCTCTGTTCACAGATCACACGAAGACCTTCAGAGCATTGGTGGGTGACCTGCAGGATATTCTTTATGTAAAGGACTTGGGTCTTCATTGTTGGTTCCATTGCCCTCATCAGCCAGCATTTACCGGGCACAAACCTACTTGTTATTGCTTTTTCCATCCTGATGGAGGAAATGGGCTTGTCACACAAACCGAGGCAAGATCTGGAGGCTGACCCAGAAGTCTTGGAGTGAAGACAAAGGGGGGATAGGGTGTATGGATGAGGAGGGCATTTCAGAGAAGAGCAACTTGAACTTTAAGATTTTTTGGTTGCTGATGTTTAACAACCAAATATGGTGTTTAGATGGTTTCTGATGTTATTTTCTTCATCTATTGCAAAACAGCCCACAGAATGGCAACAGTTGACATTTAAGAGGGGGGAATAGGATGGTGAAGTTATTTCCCTTGGAAAGGTCATAGTTGCATCTGGAGGTTGGCCATGACAAATGGCCAAACCAGTTTCCAAAACTGTGACAGCAGACACTTGGGGGTGTTGCCATCTATGTTTGAAGAAAAAAAAGTAAAAAAGAAAAGAAAACTATGTATGTGTCTAGCATACATACAGAGAGTGACCAGTTGAGTTTTCTTTTGAAGGCAATGAGGTTGATGGTGCCTAGTGCAGGTTAGGCTCTCTGAGGCTCTTTCTGATCCCTCCATATGCATGTAAAAATCTATCTTCTATGTGAAATTGCAGCTTTTACTTTACTCCTATTTTATATAACTAGAGGCCTGGTGCATGAATTTGTGGATGGGTGGAGTCCAGTTGGCCGGTGGCCAAGCTGGCAGGCTGGCCCTGTCTCCTGGTTGAACCCCCAATCAAGGGGACAATTTGAATATTAACTTTTTATTATATAAGATGCACTAGAGGCCTGATGCATGGATTCATGCACCAGTGGGGTCCCTCAGCCTGGCCTGTGGGGATCAGACTGAAACTGGCAGTCTGACATCCCCTAAAGGGTTCCAGATTGTGGGAGGGCACAAGCCGGCCAAGGGACCCCACCAGTGCATGATTGGGGCTATTATACCTCTCTGTATTTTCTGATGAAGGACAAATTAAGATGAAAAGTGCCAAGTATAGTAACAACTCAGTAAATGAGAGCCATAATTTTGTTATTGTTATACTAAAGGTGTGGTGCACGAGATTTGTACACTGGCAGTTCCTTAGCAAGGCCTGCACCCCCTCAGGGATGTCTGACTGCCAGCTTAGGCCAGATCCTATGGGCCTAAGCCAGCAGTCAGACATCCCTCTTGCAGTCCAGGACTCCTTGCTCCTTACTGCCTGCCTGCTTGCTGCTCCTTACCACTTGGCTCATTGTTCCTTAGCACTGCTGTGGAGGCGTGAGAGGCTTCCGCCACCGCCACTGTGCTCATCAGCTGTGAGCCCAGCTCTGGCTGAGCAGCATTCCCCCTGTGGGAGCACACTGACCACCAGAGGTCAGCTCCTTTTTTGAGTGTCTGCCTTCTAGTGGTCAGTGTGCATCATAGTGAACAGTCATTCTGGTCTTTCCACTGTAAGGGTCACTTAAGCTTTCATTATATAGATTGTTGTTACTTTATTGTTTAGCAAGGCAAGGGCTTCAGTGTCTTTTAGGAAAAGCTGGAAAAAAACCCACATTTATGTGTGTATGTGTGTTTGTTAAACCTCAGTGAGGACATTATTTTTTCATTGATTTTTAGAGAGAGTAGAAGAGGGGAAGAGAGAAAGAGAGAGGAAGAGAAAGATGAGGGACATTGATTGGTTGCCTGCTGCTTGCACTCCAACCAGGATCAAACCTGCAATTCAGATATGTGCCCTAGACCAGAATAAAAACTGAGACTCTTTGGTACATAGACTGATACTCTAACCACTGAGCAATGCTAGCCAAGGCAGAAAAGTTGAATTTTGATGTTATATCTAATATCAGTGGTGATCCATCCAGAAATAATCATCATCTCCAGTCTCTTTCCACAAGCCACCTAATCCTGCCTGTTTTTTGTTTTTGTTTTGTTTGTTTTTTTGTCTTCTGCTTTCAGAGCTAGTAGGGAGATGGTGGGAGGGGTGAAGATGTAAGCACAATAAGTGTGGTTTAGTGAGCATTTACTACATGGCAGACACGTGCTAACACTTGACAAGATGATCTTGAATTAGCCCTCACATTATAAATGTGAGGTAGGTACTCTTATCATCCCTCTCTAACAGGTTAGGAAATTGAAGTGCATTGAAGTTAAGTGACTCTGAAACATACTTAGGAAAACACGTTTGGGAAACCAGCCCAGTTCTCCTACTTCCAGGGCCTGCAATCTTAACAACTGTTTACTGTTGGAAGTTAAAGTGTCTCAAAAATACCATTCCTCCTTCTGAAACCACAGAGTTGTGGTTTCTATCCTCATCCTAAAGCATAGATAAGATAGATGCACCCATGAGGGCAGATTCCTTACCATTAGCAAACCTTCCTTGGAGTGCGTTCCCTCTACTGCCACCTAGGGGCTCAAACTTAAAAAAACAAGTGACTCGGTTTTTGTGCAATTTCTGAAGTCCAATTTTCAATGACCCTCATTCTTTACTTTCCAGCAAATTAACATTCTGAGTTATTTTATGCTGGTGTTGTCTTCCAGCTATTGATTCAGTTTTGGCAAGGTTTACAATTTTTTCTTGCAGCAATTTTTTTTTTTACTATTTCACTTTTGTCCTTAACGTTTTACCAAAAGTGGAAAACCAACACATTAAAATGTTCATAGAGTGATAAAAATCAGCGATCTCAAATACAATCGAGATAAAATAGAAACTATTCAACTTAAATTGGATACTTACTCGATTTAAACTAATTAATTATCTTAAATTGAAAAGGGGAAATAAAATTGAAGAACTTGTACAAAGTGCTAAATATATTTAATAAAAAACCTAAGTGTGATTGCACTCTTTCTGTAAGAGTGCAAGTCAGGATGTGTTCAGTGTCAACACCTACTTCAAATCCTTTCAGCCAATGGGAATTTATTGGCTTACATAGTCGAAAGGTCCTCGGACATCTAGAGAGGTAAGGAAGAATTGCAGGAACCAAGGAGTGGGAGTGGATAGCCAGGAGTCAGGGCCATCATACTCTTCCCATTGATTTTTCACTTCTGATTGGCTTTATACTACAGATAGACTCTGACCATATAACATAGAGGTGGGGGAAATAGTCACCAGCTCCCTGGCTCTCTAACCTCATATTTAGCAACACTAGAGGAAACAGAATATTTGACTAATGGCATTTATATGACAAATCTCAGGATGGTTTCTGATTGATTCTCCTTGGCAAACATCCTTCCACTCCCATCAATCCCTGTGTCCAGGAGAAGAGAATAAAAGTGGTTGGTCAGGACTGGGTCACATAATTATTCCTATAATCAGGAAGGCCCAGGAGGAAGAGAAATGGAAGAAATACATGTCAGGCAGCCCAAACAACAAACAACAACCATTGGAGTCCATCACTGAACCATATTCCCTCCCCATCCTTCTTTAATATTTCACTATTTGATTTTTGTGTACAGCTTCATCACATTTAAAAGAAAGGAACTGATTGTATCAGTGGTTAGCCATTTGATGGAATGTCAGGCTACTCGGCTATATCAACCTCACCGCATAAATTGAATAAATAATTTATATTCTGTACAAGGATCATACAAATAATTTTGGCATGGTGGGGATTTGGTCTCTCCCAGCCCATCCCTCTTTCTGAATGTGGTTCCCCAGGCAGCAAAGCATTTGTTTTGAACACTTGGTGGCCTCCGTCCCTCAAGGAGTTAAGCTGAAAGCTAAAGAGATTGAAAATAGGGCCAGGGACTGGAGGGACTTTGTCGAGTGGAGTTTTCTGGGTTTGAGTGACAAATGTGTTGAGATGTGAAGGAGTGAAGTATGTATCCCATAAAGATTTGTTTTTTTTTTATGTAAATAAGTGTGTTAGCCTCAAACTTTCTGACATCTCATTATTCAGGTGACTTAGTCATTGACATGCATGCCATTTGCATTTCCCCAATTCTTTGCCAAAAGTGCAGAGGCTGTAACTTGGCCAAATTCCACATCCTCTGTACACAGACTGCCATCTTGGGCACCTTTGTAAGATACTGAGGGCTGTATCCAGCCAGAGCAGGACATGGGTCCTGTGGATTTGTAGCATTAGGCTTTTCTAGAGGTTTTTATCCTATCTGATTGGCAGCATGTAGCCCATTTCTCATGTTATGGATATTTCAACCAGGCATGTCCGGGGCTAGACATGGAGGGGTGATAGTAAGAACATTTAACAACCAATCAGGTACAGACACCAGACATCGGAATGAGTGCTGGCCAATGGCTAGAATAGGATCTGAGGGCCTTCATGATGCCTGCCATTAACCGCCCCCCCCCCCCGTTGCTGCGTCATGTGGTGATTGGGAGGATGACCCTAGAGCCACATGGCAAAGTCAGGGCAGCCATTACTCACTAACCAGTATGGCAAGATGTCAGTGATGTGCCACTGGTGTCGCCTCACCACTGCGGTGCACAGGGCTGACTACCAACTTTTGCAGGTGCGCAGGCACATGGAGCCAGCAGAGCTCTTGGCCAACGTGAGCTCCTACCCATCGAGAGCCGCCTGAGGAGCCTTGGGCGGCAGACCAGGAGTGCCCGCAGGGCTGCCGTCCAGCGCTACTGCTTGTTCCGTTTTCAAATGGGAATTTGATTCAGGACTGGCCTTTGGTTTTTCCCAGTCCTAGGAAGGAAACATTTCTCATTCTCAAAACCCACAGATTAATCATTTTTGCAAATCAGCTGAGCTCTGAGTCTCTGACCAGGAGGCCTGTGCCTGCTGGCCTGGGGAGCCTGGGTTTGCCAGAGTGCTCTGCTAATGCATATGCATTTATTCTTCTTGTGGAGCCGGGGCCGCGGGCTTCGAGGGGTGACGCTCTGCTCACTAATCATAATGCAATATCAGTGTTTTCTGCAAATCCCCTTATTATCTCTGCATCATTAGCAGTTTCTGAGCTTGTCTACAACTAATTTCACAGCGAATATTATTTCTGCCCGATATTTTAAATAAGCTATCATGCCGGGCAGCAGCTGACACGCGCTGAGAAAGAAGCAAATCAACCTAAAACGGGCTTTCAAACAGCCTCCGACAGTTAAGCTTTGTATCGTAAATCACGGGGGGAATGCGCAAGTTTCTAGAACAACCCCTGTCTCCAGCCCCAATTACTTAGTCATATCTTCCTAGTTAGGTACATGATCTAGGGCCAGTTTCTAGGGGTCTCATTGCTGCTCTGGTGCTTCTATAGGTGACCCTTATGATACAATGTCTTTGAGCTTCAGATGATGAAACAATAGCCACTCCTGGATTTGTGTGGACTTAATGCAAATGTTTAACATGTGCTTAATGTAACATACCCAGTATACTGAGCACCTCGAGTGTGCTCCATAAACAGAGTTTATATTACTTTTCATTCATTTATGAACTATTTAGGGAGTGACCCCTTTGTGCCTTGCACTGTACAAGGCTCTGACAGCATTTGGCCACTTGCCATTTTTGGTTCACTTTTCTCCACATTCCCTGCTCCCCTAGCAATGACCCAGAATGGTGTGTTTGGATTCTGAAAGAGATACAGGAAAGTGGGATTGTAGGGGTTGTGTCTCACCACCTCACCCCCGGCTCTCAATTAACATCTGGTGTTAGTAATTTTTTATTTCCTGTTGATTCTAGATGGGGAAGATTAGAATGGGGAAAAGAAGGGAATAATTTTCATTCACTGTCAATCAGGTGGAAACTGGCTCTCTATGTCATTAAGCTTCAGCAGGTTTCAGAGGCATCTGAGGAGGGTACAGAGCAGCATTAGGTTCAGGGTTGAGTGTGCTCAAAGAAAGCAACAAGAGAAGATGCTTTGGTACTTTTGGTTCTCTGTACCATATTCTTTCTCTGTGAAAAACTCCTACATAGCCTATAAAACCAAACCCTAATTGCCCTTCCTTTATGACACCATGATTTCTACAGTAGGTTAGTGCAGGAGGAAAGAATAGCATACTTACTTGAAGAATTTGGCCTCTTAAGAGCTGAGCCCAATTCTTATCTTGTATATTCATCTTCCCCCCTCCCAACCTCTTTTTTTTTTTTTTTATCTCAGTCTGTGCGATTTCTAGATACTTCTAGACTAGGGACTGAGTTCTGTTTATATGTAATTCTGAGGCAGAATGGACTTTCTTTACCTACTTGGTCCTTTCCTTGGCTTCCTATCATAGACGTTCTAGAATTCTGTCCATGCATATTCATGCATTTGTGTGTAGGAAGTACCCTTATTAAATATATAGTTGTGCTGACAAAAAACTACATAAAGGCCAGAACTTCAAATAAATATCTAAACTGTTCTTCTCACAAGTATTACTTTATTGGAATGTCTCACTTATAGATATATTTTATTTGCTTGCAAACTTTGTAAAATTTTGATTTCACTTGTCAGTGTTTCAAAATCAGGAGGTTTAACAGGAGTCTTGGAAAAATCAAAGTATCTGGTACCACTGGGTCTATATCCCAACATGACACTAGTCAAGTGGAATTGAGTAGCAGCTGCTCTCTTTAAAAGGAGCATCAGTTGTTTGCTGCAGTCCCCACTACTCCACATTGCCTCCCCAACACCAAGCATCAGGCTTGTTTTTCATTTATCACCATTCTAATGCTGCGGCCTGTCTCAAGCTGCCCTGCTTCACTCGTGCACGTGACCTGTCAGGTTGTAGTTATCTGGGGCAGGGGCCTGATCTGGACTTAAGTGGAACCAGACGACTGTATTTACTGGAGTGTTTGGCAGAGTGTCGACTTGGCCTTCAATCCCCTGGGTTGATGTCATTTTGTTCTTCTTGTGATGATTGCAGATTCTTTCATTTTGTGTCTTTAAAGCCACACAGTACTTGATTAGAAGCTGTTTTCTGCTAAAGTAAGAAACATTTTGCTGACCAGATAAACTAAGAATTCCTGGACTCCTTCTGCAAAGAGCTCACCGTGTTCACTGGGCATTTGCCTATTTCTTTCCATGCTATTGAGGTCTCATCTGATGATGATGCTGTGGCTCATCTCAGCTGTACGCACCCCCTAGAGAAGTAGGAAGAGTATAAAGGGGCTTCAGCAGCAGCCAGAGAGCAGATGTTGCCACTTCCCAGGTGGCGAGCCCATTCCTCGGCACTGAGCTGAAGAATCAGTCCAGTTTATCCATTAGTCCCAAGCTATCAAGAAGCAAGGGTGAGCATCTATTTAACCTTATACAGGCACACATGCACATGTACATGTGCATACCCATGTGCATGCATGTGCCACAGGTACACATATGCATGCACAAATTGTGCACCAGTGATAGGATGGGCTCTGTTCTAAGTGCTGAAAATGCAGTGGCTGGAGCGAGCAAGACAGAGTCCCTGATTTTATGGAGAATGAATTCTAGCAAGGAAAGCCAGGTAACAAGGTAAATAAGCAAGCAGATACATGGTGTAATGTCAAGTATGGCGAGTGCAATGAATAGCAACAAAGTCGGGGGAGGAGAACGAGGCACCAGAGGCTCTTTTGGTTTATGGTGAGGGAGGCTTCTTAGAGGTGGCACTTATGTAGGTAGGTCCTTGCTCAGGGCAGCTGTGCCACCAACTCCTGGGGACACCGTTCCTATTGTAGGCTGAGTTGGGCCACGGGGGGGGGGGGGGTGGTCATTTATGCCCATGGCCACAAGAATGACACCCCCTAGAGGTGGCCCCTATAATAGTTTGGGGAAGTGGACAGGGGCAAAGAGCCCAGCAGGGCAAAGGTCTGAAAACAGTGGCATGCTTGCTGTGTTTGAGAAATTGCCAGGAGGCAAATGACACAGGGAGGGGGTGGGGTTGTGACCCAGAGGTGGTCAAATAGTCCATCCACGAAGGGTCTTCAAGATCAGCACTTCTCAAACTTTAATGGGGATATTCTGGTCCAGCCGGTGTGAGTGGGCCTCCCTCTTCTACATTTCTGGTGAGCTCTCAGATGATGCTAAGGCTACCTGGTGCCAGGAGACCTCGCTTTGAAGATCAGGGCTAGGGGCCGAGGTCCAGACATAGGGGAAGCCATGGAGGGTCAGGAACTGGCAGTTCATTCTGCCTGGCTGAAGAATCATTCATGTTAGAGTCCAAGGGCTCATCGAATCAGTCCATGAGGGAGCATTTTTGATCCCTTCACTGCCCAAGCAGGCGAAGGGAAGCTGCCGGGAGAGATAAGGAAGGCTTTATTTGTGTAGCTACTCGAACTTGGGGCTATTTATAGTCGATGAATATCTGTCTTTAAGCAGCTGTGTGAATTATCTGAAATACATGAAAGCAATCCATTTGAGATCAAAATCCTTAATTCCAGACCTTTCCAGGTTGATACATCTTAAAAGAGGGTGGTTTGGTAATATTGTTGAACATTAATTAGGTAACACTTGTGCAGGACTGAGAGGATGAAAAGCCTTGTGTGTGTGAGTGCCTGTGAAAGGGAGCAATCTGAGGCTGGGATTGAAATGAAAATTTCTCATGAGCAAGTGCTCATCCTGTCAGGTGCGGTGATTGGAGATTGTGCGAGGATGAATGTGCGGCGCCCCCCTCCCGGCCCACGGGGCCTCCATCCTCCCTGAATAGCAACCGGCATGCAGATGAATGGGGAATTTACTAGAGGTAATTACAGAAGGAGGGAGGGAAGGGGGTCCTTCTTCGTCCTTGTCACAGAGGACTGTTTCCCTGAGAGTGGTAGTGGAGCCTTTGTTCCACTCAGGACCTGGGGAGGAGAATGTCATAAAGGGAAGGTGCTTTCTGGTGCCTTGTGTGGCCCCAGTAGGGTCTCTACTCAACAGCACAGGCTCCTGGCCCCGCTCATCTGTCCTCATTCCTGACCTCGGCCCTTCATTCAGCTCCTCCCAGGGCTCCTGGTCTCAAAAGCAATGCGACTACAAGCCCAGGGGTGGGGTGTCCCCATTGCCCCGCTCCATCCCTGTGAGACCTGCTCCAGTGGTGCCTCCCCAATGTCAGCACGGAAGAGGGGAGGTTCTGTCTTTGCATTAGTAGTCCATCTGTTCCCTGCCCCTAGGCCATGTGGCATGTGGAGGGGCTCCTTGTGACCTCTACACAAAACAAAACAAAACAAAACAAAACAAAACAAAACAAATCAAAACACTATCAGGAAGAGGATAGCAAGGAAGCTGGCCTCCAGTTAAAGCCTTCGTAGCCCAGCCTCCTCTCCATTAATACAACTGCACCTTCGTGGCCTCTCTTGGGTCCCTTTCCCAGGGCACCAGTGACTTCTGCTCCTCTCCGTGGCACCCAGGAAGTTGGCTGAGCTTCATGCTTCAGAGTTTCCTTTCAATGCTCCACACACGTGTTCTGTCCCCCAGAACATCAGCTGACTTCCTGAGCACCAAGCCGGGTTGCTCTGCCGGGAGGTGTAGAAATACTGGGTATCTGACTAAAAGGTTCAGAAATGAATTCCACACATATTGGGGCTGTGAGTATTTCCTGATTTACTGTTGTCAAACTCTAATGAATCACAGCATGATGTTTAGGTACAGTGTCCCCCACTAGCAGCTAACTTATAATCTGATGTCGCAATATCTGTTTTACCCACAGCCTGAGTCGACTCAGATGTAGATGACCACACCACCTACTTTTTTATATATTCTTTTACGGATTGAGACTTCCCCATCCACTCATGCTTGTAGCAGAACCTTCCAGCCACCAGTATTCCTGATTCACAGACTTTGCCGACAGCGTGCCCTGCAGGCGAAGGGGTCACCTGGAACGGAGCTCAGCTTACACGCACCTAAACAATATGAATAAAAATTAACTTAAAACTCTTCTCTCCCTCCTTCACAATGACATTATACCAATGGGCCCACTTAATTTTTTACATTTGTACCTTTTCAAAAGGGCCCGCTGTTTTACGATGTCAAATGTGACCTTTACAACAAAACGTGCAAACCGCGTTGTACACAGAGGACTCTTCGAAGCTAGTAATTTTCATGATGCAAATTTCAGAGCAGAATGAGCCCATTAACCAAATTAGCAATTCATAAAAGCAAAAGTTCATGGTCAGGAAACAATCATGTCTTTTCACAAGGTATAATTTTAGCCCATTGTAGACTTAAAGTGTGTTTTTTTTCCCCCCTTTAAAAAAAAAGAAAATTAGAGTGCTAATTAAATAGGTTAAAGCTATACATGAAAGAGAATGCAGGGAAGAGAATTAGTGATTCCTAACAAGCCAGAGATCCTCCATAAGGGCATAGTAACTTCAGCCCATGTGAACAGCTATTTGGGCTATTGTGGGAAGAAGACACCCATGATGCCGGTGGTGGCAGAGGGGGACTTGGTAAGGCCACATGAGAGGCTCTTGAGCTGCAGGAAGGTGGCTGAGCTTCGTGCTTCAATGAATACAGTGTGGGGAAAGCTTCACCTTGCACAGGGGGCATCCTCAAGGAGTCAAGGAGTCAGACCAAGATACATTTTCAGAGACACAGCCAATTTTGGAGTAGGAAGAGCTGGGAGACATGAGATTGTCAATGCTTCTGATTCTTCATCTTCTCATGCAAAAAAATTGGGGGGTATAAAATACTGTGCATTCCACAGCCTCTTTCTGATCACCGACTGAAATCATGTACCTAAAAAGCCCCAGACTTGTGTGTTTAAAGCCCCATTTTATGTTTATCCCACATTTTGTTCACCTGTTCACCAGATGATGAATGTTTGGGCTGTGTCTTCCTTTTGGTTATTGTAAATAATGCTGCTTTGAGTTTTAGCGTGCACGTTTTTGTTTGAATACTGTTTTTGATTGTTCGGTATATATACCTAAGAAGAATGAAGTGCCAATATATGCCATTACATGAATGAAACTTAGAAACATAATGCTGAGTAAAAGAGCCCAGGTGGAAAGAATCACCTATTATATGATTCCATTTAAATGAAATGACCAGAATAGGAAAATCCACAGAGACAAAAAAGTAGTCAGGGGTGGGCAGCAGGGGCTGGAGTGCTGGGGAACGGGCAGTGACTGCAAATAGGAGTGTCTTTTTAGGATGAAGGGCATGCTTTGGAGTTAGATAGAGGCGATGTGCACGCAATATGGAGTACACTAAATGCCACCGCAGTGTTCACTTTAAAGTGGTTAATGTTATGTTTAGTAAAATGTCATGTTATGTGGTTTAACCTCGACTGAATAAGAGATCCATGTAAATTGGAACAGACTCTACACGCTGGCCTATCCGTGTGCCATGAGCTTCCTTGGGACAGATCCCGTGTTTGCTTTATTTTGAAATCCCTGGTGCCCAGCAACTCGCAGGCTCTTGGTGAATAGCACCAACCACAGCAACGACGGTTACTTATATTAAATGCATGTGACACGCTAGACACTGGACCAGTCCCTTTACCAGAGTGAGGAGATGGAGAGTTTGGTCCTAGTTCCTGGCAGGGGGCGGGCTTTGAGGAGCATAGCGAGGGGGTGCCTGCTATGCCAGAGGGCCACAGGAGGTGGCACAGCATGGGGGAGAGGCTTGCCAGGGGCCAGGGTGGTGGTGCAAAGACAGTGCAGAGAATAGGGCGATGCCCTGTGCTTCTTCTGAGGCTCTAAGGGGAGGTGCAGGTGGAGGTGCTGTTCTATGTGATCCACTGTGTAAACCTGAGCTCCCCTTCTAAGAAACGCTTCATTGTTCTTAAATGCTCATGGGATCTCTCTCTCCGTGTTTAATGGATCTCTGTGTGTGTGTGTATGTTTACTGCATCAAGGCAGTGAGTTATGTTTGGGTTACACATACACCATTTCATTATGATGCCTGGGTTTGTAAACACAGTGGGCCATACAGCTTGTAGGCACATGGCCAGGTTATAATCACAGTACACCACCTCAGATGAAAGTGGACTTTAGAAATACCAGGAGATTCCTGTTACTTCTAAATGTGCCTGTACTTGCCATGACTAAATATGATTCTTTGATTTTATCTCATTTCTTCATCTGTGAAAATGTCTACAGTGCAGGATTTTTATGAAGTCAACAGATTGTTGAAAACTTGTGGCACACAGTGTCAGTCTGTTCCCCCTGACACCCCTTTCTCTTCCCCCTCCACCCCACTTCTCCGGTAGGGTGAAGATGGAAAGAAGAGTGAAAGAATAGATTCCAGTAAGAGAGCAGGCTGTCTGGTCAGAAGGACTGCACCATGGCTCAGCATCAAGAACCTAAAGGCCCAAGTTCAAGGCCCACATTCTGCCCCTCTGAAGCTACAGAGCATGGGGCAAGTTGCCTGGCTTCTATGAGCCTCAGTTTCCACATCTAGGCAATGGGTTCAGATCCATAAAAGAAAATAAATGCAAATGCCCTCAGAAAACACCAAAGTACTATGCATGTGTGGTGCCCTAACGGGGAGAAAGTGGTGTGAACTAGAGGTTTCATCCAGGCCTGTGGTTATCCCAGGGTGATCTTTGCCCCACAGTGGAAATTGGCAATGTCTGGAGGCATTTTGGTTGCCACAACTGTAGGTGACATGTCATTGATATCTAGTGGGTAGATGTCAGGGATCCTGCTAAACCACAGTAAAGAATTATCTTGTCCAAAATGTCAGCAGTGCCGAGATTGGGGAACTGATCTAGAAGGAAGAAAATAATGCATGGATTTGGGCAGGACAGGTAACCACTGAGGACATAGAGATAGCTTTTCTTTGGTCGATACCCCCCTTTTTTTTTTTTGCACATAAAAAAATTAAAACCAATTTGAAGGTACATGAAAATACATGTAATATAAAAAAAGGGGGGGGGGACAAGTGACTATGTTCTTGCCACCCCAAAATGGCAGTTTGTTATCTTCTCACTTAATATTTTAAACAAAATACAAAAAAATTACAGATAAGCTACCCAATCATCTTCCTTTCTGGAGAGAGATGCAGCGTCTATCATGAATTTTTCTCTTTAATGGTCCATTTTTGGTACCTTACGTAATAATATACACATTCAGTGTCATATGGATTTACATATTTTATTTTTGTAAAAAATATTTAATTAAACTTATTGGGGTGACACTGGTCAGTAAAATTATATAGGTTTCAAGTGTAAAATTCTGTAAGATACCATCTGTATATTGTATTGTGTGTTTAACACCCAAGGCAATCTTCCTTTACCATATATTTGACCCCTTTTACCCTTTATTCCCGCCCCCACCATCATACTTTCATCTGTGGCTATGAGTTTTTGTTTGTCTTGTCTGTTCTTTTATTGTTTTCAGTTTTATATCCCATATATGAGTGATATTGTATGGTTCTTGACATTTTCCATCAGACTTATTTCACTTAATATATTTTCAAGATCCATCCATGTTGTCCCAAATGGCAGTATCTCATTTTTTCTTATAGCTGAGTAATATATATATATATATATATATATATATATACACACACACACACACACACACACACACACACACACACACATATCACATCTTTATCCAGTCATTCATTGAAGGACACTTTCGTTTCCATGTCTTGGCCACCATGAATAATGCAATGAACACAGGGGTCCATATATCTTTATGAATAAACACAGGGAACAGTAAAATATATAAAGCAACTACTAATGGAACTAAAGGGACAAAGTGATAAAAACACAATTATAGTAGGGGACCTAAATGCCCATTGGCAGCTATGGGTAGATCATCCAAACAGAAAATCAATAAGCAAATATTGGCCTTAAATGACACAGTAGATCAAATGGACATAATCAACATTTACAGAGTCTTTCATCCAGAACAAAGAAATTATACATTCTTCTCTAGTGCACACAGAACATTATCAAGGATAGACCATATGGTGGGACACAAGTCTAGCCTTAACAAATTTAAGAAGATTGAAATTATACCACACATACATATTTTCTCAATGAATGCAAATGGAAGAGTATTACCTGCAACTTGCTTTCCCACAAAACAGCTCCTTATTTTGACCACAGGTAGGAGGAGTTGGATTTGATCTGGGTCTTTTTTAGTCAAATTGATGGCCCAAGTTGAACTCAGCAGTCCCTCATGCTGTGCAGATTATAGGGGAGAGCTAATTGCTTTGTCAGAGTCTGTGGTAGTTATCTTCTTGGAATGGTCTTTGATGCAGTACCTCCCTATGGGAGAGGGAAGCCCAGAGAAGAGGTGAAAGTGGATGCCATGGACCTACCAGGTCTCTCCCCAAGTTCAATGTCAGCCATCTGGGCTACTTAAGCAAACACAGGCTTTGAAGGCAAGTTGGAGTACTGAGGCATGAGCTGCTACATTTTCCTTGTCAACAGCCCTGTGGGACTCGTGGGCCCAGCCCTGCACTCCTGGTGAATGGTCTCAGGATGAACCTCTCAGTCTCTCTTGTGCAAACAGATCAATGCTTGGGCCAGGGAGACTGACGCAGGTGGCGCCATGAGATGTGAAGTGCATTTTCTAGGCTTTCTGGCCACTCTTGTCATCCTCTTCACAGGCAGCCTTGGCCCTGGTGGTTTTAGGGAGAGGATGGCACCCTGCTGAGTTCATCATCCTGCAGTTGGTGGGGGAGAAGGGAGGTGAGTGCCCAGTCTGCATTTTGTAGACAGAGATAGAAAATAAAGCAGCGACTTCCTGCTATTAAATGGGCTTGTGATTAGTTATAGGAAAATCAATTCATTCTTTGGCTTTGGGGAAGGCTTTTAACTGTGAAAGGGGATGCTAATCCCCTGGGAAATAGTTTTTAAGCAGAACTGCCTTAGTTCTGCCAGCTGCTTAGATAAACACCACAGGGGAGGGGACAGCTTTTCTCTCCATGTGACACAGGTTCCAGAGGAGCCTCCTCTCCTCTCCTCTCCTCTCCTCTCCTCTCCTCTCCTCTCCTCTCCTCTCCTCTCCTCTCCTCTCCTCTCCTCTCCCTTTTTCTCTCCTTCCTTCCTCTCTCCCTCCCACACTCATGGAGAATTCACTATGTGCCTTGTCAACAGATAGAAACAGTCTGTTCTCATGGGAGATGGGCAGCAGGGCAGGTGGTACTGAGGACAGAAACTCAGAGAGTGAATGGCATTTGGAAGAGAACACCTTTCTTATATTTTTACCTCCTCCTTTCCCTCTGCTTAATTTATCTCCTTTTTCTCTCTGTTGCTTTCCTTTGTGATCATTTCTCCATCTCCTTTTCTCTTTCCTTCCTTTCCCCCCAACTCCCCTGGGATAATCCTAGCATCTTGACAACCATCTCCCAAGCAACTGGCAGAGTGTTGGTTGGAGGACACAGGTGAGCCTCCTGCAGTTCACTCTATGTAGAGCAGGATGAGGAGCCTTTATTTTGCCAAGGGCCATTTGGATACTTAAAATATCATTGGAGGGCCATACAAAATTACCAACTTAAATTAGCCTGCCATATTTGGTCAAACATTTGATGAATTCACCTCTAATGCCCTGGCAGGGCCAGACCAAATGACTTCATGGGCCTTATTGGTATATGGCACAGGTCAGACATTCCCCACCCCTGATGTGGTGACACACAGAATCTTGCTCCCGTGTCACGCCTAGGGCTGTAGGACACAAAGCACAGATTTCCTTTAACACCTGTGTCCATTTTTTCCCTCCTAGGGCTGTCAGAAGTCAGCATCCCTTTACGTGACAGAGTGCTCTTTGTTCTGTCCTGTGTGTGACCTTGTTCACCAGTGTCGCACCCAGATCCTCCATCCACAGCATAATGTTTCCAGTGTCCCTGTAAGCCATTTCAACCCACCTGTGTCCACACTGGCTCCCATCTCTTCCTCCATCTTTTATGCTTTCCTCTCTGGATATACATGGGAAAGTGCTTGTTACACAGTATCTCTTCCTCCTTGCCCTCCCCCTCCTCTTCCTTCTCTTCCTCCCTTTCCTCCTCTCCTCCTAATATTTATACCCGAGAGATTACTAGTCATCAGACACTATGTAGCACTTCACATATTTGATCTCATTTAATTTTGCAACAACCTCATAAGGTAGCTATCATCAATTCTTGTTTTTTTTAATTGTTTAAAGTATTGCATATAGTAGTAGACATATCTCTGTCCCCCCCCCCCATTGAACTTCCCCCAGCCTTCCCTACCCCCTGTCGCATGCCCTCATCCCCCTACCCAGTGTCTTGTGTCCATTGTGCTTATATGCAAGCATACAAGTCCTTGGTTGATCTCTTTCCCTCCCTCCCCAACACGCTCCAGCCTTCCTGCTGTAATTTGACAGTCTGTTCAGCTTTACTTCCTCTGTATCTATCTTTTTGTTCATCAGGTTTTAATGTTTTTTATTTTCCATAAATGAGTGAGATCATGTAGTATTTTTCTTTCATTGCCTGGCTTATTTCACTTAACATAATGCCCTCCAGGTTCTTCCATGCTGCTGCAAATGGTAAGAGTTCCTTCTTTTTAAAAGCAGCGTAGTATTCCATTGTGTAGATGTACTATAGTTTTCTAATCCACTCATCTGCTGATAGGCATTTAGGATGTTTGTATGCTTGAGGTTGTCCCAGAGGCTCCTTACACTATCTTTAATTTTTTGGATTATTTTTGCTTCTTGCTTTTCCAGCTGAGTGGATTTTGCTTCTTTGTATTTCAAACCTTTGACTTGATTCTTGCAGTCCTCTAGTCTGCTTTTAGGTCTCTGTATAATATTTTTTATTTCAGTCAGTGTATGCTTAATTTCTAGTTGGTCCTTTTTCATATCCTTGAGGGTCTTGTTAAATTTATCAGCCTTTTCTAGGAACCTCTTGAAAAACCTTATAACCGTGGTTTTGAACTCTATGTCCACTCATTTTCCCCCCTCCATTTCTTTCAAATGTGATTTGTTTCCTTGTCTTTGCATTTTGGCTGCTTCCCTGAGTTGGTCACATAGCTTTGTGTGGTAGGTGTCCTCTAGGGGACAGTGGCTCAGCCTTCCCAGTTACCTGAGGTGGATTCTCTTGGTACACCCCTTTATGAGCTGCACAGTCTTGTTGTATTTAAGACTAGATTATTCTTGGTATCACTGGGAGGGGTTGACCTCCAGGCCAATTGGCTGTGAGAATCAGCTGTCTCTATGCTGGGAGAGCTTCTGTGCTCAGCTTGGATGGGGCAGAGTCTCCAGGCTGAGTAGTCAACCTTGGTTTCCTGTGCCCTCGGCAACGGCTGCATGCACCTCTGAGAGAAAACTGCCTCCAAGCTGCCAGATAGTTCACTTTCTCCCCAAAGGAGTCTGGACACCCAATGTCTCACCCAGAACTGAAAAAACAATGCAGTCGGTGGTTTTTTTTTCTCTCTCCCAAATGAGAGAGCCAGCCTCTCCATGAGCTTGTGCACCTCTGCAGCTCCCAAATCTCAGTGTGCTTGCTCCTTACAGTCCAGTTTTACCCCGTATGAGTCTGGGCTCCACAAGACTCACCTGGAACTGGGAATCAGTGCAGTGGGACATCTCTGTCTCCCTCTCCATTTGAGAAAACCAGTAAATATTCAGCTGCCCGCCCTTTCCACAAGTGCGCAGTTCCACACCTCTATCTCCATGCGTCTCTGCCCACTGCAGCTCCTCTGAATCAGGTGTTCTTTTATCTTTCCTTCTATTTGTGGAATTTCCACTCATCCAGCTTTCTGGTGGTTCTGGATGATGTCCATTTTGTCTTTTAGTTGTAGTTTTGAAATTGTTATGTGGGGCTGTTCAATAGAACAGTTCTTAAATGCTCATGGGTTCATGAAATTGTGGGGCTGTTCAATAGAACAGCCACTAATCCAAACACATAGGTGTTTACTTATGCCGCCATCTTGGTTCAAGTTCCTCCACGCCGATATTTATTATTTCCTCCCTTCTGCTTACACTGGGCTTTTCTTGTTGCTCTCTTTCTAACTCTTTGAGTTGTAGGATTAGGTAATTTATTACCATTGTTTCTTATTTTTTTGCAGTCGGCTTGTAGAGCTATGAAATTTCCTCTCAAGAATGCTTTTGCTGTGTCCCATAGATTTTGGATTGTTGGATTTTCATTGTCGTTTGTTGTCATGATGTTTTTTAAATTTCTTCTTTGATCTCTTTGGTAACCCAGTCATTGTTTAATAGCATGCTATTTAGTCTCCATATGTTTGATTTTTTTGGATTGTTTTTATTGAGGTTGATTTCCAGTTTTATGCCATTGTGATCTGATATGATTTCTATCTTCTTAAATTTGAAGAGACTTTGCCTGTGACCCAATGCATAGTCTATCTTTGAAAATGACCCATGTGCACCTGAGAAGAATGTATATTCTGTGGCTTTCAGGTGAAATGTTCTGAAGATGTCAATTAATTCCATCTGGTCTAGTGAGTCATTTAGGATGGATGTTTCTTTATTATTTTTTGTTTAGAGGATTTGTCTAATGGTGATAGTGGGATATTAAAGTCTCCTACTATGATTGTATTGCTATCAATGTCTTCCTTGATATCTTCCAGGAGTTTTTTTTTAATGTATTTGGGTGCTCCTGTATTGTGTGCGTATATGTTTACCAGAGTTATTTCTTCTTGTTGGATTGCTCTCTTTAGCATTACGAAGTGGCCTTCTTTATCTCTTGTTATGTCCTTAACTTTGAGATCTAATTTTTCAGATATAAGTATTCCTTTTTAGTCATTTCTGAATAAATGAATAAATGCAGTCCTCTGCTTCTTCTAGTCAACTCTGGATGCTTTCTATTGAGTTCTTCACAGCAGGGATGTCACTTTTCATTTCTTCTCGATTCTTCTTCATTTCCTCTTGGTTCTTACATATATTGTCAAATTTGTCTTCCATTCTTTTCAACCACTTTATGACCATTTCTCTGAAAAAAAACTTTTTCTATTCCTCCACCCTCAGAATGTGTGTGTCTTTTTTCTGAGTTAGGTTTCTTGTAGACAGCAGATATATAGGTCATGTTTTCTTATCCAATCAGTTACCCTATGTCTTTTGATTGGGACATTTAATCCACTTACATTTTAAGTTATTATTGATAGGTACTTGCTTGTCACCATTTTTATTCTTTACACCTGTGTTCCTTCTTCACTTCTATTTCTTTTTTTTATAGCAGACCCTTTAGCATTTCTTGCATTACTGGTTTGGTGGTAATAAACTCCCTTAGTCATTGTATTGTCTGTGAAGCTCCTGATTTCACCTTCAATTTTGATTGATAGCCTTGCTGTACAGTATTCTTGAATTCAGACCCTTCCTTTGTATGACTTTGTATATTTCATTTCATTCCCTTCTGGCCTGGTGTGTTTCTGTTGAGAAATTAGTTGCTAGTCTGATGAGGGATCCTTTGTTGGTAACTGTCTCTCTCTGGCCGCTTTTAAGATTCTTACTTTGTCATTCAGTATGCCAATTTAATTATAATGTGCCTTGGCATTGGTCTTTTGGGGTTAATTTTGCTTGGGACTCTGTGAGCTTCTTGGATTTGTGTGGGGTTTTTCTTCCCTATTTAAGGGAAATTTTCTGTCATTATTCCTTCAAACAGGTTTTCTATCCCTTGCCCAGTTTCCTCTTCTTCTGGTACCTTTAATATGAGAATGTTGTTTTGTTTCATGTTGTCCCAAAGTTTCCTTAGGCTCTCCTCCTGCTTTTTAATTTTTTTTCCCTAGAAGCTGCTCTACTTGGGTATTTTTTCCTACCATGTGTTCTAGCTCACTGATGCAGTCCTCTGTTTCTTCTAGTCTACTCTTGATGCTTTCTATTGAGTTATTTACAGCAGGGATGTAATTTTTCATTTCTTCTCGATTCTTCTTCATTTCCTCTTGGTTCTTACACATATTGTTGGATTTGTCTTCTATTCTTTTCATCCACCTATGACCATTTCTCTGAATTCTTTCTCTGACAGGTTGCTTGACTCCATTTGGTTTACCTCCTTTTTCTGGGGATGCCTATTTTTCTTTAATATGCAGGATATTTCTTTGTCTCCCCATGTTCTCTCTTCTCTGAGTGTCTGGTTATGTAGTTCTCTCTCTCCTGTGTTGATTTAAAGGTACAAAATACAACACAACAGGGCACAAAGCACAAGGCACTGAACAGAAATGTATTCACGATATTAATAACCCCAAATAAAGTTGACCACCAGAGAAAGACAAGTTAGAGAATAAGTAAGAAAGAAGAGGAGAAAAAAAGGAGTGCAAAAATGAAATTGGGAAAAGAAAAAAAAAAGAGAGAGAGAGAAAATCAATAGAATAAGAAAGAAGTGGGGAATATACTGTATATATGGGGAGAAAACTTCAATAGAACAGCCACTAATCCAAACACATTCCAGCAACAAGTACCTGAGGATGAATGCAAACTACTAATAACTAATATCAAGTGAGGCGTGGGAAAACAGAAGCAAAAAACAAACAAAAAACAAAAAAAGAAAAAGAAAAAGAAAAACAATCTCACAAACAAGCATAAGAAATCAATATAATCGACAATCAAGCAAACAACAACCAAAGGACAGAGAGGAAAAAATTTTGGATAGTGAAGAAAGAGAAGAGAAAGGTGTGTATGGACTTGGAGCAGGAGATTGGAAATTAGATATATAAGTAGGATGAAATTTTAACAGGGGGTAAAAAGGAATAGGGGAAATATAAAGCAGGAATAGGGTAAAAGAAACAGGACAACAAAAGGGGAAAAGTAAGGAAGAGCATAATGGCATAAAGGTAAAGATGAGATAGAGTAAAATGATGCTAAAGGAAAGATGAATATAGAACACTAATCCAAAAGTAAAATAGAGAGAAAATAAAATGACACTTTTTTTTAAAAAAGGTAAAATAGTAGTAGTAATAATACTGATTGAAAATAAAAATGTAATGATTAAAAAAGTAAAATCAAATGAGGAGAAAAGAAAAAAATAGTTTCTTAAGTAAAAGATGAAATAAAAATAAAAATAAAAATGTGCTGTAGTGAAGGTCATTCACTTTCTCTACTGTTCTGTTTGGCACACCTGTTTCCTAGTCAGGACAGTATTGAAGTTCCCTGCATTCCAACTGCTCTTCAGTGTTGTAAGCCACTCGTGGTTTTTAAGCAGGTACTCTATTTGTGTTTACACAAGAGTCAATTTGTGATTCAACCCCTGGGTGGCAGGGTTTCTGGATTGACCTACAGGTCTATAGGTCCTCTCTAGCTGGTGTTTAGATATCGTTTTCCTTGTGGCACTTAATACCGGTTTGGGGGAGTGAGTTGTCCCAGAGCTGGTTCTCTGATGGTTATTCCCCTCTGTGATCCCCAGGTTCCAGAAAAACAACTTTCCCTTGCAGTCTCTTAGAGTGTCCCCAGTTGGGTGATCCTATGTATTGGGCTTAGTAATCAGAACAAGGATTTAAAAAGGAGAAAAAAAAAGAGCCAGAGATAAGTGTGTGAATTCCAGGGCTGCATGCAAGTCTGTACAGTCTTTTTTCCCCATTGGGTCTAAGCAGCCGGCACACTTTTAAAATTTCCAGTTTGTCCTTTTGCACCCAGATCTACATGGGTTGCTTTTTTAGAGTTCCCTTCTGTTAGCAGCTCTGCGGATCCCCTTCCACATTCATGGATCACACCAGCCCCAACAGCCACGGATTTTTCTAGGCACAAACTTCCCAGGTCTCCAGCTCCGGGCTGCGCTTTTCTCTCTCCTGCCAGGATCCCAGACTTCACCTTCTCCCAGGTGAAATCTAACATTTCCATGGTTGAGTGTAGTGGTCCTCTGAATCTGCGTGCTTGCACCACTTGGGAACTGGTGTTCTTGGGTTTGTAGCTGTTCAGTGGGGGCTGTAGTTGTAGATTTCCTGGCTTTTCAGGCTCCCAATAACATCCACTTTTCCTTCAAGATGGCATGGTCTCCGTGTATGAGCTGGTTGCTCCGAGAGGGAACCCAACAGCAGTGGGGGCTGTCTGGTCAGGGGAGCCTGGTCCGACAGTACCCTTACAACACTCGCCATGTGACCACACACTCTCCCTTTGTTTTCTTTCACACACACTATCTTGTAGCCTGCTTTCCCGTTGGCAGCCATCTTCTTCCTTCAGTCTGCCAATTCTTGTTTTACAGTCAAGAAAACTGAGATGTAGTGAAATTAACTAAGCCTACCAGAGGATCAGATCTGGGAAATGAGGGCATATTTGCTTGACCCCAATGTCTGTGCTCATAATCTCTGGCAGAGTGATGTCTTACCTTCAGCATCAAAGAAACAAGGGAAGGAGCCTCAGATTACTGGATGCTAAGAATAAATTGTTAATTTCAGCAGAGTCTTCACTCAGCAGGAATGGTGAAAAGATCACACTCATGTAATCTTTTTGTGTTTTGCCATGACCGTATCGCTCTGACCTGTAGCCAGAAATCTTTGTAGGTCCTGTTCCAGGCCCCTGCCCACCCATCCAGTGTTCAGAAGTCTAGCCAAAGGCTGATGGGTATAAGAGCACAACTATGTGCTACTATGTTACTTTAAGGGAGGTACAGAGGCAAGAGCATAGAATTTGGAATCAGACAGACTGGCCCCTGAATGCCTGATCTGCCCCTTCCTCACTACAAGACCTTGGGTAGATTATGTATCTCCTTTTCCTGGCTTATCTATCTCATCGGCAAAATTTCCAAGTCACAGGCTAGCTGCAAAGCCTGGTGGGTCACTGCATGCAATGTACCCATCACATGGGTGGTAACATCACCCCTATCCTTTTCTAAATCAGAAAACTCTCCTCCCAGGCCCCTCTGTGCCCCATCCCAGGATGCACCTGAGCTCGCTTCCTGGTAACATTGGGAGCACTGAAGCTGTGTGTTGGCTGCCTCCTGTCTGCCTTCTTTGTGTACCCCCTCTCCCCCGCTGACAGAACAGCTTGTTTTACTTCAGAAGGAGCTGCCTTCTCTCTTTGGAATGCTTGTCTTCAGGGACAAGTACTGGCTATGAGAGATATTATCCATTTTCCAAACATGCTTAGAGCTGCTCATTTCCATGGGTCATGACTAGGGTGGCTTAAGGCCAGCTGGTCTACCTGCAGGCACTGAGCCCAGGCCATATGTGTGCTCCTCAAAATGGAGCAGGGTTTAGGGGACTGTGCCAAGCTCAGCCAAGGCCAGCACGCAGGAGGGCTTTTCTCAACTCCTAAAGGATGAGGGCATCAATCCGGTGTTTGCTCATCTATCTTCCTTCTCACTTTGTGGAGGTTCTGAGTTCCCATCTGGTCAGTCACTCACCTAGCAGCATGAGCAGGTGGGGGCTCAGCTGGCATGAGCTTTGGCTGATGAGCCTGATATTAAGAGTTCATTTTCTGCAGTGGGAAGTGCATGCACCTTGCAATCAGATGCGTGTGAGTCAAATCCTAGCTTTACCCTGCTCTTGCTGCGTCATTGTGGACAAGTCAGTGTATTCCCAGGTTTAGTCCTCACAGCTGGATAATGGACTCACAATTACAGCTTCCTAAGCTTGTGATTGTTCTTTGATATATGTAAAGTGTGTCAAGGTATCCTTAATATATAATCAGTGATAATACTAAAGCCTGCCCATGTCAGCTTCTGAGAGCCTGTTGTTGAATGTTTAGGAATCTTGCAAGCTGGAACTTGGCCATGCCATAGGACTATTTACACCATGGAAATCAGCAAACACTGTAAATCAGGGCTCCCTGGGCCACGCTGGAGCCCATGCGGCTGCACATGGAGGTTGCTGCACATGTTTGTTCCTCTCCTTTTCCCCTGTTGGCTATGTTCTCTTTTCCTATTCAGAACCATCCCCCAAGACTCACAGCACATACATTTCTGGGCCAGCTTGGCCTGTACTGGATGTGAAAACAGAGTGTTCTTTCCCATCAGCCCCAGGTTATGAGAGCCTCAGGTTCTGTCACATCTCTCTCAAACTCAGCATGACAGCCTGGGGCTGACACAGTCTAGGTCCCCAAGAATCCTACAGCCTCTGTAGTTCTCATCTTCTTATCCTCTCTCCTTTTCCTCTCACCTTTCCCTCCGACTTCCACTGCAAGTCTCTTCCACATCTGGCATCCTTTCAGCACCCAGGACAGCTCCCACAGCTAGTAGGCTCTCTTGCTGTGGATTATGTATATACTGCATTGCATTACACTCTGGGTCCAGTCTGCACCTCCCAACCCAGACAAGACTTTTCAGATCCAAGCAAGAATGCACTCACCTAGTCTTATCCATTTCCACATCTAGGAGAACAATCTAAGGGCAAGGCTTTTAGGTGGTGCCTTCTTCAAATGTGACCCATCTGATTACCATCTGGAATTTAGGCTCTGTGAGGGTAGCATTTGCACACCATCTTAATCCCAGATCGAGCACAGTGCCTTCAGTAATGGCTAGAACAGTGCTTGGCTAGCATCAATATATTAGTTAATGAATAATAACCTGTAACTCCCTTTTCATAATAACCTTTGGATATAAAACAAAAATGTACTATGTGAGAAGTGGAGTTGCTGTGGCTGAACCTTCAGTATGTTACATCATTTTCCCTATTTTCAGCCTCATTCTCACCAAAAGACCCAGACACTCAGATGTTAATAAAACTTTTCAGGAAAAATGAGAAAATGTCAATATTTCCTTTTCCAGGAGCTCAGAGATCTTCTCACCACCTCCCTCTTACACATTGGGAAGCTAATGTCATAGAAGAGTGAGCTATTCAAGGTCATTTAGTTCAGGAGAAACACAGCCCATGCCTGTGCACACTTAACCTTATGCCAAAACCTGGCTGTTTACCTGGTATGCTATCTTGTCTTTTTATTCTCCCTTGGCAACTTGAAGAAATTATCATTCAACTATAAGCAACCTAGTTACCAGTATTTGCCACCTATAGGTTCTTGTCCAATCCAAATGACTCACACCTGGATTTGGTATAGGGAGAAGTACATTCATTTGACACCCACAATGTGCTGAACTGATCACTTTGACATTCTGTTGCCTCATTTAACTCTTCCTATGGTATTAAATGTTAATTACTTTCCCATTATCCAGGAAGGAAAATACAAGCTGTTAGGCTTTCGGTAGCTTATCCAAGATTATACAATTGGGAAGAGTCAGAGGTAGTATATTTATCAATGAGTTAATTGACTCTCAATAATTTTTGTGCCTTTTCTTATACAAATGGTCTTAAACTGCTTGCCCCTGGGAAGGGATAAAATATGCAATAGATTGAAAAGAAATAGCAGTATGGTGAATAATGTGTGAAATAGGTATTAAATCAATGGAACTAGGTATAACAGATTGAATATATATTTAATTGCTGCCACGTGCTAGGCATTAAAGTGAATTAATAAACACTGGCTGTGTGGATAGAAGCACAGAGGATTTAATTCACATGAACTCCAGGAAATGAACCTGGCTCTTGTTTGTTAAAGGACTGCCAGGTTAAAAGAGAATTTCGGAATTTCAAACCTTGGTCCCATGCAGAATGCCCTCTGCATTGTTCAAGGACTCCAGGCTAGTACCCTATGCAATGGGAAACTCTGTTACTTTCTTTTCTCAGACAATTTTAGTTATTAGAAAGGCCGTCCGCACAATGATGTGTCTCAAGGCCTCACCTGTAACTCCATCCACCCGTTCACAGGCTGTGAGCTCCATGTTAGCCCTTACCGTGTCTGTTTGGCTCGCCTCTGTTTCTCTAGTGCCTGACATGGGGCCTGGCTGCTATTCAGCTATCAAAAACTATTTGTTGAACAAATGCATGGATGGATGATGAATGGTCCTAGTTCTTCTCTGAAAACTCAGAATAAATCTGATGTCTCTTTTGTATGCCAGTTCTTTCAGTATTTTGAGCCAGAAATTATATCAACTGTTATTTCATTTTTGAAGGGAGTGGGGCGGGGAGGATGGTTACAAATTCAGTACTTTCTGTATTCCAGAGGTGTTAGCGGTTTACACATCCATATTACTTCATCTCATCTTTCCAGCACCTCAGAGAGCTAGGCAGCATGATAATTCCTGCTTTGCAGGTGAGAAAATTGGTACACTGAGAGTGTGAGTTACTCAAGACTACACAATGGCTGAGTCAGGATGTGAACTCATGCATCTAATTAATCATTTTAATCATCCTCCGCTAACAGGGCTCGAGTTCACTTGGAACTTGGGGCTCGCTCAGCACTTGGTAAAGTAGGGGAAATTCAGGTCTTGAATTTTTCCAGCCTCAGAAATGGAAAAGAAATAATAACTAATAGGAGATCTGCATTTACTGAAATGGGTGACTTCTATACTAATAATTATGAAAATTACTGTTTGTGATACAAGTGTGGGGTGGGGGTCAAGGATAGATGATGTCAAATGGGAAAACATGTGCCATGAATCTTTCTAATGTAGACTCCATGGTAGTTGTACGTGTGTGTGTGTGTGTGTGTGTGTGTGTGTGTGTGTGTGTTAATTTTAGAGAGAAAGGGAGAGAGAGAGAAAGAGAGATAGAAACATCAATGACTAGAGGCCAGGTGCACAAAATTTGTGCATGGGAGGGGACAGGGGGTGTCCCTCAGCCCAGCCTGCACCCCCTCCAATCTGGGACCCCTGGAGGGATGTCTGACTCCCCGTTTAGGCCTGATCCTACTAGGACATCCTTCTCACAATCCAGGACTGCTGGCTCCAAACTGCTTGCCTGCCTGCCAGCCTGATTGCCCCTAACTGCTTCTGCCTGCCAGCCTGATCACCCCCTAACAACTCCCCTGCCATCCTGATTGATGTCTATTTGCTCCCCTGCTAGCCTGTTTGCCCCCAACTTCCCTTCTCTGCTGGCCTGATCACCCTCAACTGCCCTTCCTTGCAGGCCTGGTCCTTCCCAACTGCCCTCCCCTGCTGGCCATCTTGTGGTGGCCATCTTGTGTCCACATGGGGGCAGGATTTTTGACCACATGGGGGCAGCCCTCTTATGTGTTGGAGTGATGGTCAATCTGTGTATTACTCTTTTATTAGATAAGATAGAGGTCTGGTGCATGGGTGAGGGGCAGCTGGTTTGCCCTGAGGGTGTCCCAGATCACGGTGGGGGTTCCCTTGGGGCATGGGGAGGCCTGGGCTAGGGGCCTATGGTGGTTTGCAGGCTGGCCATGCCCCTCAGTGACCCACGATGAGGCCCTGGGTTTAAGGATTAATTTATGTTCTACAATTGAAACTTTGTAGCCTGGAGTGGAGCCAAGCCGTTTGCTGGCTCCTTGGTGGCAACAACCATTTTTGTTTTGGTTTATTTAAATTCTATAATTGAAACTTTGTAGTCTAGAGTGGAAGCCTAGGCACTAGGGCTGCAGAAGCTTGGCTTCCTTCATTGCCTGGGCAACCCTAGCCTCTGCTCTCTCCAGTTCCGAGGCTGCAGCCATTTCTGTTGGATTTATGTATCTTCTATAATTGAAACTTTGTAGCATTGAGTAGAGCACTGAGCAGCAAGGGCAGGTGGAAAGTTTGGCTTCCTCCATTGCTGAGGAAACCCAAGCCTCCCTCCTGCTCTCAGTGGCCAAAGCCATCTTGGTTGGGTTTATTTGTTCCTGATTGGCTTGTGGGCATGGCTTGTGAGCATGACTTGTGGGCATGGCTTGTGGCTATATTGGAGGTATGGTCAATTTGCATATTACTTTTTTATTAGATTGGATGAGAGTGAATCATTGATCAACTGTCTTCTGCATACTCCCTACTGGGGATCAAGCTTGCAACCTGGGTATAGAGCCTGCAGCCTGGGCATGTGCCCTTTTCTGGAATCAAACCGGGGACCCTTCAATCTGCAGGCAAATGCTCTATCCACTGAGAGAAACTGGCTAGGGCGACTCCATGATAGGTTTTACTTATTTCATGGGATAAGACTGGTGTGGAAAGCTGGTCATGAGTCTTGCTGCCTGAGCATGAATAAACCCAAAAGTTTTCCTGTGGCTTGGAGTTGGAGGTTGATGGAGGCTTTTTATGAACCCATCTGGCAGGAAGTCACAACTATAGAAACAGCTTTCTGGAAAAAGATTGAAGATGGGTGGGCTAGGTTACATCATGAATGGTGCTTTAAAATCTTTCCCAGGGTTTTTCAAAGTGAGTCCTTTCCCCACTACAGAGGGAATAATTGGGGGAAAGCTGCTGTTTGTCTTTTGCAGAGAAGAGTGTCTGTGTGTCCTCCTTCAAGCTTTGCATGGGTTTGCCTTCTGTACTTCCTCCATATCTCACAGTCCCAGCATGGTCCTTGAGAGGGTTGGGAATTAATGTCTTCTAAGAACTTGAGGGTACACCTAAATCTCAGCCAGGCAAGAAGCATAAGATAGTAAGTGCCATTGAAGCACTCATATGATCCTCTTTTTCTCTTGGAAACTACTTTAAACCCTGGGGACCATTTCTAAAAGTATGTGGAACTACTAAGCATCTCTCCTGCATACCTCTAGATGGTGGGTGGAAGGGTGGTGTCCACCAGGTCTGTCTTGTCCACCATATGCCATCAGCAGTTTTCAGTGTGGGGCTTAGAGTAGATGTTCCATAACTATTTACTGCGTGATTGTCTGAAAATCAGTGTTCTAGAGTAATAAGGTCCATGATAATAGCAAAAGTATTAATAACATGACTGAAAAAAATAAAACGACTGATCTTAGGCTCAGGAAACAAAAACAAAAACACGGGCTCAAATCTTCACTTCACTACTTCCCAGAAGTGTTTGTTCTTAGGCAAATCGTTTTGACTCTGAAATCTGGAGTATCTTATTTTATAAAATGTGAGTAACAATACTTGCCTTACAGGGTTGTTGTAAAAGCTGAAATAATGCATCTCAAGCACTTAGCATGATGGCTAGCATACAGTTAAAGTTGTTCATTGTTGTTAATATACAGTAATTATTATTATTAGTGTGTCTTAAAACTCTCTCAATTTCATTTAAGAATGCTGCTCAGGAGAAGATTGCATTAATATTTTTAAAGCCACTTTATTGAGGTATGATTGACATAAAAAAGTTGTACATATTTGATGTATACAACTTGGTGAGTTTGGACATCAGTCTACACCTGTGAAGCCATTGCCACAATCTACACCATAAGCTTATCCATCACCTCTACAAGTTTCTGCTTGACCTTATTTTTTGATAATAAGAATACATAAGATATAAAGCTCCTATAGCCACACCAACCCTTCTTTTAAGTAGACCTACTGTGAATATGTATTATTTATTTATTTTTTTAGGACCATGGTTCTCGGATCTGCCCCTTTGTTTAGCAAATGAATACTGAGTGCCTCTATCTGAGAGATGAGCTGTATTGTGCTGGTCAGTATTTCAGGCTCTGGAGCCAGACTGTCTGGTTCACTTTCTATTCCAGCACCACTGCCTGGCCTGTGATTGTAAGCATTTTATCTCAGCCTCAATTTCCTCCACCTCGCTGTTTTGTTACATGGATGAAGTGTGAGAAAGACTGCAATGGGTTGGTCGTACAGTAAGAAATTATGTTTGTTATTAGTGTTGCCATCAGGAAAGAATAGTTCTAAAGCCATTAGAGCTTGCTCTGAAGTTGGTAAAACCAGAGGTCTACAATTCATCCAGGTTATTTCCAAAGAACATTAGTAAACAGGTCTTTACAATCTAGACTGTAGGACAGAGTTGGGGAGGACACCTGCTTTGGGGCTACAAGTCAGTTGTGTATGGAAACAAAGCCAGGATAACCCAGAAGTGGGGCGGTGAGAGGAGTTGAAAAAAATGCCAGCAGACCTGGGTGTTTTATTCTCTTCAGCTGTTTGAGAACTTAGGCAAACAACCTTCTAGGAAGCTTGGACTCCAAGAAGAAGACATCAGTTAGGGTTCGAAAGATCCTGACACAAACAGAGTAAAATGCTCATTGCCATCCAAGTTTGGGGCTGAAATATACCCAGAGGAAACAGGCTAGACTACCTGAACATGCCTATCTTCCAAGATCATCATCAAGCTTTGAACATTGGATCAGGACATTCGATGAAACTTAGAGGGGTGCTTTTGACTTTGGGCAAATGTCAGTGATTCTCCAATTCAATGGACTCTGGTGATGGATCATGCATTCTCTCCCCTTCTTCACAGAGCAGAATGTGACCATGGAGAATGCATGGAGGGAAATATAGGGTCCCAGGACCAAACTAGGAAAATTCATTTTAGCTGAAAGGGTAAAGGTTCACCTGCAACAATGAATATCAGAAAGTTAAGGAATAATCTGTCCATCCATCCATCCACTCATTCACCCACTCACCTACATATTCATCATTCCATACAAATATCTTTCCATGCATCCAACAAATATATATTGAGTGCTTTTGTATGGTCCCCGTGCTGAGCACTGGGGGTACACAGTGAACATCAAAGCCATGGTCTCCTGACCCAGAAAGTTCATAGTCCTAGGGAAGGAGGATCTGTAGCTTCTAGTGGTTGGGAACCACATACATAGTGTCTATTTATTTCAGGCTTACAACCCTCTCTGTTTCATAAAAACTACCCAAGTAATGTATGCTGGTTGGATGGATGAATGAATTAACCTCATAGACACTGTTAAAAGAATGCAGAGTCAGGTGAAGAGGAAGGGGCACAGGTAGGGAGGCAGGCACGAGGCCAGGAATGGGGAGGAGCAGTTTAGAGCTAGAGATTGATTGGGCTGGGAAGGCAGCCGCAGGTTCAGAGGGTGAGCCTGGGGCCAGAAATACATCTTCCTCCCACTGACTGTGGCTTGCAGATGACCCACTGCCAAGGTTCCAGAAAGTCTGAATTCAAGGATTCTGTAAACTTGCATGTGAAAAAAAAACAACATCTTTATTTGCATTCACTCTAACTGCAAAGCTAGCATTTCCTTCAATTATGGATGTAGGCAACAAACAGAATCTGTGACTGCCATCAGTCGAGTTATAGATCTTTTCATATCACATTACAGTCACTGCTGATATCCCCAAATATTATTTATGCTATCACTCACTACTTGGAAATTATGATAGTCATTAAGTCTGCTGCTAGATCTTGTTATTGAATTCATTAATAAAGGAACTGATGTCTTGCCAAATCACAAGTTTGTTTAAAAAAATAGTTTGATAACTCTGTTGCAATAGCATCGGTGTCCTTTGTAATCCGTTGTATTCTATTTTTATGAATTTAAAAACATTCGGAGAAAGGGATTCAAGGTGCACACAAAAAGTTTAGAGTCTCTGGTTTAGAATCAAATGCCTTTTTTACTCAGAGGGAATGAGACTCAGGCTGGTTGTGGGTGCTGGAGGACTGAGGTCCAGAAAGGCTGGTGGTAAATGGTATTCCCAAATGCCCCTGTGAGAGAGGATAATTTGCTGCAAGCTCTTGGCTCCAGGTGAGTCATTATAACTAGGTTTCTTTATGAACAGGGAAACTCCCAGGTCTCCTCACTGCCCCCATGGGCTTCCCTGGCAAGTCCACTGATCAGGAAGGAAGATCCCCCTGATCACTTCACAATTAGAAACCTGCAGGGAGCTGTCCCCTCCAGATGCTTTTACACGTAGTGTCACTTCAATGTGAGTAATGAATGCCACACATTGGGCGATGTATTCTTTTAGGCTTATTAAATCACCTGGATGCTTTTCTGATGGAGTGTTTTCCATCAGCTCTTGAAGAAATATTAAATTCATGGTTGCACTTTGCTCTGTTTAGATAATTTTGACATTTTCTCCACCCCCTGTACTGTTCATTATTTTTGTGTGTATTTGCCATAAAAGTAAAGTGCTTAAAATAACTAGCTCAGAGCTAAGCTGATAAAGCTAATAGATCCATAAATTGGGCCGTGAACTGTTCTTTGAGAGGCCTGCTGTGCCTGGGAGGGGAGCTGCACAGACTGAGCGGAGGAGGAGATGGTGGATGCAGGCTGAGCGGTGGAGGAGATGGGGTGGTCTGGACGAGACCTGGCACAGAGCAGGGTGTTCCGGTGTTCCTGCTGCTGCGCTGCTGTGTGTGGAGATTGAGAATGAACTGTCAGTGCCAGGAGGGAGTCCTAGTCCTCCAAGAAGAACTGGAATAGGGTTGAGGAGGTAAATGCCACTTTAAATTGGCCACAAGCTTTGCTCTGATATGGCTGGGAGCCCTGGCTTAAGGGCGTGCCCACCCAAGTCACCACTCCCTTTATCCCTGCCTCTTTCCTTGTCGGATTCAGAAGAGAAGAGAAACCTAAAGGTCTCTTGGTTTCCTTACCATAATCTTCATGACTCAAAGCGGAATCTATTTTTACTACTTATTTACATTAAACACACATAGAATTTAAAAGGATAGCGTGTTGGGTACATCATGTAATGTATGCTATACCGAGATCCAAGGACTGTGCCTGTTTTGCCACTTTTGCATTGCTTGTGTATATTGTGTAGTGAAATATGTGTGTGGGAACCACAGTAAAGTTTCAGGTATCATCCCTAAAACCTCAGCTTGCATTTCCTAAGAATAACAATTTTATCTTTCATAATCACAATTTTCAGATACCTGATGAAAAATTAACAAGCATTCCCTAATGTTATCTAAAATACAGTAGTCCGATTTCCCCAGTTGTCCCTCAAATATTCCTTTAAGTCCCCCTTTAAAGACCAGGATCCCATAAATATTTACATGTTCCACTTGACTATTAACCTTTTCCTTTCTTTATGTCTACAGCAAACATTCTCAGTGTTTTTGATTTCAAGATCTCTACACTCTTAAAAATATTGAAGGACTTTTGTTTATATGGATATCTGTCCATATTTACTCTTAGAAATGGACACTGAGGACTTTTGAAAATGCAGGAATACGTGGCCGCATATTCCATTATCTGCTACCGCAATGACATCACCACACATTCGGGCTGTTCCAGCAAAATGCTGCATTTCTCACAGTTAGGAGGCTGGGAGTCCAAGATCAAGGTGCTGGTAGATTCAGAGTCTGCTGAGGGCCCATGTCCTGGTTCATAGATGGCTGTCTTCTCTGTGTACTTACATTTCAGAGAGGTGAGGGAGCTCTGTGGGGGTCCCTTTTATAAGGATGCTAATCCCACCCTCATGATCTAATTACCTCCCAAAGGCCCCACTTCCTAATACCATCACATTGGGTTAGGTTTCAACATGTGACTTTGGGGAGTTCACACAGAAGATATTCAGTCGGTGACACCGGAGATGCTGCTAAATGTCCAGCAATGCACAGGACAGCCCCTCCACAACAGGGAATTATGCAGCCCCACATGCCAACAGTGTCAAGGTAGAGCAGTCCCTATCTACAGCCACCTGAAATGAGTTTAGTCAAGTTCGTCATTAATTTGAGCTCCGGAGGTGCAATCTGATATTTACTGATGTTTAATGTCAGCCTCCTCCAAAGCTAGTTCATGTGCTAACTGTAGTCAACATTGATAAAGCCCCTACTCAGTGCAAGGCACTGCACTGGGCATGCTAGGGAATGCAGCCATGTAGAACTCTGGCAAGCCAGCATGAAAGCCTTTGGAAAACTGAAGGGAAATGTTCTATTCTAGGTCACCTCCTGTCTTCATTTATCCCTCATCACAGACATTAGGGAGGGCACTGGGGGTCCTAAAGTTGGAGGCTGAACCTTGGTGGGGAAGTTGCACTGGAATTGTCTGTTTTTGTTCACAGTGAGGCAGATATTAATAAACAGGGCAGTAGCTTCTCTATAGGGAGCAGCCAGCACCTATAGAGCTGCTCCTTGGAACCCCTTACATGGGGCAGACATCCTGCCTTCTCCCATGGATACATACCCTTCTCACTTTCATCTTCTCAGTGTGCCTATTGCCGGAGCTTCCCTGTCTGTCTGTTGGTCTGCTTTTTTTTTTTTTTTTGAGTAGCTGTTTTTTAAGTGGTAACACCTTGAAGGCACTGTGTCCCCTGGCTCAGGGGTCCTCCAGCCAAGCTGTACAGCACTCAGTGAGATCTCAGTAAAAATGCAGTTTCTGGTTCCTCCTCCCAGATGTCTGGCTGCAAGACAGACGCCCACAGGGTTGCTCGCAGCGAGATGAGAACCCATGAAAATGTACTTTATGGCCAGAAAATGAGGATCCTATTACTGCAAAGGCTGGACTTTTTCTCATGGCAAAAGTCCCTTTCCTTTCCCCCTGATTCCTGGATCTCATAGAAAGAGGATGAGGATGAGGCTCCCAGTTTTAAATCCTCCTCTGGCATCTCACTGTCTTCAGAATAAAATACCCCTGGTCTTTCCTGGCATTCCAGGCCCTGCTTGCTCTGCTCCATGCCCCCTCTCATAATGCATCTGATGTCTCCTCGGTCACCCTGCTCCAGCTGCTCTAACCTTCCTTCAGCTCCTGGAATAAGCTGTTTTCTATCTTAGAACCTTTGCCCCGTGCAGGCAGTCCCCTCCATCTTAAATATCCTGCCTCTTGCTTTCTAGGCAGTCAGCTCCTCCTCCTTCAGGGTCAGCTCCCAGGCCGTCCCATCAGGCAGGTTGTCTCTAACCACTTTACTGCTAAAGTAGTTCCCCTTGTTATCTCAAGAACCATTCTCCTCCTTCCATTTCTGTCAACAGCCACAACTGACAAAATATATGGGGCTGTGTATTTGCTGTCTCGCCAACTGTCTAGGATTACGGGGAGCGAGCCGTGGGTCACTATTGTGGGCCCAGAACCTGGTTCTGTGTTTGGCACATCATGGCACTCAGTAACATTCAGTGGATGAATGAATGAATGGGTGGATGACTGGATTTTCTCCATTTATTTTCCTGTATGTGCATAGTGCCACTAATTTTACGACAGATCCTGGGAGGAAGGACAGGTTTGCCCCCAGACTTTCATGCTGGCTTCTGGGCCTTGTTTTCACATGCCTGCCATGACCAGACAGGCCATGCTATACCTTCAGAGCCCAGAGAAGTGGGGGTTGGTGTCAGCAGGCCTCAACTACTCAGAGGCCTCTGCTGAAAGCAGTTGTTGGCATGTGTGTCAGATGAGCCGAGGAAATGTCAGAGGGTGAATGGGTCAGATAATCAGGCCCTGACCATCAAAACTGCCACCCACTCAAGCCTGTCAGACTCTATAAGAGAAATCTTTCAGATGTGTCAGTTTCTTCATGTATCTAATGGCAGAGAAAAGGATGCACCAAGGGGGGGCTCGTGGGGCCAGGGCCAATGACTGGAGCCTTCTCCAGCTCCGACTGGGAAAATCCAATGTGGGTATGAGGTTCTTTACAGGAGGCAGCAGCTGGAGAGGAACGGAAATTCTATCAGGGTAAGGGATGTCTGATTAAGTTCCCAGTGTGTGAAATAAATGCCCAGAGAGAGCCTAGTAATCCCATTTCCCCCCTTCTCGTTTCTTCCATGTGAGTGCTCATGAAACTAGGCAAAGGCCATGCAATCCCTGGGCAGAACAGAGAGAACTAACTAAGGAGAGTCTTCAGTGATATTGCATATTATTCCCATGGCAAGGCACATTGCTCCATTCATTTAATTAATATTATTCCCTGGATCTCTCAGGTATTATACCAGAGTCTGGGGAGAGAGCAGCAGACAAAACAGACCAGATTCATTCCCTTGGACCCTGGATCCAGTAGCGATAGACAGTGGTTAATTAAAGATACAAGTAAACAAGATACTTAAAGACTGTGATGAATTCCACAAAGAAGGAAGCAGATAATATGACAGGGAGCAGCCTGACATGGGGTGAGGAGAGGCATCTACTTAGATGGATGAGGAAATGACATAGCCAGGAAACTGAAGGATGAGTTACAACCCACATATCCTCCCTCCTCCCCAAACTTTTCCTTTTCTAATATAGAGAATAGATTTCTATTTATCCTGTTCAAAGTGTCAAAGAGAAATTGTTGTTTGAAAATATCCAGGTAGTAGATATGTGATTTGTGAGCAAACTCAGGATTTTTTATGGAGCCCCAGGAGGACCAGTCTTGATTTCTCTAGCCCTCAGTTTGATAGATTAAATGTCTCTTAGCTACTATGTGGATGCCTTAAGTATTTTATTACTTCTCTTAATCAAACACATATAGATGAAATGAAGAAAATCCTACAAGTGTGCGGCCCTCAGGGTTTAGTTTGTTCTTTGAAGGTCTGTTCAGAGTCTACCCCAAAGTTAAAATGAGGTTAATAAAGATGCCTTTATCTCCCTCTACTTTCATGACATATTAGTACCTATTTTGCTGAGAGGAATGGAAATTGTTAACAAAGTAAAAGCATTTGGCTTTATTGATGCCCACCACTATTTTGTGGTTGTTGCTGCTTGCTTTTTAAATTTATTTTATTAACAATTGCTTTTAGGTTTCATAATTATTTTATTTCATTTTATTTGGTTCTATTTTATCTCTCCACCTCAATTCTTGAGTTGAAAGCATGGTTTAGTTATTTACTCTTTCTTGTTTTCTAATACATAGATTTTAAGGCTATTCATTTTCCTCTGAGAACTACTTTGGCTGTATCTTGTCACTTTTGCTCTGCAAAACCTTGTCATTTGTGACCAAAACCAAGATGGCAGCATAAGGTATACACCTGTACATGCTGCATCTCACAATAACACTAAAACTACAATTAAAAGACAAAATGACTATTTGCCAGAACCATGGGAAAGCTGGCTGAGTATAAGTTCTATAACTAAAAGGAAAGAAAAAAGCACATTGAGACCAAGTAGGATGTGCAGAGGCATGGGAAAGCAGAGATATGAGGTGCGAGAATTGGGCTAGAGACTGGGTGAACTATTTTTTTTCAATTGGAAAGGAAATACAAGCTACCTACTGCTCTGAACTCCAGTTTATGGTGGGACTCTGGGAACCCAGACTCCTACAAGGAGAAGCTGGACTGTCTGGCATCAGGTTGGAAAGTGAGGGTGGCTTTCTTGCAGAGATGCTCACAGGAATTATTGTTTACTATGCTGGGGCATGGGATTCAGGGACGTGGAAACATGAAGATGCAGAGAGGGCTGACTGGCAGCCATTGCTATTTGCCACACCCTAGTGATTCCTGAGACCCTGCCCCGCCTAATTTACAAACCCACCAGAATTGTGTGCAGCGGCTGTTGTATGTGAATGGCCTGCTTTTTCGCCGCTTAACCTAACAAACTGAAGCTGGAACAGAAAGCTCCAAAACTTCCAAACCCCAAACAAAGAGGAGAAATCTGCAGATCTCCCTGTAGCTCCTGCTAGGTAGCCTCAGGCAGTAACTGACTTGTCCCACCTGGGAGATCCAGGAGCCAGTGTAGCTAGTGGTCAGTGTGAGATGATACCATATTTCAACTCCACTCATCCATAAGTGAAACACACAAGAGGCAGACTCAATGAGCATCAAAGCCCCACTGAAGCAAGTCCTGCCCTATAATGGTTTCTTCAGCACAACAGTTCTTCCATCATAGACACAGCTTATCCTCATAGCCAATTGGCCTGGACATCAATTCCTCCCAGTGTATCAAAAGCAACCAAGGTTAACTACAACAAGACTGTGCACCCAGCCTATAAGAGGTATACCAAGAGTGTCCACTTCAGGTGATTGGGGAGGCTGAGCCACTGAGCCCTATAAGTCACCTATCATAGAAAGCCACTCCATCAACACAGGGAAGCAGCCAAAATGTGAGGACAAAGAAACATGTCATGAATGAAAGAAATGGAGGACAGAGTTTAAAACCACAGTTATAAGGTTACTCAAGAATCTTCTAGAAACCTCTGAGAAACTTGGTGATACCTTCAAGGATCTTACTGAAAATTCAAAAAAAAAAAATGGAAAGGGACCAGTCAGAAATTAGGCATACACTGTCTGAAATAAAGAATAATATACAGAAATTCAACAGTAGACCAGAGGACCCCAAGAATCAAACCAAAGATCTGAAATATGAGGCAGCAAAAAACATCCAACTAGAAAGACAAAAAGAAAAAAAGTATAAAAAAATATGAAGATAGTGTAAGGAGCCTCTGGGATATCTTCAAGCATACCAACATCTGAATTATGGGGGTGCCAGAAGAAGAGAGAGAGTAAAATATTGAAAACCTATTAGAAGAAATAATGACAGAAAACTTTCCCTACCTGGTGAAAGAAATAGACTTACAAGTCCAGGAAGCACAGAGAACTTCAAACAAGAGAAATCCAAAGAGGACCACACCAAGACACATCATAATTAAAATGCCAATGGCAAAAGACAAAGAGAAAATCTTGAAAGCAGCAAGAGAAAAACAGTTAGTTACCTACAAGGGAGTACTCATAAAACTTTCAGCTGATTTATTAACAGAAACTATGCAACCAGAAGGGAGTGGCAAGAAATATTCAAAGTGATGAATAGCAAGAACCTACCAAGATTGCTCTACCCAGCAAAGCTATCATTTAGAATTGAAGGTTAGACAAAGAGCTTCACAGACAAGAAAAACTAAAAGAGTTCATCACCATGAAACCAGGATTATACGAAATGTTCAAGGGTATTATTTAAGAAGAGGACTAAGAAGAAAAAGGTAAAGATAAAAATTATGAACAACAAAGTGACAACAAATAATATCTATCAACAAGTGAATCTAAAAATCAAGTGAATAAAAAATCTGATGAACAGAATAAATTGATGAATATAATAGAATCAGGCACGTAAAAGGGAGTAGACTGACAGTTCTCAGGGGGAAGTAGATGTGAGGGTTGCAGAGATTGGACAAAAATCTTACACCTATGGATGAGGACAGTAGCAGGGGGTAAGGGCATGGGATGGAGGGGTTAAGGGGAGGGGAGCTATGGAGGGAAAAAAAGAGGAACATCTGTAATAATCTGAACAATAAAGATTTATTTATTTATTTTTTAAAACTTGTTGTTTGCTTTTATATAGTTTACTAGAGGCCTAGTACATGAAAATTCATGCACTGGAGTGGGATCCCTCAGCCCGGTCTGCCCCTCTCACAATCCCCCTCAGAGGTGGGAGGTGACCCAGCGATCAGGGGAAGGTAATGCCTCATTACACCTCTGCTGCTGCCACTGCCGGCAGTCCAAACCTCAGCTGGGAAGCCACCATCTGAGGTTGCCTGTGCCTTGTGCCATCCCTGGGTGACTGGGGCTGAGGGGACTGGGAGACTTGGGAGGCCTTGCTGTGTGACTGCCATCCTCGTGGGGCTGAGGGGACTTGGTGCCTCCATCTTTGAGGGTGGGGAAGTCAATTAGCATATTCCCTCCTTATTAGATAGGACCATTTTCATTTTGATTTTCTCTTTAAAGGTATAACTTAAAATTATAAACTATACATGTAGTTTGGGAGGCAATTTTGTTTTTTTTAATTTCTAATTTTATAAGATAGAATGTGATTTATTAACTATCAACTCAAACAAAATCTTGAGGTTCTGTTAGTGGTTTCGTACATAGACAACTCAAAAAATGTCTACTTGAAGATTATTGGGTTGATCAAATGCTCTATTGTTTTCTTACATTTTTTTTTGCTTTATCTATGGCTTTACTTTAATGTATCCTTTCTCATTGGTGTTTGTGTACAGAAGCTTTAGCTTTTTAGAGTTTTTGATTTGTTTTGCTTAGCTTTAGCACAAAGCCAGAACTTCCAAAGTAGCAAGAAGAAAAAGGAAAAAAACCTCCATCTTATCTCCAGTTTGGTCAAAGGGACTGGTTTGCTAATGAGATTTTTCAGTGAAGTCGGGCTGAGCTTATTGATGTAGTAAAACTGCCCATGGCAAGAACGTCTCAGCAAAGACCGAGGGGTCTGCCTCTGGATCACTTCTAGGTGATGGCAGTGGCTGCATTTGTTGGTTTATTTAAGGAGACATTTCTAGAAATACAGCACTTTGTGCTTCTGGGAAGGCGGGGGGTGGGCGGCATTTTAGCAATCATATCATCAACCAGCACACTTTTAAAATGGACTTTTAGAAAGGAATTACCAAAATATAAAATTAAAATAATCTCTGAGGTCTTTGGCTGATCTGAATAAACCTTGAAGCAAAAATCATATCTTTTCCCAAAGTTTAACACAAAGCTTTAGAGATCTGAAAAAGAATAGTGCTTCAAACAGAAGGCTTGATTGGTGTCATAGAGCACTAAAGGTGTTCTAATAACTCTTGGGGCTGCTGGGAAGTACTTCTAGGGTGATCAGTGACACAATCATATGTTCCCAGGCGTCTCCTTGTGGGAGCATAAACTGGCTGTACTAGGCTTGGATCATTTCCTCTTCAGATTAAACTGTAGCCTTTGGGGAAGTGACAAGTAGGTGGGTGTGCATAACAACTCTTCATTTAACCAAACCAGCAGTTTCTCTCTCCCCTCTCCACTGTCATAAAGATGTCACCATTCTTCCTTTGTGTGTGACAAAGCTTTTGACAGCAGGCTCCTCCTTACCTCCCTCCTACTTGTGTTTTATATGCCTGTTTTAACACGTGGCTGTTCACCATTACCTGGGAAATGTGTATGTCTGGTCAGAAGTCAGTAGACTGGTAGCAGATGGAGCACACGTTTGAGATCTCTGGTGTAGATTCTCCCTGAATTGTTTATTTCATTCAATTACTCTGGGACTGGTTGTCCAGACTTTGGGTAGGGGAAGCATTACTGTAATTAGATGCTGTTATTAGCCAGGGTTCTCCAGAGAAACAGAACCAATAGGATAGCTATAGATATAGGTATATAAATATGTCTGTATCTATCTATCTATCTATCTATCTATCTATCTATCTAATAAAAGAGTAATATGCAAATTAACCATCACCCTGCTACATCCACAAGCCACAGCCACTAGCCAATCAGGAGCAAGTATGCAAATTAACTCCAACCAAGATGGCTGCAGTCATGGAGAGAGCAGGAGGAAGGTTTGGGTTTCCATGGCAATGGAGGAAGCCAAGCTTTCCACACACCTTGGCCTGCCCAGGCCGCCACTTTAGCCTACAAAGTTTCAATTATAGAAGAGAAATAAATCCCAACAGAAATGGTTGCTGCCATGGAGCAAGCAGAAGGCTTGGCTCTGTTCTAGGCTACAAAATTTCAGTTGTAGAAGATAAATAAAAGTCAGTTACCAGGACCTTCGCTTGGGTCACTGGGGGGCATGGCCAGCCTAAAAACCACCACAGGCCTCTCTCCCAGGCTGCCTCATGCCTCACACCCCAAGAAAATCCCCACCCTGATTTAGGACATCCTTCAGGGCAAACCAGCTTGCCCTCGCTCATGCACCAGGCCTCTATCCTATCTAATAAGAGAGTAATATGCAGATTGACCATCACTCCAACACACAAGATGGCTGGCCCCTTGTGGACACAAGATGACCACCACTTATGGCCAGTAGGGGAAGGCAGTTGGGAGGGAACAGGCCTGAAAGGGAGGGCAATTATGGGAGATCAGGCCAGCAGGGGAGGGCAGTTGAGGGCAATCAAGCCTTCAAGGGAGGGCAGTTAGGGATGACCAGGCCAGTAGAGGAGGGAGGTTGGGGGCAAACAGGCTGGCAGGGGAGCAGTTAGGCATCAATCAGGCTGGCAGGGGAGTGGTTAGGGGTGATCAGGCTGTCAGGCAGAAGGGGTTAGGGGCAATCAGGAAGGCAGGCAGGTGAGCAGTTGGGAGTCAGCAGTCCTGGATTGTGAGAGGGATGTCTGACTGCCCGTTTAGGCCCAGTCCTACTGGATCAGGCCTACCCGGGCAGTTCGACATCCCTCAAGGGGTCCCAGATTGAAGAGAGTGCAGGCTGGGCTGAGGGACACCCCTCCCATGTATGAATTTCATGCACTGGGCCTCTAGTCTCTCTCTCTCTCTCTCTCTCTCTCTCTCTCTCTCTCTCTCTCTCTCTATATATATATATATATATATATATATATATATATATATATATATGTATATATATGTATATATATAATATTTATATTAATTAATTAATTAATATTATTATTATGAACTGGTTCATTCAATATCTGCCATTGACAAGTGGAAGCCTAAGAAAGCCAGTGGTAGTTTCAGTCCAAGTCTGAAGGCCCAAGAACCAAGAGACCTGCTGCTACAAATTCTAATCTCAACGCAGAAGCAGACCACTGTGCAAGCTTGAAGACTGGTAGAAACACAGCAAATTCTCCCTTACTCAGCTTTCTTGTTCTATTAGGTGTTTATCTGATTGAATGAGTGGAGTCCACATTGGGGAGGGCAATCTGCTTTACTCAGTCTACTAATTCAAATGTTTATCTCAATCAGAAACACCCACATAGGCATACCCAGAATAATGTTTAACCTAATATCTGGGAATTCTGTGGCCCAGTCAAGTAGACACACGGAATTATCCATCACAGCTGCATATGGAGCATTCATGGTATGCTACAAAATTTAAATTAAAACAGTCCTTGCCCACTCAATCCATCTGGAATGTCTCAGCACCCGTATATAGTAGTTGGACAACAACACCAAAATCTCAACTCATAGCCAGTCAGAGGTAGATAAGTATCACATGATCTCACTTATATGTGGAAGGAGCAAAATAAACGGATGAACAAAATAGATCTAGAGACATGGAAGCATGCAATATATTGATGAACCTCAACAGGAAGGTGCGGGTGAGTGGGGAGAAGTTAACTAAAGCACTTACATGTATATGTGGATACAAACAATAGTGGGGTGAAGGCTTGGGAAGAAGCGGATGCAGGATGGCAGGGATTGATGGGGTGTGGGAAGGGGACATTTGTAATACTTTCAACAATAGAGATATATTTTTTAAAATCAAAACAAAACAAAACAAAAAACCCCTAAGTTCTACTACAAAAACAAAACATAAGGTACCTTATAAAACTTGGAAATTCTAGAGGGCAGGTCTTTTCTGTGAGGCAGAATGGAATCTGGACTCTCCAACTATGCCCTGAAGATCTGCCTCACTTTCCTCTGTTTTGGCTTCATTCTCAGGCAGGCTGTCTCCTCTAGATGGGATGATGGTCTCAGTAGCTCCAGACTGGAGTTTTACCACCTTTGCTCTCCCAGCAGTAAGCATAAGCCAACTCTACAAAAGCCCCAGGGGTTCTGTTCTTGGATAAACCAGAGGGAAAGAAAATGTTGACTGTCAAACCACAGGGAAAAACCACAAGGAAGGGGTGAATTTTGAATAGAAACTTTGGGCATCAAAACTAGAAGTTAAACATGGAAATACAATATGACCCAGTAGTTCCATTCTTACATTGATAGACCCATACAAAGACCTGTACACCAATGTTCATAGCAGCGCTACTCACAATACCCCAAAGATGGAAACAACCTAAATGTCCATCAGCTAATGAATGAAGAAACAAAATGGGGTCCATGGGTACAATGGAATATTACTCAGTCATGAAAAGGAAAGAAGTACTGATGCATGTTTTGAACTAGATGAACCTTGAAAATATTATATTTTTATGAAAGAAGGTAGACACAAAAGATCAGGTAATGTATTATTCCCTTATATTAAATACCTAGAATAACCATATTCACAGAGACACAAAGCAGATACGTGGTTGCTAGGGATTGAAGGAGGGGGCTTTGGGGAGTGACTGCTTAATGGATGTGGTGTTTCCATGTGGAGAAATGAAAATGTTCTGGAATTAGATAGTTGTAATGATTGCACAACATTGTGAGTGCACTGTCATAGTGATAAAGTTTATGTTCTGTGTATTAGTATTATAAAATACGAATATTAATCAATTTTGCATAAAAAATAGAGGAAGCAAGTTAGGAATGCTAAATGGACAAAATCATCCTATAACCCATGTCCATAGAAAGCTCATCAAGATCCAACCCAATACCAATTCAACTAGGATGTGGAAGATATGAAACTTATACGCATACACCTCTCTAGCACAAGACCTAATTTTCTTTTGTAAGTTTCTGTTTTGATACTGCCTGAAGTCCTGGGCAGCTGAAGAAGAGGCAGCTATCACTCTTTACAATGTGGGTTCTAGTCTCACATGTGTTCCTTACAGGGATGTCTTTATTATCAGCACAACTACATGATTTTTAAAAAAATATATATACTTTATTGATTTTTCACAGAGAGGAAAGGAGAGGGACAGGAAGTCAGAAACATTGATGAGAAACATCCATCAGCTGCCTCCTGCACACCCCCCACTGGGGATGTGCCTGCAACCAAGGTACATGCCCTTGACCGGAATTGAACCTGGGACCCTTCAGTCCAGAGGCCGACGCTCTATCCAGTGAGCCAAACCGGTTCGGCAACAACTACATTAGTTAATTGAGTTCCTATTATGTGCCTGGTACTTTTCTTAGATGTGTCATCCAAAGTTGGATGTGTGCTAATGGCAAATCTAATAACTATGTTTAATTAGCAATAACTATGTGCCAGAGTCTCTGATAAAGATATTACTTATTTTCTCATTGGATTCTCACTACAGCTTTTGAGAAAGGTGCTGTTATAATACCCACTTTACAGGTGAGAAGATTGAGGCTCAGGGAACATAAGGAAATGGTCCAGCTGCTAGGTGGCAACAGGCAGGATTCAAAACAGATGCCCTACTGTCAGAACTCCTGCTCTAAACCACCCAGCACAGTAAATGAGGGCATCAATGAGTGCTGGGTGCTCTTGGCCTCAGGCAAACCAGAGAAACATCCATTAGGATACACACATTAGACCATCTTGCACTCATCTGTGGAGTCCCTATTTATAGAGTGCCCAGCGGATGCCATTTCTAATGTTAGCTGGAAGGTTTTCGTTGAAAGTTTCAATCTGCAGTAAAAGCCAAGCAAGGGAAGAAAAGAGTAGGGAGGGGGAGAGGGCGGGTGTGTGTGTGCATGTGTTGCAAGTCACCAAAGCTGTTCTAAAATCTAAGTGCAAGGACACCGAAGCAGAGAGATTATCATCTTATTAGTGTAGGAGGATAAAGATGATCAGGCAGGGCTGCTCCATTATTTATAGGAACCCAGCTCTTTTCTATACAATTCACTGAGGCATTGGATATATTTGTGCTGGAGATTAACACTGATGTTATTTTCTTTAATGTCTGTTTTTAGTGTATGTGATGCATGTTGGCATTCAGGAAATTCAGCCAGAGGAGAAAAACAATAGTATTAATTAGGAATGTCAGTCATGGGTGTTATGAAATTCAAAACTGCCAAGTTTCTGGAGCATTTAGTGGTAATTATAATAGACTGTGGAGACAAGCTGTTCTTCATTTCCTATAAAAAATGCACAGTTTGATGGGCAAGTGATCAAAGTGCTAATGCAAACCCTTGTGGAAGGGGTGCCTCTGCCACTCTGTTATTTTTAGGGCTCCACACTTTTGCTAATTCAGAGCTTCCCAGAGAGAGCAGACCAGCTAGTGAATATGTGGCCCTTGTCTTTTTATAATTTAAAATTACTGCTTGATTTTTTCAGTATCTCCACACAAGTTGGAGTGTGTGTGTGTGTGTGTGTGTGTGTGTGTGTGTGTGTGTGTGTTCAGGGTGGTAGTAAATGATACCACCCCTGGCCTGGCAGAATATTCAGATTTAAATCACACCCATAATCAATTTCTCTTAAAGTAATGAATAATAAAACCTCATCGTATGTTCTTTGGGTAACCCAGTTAAATGGGTGAAAAGATTTGAATTTTTGAAAATTGAAATAAAAGGAGTGCTACTTAATTGAATTTTCTCAGATTTATGATTGGAAGTTTACATTTCTTGACTTTTTTGGACTATTCATATCAACTTTGGGGCAGGGAATGGGCTACATAGAACCATGGGGATATAAGAATTCCATTTTCAGTACCCTAATTCCTCAGATTACCTTTATGAGCCTAGGAATAGCCTTTTGAGGCTGCCTGGGCAGACCCCAGCCACCCTGACAAAGAAATTCAGTTGCAGAGGTCAAGAAACTTGCCCAAGGTTATTCAGATGCTCCTTGTCAGAGGGCTCCTGACTTCATGCCTGGTGCTGTCTGCACTTCACTCTATTGCTTCCTGCCATATCTGGACACGCTTCAGGGCCTTTGTGCATGCTGTGATAGATGTCTATTGTGTGGAACCTCTTAAGCCTGGCTGTTGGTATACTTCTTTCTTAAAGGACATGCACTTCTCTCCAGTCACCAAAAGGACCCAACTTGTAGGAAAGGAAAAGTGTGCTATGTTTCCTAAAACACAGATATTTCAACTGATTAAAAAAATTGCCAAACAGGGCTCAAAAAATAAGTTAGATTTTTCCAGGGAAGAGCACAGCATCGGGAGACTCAGAATCATTCCTCTCTCTCTCTCTCTCTCTCTCTCTTTCTCTCTCCCTTTCACAGTCACCACCTCCATTAGCTGGAAATGATGATGTAAAGAGGAGAAAACTCTAGCTGTTTATGGTTTGCCTGTAATTTGTGTAATTACAGGAAGCCCAGATAAATTCAGTGGTATCCTTCAGTCCTAGCTGGGTGTGAGAAATAAAGGAGGGATGATGAGAGGTCCTTTGCAGTATGCTTGTGTCTGTGGGTTTTCGTTTTTAATAATTAATAGCCGGTCCTTCTTCATCCTGAACTTTTTCAGAAATAATTGGGTAGCTTGAGGTCGGGCCAGTAATTACTGGGAGATGTGCCGTCCTTGGCTGGGCCGGCTCATTGGTGCAGATGCCCAGCCCCCTCCTCCTGGTTGGGAAGAATGTCTGGCCTCGTATCTGCATTCTTTGGAAAAGCAGGGCACGTTTTCCTGCTGACATGCACAAGCCTTATAATTTAGCATTAGAAAAGAAAAATGGTTTTGAACAAGAAAATATATTTAGAGCTCATTATTCAAGCAGGAGTCACAGAGAAGGGGCAAGGACGCAGCCAGTCAACGGGAAACAGCTCGCATTGCAGGGTCAGAGGAAGCTCGTGCCTGGCACTCAGACGCCAGGCAGGAAGGACAGCGGGGTCAACATCAAAGTCGAGAATCAGTGAGGGCAGGTGCACGGGGTTGCCTCCTCCCCAAGCAGAGCCATCCTGAGCACTCGGAGAGCTGCTTTCGTGCCTGGCCCTCCTCTCCCTGGCTCCCAGGAAAGGGCAGTTCACAGTGAATTCCCATGTTTCAGCTGCAGGGAGGCCTCTGCTTGGTGTTCACATGTTGACATTGCTGTCACCCAGGCCAGAGCTAGTTGTCCCATCAAATGGAAGGGGGTCTTGGCGGCAACTGTCCAAGCTGGGCGAAGTTCATGTCCTCCTTTAGGTGGAAGGCCACCACTGCGGTGCTTCCCCATCTTTGACTTGCGTGTCTTTATTCTCTTCCTGGCTACCTGCTGTGCTGACCTGCCAGCCCTCTGTCTCTTCCCACTCATTCTTCCACCATATTGGTGACTATAACACAGAGCATCCCGATCATTCCTGGCCACGTTCGAGGGCTTGCAACCTTGGACTTGTTTCCCGAGATCTGGGAGCACCACTGCCTTTAGCATTTTTCCTGCACTTTCTGCTTCAGCCTACAGCCTTTCTCTTCTCCATCAAGGCTGGTTACAAAAGGGAAGGGGGAATGAGGAAGTCTCAACACATCCAAGGGAACAGGAAGAACTAATTTTTTTTTTTTTGGAGGCATAGTTCTGGTTGCTTTATAAACATTGCCCATTGCAATTCAGTCATTATTTCTTCCTTATCCATGATGTGTCCGGCACTTTTCTAGGTAAGGTGGGTATGGAGTGGAAGAGGAGGCAGATGTATTCTGTTATCCCAGCTCTTGAGTCTAGAAGGGGGGCACATAGTTAAGAAGGAATTACAAGCACATTAAGTGTTACATAAAGAGCAGCATTTTGAAAATTTCTAAAAGCAACTGGGCTTAACCTGATTTAGGGGCAAGGGAAGGTGTTTCTAAGTAACTGATAGTTATGTTAAGATCTGAACATGATGTTTCTCTTGTGTAATCTTTACTCTTTTCTAAAATGAATATAATAGTCATACCTATTTTGCAAGGGGGAGAACTGAAGTTTTAGTGATATGTGGTTCCATATTTAGATACCTGCTGGTGGTGATGGATCCAGGATTCATCTCAGGTTTGTTTGACTCCGGGACCCCTCTCTCTCCTATCAGGTTTTGGTTCTTCCTGGGGATTTCCTATCACCTATCACAGTCTTGACAAAGGTATTTAGGAAGCAAAGGTACAGGGGGCTTTCTGGCTGACTTAGGCCTAGAACTGAAAGCATCTCATAGTTTGCATAAGACACAATGAATGTCAAAAACACAAACCTTGGGAAAAGGTTTGGATTCAGATTCTGGATGGTGACTTTTATAAACCTGCAATTTCAGGTAAGACATCTCTATGATCAAAACTGGCACACAAAGGTGGCTGTGCCTTGGAACATGGTGGCCTCTTCAAACTATCACAGTTTTGGGTCCTAAGGAAGGAGGAGAGGCTCTGAACATCCCAGGAGGTTCTTCTCTTTCTATGAAGCCTTTTGCTTCAGATCATGTGTGGGCTTCGAGATAAACCTGTTTGTGCTGGCAAAGAGAGGAGCTTCTTTTGGGTTTTCAGCCAGGCGGCCACAGATGTGGACAATAGAGAACCCAGCTCACGTGCCCGATGGGAAGGAGACAATCACTCCCCAAACACAGCTGTCTCCTTCTCAATTGGACCCAACGTTGCCAGATAATGGAAACACAGAAAACAAGGCGCGGAAAAAAACGAGCTGTTTATGTTTAAACATGGCAATCGAACCTCAACACTGAGCTTTCTTGGATGGCACCCATGTGCTCTCTCATTCAGTGTGGCCACCGGGCCCAGCCCATGGGTTTTCAAGACTGTGCTTCCCCTGTCTGTCAGAGAGAGAGGGGTTGTTTATGGCATCTGACCCAGACATCCTTCCTAGAGATGGGGTGTGGAGATGCTCCACCCTCTTCGCTTCTCCAGCAGCTCTCGGCAGTACTGGTATCTCTCAGAAGTAAAGAGGGAAGGCGCAGAACTCCTGCAAGTTGCACTTTTAGGAAACAAACTCCTTTTTCAGGGAACATCTTCTTCTGTACATGAAGTCTCCTTGTCTGCAAAGCAGGCCTTGAGAGGCATCATTTAAAGGATAAAGTAGTCATACCTTTCTACTTCCCCCCACTCATTTATTCACCCACCCCTCGATCTGTTCATCCATCATCCATCCATCCATCCATCCATCCATCCATCCATCATCTGTTCATCTACCCATCTATCTATCCATTATTTATCAAATTTCATTTGTTAAACAATTGTTGTATAGCTGTCACCACACATTACATATTGCACATATAACTTGTGTGGAGTTGTTAAGAGTTAAGGAGACTCTTGAAAGAAGGTCAAATGGCCAGTAAGGGGGGACAGTCAGATGTTGCACCTACTCTCTCATTTTTCCCTTTATGGTAAATTCTCTTCGATAGTTAATAGCCAAATACTTGGTGTTTCCCACATTCTGAAAGGACAGGAGTGCCAATTTCCTCTAGGCTGTCGAGTGGGCAGCACCAAAGAGAAGATAGTTGCCAAGGTTCTGGTGTGAAATATACCTGCACACTCAAGTTTTAGTGAAATGGAGTTTTGTTTTTGAGTAGTGAGAGTACAAGGCAGCCAAAGAAATAATGAGGAAAAACTGACTTTCCAAGGGTCCATGTTTACAGTGGACACTTCAGGGCACTGAGCCCAGGGAGAGGATGGCATACATGGGCTAATTAGATAAATGGACTAACGCATGATGCTCAGACTTTACCTACTATTCATCTGCCCTCTCCATGTTATTTTTATTTGAAGTCAAGGTTGCGATAAATTATTTGTGTTGAGAATCAGTCAGCCACTATATTAGTTTCTGTGAATATGGCAGAGGACAAATGCAGATGTGTTCCCTGTGTTCATGGGATAGACGTGCAATGCAAGGAGAACTTGTAACATGGGCTCTCAGTTGAGTAGGCATTTCTGAGTTCAGAGGGTGAACAGCAATTAACTAGAAAAAGAGTGTTATAGACAGAGGAAATAATGTGCCAAGTCCTGGTAGTAAAGGATACACTATGTTCTGGAGGATTGTACAAAGTTCTTATAAAGAGGCATGGTTTCCTGGTTAATCATTGCTTTCTTCTGGGTGCTTGAATCCCTCCCCAGAACCCTGTTAGCCACCATAGACAGGCAAAAACCTCAGGTGGGGCCTTTGCTCTTCTCCAGTATTTTCTATTGCCCATGTTCTCTAGACAAATACTAATTGGAGTTTGTCTACATTTGTGTTCTCAGATGAAGTGATAGCAATATATGCAGGGTGGTGGTCATTAAAATCCACTTTGGGTCAGTCCCCTGTTCCTGCATGGACATATCTGCTTACCAAAACTCTCTCTTCCCATTTTTATTTGCAAACCCAGCTCACGAATAAGGGTGGACAGATTCCTGGGAAAGAGCTATGGCTTAATTAATGGTAATGTGAAGGATGTAGGTGCCTTGGTGATTGGGGCTCTGTGAATGCCGAATTGAATGGAGTTGCAAAATGGGATAATTGAACTGCTAGCTGAACTGGAATTTAGCAGTTAATCACTTTTATGAAACCTGCATCTCAATTAATTACTCCATTTATGCCTTGTTGTAACACAGAGCTGTTCAGCTAATTGGTAAACAGGAGCCAGTGTACCCCAGAAAGGGCAAGGCTATTGTAGACACTGTGATATTTCTATGAGTGCACATTTCCTTTCAATCTAGCAAGGAGTTGCCTGTTAACCTGGGCTTCATGTTCCTTCTCAGGAAGGCACTAAACAACATGGTAAACTCACGCTCAGACATCCCCAATAGTACTGCTGGCCCTCAATTCTGCTTTATGAAGTCCTCTGTCCAATTACTACCCGGTAATGAACTTTTTAGATGGTGATCCAGATAATGGGCTTGGCAGCAGAGCATTCCAAATTGAAGGCAGTACTCCACCACAGACTCCCAATATGACACTGGACAAAATAATCTCCCCTCTGACTCCCTGTTTCATTCATACCTACCTCAGGCATGCTGTAATGAGGACTATATTTCATAATGAGAGCAAACTTTCTAGCACAGTGCCTGGTATATAGGTATGTATTCAATCAATACTAGGTTTTACTATTAGCTTTCACCTGGAAATCTTTTTTCATTGTTGTTTAAGAAAAGGAGACTTAAGGAAATATCTCTTTCCTACATTTATTGAGTCAGAGACAAGAACCAAAGGGGAAATTAGAATAAGAAGGTGATTAATTTAATAGGAGTATGTCCACAAAGACTTTAAAAAAGTCAAGAGGCTTCCTGAGACTGGCTAGGAAAAAAGGAAGGTGTTAGGGGCATATGCTTTGGATGTGAGATATGAATACAGGACATCATCAAGAAACCTTTTATTTAGGGAGGGGGTGCTTAATGAAAATAAGGCTTTAGTTAGCTGCAGATCTACTTGTTTTGCTTGATTGGGAGAATAAAGAAGCCCCATGTAAGAAAAACTTCATTTTTGCAGCCAAATTATATTTTAACATCCTAGTGAACCTTCTTATTTTATTTAGTTTTCAGCTCCCTCTCCGTCCTAGGACCAAGATATTGAGCATGATGGGGGTGGGGGTGCTAAGCTAGGCACAAATCTGAGTGAAGGCTGGAATTGACCTTCCCTTTCATGACTAAGGATTTTTTATGGAGTCAAGCCACAGGTTTTTGGTTCCCTTGCTAACACATTTCTATTACCTCTTAGCAGATAGGCCTGTTGGAAGCATGGATTAGCAATCAAGAATATAGGTAGTAGGTGGTAGGAGTCATAAGAGCAAATGAGAGAGAAGGAAGAAAAAAACCTCTGAGGACATAACCTTGACAAATGACAACCTTCTGGGGCCATCAAAAGCATTGGGCTCTTGTGAGAAACATTTTGGACTTTAAAAAAAAATACTATGTTAAGATAGTTTGCCATTCATTTTCACATTCAACAAACATTTACTGAGAATTTACTATGACATAGGCATAGTTCTAAATTTGTGTGTGTGTGTGTGTGTGTGTGTGTGTGTGTGTGTGTGTGAGAGAGAGAGAGAGAGAGAGAGAGAGAGAGAGAGAGAATATATAAGATCCCATCCTTTAGAGTTTGCATTTGTGGGGGACTCAGACTACAAAATAAACCACAATCCTATCTAATAAAAGAGAAACATGCAAATTGACCGTACCTTTACTATGCTACCAGCCAATAGGAACAATGTGCAAATTAACCCCAAGCAAGATGGGTGGGCCCCCTTGGCCCTGAGCTTGCCATGGCGGTGCTGCGGGTGGCGGGGGTCTGGATTGCAGCCCCAGCCCCAGCAGGGGATCCAGCCCCCACCTCCCCAGGGGATCTGGACCCCCTGCCTGAAGCCCAACCATGGCAGCGCTTGGCTGTGGGCAGTGGGGTCCGGATCGCAGCCCCACCACGGAGGACTGGGCAGGCCAGGCGGGCAGCGCCGATGCCACGATCAGTAACCTGGCAGACAGGGGAGTGGGTGGTGGCAGCACCTGATGCTGATCTCAGGGTCCAGGCCACCACTGGGGATGGGCAGGGTAGACTGGCTGCTCCTGATAATGCTCACTGGCTCCAGGCAGAGATCAGTAACAGGGCAGGCAGAGGAGGTCGGGGCAGCAGTGCCTGATGCCTCCCGGGGTCCAGTCCACCATGGGGGATGGGGCAGGCCTGGCAGGCAGTGCCTGAAGCCACTGGCGGGGTCCAGGCCACCATCAGGGTCAGACAGGCCTGGTGGGCAGTGCCTGATTCTGCCTGTGGGGTACAGGCAGCCTTCGGAGTTGGGCAGGGCGAGCTGGCTACACTTGATGCTGCCCACTGGGTCAAGGCCGAAATCAGTAACAGGGCAGTCAGGGGAGGGCAGGTTGGCTACTTCTGACTCCGCCCGTGGGGGCCAGGCCGCCATCTGGGATGTGGGTAAGCAAGGGTGGCCAGGGTCTCTGGAATCTGTATGGCCCAGGGCTGCCTGTGCACACCAATGGAGCAGGCCAGGGTTGAACATTTTAATGAAAGTGGGATGCCTGTGCCCCCGCCCACCGAGCCTAGTCCCTGGGGAGGAGATGGCAGTGGACAGTTAGCAGGCATCAGGGCTTGGAAGAGACTGGGAGCAACCTGCAGGCACACTATCAGGAAGAGGTGCTGAATCATGATAAGGCAGAGGGCTGGCTGATGGAGGCACACAAAGGTGCAGATGAGGCGGCTCTTGCTGGCACTGAGCTTGAAAAGTGTATTGACAGCCTGATGGACTAAATCACCTTTCTGAAGAAGGTGCATGAAGAGGTGATCGTTGAGCTCCAGGCACAAATCCAGTATGCTCAGATCTCTGTGGAGATGGACATGTTTTCCAAGTCTGACCTCTCTGCCGGCTCAAAGACATCTGCGCTCGGTACAAGAAGCTGGCTGCTAAGAACATGCAGAATGCAGCTAAGGATGAACCACCCTCTGAAGGAGAAGCTGAAGAGGAGGAGAAGGAGAGGAAGAAAGTGCCAAGGAAGAATTTGAGGATACAAAGGAGGAAGGAAAAAGGAGGTGAAGGTGAAGGAGAAGATGCCCAAGAAGCTGAGGATGAGAAGAAAGATGAAGGTGCTGGGGAGGAGCAAACAACCAAGAAAAGATTGAGCTCCCCTTTTCATAATTATTTCAGGAGTAATCCTCCTGAAACCAGGTCAACCCCATCACCAACCAAGCAGTTGAGATCCTGATACTATATGGATTAAGAAGTCAATATATATAACATTCTGAGGTGAATGAGGTTGGACATTAAATGTAGTGCAATGACTTTTCTTCTTATGCAGAGTATCTGTTTGCTTTCAGAATGGCTTCCTGGCTTTCTGCCAGCCTGTGCATGGTCCATGCTTATGAGTTCAGGATCTATAACAATGTGAATAATTCAGATGTTTACAATAAAAACACATGAATACATGAATTCAGTGATGTTAATGTTAAACTTCATGGATAAAATAGTCCTTTGAATCTTTGGTGGTTAGAAATTAAAGACCTCAAATCATGTGCAATAAACAGTAAATAAAGTTACACTGAATGAAAAAAAAATACATTAGGGGCCAGGAAATGTTCGAAGACCCGGGGAACCATTCCCAGATCAGGAAGGGAAGTCACAGGATGTATATTATTGCTATGAATACAGTATTTCCTACTACTTACAACATATACAATGTAATGTATTAGATGCCTTCCTACCACATGAAGTATGTATTTTTACAGAATAATACTGATACATTTGTTATAGTTATGGCTGTATATCATATCCTATCTATATTAATAAAAGGTTAATATGCTAATTAGACCATGAAACCTTCTAGAAGTCCTTCCTGATAAAGCCATGGTGGTCGGCCAAGGCAGAGGCAGTTAGGGGTGATCAGGCCAGGAGGGGAGGGCAGGTGAGGGGGTGTTGGGGCTGAGCAGGCCAGCAGAGGGGACTAGTTGGGGCAATCAGGCCAGCAGGCAAAGTGGTTAGGGGTGATCAAGCAGTCAGGCAGGTGAGCAGTTAGGAGCCAGCAGTCCTGGATTGTGAGGGGGTTGTCCGACTGCCAGTTTAGGTCTGATCCCATAGGGGTCTCAGATTGGAGAGGATGCAGGCCTGGCTGAGAGACCCTCCCTCCACTCCCCTGCGTGCACAAATTTTGTGCACAAATTTTGCACACTGGGCCACTAGTAAAAGTATAAACTTAAAGCGTTCTAAGTATTGTGAAAGAAAAAAATAGGGTAAAGTGGTGATGAGTTTCTAGGAAGGGGCTCTTAGATAAAATTTGATGTGAGACCTCTAGTATTTAAAAGATCTAGTCATGCAAAAAATGGGGGTGGGGTGTTCCAAGTAGTGGTATCAGCATGTGCAAAGGCCCTGAGGTGGCAATAAGACTAAGTATTTGAGGAATATATAATAGCAAGGCTAATGTGGCTGCAGAAGAGTATGAGTAGTCTGAGCTGAGTCTGGAGGAGACAGGGCCTGGAAGGCCATAGTAAGGAGTTTGAGTATTTTCCTGTGTGCATTGGGATGCATGAATGCATCTTCCCCTTATTGAAATGCATGAGCACTGAGTCTAGAGGGCTGTGATACATTAACTCATGTAGGACACAGTCATAGTTGGGTTTCTGATTACTGTTTCATGTCAGGCACTGGTGTGTGCAACACTGAAAGCTATTAATGTAAATTAATGATTGTTCCTGCTGGCTTTGTTACTGTTTACTCCAACAAGGGATTAAATAAGTGCATTGTGCCTTTCAAATATGCATCCCTGAAAAATCTTACCATTATAGGAGAGCCATGGATCCCTTTTAGGGGTTTAAAGATTAAAAAAATAATGCCACTCAGCTGCCGCAACTAGTCTTTGATATAACGTGGTTAAAACGAGGTAATCAGATGGTGATGGAGATAAGAGTGACATGAATTGAAAATCACAGTCCAGGTACCTCTGAAACATATGGTGGGAGAGATTATCTGATTCGTGCTAAGAGGTTTTGTAAATGTAATTAATTATAATCCTAATAACCTTGGGAAGCAGGTATTATCCCATTTTACAGATTATCCAACTGAGTTCATAAAGGATAAGAAATTGGCCCCAAATATCACAGCTTGGAACAAGAAGAGCTTAAGGTTTTATTCAATATTGTCTGACTCTAACAACACTACATTGAAGGAGAGGTGTCTAAGTCTCTGGCAGCTACACATTGAGTTGATGGAAGAGTTGGACAGGTGCTTGAGTTTTCATCACCAGAACTGACAACCAGATATGTGAAATATATTACTGCTCTTTCTTTCAAAGTGAGAACTTCACATTTCAAAGACTGGCACAGTCTCTGTGTGAGTCAAATGGCTGGTGGGACACAGAGCCTTGCGAGTCACAGAGGCGGGTGTGCATACTGGCGCTGCCTCGTGCGTAAATGGTGAATTATTTAACCTCTCTGGGACTCTGCTCATTAATTTAGAAAGTGGGGATAATAAGAGAGCCTATTTCTCAGGGTTATTGTGAGGATTTACGAGATGAAGCATGGAGATTACTTAGCACCATGCCTGGTGTATAATAAGCTCTTACTAAAAGTTACCCATTATTTTTCTCTTCCCAGAGAGATGTGAAGAATGTAAAAATATGGAGAAAGTAAAATGTGTAGTTGCAACTGCAATGCTGACAGCCACCATTTTGTTGGAAGAAGAAGCCAGAAACTAATTGTTTTGATTTTGCTAAAGTCTAGAAAATATCACTGATATCTCAGGTTTTCTGAACCTGAGCTTTTCAACCTTGGATGCAAAGTTAAATCCCTTAGGGGAGGTTTTGAAAAAGTCTAGGGTCTCTCCCCACAGGTTCTGTCTGACTCAGTGGCACTGGGCCACAGCCTGAGCACTGAGACATTTTAAATCGTCCCATGGAGTTCAAAGGTCCTAGGACACATCTCTCTGCCCCAGGCTTGATCTTGTTGGGCAGATGGATGACAACACAGTGGTCTATACCTCTCACATGACAGCAATTCTCTCCTCCACTCACTGCTGTGTGTGTGGATGTGTGCCTGTGCTCACTCCAGGACTAGCCTTCATGTAAATTTCTCTTGGTTCCCTGAAGCAAGGACTCCATTGCTTACTGAAGTGACTTCTAAATGTGTTCTATATGGGACACAAAGTTGGGAGTGATTCAGCCTTTTCAATCAGCTTTTTTTCTCAGCAGGGAGTCATTGAAACTATCAAATTATATTTCAGACATATCACCACACACTATAATGAAGTATATCAAAATGAATGCCTGGCTGGTGTGTCTGGGTCTTGTTCTGAGTTGTTTATATTTATTTATATTTTAAGGTTGCTCAGGAGTATTGGGTTCCCTGGGATGTGATTCAAATGAGTCTTTAAAATATTTTTATGTGATGCTGCACTTGCGTTACAGGCTCCAGGGAGCTCTCCAGCGCAGGGCAGGGACAATTTATGTGGTTTCCCTGATATGGATGGGCCAAGTCATTAAAGGCTGGGGGTGGGCAGCCAGCCTGTGCTTGCTTTGATTAGGATCCGGTGTGAAGTGTGTGTGATAGCCGTAATGATTCTCTCTCCCCAGCTGAGATGAATTGGTCTCATAAGCAGACATGGAGAGAGGAGAAAAGAAGTATGTGTGGGGGTGGTGTGGCTTCAGCAAGACCAGCAGCAATTGGAACCATGTAGTTGGATAACTATATATTGCAGCTCCAAGAGGCAGACATCGCCAACCTATTAAGGACATCATTGGCGTTTTGATTCGACACCGAGAAATTGATGCATTGCCTTTGGTTCTATTATGCTTTCAAACTTTAATTAAGTTTATACCTCTCCCACCTGGACCTCATAAATAGCCTCCAAGAAAGTCATTTGTCATGGAGGTGCTCTTATGAGTAGATTCATCTTCTAAACATTACTATTGCCTAAAGTCTTGCCTTAAATCCATCAACTCAACATGAGCTAGAGTGCCTTACCCAAATTTTGATATATTATCCCAAAGGGTTATTTTCTGATGGGCAAAGGGCTAATTCATTAAGTTACCACAAGGTGGGAGAATGCAGATTCATTATTAGCTTTCAAGTAATACAACTGATTAAATAGAATTAAATTAAACTTTAGGGTGTTTTTTTTTCCCTCATGTATGTTAATCCATTCTCTTTTGTGAAAGCTCGAGTTCTTGGCCCAAGCTGAGGCCATCTCAGCCTAAATCTAAAGATACCACTGGTGGGGGTGGGAGATGGTGTCCCTCAGGGGCCTGATGAGACTGCAGATTGGCATGGCTTCTTTGAGGAACAAATTGGGAGAGTCTACGAGTTTGAGAATACACATTCCTAGGACATAGCAATTCCCCCTTTACTCATGTGTCTTGGGCAACTGTGTACAGAGATATGCACAAGGATCTTCACTGCAGCTGTATTTGTAATGGCAGACATTTGTAAATACCCTGAGTGTCTATCGATGGAGAATAAGGAAAATGCAGTTCATTTACATGGCAGACTACCATGCACCAGTTAGGAATATTGGTAGTTCTTTTAAAATATATATATTTCGGAGAGGCAGGGAGAGGGAGAGAAACATCAGTGATGAGAGAGAATCACTGATCAGCTGCCTCCTGGACGCCCCCCCCCACTAGGGGAAGGAGCCCACAATCTAGGCACATAGCCTAACTGGGAATGGAACGGTGGTGCCCTTCTGGACAGGGGAAATGGGACTGGCCGCATGGTATTAATATTATTTGTAACCTTCTGTTTGTTTTGAAGACTGAAAATATTATGACAAAAATAAATATTTGTAGTTTGGGGTGTTAAGAATAAGACTGGAATGGGAACCATGCCAGAGACACCTGATACTCAAGGCCAATTAAAGCACAGGGGCCTTGTTGTCGATACACTTTACTAGTATGTCCAAGGCCACACTGTGCGTAGGCTAAGATACTACAAGCAAGTGCAAGGGCACAAGCACAATAATCCCACAGTATACTGTGCATGTGTGCCCTTCTGTAGCCACAATATGACTGATGTAACTATCGGCACAAAGTCTTATTTGTCTGTGGAATAATAAGTTACTGACCACCTAGTGTACTAGAGTGTGAAGAGTGGGCTAGCAGTGGTCAGCAAACTCATTAGTCAACAGGGCCAAATATCAACAGTACAATGATTGAAATTTCTTTTGAGAGCCAAATTTGTTAAACTTCTTCTAACACCACTTTTTCAAAATAGTCTCGCCCAGGCTGTGGTATTTTGTGGAAGAGCCACACTCAAGGGGCCAAAGAGCCACATGTGGCTTGTGAGCCGCAGTTTGCCAACCACAGCAAACTTGTAAGTCTAGGGAAAAGGCTAGAGAACTCAGACAGAGCTAAGAGCTGGTACTGCCATGATGTAAAGCTAAGAGCTCATAGAGAGCTCAGATAGGGCCACCATGTTAACCAGCCATTGTGCTGGGAGAGAAGCTAAGAGGTAGTTGCTATGTGAGGCTACAGAGAATAATAGCTAGTGTGCTGGGCACAGGAGACAGGAGAAGCTGCTGAGGCTGAGAGCTTAGGTACCATTACAATGTGAGACAATGAATATAGGAGGCAGCATGGAGCTACTCAGATAATAGCTGTGGGTACAGAGACTACTACTATGTGAGAAGGGTATGTATTTACCAGCCAGTGTTTGGATGCCTATATGGGATTGCTGTGAAGGATTGTTTTGTCTAACGGCTATATGGCCACTGGCTTCTGCAATAAAGACTCATTTTTATACACCCACAACACCTTATGGATTCTCCATTTAAGACCCAACATCCAAGAAGGTCCAGTTCCTAGGCAGGGGGGCTTGGACCCAACAGGTAGTGTAGCGAGTAGGATTCAGGAAGAATTTAGAAGAGTATATGCACTCAGGGAAACTCAGAGCAGCATTGCCCATATAGGGCTCTTGCTGTCTCTAACAACTGTTTACTCTATTACATTTTGTGATTTTCATTACTTTTTAAAATTTTCAAAGGAGAACAGAAGGCAGGATCTATGGGAATGAGAAGGGGTGCATAGATAGAGCCAGACCTGGAGTCTGCCATGGTGAGCTGTCTCACCTCCAAGGAGAGACTCCAGCTGGTCTACACAGGAGGCTAGGGAGGGATTTCTACTCAACAGTGGGTCTCCTTTCTTGACTTATTAGTATTTGACCTATTGCCTTTCCTAATGGCCATATAAGCTGATGTTTCTACATATAAGACTGCCCAAAGCACCCCATTCCAACTACTTGGCTCATCAACACAAGAAGACTCTTGATTTTAATGAACACATCATTTAAGACAATCAGGAAAAAGAGTATTTGTCAATTGAAGTAAGGTCCCAGTTGCGGTTTGATAAACTCCCTCGACTTTTCTGTATGTTTTCTCCTCCCCACTGTCTCCCAGCCATCCTGGGATGGACACTTTGACTCCCAAGAACAGTACCAGAGAGGGAAAGCAAAAGCTGTTGCTTCCAATGAGATGACACAAAGATTTCAGTGCTCGTTGCCAGAAATTCGACCTAGTGTTATTTTTGGCACCTGGACATTTACACAGCATTTGGTATAGGCCTGAGGTGACTCTGACTTCAATCACAAGCATGAAAATGAGGGGGTGCTGAGGCCAGTTTTAGTATTCAGGCTGCAGGGCCAGGAGGGACAGGTTGCTGCCTTTGATATCTTTTCTGGTGACATGCACTAGGAATGCATGGAGCTTTCCAAGGAATGATCCATCATCCCAATGTCCTGTTCTTGTTCTCTCTTTGCCTGGAACCAGTGATTTCCCTGCCTTATTTCACACTTGGAGCAGTATTTCTCTGGAAAAGTCCAAATTTTAATAAAAAATATACTTTGAAAAATCAATACAAGATTTGATCCAACCAGGTCAAGCACTCCTGCTGACCTAATCTTAATGCATTGTGTGAAGTATTTCTATTTATCAAACTCTTGTAAGTCTAAGCAAAAGCTGTGAGCAATGGTGTTCAGGTCTGAAAGAGAGGGAGCTCAGAGGGCTAAATTTAGATAACACCTGAGTTGCTCTGCTGCTAAGTAGAATTTAATGGAGGTGCAGCTTTGCAATCTTCATAGGTGTTTGGCATGAAAATTTGTTTTGTTTGTCAGAAAAGAATGCGTAAAGGGGAGAAAAGCTTTCTGAATGGAAACAAGAATGTCATATCAGCAAGGGCCATTCTGGTTTCAAGGCTGCTCATTTTCCATAAGGAGGGAGACATTCTATTGGTGGACAGCTGGTTACCTTTTCTTTGCTAATACATTTCTCCCTCCTGGGAGAAAATACAGATAGGTGGTTCCTGTGTATCCAAAATGCCCAAGGATACCTTTTCCTCTCTTATTCAGAGATGATGTGGTTGGATTGACCCAGATATGAGCAGGATAGTAAGTGGCCTGAACTGGTCTCCATGGGTTACACTAAAGAGAAATTCATGGCCTACCCAGTGCCTCACATGTAAGCAACAACACATGTTGGACTATAAAATAGCAAAGACAAAATTAAAGATCAGTTCGGCCAAATGGAAAATGTCTTGCAGAAATGTTAGGGAATTCTAAGCAACCCTAGAAAGCAGAGTGGAGCCTCTGAGTTTCAAAGAAATCTAGAACTAGAGATCCAACAATGGACAGAGTCCTCTTTATTTCCTTTCTTTCATGTAGCTCTAGAGGCTCAAACCTTAGGGTTCCACCTACTAAAGATGAACCCCAGCTCTTCCCATGCCAACCGCTCCAAACACTCAAAGGCAGGATTTAATTTGGACAATCTTGGGTCAAGTAGCCAACTTTGTATCCACACCTAAGCTCTGGAAATCTTGGTTATAGAACATAAATGTGGCTCCTAGGGGTCCCACTCTGGGTACAGGATTAGCCTAGAGAACTGGCATTGTTGGGAGGACAGCCACTCCAGGGAGGATGATCTACAGTGCTCTTCCTGCCACTTGTCTTAGTCCCATGTAAGGCTCAGAGAAAATCATTTACCAGTTACCTTTTGGTAATGCAGGTATTGTAATACCTGCCTTACAGGGTTGTAACAGATAGTTAAATAATACATATTCAGGGTGCAGCACAGTGCCTAGCATACAAGAGGCAGCTGGTAAATGTTAACTGTGGTTGTAATAGTGGTGAAGTTGGTGATGGGCATCAGGACAATAGAAGATGCGTCAGTTGCCTGCTCAAATTCCTGTGGTTCTCAGACTGTCAGGCATATAGGAAATGCTGCACTGAGCTGGATCGGGGCTTGTTTGGTGCATTAGGAAAGTCTTCTTTCGGCTTTAGGACATTTCTCTTTGTCCTCTGCAAAGACCAGAGACCATCAGGATAAAGTTTTTTTTGTGGAGTTTCTGTGTTATAGTCACATTCATTTATTCACTTATGCTTACATAAGATATACACATATTTGAATTATTATGTCCCAGGAACTCTTTCACAACTGAGTCTACAATGGAGACCAACATACAGAGAAGGTCAAATTCATTTTGCAGCAATCCCTGGTGGGAGGATATAGACAAAAACCCGAAGGAAGAAATCAATAACCAATTGTATATAATTGCAACCACAAGGAAGAAAAGAAGCTGGGTGATGTGGGGACAATGGGTTGGGTGGTCAAAGGAGGTCTCTCTGAGGAATTGACAGTGCCACTGGGAGCATGGGAAGCTGCAGGCCTGCAGGGAGCCAGCGGAGGCTGTTCCTTATGGAGGAAAAGCCCTTAGTGTGTTCGGATGGAAGTGCAGGGGTAGAGAGTAGTGAGGAAACGTAGTTGGAATGGTCAGTGAGGTCAGCCCAGTTAAGACTCCCTCATTGGATTGCTTCTGAAAAGCTATCTTAGTTGTCAGTTACTGGTCTCATCTATTTTACAAAAGAGAGAATGGGGTTCAGAAGTATTAAATTACTTGCCTGAGGCTACCCCACTAACAGGTGCCTGATATGGGATTTAAGTCCCATCCACCTGGCCTCAGAGCCAGAGCATTTGTATTGCCTGACCTGCCCCTGCCATCTCCCTTCTCTGGTCACCTGTGGGAGAGCTGAGACTAGGCAGAGATCACCATCCACCTCAGCTGGCAACTCAGCATTTTCCGGCTATGTGTATTTTTACACAAATGTCACCAAAAGCATGTCAGGTATTGATTTGGAGGTTACAAATAACATTTAAAAAGTAGGCTAATTCACAAATACAGAACCCACAGAGAATGATGATTGACCGTGTGTGTGTGTGTGTGTGTGTGTGTGTGTGTGCGCGCGCGCGCGCTACACTAGTAGATGCATAGAGAAACTCCTTCCTGATTTTGAAGAGGAAGCTGCCTTTGCAAAGGCCCTCTTGGCAAGGAGCTGTAGGTGGCCTCTGGGAGATGGGAGCTGTCTCCTACCAGCAGCCGGCAGGAAAAGGGGCCTCAGTCATACAGGTGCAAGGAGGTGACTTCTACTAATGACTTGAGTGGATGTAGAGTGGACCTTTCCCCTGTGGAGCCTCTGAGGAGTCACAGCTCCAACCAATACCTGGATTGCCACTGGCGATCCTGTGCATAGCACCCAGCACTCCTGGTCCAGAGACATTAAAAAACCATTGGTGCTGTTTGGAGGTTCTGGGTTTGTTACACAGCAGTAGGAGTGAAAGGATTAAGTAATGCAGGAGGTGAGTGCTTATACATTCCTAACAGGAGACCAGGAAACCCTTCATCAGGGAGCTCAGCTCTTTTCCTAGTGATTCTGGTCTGATACCTGGTTGCTGAGGATCCAAGCCAAGCAGGGACGATGGACCACCAGGACATGGACCACCAAATGCAAGAGAGTCCTGAGACCAGCCAGAGGGAGGTGGCCACCAGGCAGCTGAGAAACTGAGAAGTGAGACCACACCTGGAAGACCAGGTAAACAACAGAGACGCTGAAGCTAAAGACATAGCACCAGCAATTGTCAGCTGAGAGGATAGAAGTAGGTGGGTTCTGAGATTAAAGCATTTATTCAGTTTTGCAAATGTCTACATTCACTCCATAATTCACTCTCTTCCCAGCCACTATGACCCTGGGATGTCACATTAAGGTGTTTCAAGTGTCGGCAAGTTTTTAGATCCCCGTGAAGGCAGTATTCTGGTTGCCATGGAAGAGGGCTAAGTGGACAGACGTGGGTGTAGTGCATCCTGGTGTGAATTGTTAAGCACATCCACCTTCTCTTGCCAGCAGGCCCCTGAGATGATAACTCCCCTCCCTTCTGCCACTAATGTCATCGTAGACGATGACAGCTGTGGGTAATGAGGCTTGGACACCAGCCAAACTGTAGACGTTTGCATTAAGAGAAAATGATTTTCAGTTTACAATTAGTGTGACTCTAATTTATTTTAAAAATACATGCATATTATACACACAGAGCAAAAATAAAAGCTGAAACTCCATTAAAGCAATGAAAATGCCTACATGGAGGACATTGGGATGCATTTTATTTACTTTTATCTCTTTTCTTATTCTTTTTTGTCCTGCTTGTGAAACAACAAAAGGTTAAGAGACTCATGATGTATGGGGAAAGAGGGAAATTTTTGTGGAGACACCAGGCCTCTCTTTTAGCCACTGCCCTGGACAGCAGGTAGGGATGGATTTACCTGTGGGTGTTCGCAAAGGATGTAATATGTGTTCTGGTTTCAGAACTTTTATTGCCAGTGAAATGAAATAACCTTTTTTATTGAATTTATTGAGGTGACATTGGTTAATTAAACCCTGCATATTTCTTATTTTTTTGCAGTTTTTTAATTTTTTTAAACTTTTTAAAAAATTACAGATAGTAGTACATATGTTTCCTTTTTTTCCCCCATTGACCTCCCCCCGGCCTTCCCTACCGCCCCCGCACATGCCCTCACCTGCCCCTCCCCCCAGTCTCTTGTATCCATTGGTTATGCTTATATGCATGCATACAAGTCCTTTGGTTGATCTCTTATAGCCCCCGCCCCTCATCCTCCCCTGCCTTCCACTGTAGTTTAACAGTCTGTTCAATGCTTCTTTGCCTCTATATCTATTTCCCCCCATTTCTTTAAAAAATCTTGCATCTGCATACTAGAAATAAACATAAGAACAAAAAAATGTTTGAGTCTTAGTTTCAATGTTCAACAGTTCTGAGTCCCAGTTTCAATGTCAAATAGTTCCTTATGTGTACATGTCAGCAATGGTATCTGGATGGTGGACAAATGGTGGAAATGCAGGTTCCACCCTCTCTGGTTTGGTCCTGGGCAGCCTTCAGTGATGCACCGCTGCTAAATGCTAGCATGGCAAGGTGTAGTCAGCATCTTCCATCTCTGGACTGTCTTCATGGTTGGAATAGATGTCTCCATTCCTCTTTGTTGCAGGAATCCATATGGTCTTGGAGTTGTTTTCTGAAAGTAAACAAACATATTCTCAACCAAAAGTTAATAAAGGAATCTTTTCTGTAAATTAGACTTGTGATTCTTTTTATTTTTGCCCAAATGATTTTCCTTTGGCTTATTTTGACAACATGTGTGTTTTTCATGGGTGTCCTGCTGTTAGCATTACAAATGAAAATTAATTTCCTGAAATAATAATTTTCTAGAAGTAATATAGGATATTTTTCCTTACATGATATTACCCCACTATCCTCCTCTTTTTTTGATTAATGGAGGCTTTTGGAAATTTTATATTGCAGTCTTGGTAACTTTAAATTTTAATTTTTGCACAAAAATATGACTGCTTTAGGTTCTTTGCATATTAGGCAATTTTATGATGAGATGAACTACTAATAGAAATTTTAGTTAATATTTTAGGAACAGCTTTTTGTCCAGTACACTTAAATTTTCTTGAGTATTCACTTATTTCCCTTGGCCAATTTGAATTAATCTGAAAACTTGATTACTATTTTACTGTCAAATTTAATACTCAAACAAGAATCTTAGTTTACCCTGTAAATATTAGTTGAAAGGATTATTTGCATTCTTGAATAGGCCCTGAGCATTCCTGGTGCTATATAAGATTTAGATATAGGGAAGCTGTTGCTGGCCAAGTCTCTGTCTATAACCTGGGTCCCGATCTGATCTGTGCATGGGAGGTGAAACAGCTGTAGGGGCAGTAGACCTCCCTTTGAATGGGTGAGAGTTCAGGCCCCTGCAAGGTTAGGGGGATGAAGGTCTGTGCCCAACCTCTATTGACCTTCAAGTTTTCTCCTGATGGCCCCTCTGCCAATGTGCCTGTCTTAGGTTGTTACTTTCCTGAGGAATCTTACCCGTCTCTGGCTAACCAGCCCCAGGGCCAAGAAGGATGATGTGATGTTCAGTTCGGTCTCCTTGGTAGTCTATGTCCCCATGGCCTCCACACCCAGCACCTGCCTTGGCATCCCCTCACCTGCTTGCAGGGTCCCAGCACTGATCACATATCTCAGGGGACTCAGGTTTCTTCTCCAGGAGGGCCCAGCTTACACCATTGGGTGAGAGACAGATCCATGGTGCCAGCCACCCAGAGGTTTCAACCTCAGCTTTAACTGAAAGCTCAGGCAGCAACTGTGTGCACTTGGATTGTGAGAAGAGGGTACCTCTTGGCTAAAAGGGCAAGAGGGTCCAATATAGAATGCTCAAGTATCTTCCCAGTGCCTTAATTCCTTCTGAAAGGAATTAATTCCTTTACTGTCATTTTTTATAAATTGTTGCCAAACATTCAAAGAATTAGTTTTTAAGTTTCTTTGGGATAATTATACAATATGCTGTTGTCGAATATCAAAAATTACAATGACATTGTAGAATAATATTATGTAAGGATATTTTGGTGTCACAGGGGATTAGGAGGGGCCTAGCCTAAGGACTGGTGTCCACAGAAGATAACATGCTCTAGGCCATGTCAATTCAAATTCAAACTAGCTGCGAATTTTTTTTATAATTTTATATAAACTTTGTTAGGGAGGTAAAAATACAAATTACTTACCTTAGTTGAGAGGTCAAATATATTTATTTTTCTCTCTTACTCCTGCCACCCCCCACTTACCCTGAAGTTTGACATTCTGATAGACATTTCTCCGTCTCTGGATCCATTCTTGTTCATCAATCTATGCCATTCATTATATTCTACAAATGAGTGAGATCATGTGATATTTATCTTTCTCTGCCTGGCTAATTTCACTTAGCATAATGCTCTCCAGCTCCATCCATGTTGTTGCAAATGGTAGGAGCTCCTTATTTTATACTGCAGTGTAGTATTCCATTGTGTAGATGTACCACAGTTTTTTAATCCACTCATCTGCTGATGGGCACTTAAGCTGTTTTCAAATCTTAGCTATGGTAAATTGTGCTGCTATGAACATAGGGGTGCATATATCCTTTCTAATTCATGTTTCTAGTTTCTTGGGGTATATTCCTAGAAGTGCGATAACTGGATCAAATGGGAGTTCCATTTTTAGTTTTTTGAGGAAACTCCATACTGTTCTCCACAGTGGCTGCACCAGTCTGCATTCCCACTAGCAGTGCACGAGGCTTCCTTTTTCTCTGAATCCTTGCCAGCACTTGTCATTTGTTGATTTGTTGATGAGAGCCATTTTGACAGGTGTGAGATGGTACTGCATTGTCATTTTGATTTGCATCTCTCAGATAATTAGTGACTTTGAGCAGGTTTTCATATGTCTCTGGGCCTTTTGTCTTCTTTAGAAAAGATTCTATTTAGGTCCATTGCCCATTTTTTATTGGATCATTTGTCTTCCTTTTATTAAGTTGTATAAATTACCATTAGATGATTGAGATTAAACCTTTATCAGTGATAATATTTGCAAATATGTTCTCTCATACAGTGGGTTTTTCTTGTTGTTTTGTTGATGACTTCTTTTGCTGTGCAAAGCTTTTTATTTCTATGTAATCCCATTTGTTTATTTTCTCTTTAGCTTCCATTGCCCTAGGAGAAGTATCAGTGAAAAAGTTCTTTTGGCATATGTCTGAGATTTCTCTGCCTGTTGATTCCTCTAGTATTTTTATGGTTTCCCATCTTATGTTTAAGTCATTGATCCATTTTGAGTTTATTTTTGTGTATGGTGTAAGTTGGTGGTCTAGTTTCATTTTTTTGCATGTATCTGTCCAATTTTCCCAACACCATTCATTGAAGAGACTGTCTTTACTCCATTGTATGTTCATGCCTCCTTTGTCAAGTATTAATTGAACATAGTGGTTTGGGTCAATATTTGGAATCTCTATTCTATTCCATTGGTCTATATGTCTGTTCTTGTGCCAATACCAGGCAGTTTTGAGAACAGTAGCTTTGTAATACTGCTTGAAATCTGGTATTGATATCCCACCTATTTTGTGCTTCTTTCTCAGGATTGCTGTGGCTATTCAGGGTCTTTTCTTATTCCAGATGAATTTTTGAAGAGTTCTTTCTAGGTCTGTGAAATATGCCATTGGTATTTTAAAGGGGAGTGCATTAAATTTATAGATTGCTTTGGGTAGTATGGGCATTTTAATGATGTTGATTCTCCCAATCCATGAATATGGTATGTTCTTCCACCTGTTTAGGTATTTCTCTATCTCTTTTTTCAGCGTCTTGTAGTTTTCTGCAAATAGGTCTTTTGCCTCCTTAGTTAAGTTTATTCCTAGGTATCTTAATTTTTTGGTGCAATAGAAAATGGGATTGCTTTTTTAGCATCTCTTTCTGTAAGTTCACTATTGGTATATAGAAATGCCATAGATTTCTTGGCATTAATTTTATATCCTGCTACATTGCTGAACTCACTTATTAAGTTTATTAGTTTTTAATGGAGTCTTTTGGGTTTTTTATGTGCAATATCATGTCATCTGCAAGTAAGGATAGCTTTACTTCTTCTTTTCCTATTTGGATGTCTTTTATTTCTTCTTGTTGTCTAATTGCAATGGTTGATACTTCCAGTACTATGTTGAACAGGAGTGGTGAGAGTGGGCATCCCTATCTTGTTCCTGTTCTTAGGGGAAATGGTTGTAGTTTTTGCCCATTGAGTATGATATTTGCTGTGTAAACCCTGCATATTTCAAGTGTACAACTGTATAGCACTCACCTGCATACCGCATCGAGCGCTCACAACCCAAAGTCCAGTCTCATTCTGCCACCATTTATTCCCCTGTACCCTCTTCCACCCGTCCCCAACCCCCTTTCCTTTTGGCAATCCCCATACTGTTGTCTGTGTCTTTTTTCTTTTTCTTAATCCCTTCACTCCTCAACACCCCTCCTACCCAAACCCCTCCCCTCTGACAGCTATCAGTCTGTTCTGTGTCTATGAGTCTGTTTCTAATTTGTTTGTTTTGTTCATTAGATTCCACATATAAGTGAAATCATATGGTATTTGTCTTGCTCTGACTGGCCTATTTCACTTAGTATAATACTCTCCAGGTCAACCCATGCTGTCAGAAAATGTAATACCTTTTGGGAAATGAAATAATCTTAAAAGTCTTTGCTCTGTATCCAAGCAGGGGTCCATGCATTTGATTCCCTTTGCCTGGAATGCCCTCCTTTCCTTCCATAGAACAGGAACTCTTCACTCCTGAAATCCCATTCAAGGGTCACTTGTTTATGAAAACTGCCCTTGTCCAGAGGAGGCTGGGGTTGGGCTAGGGCACCCTCCCCAGTACCTCCTCCACTCCCCACCCCATTCGGTGTTGCTATGGACCAGCATTGCCTGTTTTCCCCAGTTAGCGTAGATATCTTTGCTCTCAATTGCCAGTATCTAGCAGAGAGCTTAGGGGCACGGAGCAAAGTGCTCAGTAAGTGAGATAAATTTGAGCTTAGCTCTCATTTTGCCTAGAGTCGAAACTGGAGCCCAGCTGTGCTTGGCTGAGAAGTAACCCTAAAAGCGTGGGAGTGAGCACTGTGCTGAGCAGAAATGTGTGGCCAGGGACTTGGCATTCAGCATTTTTCACTCCCTAACTGGGTGTGTATGCAAGCCTGAGGGGTAATGATTTACCAGCCTCATTTTCCAAGACCATTATCCTTCATCTTGACACACTATTAAAATCATTTAATTATCACTATTTTGCCTTGTCATTATGGAGCCACTGTGATCCATTATGTAGGGTTTTCAAGTTTTCTGCTTGCCACCTATCAGTGAGGGAAGGAGTTGAGATTTTCTTCAAGTTTGGGTTCTGCAGCTTTGTGAGCAAGATGTCTGGGTGAAATCAGTAGGCCTTTTGGGGTGTTAGGAACATCGGCTGGACTCGGTTTTCGCTGAGAGCTTAATGATGCTCAGCCATTGCTTCACTGCACTCCTGCTTCCCTGTTCTGCAAACACTTGATCATCACTGCTCTGGGATTTGTGTTTTCTCTGCCTGGCGTACTCTTTCCCAAGGGCTTTGCCAAACCAATTCTTTCAAATGATAGCTATTAGAAATGCTGGCTCTGGCTCCTGATTTAAATTAGACCACTCACCTCCCTCTGCCCCTCACCCCATTTATTATCACACCCCTCTGCTCTTGTTTGATTTTCTAATCAGGAATGCAAGATACATTTTATATTAATAAATTGGGAATACAGTAGTGCATAAAAGTCACCTGTAATGATCCTACCACCTTGGCATTCATGATGGTAATCTATTTGGAATGTTTTCTTTCAGTGATTTTCCTATGCAATGTACATTTTTAATTTTTACCTTGCTTTTCTTTTATTTCTAATTTTGTGATGGAAATTTTCAAACACCGAGAAGTAGGAGAGGAGACCATAAAAAGTTCTCCCGCGCCCATCACCCATCCAACAATCATTACGTTTCCATACATCAGGGCGAATAGTGAATAAGGAAGAAAAGCCATAGCAATAAGAGCAAGCGGGATGGTAAATCAGCTAGAAATCCCCAGCAATCACCAGAAAGGCACCATTTTGCAGCTCCTAATGAAATAATAAAGGCAGGCAATAATGATCAATAACTGCTAAAACCATTAGGTGACAGGGTGATGAGGAATTTGATGATGGATGGATCAGGATGACAGCAAGTGAACCTCACATGCAATCTTAGAGTTTTCCCACCAGGAGTGGGAGACTCAGATGCTAGGATCCTTCTTACGTGATACAATAGGAAATGCCCAGCACCACCCATGATGTGGTCTTGCTAAAAAGAAAATAAATCATATCTAAGTCCAGTGAAGACTTTAGAGCTAATTGACAGTTACAGGCAATATAAGGGTCAGAGGAAAATGTTAAACATGATTTTAGATTTGGTTAAAAACAGCAAAATCCAGAAAGTGGGAAATCCTAGCAGAAAATTAGAGAATAATATAATGCACCTCCAGTACCCACTTTCTAGCTTTCTCACATCTTAACATTATTTTATATCTGCTTCAGATATAATTTGTAAAGACTTTTTAAAAGTGTGATAGAATTGCCACCTTGATCAATGCCTGAATTTTTATTTCTATAGATACACTCTCTAAATATACTTCTTTTGTATTTTTATTTCATTTTACTTTTTGAGGTGATATCTCATTGTGATTTCTTTTAAAAAATAATTCTTTATTGTTAGAAGTAATACATATGTCCCCCTTTTTCTCCCCATTAACCAATCTTCAGTCCCCCCCACACCTCTAACCCCAGGCCCTCAGACAAAATCTGGTATACCATGCATTCTTTTTACTCAGCATTGTTTGTGTGTGTTTTTTTAATTTATGTACATTTTCACACATAACTCTAGTATTCAGTTTATGTTATGTGTAATATTTTCCTGTACAATTTGTTATCCATTTTCATAATGATGGACATTCAGGTTATTTTGCACATTTTCCCCCCTCTCTTTTTAAAAAATTGACTTTAGAGAGAGGAAGGGGAGAGAGAGAGAGAGAGAGAGAGAGAGAGAGAGAGAGAGAGAGAGAGAGAGAGAGATGGATGTCAGATAGAAACATCAATCTGTTGCCTCTTGCCCACACACTGACAGGGGACAAACCCACCATCTTTTGGTGCATGGGATAACATCCCAACACCCCAACTAACTGAGCCACCCGGCCAGGACATTTTGTATTTTTTAAGACAACAGTCCAATGAAGATTTGTGAATGTATATCCCTTGTGCTTTGTAGGTGTGAAATTGCGTGGTCAGAGGGTATTTACATCCTCAGGTTTACCAGATGTTACTAAAACCATCTCCAAATGCTTCAGTCTTCACTATTTTTAGTCCTTCGCACCTCTATGTGAATTTAAAGAATACTGTGTTAAAAATTATTATCTTATGTAGAACAGTCTGATGAGAATTATTATAATTTTGATATGAATGACATATTTATTCATTTGTTTTTATTGTTGACACTGTTCCAGATGTCCCTCCCTCCTACCCTTTCCCTCCTTCATCTTCCTCCAGACCTTTGCCACATTACTGTGTCCATGGGCTATGAATATATGCATATAAGTTGTTTGGTTAATGTTTTCCAGTCCTCCCTACTCCCCCACTTCTCTGAAGTTATCTGAGAAACCTTTACATCTTTATTATATTGTTTCCTTATATTCGAATATGGTATATGTCTCATCATTTTTGAGGATTTTCTTTGTGTCTGTCAGTTATATATATGATGTATATAATACATATAATTTGTTTATATATTTAAATGATTTATATGTAAATGATCCCTGTCTACATATATTATGTAGAAAATATATATTTATATTTAATTTGAGTGATACTAAAATTTATTTCTTGGTACCTTATAGGTTTTTGTACTATGTAAATAGGATATTCTTTCTCATATAAATTTGAATTGTTTACTTCTGAATATAATAATACTATTGAATTTTATATATTGATTGTTATCCAGTAATGTTGCTAAATTTTTAATAATGCTAATAACTTGGCTGTAATTATATTATCCATATCACTTGTCAAGACTGTTTTGTCTACCTTTCCAAGCTAAATAAATAAATAAAACATATATGTCTCTAAAGGGATGTAATATAATATAATGTCTTAATTATATTTATCAATGTATAATAAATTAACTACACATATAATTATATCAACTAATATGTTATTTATATGTATTTATTGACACTACATTTATTATCTATTGCATTAGCTAAAGACCAAGGGGGCAATGATGAATAAAAGTGAGTGTAGGCATTGTTTACCTGTCCCTAATATTAGTAGAAATCCATCTATAGTTTCACCTTAAAGCATGATTGTTATAGTAGGTTTTAGTAAATAACCTTATTTGGTTAAGAATTTTTCCTACTATACTTATTTTGCTAAGAGTTTTTATTAAATATTACAAAACACCTGTTCTGCATGAATTGTTATGATTATATGCTTGCTCTTTAATCTTTAAATGTAGTGCATTACCTTAATAGGAGCTCTGATTTTGAACTATTATTGCATTCTTGGATTAAACCCTATTTGATCAGGATATATTGTTATTTATAGACCTTGATGAGTCCATTTTTTAGTGCTGTATTTTACATTTTTACATCTATGTTGATAAGTGAGAATGGTTTATGATTTTCTCTTCTCATACTGTCCTTGTTTGGTTTTGGTACTAAGGTAATACTACCCTCATTAAGTGAGTCATGACTTTCTTTCTATATTTTCTGAGAAAATATATAAGGCAGAAAATTATCTGTTTCTTGAAAATGTAGTAAATTTTACCTTTTCAGTGAGCTCATTAGATAGGACAAGCAACTTTGATTACTGATTCTGTTTAGTTTTGGGTTATTGGCTTATATTTTACTTTTTGAGGTGATATCTCATTGTGATTTCTTAATTTTTTAAGTTAATTTAGTAATTTGTGTTTTTCTAGAAAGCTATATATATATATATATATAATATACTTTCTTTGGTTTTCAGTTTGTAGCTGCTTATAGTTTACTCTTTTAATTTAACAATGTACCTAACAAAAGTATCATATGACCCAGAAATTCCAATCTTAGGTATATACCCAAAATATTTGAAAACTGGTATCCAAATAAAGACTTCTACACAAATATTCAAAGAAGCACTGTTCACAATAGCCAAATGGTGAACACAACCCAAATATTCATCAACCGATAAATGGATAGACAAAATGTGGCATAGCCATACAATAGAAAACTATTTCTCCATAGAAAGGAATTAAGTACTTATACATGCCACAACACAGATGAAACTATGTGAAAGAAGCAAGACATGAAAGGTCATATAAGTATGATTGCATTTATATACACTGAGTGACCAGATCATTATGATCTCTGAATGCATAATAATCTGGCCATTCATTATATATATATATATATATATATATATATATATATATATACACACACATATATATATATATATACATACATACACACACACACACGCACACACACACATATATAAATATATATATATATATATAAATATATATATATATATATATATATATAAATACACACACACACACATATTTTAGAGGCCTGGTGCATGAATTCGTGCACGGATAGGGTTGAGCCAGCCTGGCCAGGGGGAGAGGACATGGACAGTTGCCCAGCCTGACTGCTGGTCGAACTCCTGGTCGAGGGGACAATTTACATATTAGCCTTTTATTATATAGGATATACACTGAGTGGCCAGGTTATTATGCATTCAGAGATCATAATAATCTGGCCACTCAGTGTAAAATGTTCAACAGAGGCACATCCACAAAGACAGAAAGGAAGAGATACCATTACGATTTTGAGATGGATCCCATTGAATCTAGAGGTCACATGGACACTATGGATACCTGAACAACTTTAAGTCTTCCAATCCATGAACACACTGCTCTCTTTTAAAAGGTGAATTGATCCAGTTACATATATTGTGATCCAGGTACATTTAGACTTTTAGAAACCATCTCATTTTTTATTTTTGTTCTTCATTTTTTCCCTTTACTTCTCTCACTTTTTCTCTCTCACTGTTTCTCTTGGATCAATCAAGTCTACTCTATTTCTTCTACATTGGTTTGGAACAATAGTGTGTATCACTTTTTAGTGTAGTGGCTCTAACCTGGCAATGTCTGGAGACATTTTGGTTGCCAACTCAGGGGTGGCCTTTGCTAGGTAAAGGTCAAGGATGCTGCTAAACATTCTACAGTGGACAGGTCAGCCCTCCACCGCAGAATTATCCAACCCAGGTATCAGCAGAACCAAGGTTGAGAAACCCTTAGTGGTACCATGGCATGGTTGCTAATAGGCATTAGCTGTTCATTCTGTTTCTGTTAATTGAACTTCTGATTTAATCTTTTTGTAAAATAGTTATTTGTAATTAACATTTAAAATAGATTGCCAACATCTTTTGTCCACTTCTGGGACAAAATAATAAATTTGTTTAGCATATTCCTTTGTATTTATATTTATTCTGAAGCTCACCTAGACAGTTCTTCTAGTGAGGACTGGTAAGCTCTCTCAGCCTATCTACTTCTGAAAACATGTTGCCTTTTTCCTGAGTGCAGTAGCTGTAAAATATTAGATTCAGAGTAATTTCTCCTGTAATTCCCATTGACTTGTGCTCCTCATGAAAGTCTTGTCAATTCTAAGTGTCACTTCTTTGTAGGCAATAATCATTTTTCTCTGTCAGCTTTTAAGAATTTTCTTTATTTATTATGTTATGCAGTGTCAGTATATGCTGATCTAAGTGCACATTTTATTTATTCTAATTAGAATTGTCAGGGAATCCACATTGCTTCAACTTTGGGAAATTCTGCGTAGGGACTCGATTGCTCCTTCTCTGCCACTGTTTTCATTCACCTCTGGGACTTCTATTAGATGCATGTTGGAGCTGTTCAACCAGTCATTATTATCTCTTACTTACCTTCCTTGTCATCTCCTTGTCTCTCCGTAGTGGATTCTAGATCAGTTCTTCAATTATCCTTCCTGTGATCCCGATTTGGCTCCATTCTCATGTGTGAACCAATCATGGGCTGGCCAGACATAGATCACATGTCCACTCTAACCCACAGAGGCTGAGAGAATGCAAGGGAAGCATAGTTCTTTAAAGAAGAATAAAATAATGCTACTAACTCTAAAAGGAAGAATGACTGGTAGGCAAAAACAGGAGATGTGCACTGGAAATAGGCCCCGCTTCTCCTAATGAGCCCAGCAAACCCTGTGTTGTAGATCAATGGTTCTCAACCTTTATAATGCCGCAACCCTTTAATGCAGTTCCTCATGTTGTGGTGGCCCCCAACCATAAAATTATTTTCGTTGCTACTTCATAACTGTAATTTTGCTACCGTTAAGAATCATAATGTAAATACCCATGTTTTCCGATGGTCTTAGGTGACCCTGCTAGTGGTTCTACAATGTAGAAGGTCCTAACTAATCAATCTTGGCTCCTTGTCAGCTGTCCTTCGCACTGAGTTATTGCCTAATTGCCTGTCTCCTCTGCCAGACCATGTAATGCCAGCCTCTGCTACTAGGTCTTCTCCACACTTATCACTGAAATAGGACAGAGAAAGAACTTCGTCTCCAAAGTAATTCAAACCCATACAAAGAGAAATCATGTGAAAATTTATTCTGTTTGTAAAGTAAAGGACTTCATGGGGGGAACATCAGCATGCTCACATTTGCCTCTTAAAACTACTTTGTAGCCAGATTTGTAGGGAGCACCAAAATCCACTTTCCTGCATGTTCAGTGGGCAGATAATATTTTGATGATCATCCTTCCAGAGCCATCTATTATCTGAGGCATCCTTGAAAAATAGGTTACCTGGAGGTTTTTCAGGCCATTTCAGCCTTCCTGGAGCTTGAGTTTGGACGCCAATTTTGAATAATCTCAACTTTCTAATTTATGCTGTGTAAGTTCCTTCAAACAACAGAAACAGCAAGAGAGTGAAACCTCTGTCTTGCTTGATGCTGCTCTTTCAGTGTCTAGAACAGAGTCTGGCAAAGAGCAGGAACTTGGTAGCTACGTGTAACTCTGTGAATAGAAACCTGGGTTCCTGGCAAGGTCTGAGTAGCTATTGTGAGAAGGGTGTGGGGAATTAGCAGAAAAGTCCTAAGCACTTACTCGTAACTTGACTAGAGAGGAAACAAAAGGATAATTGGTGTGTAGATATCTGAGCATGTCAAGCTTTCTTGCCCTAATAGTCCCAGAAGAGAACAGGAGTTGAAGAGGGGTCTAAACCTTCTTGGTTGTTGTTGTACTTTATTGAAGTCTATTTTAAAAATAAGCTTCTATAGCCTCAATAAATGTTAATACTGAGACTACGGGTATCAGTCAACCCATCTCTAAAATGGGGATAATAATTATGTCGACTTCATGAGGACTTGATGGATAGGATGAGATGACACATGAAAATGCTGCATGGGGCCTGGCATGCAGTGGATTGTATACTTGTGTTGTGGAGCTAAGCAAAGTAAATGCTCTTATTTTAAGATAACCTTCAAGTCCAAATCAATGTCTTAGTGGTTGCAAAGATGGAGTGAGGGAAGATATTTTTCATTCTCTTATGTCTATTACAGTTTGGCACACTTTAGAGTGCTTCAGGATGCATCATGACACATCCTAGACTTGACTTTTGTTAGGTAATTCAGTACACAATTATTCTATGTTTCCTTTGTGCCTGGGCCAATGCTAGATACTAGGGAGACCGTGATGAAAAGATACACCCAGTCTTTGCCCTCAAGGCATTTGCAGTTTAGGGTGTGAAAAGGGGAATGAATGATCACACCTGTAATTACTTAATCACAGCTGTGCTGCATGTTATGCAAGAAGAGTACAGGGTAGTAGGAGGACCAAAGGAGGACCTAGCTGAGTAGGAGACGGAGGACATGGGGAAAGACTTCCTGGCAGATGTGACATTGAGCCAGATCTTTTTGAGAGATGTGTACAAGTTGGTGAAACAAAGGGGACAGTGAAGAGCTGCTTGAGGAGCACAGCCCTCACCAGGACAGAATTTGGTTGTTTTCTGGTTTGGTTGGAGGGTCAGTAGCAGGACAGGATGCCTGGAGCCCTGAGAGCTGGGAGGGAGTGCCAGCTCTATCAAGCCATCCTCATATACACTTGTAAGGATTTTGGTCTTTATCCTGTGAGTCGTGGAAAGCTATCTGAAAATTGTGAGTGAAATAACAATGCAGCCATTTTAGTACAATCATTAGGAACATAGACACTAAAGCCAGAATTCTTGGCTTTGAATTCCCTCTTAGCAACTAAGTTATTTAACTGTGTGAACCTCAGTTTTCTCATCTGTATAATGGGATAATAAAAGTCCTTATAACATAAGGTTGTTGTATTAAATAAGTGTATATATTTACATACACATATAATATGTAATGTATCTATGTATGTATTATGCATACACACATACATATGCTCACACACATATATGTGTGTATGTGGTTGATTCTTTAAAATGGCAGGGCTAGGGGCAGTAAAAAAACCACACATATAACTTTTGACTATATAGTTGGTCTTTTACATCTGAGGATTCAACCATCTGTTGAACAAAAAACAGTATTGATGAAGACCAACTGTATTTATTGAAAAAAATCTGATGTCAATGGACCCACAGACAGTTTCAACTTGTGTTGAGGAGTCAACTGTATACATAGGAACTCATTTAATATAGCAGCACTGTGGTAAAGGGACAATACTCATTCCTATTGTGTACATGGTGTGTGTGTGTGTGTGTGTGTGTGTGTGTGTGTGTGTGTGTCATATACCTGGCATACTTAAAATTCTAGAGAAATTGCAATAATTACTATTTGAACTATTACTATTATTATTATTATTGTTTGTCCAGGTTAAGCCTTCTGGAATCCTTATGTAGCTCAAATCCATTCCAACTTTGGAGATTTTAGAAGCAGCCACCTTATGCTTTTGGGTTGGGGGTGGCTAGCCTTGCAGGCTCTTCCTCCAGAGCCACCTGGAGCAGCTCTGGGGACCAAAAGAGGAGCTGGGACTATGTCCTAAGGACGTCACTGGAACCACTTCCAGAGGAGGCTGAGTCCAGCCTTGGGCAGAGGTGTTTGGTTCTCCAGCCAGAGGAGGGCAGGGGCCACAGTTAGTTGCAGAAGCTGCTGGATAGAATAGTAGTAATTGGATCAAACTTGTGCAAAGAGAAGTCCAAGTCATTTTCATGTTCCTCTGGAGGAGCTTGGGAGGCTAATCCATCACAAGAAGGAGAAATGAAACACTTGCTGCTTATCTCCAGAGAAGAGTCACACCCAGAACGGCCCTGGGGTCTGGGAGTCGCCAGGCACACAGGGAGGACTGGGGTGTGATTTATTAGCATGTGCACAGCTCCCTTGCTTTTTGTCCTTTGAGCAGTGCTGGGAGCCAACCCAGCCCAGCCACTTTGCATACTAATAAAGATTGGTGCGTGTAATTATTCAGCAGTCACACCGCTATTCTTGGGAGATTAATCATCACTGGTTTATTTACCCTTCTCCCCTCAAGTTGTTTTAAGTTGGCTGTAATGCGCCACATCTCAAGTTGAGTGGAAGTATCCGCTACTCTAGCTTCTAAGACATTCTTAGATGGAGATGCTTCCATTTGGGTCCATCTGCTTTTGAGGGGCTCTGCCAGCACCAGCACCCCCCTCCTTCATCATCTTGGCTTCGTGACCTCTGTGCTTGTGCAATGGCAGGACCACCTAAACAACTAGAAGTTGCTGGGAGTTTGTGACATCCTGGGGTAATTTGAATCAGGATGGGCACTGATTTGGCTTCTTACGTCTTGATGAACTAACTGTGTTACCCTCCTTCCACCAAAGTGTTGTAGGCATGAGGTAGTGGGACACCAGGTTCTATCTTAAAGAGGACACATGTGGACTCCCTCTTTCCTTCCAGGAACCTGTTCCCCAGCCCATTGTGTTTTTTGTTTTGTTTTGTTTTCCACTATTTTAACCACATTTCAAACCTATAGATGACACCAGCCACATCATATGTCCTAGAGGAATTGGTGAAATTTCATCAGCAGAGTTAGGCCATAATATATAACTTGGCTTCTGCAACCCTTGAGCTTTGCCCTAGAAGCCCATGTTCCATGCTGCCTTACATCCTTTCCATAACCAACGAGACCAGAAAATCCATGTTTCAGTGGATGTCTCAGCTCTGGAGTGCCTCTGAGGCTAACAAATACCTGTCATTAGTTCTTACTTTTTTTGACTAGCAGCCAAACAAAGAACATTCAAAGATAAATGGAGAGGAAGCAAGCATCAATGTGGGGTCACTAAGTGACTGAGCAATGAGGAGAGAAGGAGATGAAGCTTGGCTTGCATGCTTTCTGGAGGAAGCTGAGCAGGTGGGGGCTTTAAGGGACAGACAGAATTGCTTTAACATTCCCTTAGAATACAGTGATTGATACCCCATTGCTTTATTAACCAACATATTCAAAGTGCCTAGAACAGTTTAGTGAAAAGAATAGTAGACATGTGTTACATATTTGTTGAATGGAGAACTGACCATCTTGTCTCCTTCTTTACGCTCATATCTGTCTTGGAATATCCCACAAAAGAAGAAAATTCATATGGGTGAGAAATAGAGTCAGTTGATACATGTATCCTAATGTAGCCCATGTGTGAAAATGAAAGTAGAAATACAACTCCAACCAAGGTGATTTCAAGGTGCCCCTTCCCCCAAATCTCCAGTGTTTCCTTTAGCAGAAAGCCTGCCCTCTGATTTCTCTGGTGTTCTTCCTTCATTTGTGCTGGTGAATCATCATGAGATGATTTAAAATATAGCCTGAGTAGGAGGGAGTTGGTCATTAAAAATGTATTTTCTCTGGGAGTTTGTTTTTAAAACTTTGAGCCAGTAAATATGTACAGGAATGTTTGGCTTTTAATAATTAAATCTTGCATTGTTTTAATTTTCTTCAGAGTGTCTCTCTGGAGGAAAATAAAGTTGCAAATCCAATATTTATGTGTTTCCTATAGCTCTGGTTGCCAAATGAAATGAGTTTTGCTATTTTTTCCCCTCAATGGTTGATTTGTCTCCAGAGAGCTCCCTTTTGAATTTACAGGAATGGTTTAATGTTCCATGAGAGTGGGCATGGGGCGGGTGGAGGGGGAGGGAGTCTGTAGGAATAGAGGTAAAGGGTGTTGTTGTTCTTGGTTTAGGAGGGCCTGGCTTTGGAGTGTGGTCCTGAACCTCCAACCCTGTCCCACTCTGCAGGCTGTCAGCCTCTGCCTCATCTGATTCCACTCCACACCCTGGCATTTCAGCAGGGAGCTGAGACCCAGTATCCTGAGCAAAATCAATGATTTGTCTGAATGCTTTAGGCAATCTTTCCTTCCCACCTTTACCAGTCTGCCCATTAGGGGGCATCCAGACATAAATGTGAAAAATACCCAGCATAGTGAGTCAGGATATGGATCTTTAAGATCACCCTCCCCCTGGCACCATAAACCTTATCATGGGGTATTTTCCTTTAAAACCCCACTGGTGCGACCCACACCTGTCACTATCTCAGTGTAAGCCCAGGAGGAAGGCGGAATGGACAGCTCTCTGGATACAATGGGGACTTCTGGGCTCTGCTGCAGCTGTTTCATGGAGAAGAATAGCTGCTGTCATTGCTTCATTGCTGCTTCTGATGCTTTTGCCTTTCCGAGTCAGCTGCTCTTCACTGGCCTGAAGGAAGGGAATGCATCTGCACACACCTGGGCATCTGGCGCCTCTGATGGTGAGCATGAGCACCCTGCTCACAGGCAGTGAACCTGGGGTTGAGGAGCCACAGACAATACCAGTTGTACCTAGAGAGCTAGCACCTCTGCTGATGCTTGCAGGTATTCCAGGGAGTAATTGAGAAGGGCAAGCAAGCATCATGCCTTCCCTCAACACTCTGGCTACAAACGCAGTGTTTCACAGCACTCCAGGGAAGGCACGGATGGCATTTGGTGCAGCTCTGTGGTTTACCAGTGTTGCTTCCCTGAATGGAAACCTTAAGTTCTATGCGTGTCGATAGCCTCCTCTGTTCAATACTAATAATAGTAGTACCTTAGTGGGCTCCTGTAAGGATTGAAAAGACCAAGGTAAAGACGTGGCACGATACTTGCTAGTAAGAAGACACTCAATGAAGATTCCTCAGGAAGGAAGTGCAGTGGCAGTTAACCGTATTGGAAGCAGACAGACTTGGGTTCACATTCCAGCTCAGCTTTGTGACCTTGGGAATGCTATTTCTAAGCCTTAGTTTTACTCTCTTTAGGTGGAGCCCTGGATATCTACCTTCGAGGAGTTTTTAAGGATTAAATTTTGGCCATATAACCAAATTGCTACATGGCAAATTATTATTGATTTTGTTGTTGTTCAAAGAGGGAATGGATAAAGGAGTACAAATTTACCAAACCATTTGTTTCTTGTTCTCTGGACTTCTCCTGGAATTCTTTCTTTTCTAAAGACCCAAAGTAATCAGATTGGAACTGGGTGTAGGCAGAGAAAAACACCATCTCTCTTGAACTTGAATTTAGCTGACTTCATTAATTCAACTGACTTTATTTGTATATGTATTACAGTTCCATTCATTCAAAAATATGTATTCAGAAACTGGAGTGTCAGGCACTGTTCTAGGTATTGGAGATGAAGGACAGAAAGAAACAGCTCCTTCCCTCGAGTACAGATCAATGTCATAAACTTCTGTATGTGGAAATACTTTTGAGACTCTAATAAAAGACAGATTTTCTCTCCATCAGTTGGGCAGAAGAGAGGAAGTTCCACAGACATATAGTTTATAATTCTAAGCCATTAATAGACCCACCAGCTTGACCTGAACCTTGCATCTTGTTTGATTCCCTTTCTATCTACTATTCTTATGAAAATAGCATCCCACTTATTTCAGAAGTCCCCCCCCCCTCCGTAATCACCATAACTATATGTTTTCCAGTTTCCAGGATTTGATATATTTCATGAACACCCCAGCAACACACAAATAGACAAATACTCATCACCCCTCAAATATACCACCCACTATCACTTGGTACATTGCTGAATATGATATGGGATTGACCATTAAGCCAGTAAGAATCTCTTGGGGGTATGTTCAAGATGGGTCTGAGAGAGGATCAGGCTCTCTGAAAGAAGAAGAAGAATATGTGGGATGTGAGGCTTGTGTATTTCTAACATTTGGAAGAAACACGTATATTATTATTGAGAATGAACCCAACTTCCCCCCCCAAAAATGAGATAGAGATAGACAGATACCTAGAGAATATGGGAAGCATATATGCACTGTGGTATTTTTTTTGAGCCTCTTGTTTAATTTGTTCCTGTGACCCACCTGCATTTTGACCCTACCCAGAAACTGTGTATTCAACCCTATAATGAATTCAATGAGTCATCATATCCTAATTTTCCTTAATCTTGCTCACACTGAGCAAGATGAGGAACCAAAGGCTTTCTGTCACTTGCATCCCATGCAGCCTTGAACAATATAGCATCTGGGGATCAGTCTCTGGCTCCAGTGAGATACAGATTAGAAAGTTTGACTTTCATGGCTTAGTGGAAGCAGAGACATAAAAGAAGCATGCACAGGTTGCTCTGGCAGCATGAATAATAGGCACTTACTCAGGAAGTCCATAAAGAGTGGCTCTGCTGTGTGTTTTGGGAAGAGTCAGAATTGGTTCTGCTGTTCTTTGATGTGTGAGAATGCACATTTGTGTGACCTAATGGCGATGAACTAGCCTGGCTTAGTCAACTTGCAGAGCAATGTGAATTTGAAACAGATTCTCAGGGTGGGAGGTTTTATCATTCACTTTCTGTCACCTCCCAAGGTATCCTGGGGTGTGTCTTCAGTCAGACAAATGGCAGCTCCTGGCTTGTGCATGTCGATCACAGCATTAATCCATCTCCCATCCTTTAGGCTCCCCCCTGACACTTCCTGTTTAACAGCAGGCCTCATTAGCTAGTTGTGTCAGGCATCTATCCTGATACCTTCTCCCCAAGGAAAATGTTGTCTCTTTTATTCAGGAGCTGAAATCCCTCTGACACCTGATATCCCACTGCACATCCACATAATGAGAGGCTTGAATAGCTCCCATTTATGAAGTCCCTGCAATGTATTAGGTTCTATATCGGTTTCCTTATACAATATACATCACCTACTTTATTTTTATAACGACCCTGTGAAGTAGATGTTATTCTCTTTGCTTGCAGTTGAATATCTAAGACTTAGGTCTCTGACTCAGGAGACCTCTCTTTGAATCTGCAGTCCATGTGCTGGAGGCCAACAATGCATTTTCAGAACCCTGGACAGCTCCTGCCACATTATTGGCTTCTGATAACTATGTCCTAGATGGATGGAACATCCTGGTATCTGAAAATGCATGTGAGAGATTATAAACTCCCAGGAAATGCCTATTATGAGTTTAGAGTTAAGATTTATGTCATTACTGATATGATCCTATTCTGCCACTTTATAGATGAGGAAACCGAGGCCTGAAATTGTGAATTAGGTAGTTTAACATCACACATTGTGTAAGAGTAGAAGCAAGGCTTGGCATTATGCTTTTTGCTATTGCTTGCATTACCCTCTTTGTTGGATCTGGGGATGGCCGCCTCCTTTGCTAGTGTCAGCGATAGATCCCTTTCATCCATGTGCTTTCTATCCTTCCGGGGTGCAGTCCTCAAAGATGGCTCGAAGAGACTTTGCTGGGCCTGCTGCCGCTTGATAACACTAGTCACAATAGCACTCTAATTGCTTGTATTTTAAGCATGGCAGGCCTGGCACATTGGGTGCTCTCCAGGCAGCTCTCCAATTAATCTTTTCCTCTCTGATTAAGGCTTATGTCCTGCATTTGTTGTGGTTGAAAGGTTGGTGTGCAGGATGTTTTAAAGAGTTCCGTGTGATCGAGTGAGTGGAGGAATTTGGGGTTAACCATGTTGACATTATCTCAGACATGATCACTTTGTGGTCCGGAACAGCTGAAACAATATGGGGCCCATTACCGGCTCTGTGTCCCCTGGGAGCCTTGGTGTTTGCTAGGCTGTTAGAAATGGTTTCTTTTAACACTGCTGCTTATAAGACCTGGGATGGGATTTGAAGGAGGAAGAGGACATGTTGACTAACAAATCGGTCAGAAGGGGTTGGAGAGGCTTCTCCATCTTGATAGAAGCAAGGAAGATATTGACATACGCTTTGTGTTAAGTTTCCTGTTGTTAATCAAATGCATATTTATTGTGAACCCATGCTGCACCCAGCCTTGTGCCTGTAACTGGGCTCCAGTGAGGAGCATGCCCCTGGCCTCCTGAGGTTTTTGATCTGGAAGGGGAAACAGTGAGTAATCAAATCATCATGGTAATGAGTGCATAATTACAGACTTAGAGAGATTCTCTGGAGGCATGGGACAGTTTATTAATTTGATTTAGTAAACACTTATATAGCACTTACTCTGTGCCTGACATTATTTTAAATCCTTTAAGAATAATAATTCATTTAATCTCAATAATAACCTTATGAGGTAAGAATCCTCATTATTGTTACTATTTTGTACAAATGAAGAAACTGAGGCTCATAGAGGTTATGTTGCCTAGTGTCACATAGCTGGAAAGTGGCAAAGCTGAGATATGCAGACATGCAGTCTTAATTTCATGCTCTTAACCACACAAGGTGCCACTGCTCTGCTGATAACATGTTCCAAAGGAAGCGGTTGCTCTTCAAAGTTCCTTGCAAAGTGACATTTGGGATTGAATTTGAAGGAGGAAGAGGACATGTTGACTAACAAATGGGAAAGAACATTTCAAGTGGAAGAAACAGCTTGGGCCAAGTCCCCATGGCTGAATGAAGAATGGCAAGTTAGACTGGGAAATGGCCGGTGAAGGTTGGTGTGAGATGGGACTAGGAGGTAAGCAGCAACCAAATGTTCCAGTGCAGTGAGGGCCATCTTAAGGATATTTTGGGTCTTTACCCTCAGGAAAATGGGAATGCATCTAAAGTGGTAAGCAATCGAATTTGCTTCTTGCAAAATGTTGCTGTGAAACTGGAAGTCTGAGTTCTGGCAGGTTGGAGACCTTAAAGTGGGTGATGATGACAATGACTGTAATAATAGTGATGACAACAATAGTAGCACTAACTCCTATTATTTATTGAATGCTTATCCAAGGTCCAGCACAATGTTAATCATCTGCTCCATTCTTTATTAGCAATGTATCACTTCTAACAATCACCTCCTATGAGATTAGGAATAGTATTACACACATTTTACATGTGGGTGCTCTGAAGCTTAGAGGAATTCAGCAGTTGGTTGGCATTATGTGGCTGGTACATGGCAGGACCAGTTATTATAACCAGGCATGTCTGATTCCAAATGTTAGCTTTTATCTATAACTAGAGGCCCAGTGCACAAAATTCGTGCATGGGGGGAGGGTGCTGTCCCTCAGCCCAGCCTGCACCCTCTCCAATCTGGGACCCCTTGAGTGATGTTCAACTGCCCATTTAGGCCCAGTGGGATTGAGCCTAAATGGGCAGACATCCCTCTCACAGTCCAGGACTGCTGGCTCCCAACTGCTTGCGTGGCTGCCTTCCTGATTGCCCTAACAGCTTCTTGCTGCCAGCCTGATCACACCCTAACCACTCCCCTGCCAGCCTGATTGATGTCTAACTGTTCCCCTGCCACCTGTTTGCCCCCAACATCCCTCCTCTGCTGGTCTGGTCACCCCTTTTATTAGATAGGATAGAGGCCAGTTGGTTTACCCTGAAGGGTGTTCTGGATCAGGGTGGGAGTTCCCTTGGGGTATGAGGTGCCCTGGGAAAGAGGCCTGTGGTTATTTTCAGGCCAGCCATGCCCCCCAACGATTTATCTTCTACAATTGAAACTTTGTAGCCTGCAGTGGAGCCAAGCCTTCTGCTTGCTCCATGGCAGCCATTTCTGTTGGAATTTATTTACCTCCTATAATTGAAACTTTGTAGCCTGGAGTGGAAGCCTAGGCTGGCCAGGGCTGCAGAAGCTTAGCTTCCTCCATCGCCAGGGGCAACTCTAGCCTCTGCTCTCTCCAGCTCCATGACTGCTGTCATTTCTGTTGGGAGTTATGTGTACTCTATAATTGAAATATTTTAGTATTGAGTGGAGGCCTAGGCTGGCAAGGGCAGGTGGAAAGCTTGGCTTCCTCCATTGCCGGGAAAACCCAAGCTTCTCTCCTGCTCTCAGTGGCCAAAGCCATCTTGGTTGGGTTTATTTGCATATTCGCTCCTGATTGGCTGGTGTGTGTGGCTGGTGTGTGTGGCTTGTGGGTGTAGTGGAGGTATGGTTAATTTGCATATTATTCTTTTATTAGATAGGATAGCGCCTTCTTGCCCTGAGAGATCAGAGGAGGAGGGGAATGTGGCACATCATTAGTTAGATGTCAGGGTCTTTCAAAATATACTATCTCATTTAATTCTTATAACAACCAGATGAACTAGACATTATTGGTCCCATTCCAAAGATTAAGAAATGGAAGCTCAGATAAATTGCCCAAGGTCATACAGTTCAGAGTCTGGACTTTAGCGCAGGTCATTTGGATTCAAGAAAACCAGTGGTTAGTTATCTAAAGAAATTTCTCTGATTCCCTCCGGTCTGAATTTCTAGACTTTAATGTTCTCTCTTTGGAAAATGCATTTTACTGTTTGCCCAACTGATGTCATCCACCTGGTCATGTTGCAGAATTCTAGTTGTGTTGAATAGTCATGTTCTTCAGTGGAGGCAGGACTTTGCTCTGCCACACAGGTTGTATCTTGGTTTATATTGATTACTCTCTGGGGGTTGTAATATCTACAGGTATTAATTATTAAGAATGATGGGTGTAACTTCATTCTTGCCAATGAGAGGTGAGAAAAAGTCTGGGTGGAGGGTGTGGAGAAAGTGTTTCCTCATTTTAGGGAAGAACGTAAAGCTTCTTTTTAGTTGAATTAACCAACCCCGAACTAACTCCCCTCTTGATTTCTTGTTATATGTTTTAATAAGTTTTTTTTAAATGCATAAGCTATTTGGAGTTAGTTCTATTGTTACTGGAGGCCAAATTACACACACCCTTTGGGTTTTATCTTCAATAGCCTTTGAGGGAAGGAGGAGAGGGAAGGAGCAAAATGAGGAAGGGAGCCAGGGACGTAAGAGCAGATGAAATGAAGGGCGTTTAAGAGTTCCTGTTGCCCTTTAAGCTGTAGGAGTTGGTAAAACTTGCCCTTGTTTCACTCCTGCTATTTTTGAAGTATAATAGTACTTTCCCTGCCCAAGATAATCTGGGCTTTGGCCCCCTAAATGCCCCAGCTGCTTCCTCTGTGTTCCCAGGGGGGATGCCTATCTCTCCAAAGGATGCCTCTTTTAAGGTTCTAAACATTGACACTAGTTGATCTGGAAGTGATCTTTGAATATTTTATTTATTTTTTAATCCTCACAAGAGAATATGTTTTTATTGATTTTTTTTTTTGAGAGAGAGATTGGTTGCCTCCTATATGCTCCCCAAACAGAGCTGGAATCTGCAACCTGGGTATATGCTCTGACCAGGAATCTAATCTGCCACCTTTTGGTGTATGGAATGACATTCCAACCAACAGAGAACCTGGCAAGGGTGATCTTTAATTCCTTTAAAAAGCACATTCTGTAGGGAGATGCGGTCCACTCAGTAGTGCAAGAATTGCTAAACTCTCACTGTTTCCTTATGGTCACTGATGACACAAGGTGCACATTGCATCACGGAGGGACTCACCATTGTACCTTCTGACGCTACTGTCTGGAAAATTGGCTCAAGTGGTTAAGGGCTGGGCCTCTGATGGCTCAACTCCTGGGTGTCTGTTTTAGATGAGGAACCAAAGGCTTGATCTGTGCTGACCTCCTTTCTGAAAGTCAGGAGAAAGCCCAAAGTATCCACATGGTGATGGGTTAGCTGTGTCTTTCAGTGACCTCTTTCTGGGAGATATGGGAGATGTTCTCACAGAGCTCAGATCTGCTGACATTTCCAAAGTTTCAGAAAGTTTACTCCCTGGGCCCATTGGCTATTTAGGAGGTAAAGAAAGACAACAAAATACTGGTTTACAAGCCCTTAAATTGATGGGGAACTCTTACCTCCTGGAGAACTCTTACCTTCTCTTTGAGACCCAGCTAGCTTCCATGAGCCCTCTACCTCAACACTATGAACTATATTTTATATTCACAGCATCTCTGTAGAGGCATATGTGGGTTGTATTGCACTGCTAAACTTAGTTCGTCACCCTTCTGCATTCATGCCTTCTGTCATCTAACCTTGCTGCCCTCTTCCACCCTGATTCTGGGCACTACCACAAGGCAGAAGCAGTGTCTCGATTCTGAGCCTAGACCTCAAAATGTTCTACATGTTTCACTTTTATGGCGCTTCTCTTTACCATAAAAAACATGCCTGGATCAGTAACTGGTTACAGAAAATAGACACAAGGGATATGGAATAATATACATCCAGCTAAGGCCAGCACAAGTCAACTAGAAGTTGACCAACCTCAGACATGTGAATCAATTCAGGTGAGAAGGCAGAGCCATCTGATCAACCCCTAGTGGTTCTCAGATGTGTGAACAATAAACCCACACAGTTGAATGCCAGTAAGCTTTTGTTTTTTATTGTATTGCATTACAGAGATACATTAACATTTATCACATTGTTTAGAAACAGTTTTAGTTTGTTACCTCTGGAAAACTGTAACTCTTTGCAGGCATGGGGATAACAAAATCAATAATGATGATGTTAATGATGATGGTGGTGATGATGATAAAGTTGATGATGATGTGATGATGCTGATGATGATGTGATGATGCTGACACTGATGATGATGATGGTGTTGATGGTGATGGTGATTATAATGATAGTGATTATGATGATATATTATACATACCATTCTAAGTTATTTATCATAATCATTATGGCAGCCCTATAAGATGGAAACTGTTAATGTCTCCACTTCACAGTCATGGGCACTAAGGCTTCGGTTGAAGAGCAATGAGCTCAAGGTCACAGCACTAGCACACATTGCATAGCCTTGAGCACCAAGCACAGTGGTAAGCATAAAGTCAGTGCTCAATGTCTGTTGGCTGAATGAGTAGCTGTGCTTCAAATTGTGTTCAGTTGAATAAGCTTGAAGTAGATTAAAGTAAAATAGTACATTTGCCTTAAGTGAACATTAATGAGAAGAATAACTTTTCTTGCTTCTTCAATCTTGAGCTTATGTAGCCTCTTTGTGCAGTGGACCCTAAATACCTAACATTTATCCATTTTGCTTCATTCCTTGGTAATACATTAACACTAACCATTGGATTCATGTTACAAATAAGAAAACATGTCCTGTTGTGTGTGTGTTAACAACACTATAAATCAGGTTTGCCTTATTTTGAAATCTAATTCAATTACAGAGAAGCTATACCTTATAGGCGATTAAACTGTAAATTGCCAGTGTCTTCTGGGTGATTAGATTACTAAATATATTCCCTTCCATAACTTACCTCTATCTGTATTGTATATGGTCTATGCCTGCTCAAGGATGGGAGCATTTTAGCTGACATGCACCACATTGAAGGATATTTATGGTACTTCTCGGATTTGGAATATCTTCTTCAAGGGGATACCAATGCATCATGCATACTCTTAAGACTTATTACACTTCTCTAAGTGGAAAGACCCACTTGAAGAATCTCTCCGTTTTTCTTACAAGTGCTCAGGTATTGGAACACAGAATTATGAAATGTGACCTTTCTTGTCCACAAAAATAATCTCCGGGCTGTCTCTTCTAGGTCAGGGCATGAAGGCTAAAGGCCTTTCCTTCTCAATGATGAGTTTCTCAGGAAAACAGGCGACATGGAGGTTGAGAGTCTTTGAGGTGCCTGTGCCTGCATGAGAAAGAAATTTCAGCTGCAAGTAGGAACACTGGTTGTCAGGCTTCCTTTCACTGGCCCAAGGCAAAAAGCAGAAAAAGGGGGTTTGATTTCATTCACTGACTCACTGTTTCTTTAACAAATATTTATTGAGTGGTGCAATATGCCCAGACCTCTTAAGAACTGTAACAACATAGTTATGTTTGTCTAGTTCTTCATGGCTTATGAAGCATCTTTCGATAATTCTTTCATTTGCTCCTCATAAAAATCTTATGAAGTAGGCAGGATAGGAATAATCATGGTATTTTTGAATTGCCAATGATAATGTTAGGCATGAATTGAGCGATTATTATATACCAGGGATGACATTAAATGAATCCTTTGATGTGAGTGCTATTATAGGGCATATATATATATATATATATATATATATATATATATATATATAATGACTCAAGGAAGCTTGAGTGACTTGCCCAAGATCATACTACTTTTAAGTGGCAGATCCCGGATTCACACCTGAGTTCTCTGACCCCAGAAGTTCATGTCCTAAATCACCTAGCAGCCTGCATCCCAGCACTGGAGCTTGGATTTGCTGTCTTCCTATATGGTTCTCTCCTTAACAATGGAATGCTCTAAGGGATTCATCCTGACACACAGAACTGAATTAGAAGTGAAAAACTCTTAACTCCTCAGATTTTACTTTTATTTTCTTGTTTGACTATTAGAAATTTCTAAGGGTAGTATTCTCTTGGAGAAGGTCAGAGAGTCCAGTAAAAGAACCCAATTTTCTTGGATTTTTTGTGAGTCTAGCAGAAAGGCAGAAATTCAAAATAATAACAGTAATTTAAAATATCTCTTAATTGATTAATGTGCTTGTTTTCAAAAGGGAGCCCTAACTGGTTTGGCTCAGTGGATAAAGCATCAACCTTCAGACTCAAGGGTCCCAGGTTCGATTCCAGTGAAGGACATGTATCTTGGTTGCAGGCACATTCCTACTGGAGGAAATGCAGGAGGCAGCTGATTGATGTTTCTCTCTCATCAATGTTTCTAAATCTCTCTCCTGCTCCCTTCCTCTCTGTAAAAAATTATATATATATATATATATATATATATATATATATATATATATATTGAAAAGGGGGATTCTTGGGTGAATCAGACTCTGGTTATACTACCGGTTATCCTTGCACATTCCCTTCTACTGGAATAGCTCTACAAGGTGATCTTTCCAGTAGTCATAATAACTCTTCATGTTCCAAAGAGATTTTCTACTTAGAGAACATCCTACAATCAGTATTTTATTTGATCCTCCCAACCATTTTGTTTAGGGATAGGATATTTTTACCTATTTAAAGTGTACAATTCAATAGGTTTAAGTATATCCACATGGTTGGACAATCATCATTTTAATTAATTTTAGAAATATTTTATTACCAGTAACCCTCCCCTGCACCCATTAAGCAGTCACTGCTCCCAGCCCTGGGAAATACTAATAGACTTTCTGACTTTAGAGAGTTGCCTATTCTGGATATTTCATATGAATCGAATGAGTGGCTGCTTTCACTTCACATAATGTTTTCAAGACTTCCATGTTGTAACATATTTCAGCACTTCATTACTTTTTAATGTTGAAAAATAATCCATTGTATGTATAGATTACATTTTATCCATTTATCAATTGATATATATTTAGATTGCATCCATTTTTTGGCTCTAAAGAATTATGCTTCTATAAATATTTATGTACAAATTTTTATAAACATATGCTTTCATTTCTCTTCTGAGTGAAATTGCTATATCATGTGGCAAATACACACACACACACACTAGAAGCCTAGTGCACTTGGGGGTGGGATCCTTCAGCCTGGACTAAACCCTCTCGCAGTCTGGGAGTCCTCGGGGGATGTCCAACTGAGGAGGACCAGACCTAAGCTGGCAGTTGGACATCCTTAGTGCTGCTGTGGAGGTGGGAGAGGCTCCTGACACTGCCACTGTGCTTGCCAGCTGTGAGCCTGGCTTCTGGCTGAGCAGCGCTCCCCTTGTGGGAGCGCACTGACCACTAGGGGGCAGCTTTTGCATTGAGTGTCTGCCCCCTGATGGTCAGTGTGTGTCATAGTGACTGGTCATTCCACCATTCCGTCAACTTTCATATTAGCCTTTTATTATATAGGATACACACACACACACACACACACACACACACACACACACACACATTTTGTTGTTGTTTGTTTGTTTAACAATTTCAAGAATTGACCAACTGTTTTCCAAAGTGGCTGCCCCACTATATGTAAATTGCCATTCCCTCTAACAATGAATAGGGTTCCATTTTTTCCACATTTTTGCCAATATTTGTTACGATTTTTAAACATTTTATCTATCCCAGTGGATGTGAAGTAGTATCCTGTTGTGGTTTTGATTTGCATTTCTAAATGACTAATGATTTTTAATACATTTTTATGTGCTTACTACTCATTTGTGTGTCTTCTTTGAAGAAATGCTTATTAGTTTCTTTTATCGGTTTTTAAAGTGGGTTATTTATATTTTGAATATTGAAGTGTGAGGTTTTTTTTATATGTTTTGTATACCAGACTTTTATTAGTTTATGATTTTCCAGTATGTTACCATTTAAAGTGTACCTATTTAAAGTGTACATTTTGTGGGTGTCTTTTAACTTTCATGATGGTATGATGTCCAGCACAAAGTTTTAAATTCTATGAATTTTAGTTTATCTATTTTTTCTTCTATAACTTGTGCTTTTACTATCACATATAGAAAGGCTTTGCCTAACCTGAAATTATGAAGATTTACTACTGCATTTCCCTCTAAGTGGTTTATGTAGTTTGGGCTCTTATATTTACAGTGATCTATTTTAAGTGAATTTTTATGATTGGTGGAAGGAGGTCTTACTTATTCTTTTGCACCTGAATATCCAGTTGTTTTAACATCATTTGCTGAAAAGATCATTTTCCCCAGTGAATGCTGTTGACACTCTTGTCAAAATCAATTGATCATAAACATAAGGATTCTCAACTATATTCTATCGATCTCTGTATGTCTATCCCTATGCCAGTACACATTGTCTTAATTACTGTAATTTTGTAGAAAATTTGAAATTGGGATTGTTTGTTCTTTATTTTAAAGATTGTTTCATATATTCTGGGTCAACTTCTGAAATAAAAAAAGGCAGCTGGAAGTTTGTCAGGGATTGTGTTGAATCTGCAACGTAGAGGGTATTTTTCTCTCCCAATCCATGAGCGCAGAATATCTTTTCATTTATTGAGTTTTTTTCAAATTTGTTTCAAGTGTTTTGTACCGCTCAGTGTAAACATTTTGCACTTCTTTTAAGTGTTTTTCTAAGCATTTTATTCTTTTTGATTCTTTGTAAATGGACATATTTCTTAATTTAATTATCAAGTTGTTCATTGCTAGTGTAAAGATAAATGATTGTTTTTTGAATATTTTTATTGATTTTTCAGAGAGAGGAAGGGAGAGGGATAGAAAGTCAGAAACATCGATGAGAGAGGAACATCGATCAGCTGCCTCTTGCACACCCCCTGCTGGGGATGTGCCTGCAGACAAGGTACATGCCCTTGACCGGAATCGAACCTGGGACCTTTCAGTCCGCAGACCGATGCTCTATCCACTGAGCCAAACCGGTTTTGGCTGTTTTTTTGAATATTTATATCATGTCATGCAGCCTTGCTGAGCTTGCTTATTAGTTCTAATAGTTTATTATTATAATCATAATTGTTATTTTGATTATTGAGGCTATTCTATGAACAAGATCTTGTCATTTGAAAATAGAGATAGTTCTACTTCTTCCTTTCCAATCTGAATTCCTTTATTTTTCTTGTCTAATTGCTTTGGCTAGAACCTGAAGTACATGATAAATAACATATGTATATTATTGATTTTAGAGAAGAAGAGAGAGGGAAAGAGAGAAACATCAATGATGAAAGAGAATCATTGATTGGTTGCTTTCTACACTCCTTCTGTCAGGCATGGGACCTGACTGGGAATTGAACCCTGGCCTCCTGGTTCATAGGTTGACTCAACCACTGAGCCACACTGTCTGGGCAGGTGTAGGTATTTTGCAGATTCCTTTATCAGTGTGAGGAATTTCCCTTCTTTTCCTAGAGTATTGAGCATTTACATCATGAATAGCAGTTAAGTTTTGCCAAATTTTTTTCTGCGTTATTGAGATGATATCATTTTTGTTCTTTATCCTACTGTCTCCCCACTCTTAATTGTTATGCCCTTGATTGTCTAACCTGTCCTGACCCCTATCCATGAGGCCTTTACAAAGGGCCTTCAGCTGGAACATCCCAACACTAAACAAGTCCCAAACAGAAGTTCAAGTGCAAGGTTTGCTGCTTTCAAATACAGAATGACAAATACAAATAATATTTCAAGGGTTTTTTTTTGGGAGGGGGAGGATGGGGGACACCTTAGGATGTCTTGAATGTATATATATTGTGTTTTTTTCTGCATGGGTTGGGGTCTAAGTAGCTGCTCAGCTTGGTAGAATCACACACCTAAGGGTGTTGGGCTCTGTTAGCCAATAGCTCTCATAGAACCAGGATGCTCTACTGACATTTTGTCTTTTCCACAGTTGCATTGTATAATATAACCAATCCTATAAAATTAAAATCAAGATTGAAATAGGGTTTGTTAATTACAGTATTTAACTGTTGTCGTTATTGTTTCCTTGGAGATTAATGAGGTGAGTTATTGTAACATAATTATGCTACAGTGTATCTAATCTCTTACAAACCCTTGCAATTCACTGTTGTTCCAGTATCATTTGAAGGTTAATTTCACTTTGCTGGTATAGACTTGGCAATGAGCTATCTATTGAAATATGTTTTTAATTATATTTGAAAGTCATTAGTCAAGGACTCGGCTGGGCTTTTCTGCACATACTTGCCATGTTGAAATCCAGATACAATTAGACTCATTACAGTCATCCATCCCCATGCCCAGATGCCCCCAAGGCATTGAGGGGAATCACTGACAGATGGTATACACGAACATCTTTGGGCCTCAGTCTGGTTCTAGCCAGGATTCTTTATTAGTGGAATCTTTGGGGAAAGTCCCCACCATGGCATTAGGTCTCTTAAGTGGTCTCTTAAGTGATTTGACCACAGATGTGGACTTTTTCAATCTTTTCCATCTAAGGCTCATGGACATCTTTCATGCTTAGAATAGTCCTTACCTGGCTTAGGATTGATCATTCATCAGGTCTCAGCTTAAATATCACTACATGCAAAGAGTCTTCCAGGATCTGCCTCTCCCTTCCACCCCCTATCAGCTCCTCCTGTTACCAGCTCTCATTTTGCCCCGGATTTTCCTGTGTGGAACTTATCACCTTGTGCAATTGCATGTCTTTGATTACCTATTTGTTTCCCTCCTCATAATATAGAGGCTCTGTTTTCTCACTACTCTCTTCACAAGCTCTTGGAACACATAGAAAACTCTCAGGTGTGGTGGTAGAATGACCAGTTTGCTAATCTCCGACAGCCTAACTGGCAAGAGAGCCAGCCTCAGCTTTGCAACTATTCTTTGCACTCTAGTTCCATCCATGCTGAAGGTCTGGACACTCCTCACCTCACCCTTCCTTTTGCCTCAATTCACTCATCTGCCACATGGGGAAAGCACAAGGGATCTTCCTCAGAGGGGATGTCCTGAGACAGCAGTGACCACCACAAGACAGATAATCACCAAGAGCCATTTTCTCATTTGTCTGCTGTATGAGGGACTTGGCCAGGTGGTCTCTGAGGCCTGACTTCTAAGGTCCTCAATCTGAGATGGAACAGGTGGCAGACAGCTATGGAAGAGATAATGGGAATGGCAGCCCTGGACTGCCCAAGTCAGAAGTTTGGCACCGGTCTTGGCATTGCTCTATTGGTTTCTCTAAGGCAAAGCAGGTCCTACAGGGGCACCTATTTAAGGAATGCAAAACAAGTAAGATATTTCACAATGGCTTCCATTTAAAAAAATTATTGATGCTTACAAAAACATTTTGGAGGAGACTATGTTTGTTAGTGAGCAGGCCAGAACAGTTCCTTGTTTTGCTAACTTCCTTGTCTAAGATATCTTAAGGTAAATCCTCATCATTAGGTACCCCCATCTTCCCATAATCACATCAAAATTACAGCTTAATTGCAGAACAACCATCACTCAGAACCACCTGAAATCTAGCAGAATGGAAATGCTACCGCAAGGGATTTAAAGAAGAAGCTACATCAAGACTGGTAGGAGGGGCAGAAACTCAGAATGGACTGGTTCCACTTCTACCTGTGATGACTAAAAACCATGAGGAATATTTCCAGTGGGGGTCCTGCCTGAGGAGCTAGGTGTCCCAGCCCCACACCAGGCACCCCATCTCAGTTTCAGAGCCAGGAGGAGAAGTCCTCATAACTTCTGGCTGTAAAAACTAGGGAGGATTGTGGCTGTGTGACACAGAGGCTGCTGGAGTCCCAGGCAGTTCCTCTTAAAGGACCTGCACATAGGTTTCCTCAGATTCATTCTCTCTGAGCTCCAGCACCAGGCAGCAGCTCAAAAAACACAAAGGACATATGGGGAGGGTGTGAATAGTCTGGCTTCAGGGTGAGGGCTAGAAAGGGGGAAGCTTTCTCCCAGACAGAAGTGCTGACAAAGGCCATTGTTTCTTTTCTGGACTCTTCCTGGTACCTCACCATAGCCAGCAGGCAGCACCATATCTGAGTCTCAACCAACCAGTCTCACACTGTTTGCCCTGCTATGGTGATTCTGTGAGACCCTATTCCACCCAGCCTGCAGGTGCACCCAAGCTGTCTCCAGTGGATTTCCATACAAATGGCTGGTCTTGGCTCATGCATCAGACTTTCCTAAAAGCTCTCAAACAAGCAGCATCTGGCCTCAGCATACTCTGTATCTCATAGTATGTGGCCCAGGCCTGGCACTAGCAGCAGCTGGCCTTGATTTGCAGTTTGGCTTTGCCTGGTCACCTCCAAACTCAGCACAAATAGCAGCCATCTGCAGATAACTTTATAGTTTATGCGAGATGGCCCTGGGCAGAATATTGGTGATAGCTGATCTTGGCATGCACCTTTAGGGATGCCTCATAACCAGGCACCTGGTGGACAGCTTCAGATTATGTCAAGGCACCTCCCAAACACTTCCATAAGTGTCACATTTAATGGGAAGACTCAGTAGGCCCCAGAGGCCTGCAGAAGTAAGTCCTGTTTTATGGGATGGACCCTGCATAGTTCATCTTCCACATGGTCAGTGTTTGTTGTAGTCTGTCTTTGTAACTAAGGGGAAAATCCCTCTTATTGATGTGCCAACAGCAATCAAGTCTCAACTACAACAGGAGGGTTGCACCAGCCCACATGCAGGGGCACACCTGGAGTGCCCAGCTTGGGGGATCTGGGAGACTGCCACTGGATCCAGCAGAACATCTACACTAATAAAAGATAAACATGCAACTTGGCTGGACCTCCACTATACCCACAAGCCATGCCCATCAGCTAATCAGGTGTGAATATGCAAATTAACCCAACCAAGATGGCTACAGCCATGGAGTGAGCAGGAGGTTTGGGTTTCCCTGGCAATGGAGGAAGCCAAACTTTCCACCTGCTATGGCCAGCCCAGGCTTCCACTCAAGGCTACAAAGTTTCAGTTATAGAAGATAAATAAATCCCAACAAAAATGGCTACAGCTATGGAGCAAACAGGAGGCTTGGGTTTCCCTGGCAATGGAGGAAGCCAAATTTTCTGGTCGGCCCTGGCCACTACTCAAGGCTACAAAGTTTCAATTATAGAAAGTAAATAAATACCAGATACCAAGACCTTCGCTTGGGTTGCCGGAGGGCATGGCTGGCCTGCAAACCACCATAGGCCCCTCGCCCACACCTCAAGGGAACCCCTACCCTAATTGGGGACACCCTTCAGGGCAAACCAGCCAACCCCCACCCATGTACCTCTATCCTATCTAATAAAAGAGTAATATGCAAATTGACTGTCACTCCAACACACAAGATGGCTGTCCCCATGTGGTCAAAGATGGCTGCCTCCATGTGGACACAAGATGGCCACCACAAGATGGCCAGCAGGAGAGGGAAGTTGGGAGGGACCAGGCCTAGAAGGGAGGGCAGTTGGAGGCAATCAAGCATGCATGGGAAAGTTAGGGTGACCAGGCTGGTAGGGGAGGGAATTTGTGGGTGACCAGACCTGAAGGGAAGGGCAGTTGTGGGGGACCCATGCCTACAGGGGAGAGCAGTGAGGGGTGACCAGGAGTGCAAGGGAGGGCAGTTAGGGGCAATCAAGCTGGCAGGAGAGGCATCAACCAGGCTGGCAGGGGAGTGGTTAGGGGATGATCATGTTGGCAGGCAGAAGCAGTTAAAGGCAATCAAGAAAGCAGGCAGGTAAACAATTGGGAGCCAGCAGTTCTACATTGTGAGAGGGATGCCCAACTACCTGTTTAGGCTTGATCCTACTCGGATTTGGCCTAAATGGGCATTTGCACATCCCTTGAGTGGTCCCAGATTGGAGAGAGTGCATGCTGAGATAAGGCACATACACCCCTGTGCATGAATTTTGTGAACTGGGCCTCTAGTCTATTATATTAGGCCACTCTAGCAAGCCTGGGAGATGTAGCAGTTCTACCTAACAAACACAGGAATGGTGCTAAAATGCAGAGACAAAACAAATGTCTGAAATGAAAGAATAGAACAAAACTCCAAAAAAGAACTAAACAAAATAGAGACAAGTAATGTAATTGATGCAAAGTTCAAAACACTGGTTAGAACGTTGTTCAGTGAAATTAGTGAGAACTTCAATAGCATAGAAAAAGACATGGAAACCATAAGAAATAACCAGTCAGAAATGAATGATACACTAACTGAAATGAAAAATTTGCAAGAAATCAATAGCTGAAGGTGAGAATCAAATCAAATTTTTGAGATAATAAAGCAAAAAACACCAAATCATAACAGCAAAAAGAAAAAAAAATAATCTCCCTAAATCAGGATAATGTAGGGAGCTTCTGGGACAACTTGAAGCATACCAACATTTGCATCATGGGGTTGTGGGAAGAAAAGAGAGAGAGCGTGTGCAAGAAATTGAAAAGCTATGTGAAAAAATAATAATGAAAAACTCCTCTAATCTGGTGAAGAGAATAGACTTGTAAGTCCAGGAAATGCAGAGAGTCCCAAACAAGATTAACCGAAAGAAGGATACACCAAGGCATATCATAATTAAAATGCCAAGGGTTAAAGACAAAGAGAGATTCTTAAAAACAGCAAGAGAAAAGCACTTATTTATCTGCAAGGGAGCACCCATAAAACTGTCATCTGATTTCTCAACAGAAACTTTGCAAGCTACAAGAGGTTGATAAGAAATATTTAGTTATGAAAAGCAAGGATTTATAATCAATATTATTTTACACAGCAAAGCTATTCTATTCTATATAATAAAAGCCCAGTGACCAAAATGGTAGAATGACCAGAGACCAGAACACCACGGCCTCTCGCCTAGCCCTTCCCCCAGGGAGCGGTTAGAGGGCACCCCTAGGAAACATGATAGGGTGAGAGTTTGATGGTGGAAAGTCACAGAAATGGGGGGGGGGTCTTAAGGGTCGGTGGGGCTGGGGTGGTCAGCCTGGAGTAGTGCTGGGAAGGAAGACAATCTGATTGGAAAACGGCTCTGCACAGTACCTTTCTCATTGCAAACCAGGATGCTACCAGCCATGGACTGAATGGTCCGTTGTTTCATGAGTGTGCTTGGGACTGACATATTCATGGCAGTGACAGTACTCCTGAAACTTCACTGATTCCAAGTAGTAAACAGCTATCAACGCCAAAACATAAAATTTCTCTCCAACTATAGGCCTTGGACTTTGCAATGGGACTGAAGGAAACACCACTTATGGAGGAGCTAGAAAAACCAGAAGTATGCAACCAGAGGATTGTGGGATTGTGGAAGATGCCTGGGTGCCTACTGCTAGAACACGAGCCTATTATTGTGCATGTACATAGTCGGCCCTATAGTCCTCATGACTTCTGGTGGAAAATCATTTTGATTTGAGATTTGCTGTAGCCTTTCAGTGAGGAAGATCAGAATTAAAGCTTTCATTTGTTACCTTTGTTTGAAATGGAGGAAAATGGGATAGTGATGAATAAGAAACTTTGGAAAAAGTGAAGGACAGTTTACCCAGACAGTTGAGAGCTCAGAATTAGAGTTTAATTGAGATAGAAACCCTGTTAATAGCACTTGATGCCTGAAATCTGAGCACTTTACTTTCAGGTTTTCTAGTTCAAGTTTTGGGAGACTGCCTATTAAAACATTCCTGGTTGGAAAATGTTTGTGGAGAAGCCTGTAAGTATTAAGTATTTGCTGTGTTTACCATGCTTAGCTCTCTGTAAGGGATATGGAATAATGTCAAATGCCTAATGTTCTCAAGAAGCTTGACTTTTAAAATAAAAAATAAAGAAAAATACAAATATTAAAAGTAAAAAAAGAAGAAGCTTGAGTTTTAGGGGTAATCAGGCAGGCAGGTGAGTGGTTAGGGGTGATCAGGCAGGCAGAGTGCTTATGGGCAATCAGGTAGGCAGGTGAGCAGTTAGGAGCCAGCAGTCCCAGATTGTGAGAGGAATGTCCAAACGCCAGTTTAGGCCTGATCTGCAATGGGATCGGGCCTAAACTGGCAGTCAGATACCCCCCAAAAGTCCCAGATTACAAGAGAGTGTAGGCTGGGCTGAGAGTCTCATCCCCCCATGCATGAATTTCATGCACTGGGCCTCTAGTCATTTATAGTCAAAGAACATATAAAGAGTTTCCTGGTCAAGAAAAAACTAAAAGAGTTCATCCCCACCAAACCAGTATTACATGAAATGTTAAAGGGTCTTCTATAAGAAGAAGAAAAAAGTTAAAAATATGAACAATAAAATGGCAATAAATGCATACCTATCAACAATTGAATATAAAAAACTAATTAAATGAACAAGCAGAACGGAAACAGACTCATATACAGAGATCATTTTGACAGTTGCCAGATGGGAGGGGATTTGGGGGAATGAGTGGAAAAGGTGAAGGGATTAAGAAGCACAAATTTGTTGCAGAATAGCCATGGAGATGAAAAGTGCAAATTAGGGAATATAGTCAATGATATTCTAATAACTATGTATGGTGTCAGATGGGTGCAAGATTTATTGGAAGTTGTATAATGTTAATTATTAGAGTGCCCACTTGAAACTAATAATATTGCATGCCAACTGTAATTAAAAAGTTAAAAAATGATTTAAATGAAAAAAAATGATAAATCCCCATCACCAAGGAGCTCTTTGTGGGACTCTCCCTTGAGCCACAGGAATGACAATATGATTTTGCCTTTCCACCCAAGAATGCTTGGAGAGTCAATTTGAAGTCTACAGTCATACAGCTGGCACACGGAGAACCATTGGAGCACTTTGGGGCCTGCTCCTGTGTCAGGACCGGGGATGGACCAGCTGCCATTACCACCTGGCATGAAGCCTGTGCTTTCTAAGGACAGCACCACCAGCTGCCTTCTCGCCCATCAGAGCTGGTTCAGATGCCAGGTCTTCTCGTCCTCTTGGCTGGCACCTGGCCTGATGAGGCTGCTGGATTTAGCAGCTTAGCTTCAGGTGGGAACTCATTCTCTATACCAGTTTTGTGGCAACTAACCATATACAAAATTGCATTTCTGAGGTTGGTCACTAAAAGGTCTTTCCTGAAAAAGTGGGGCATTTTGTTTTATTGTCTTTCTACCAAAACTGAATCCCACTTATCCCAACCCCTCCTTTTTATATTGTCCACCTCATTTTTGTGAACAAGAAGCCCCCTACCCCTCCTTCCAGGTGGAATAGATTTCTTTGATTTAAACTCCTTTGGTCTCAGTTTAATTTTATTTCCCTAAAATGCCATATTGGCCTTTACTAATCAATCAGTTTTGTCATACCAGATAAGACGCCTCCCTGAAATGCAGATAAATTGCCTATTATGGAACCATTGTCTACCAATTCTGAGATGTATTCAGAGAATTCAACCATATTTGTCAGGCCTGACCTTCTTTTAATGAACTATGCTATGACCAGCCCTTTCTAAATTAAATGCTGCTGACTGGCCACTCCCCACTGGCCCCTTGGCTGTCTTCCTATCTGGCCCCACAACTCCCCAGCCTTAGACAACAGCCTTCCATTGCTAAGCAAGCATCTGCATGCAGGAACCTTGACCTGCTTTGACCTGCCTTGACCTCCTCCACTCTGCAGTGGCCCTACTTGTCAGCCATCACTGAGCCTTAAGGTCAGCCAGGGGCAAATTCTTATCCACAGCATAGAGCCCAGAGAACAGAGGCCCAGATCAAGGACTTTGTCACTTCATACCCCCCTGTCTGCTTTGCTCTTGACCGAGCACGAGCATTATTATATTATAAGGCTTATAACTACAGCATATTATCAGCAATCCTACTAACTATAGATATTATGATCAATAATATAATATTGCAACAACACAAACATTACACATATTTAAATATTAACAACAGTAACAATAATGTGTGTTACCTTGCCGTGCTCTTTTATGCTTTGGGCCTTTCACTCCTTCTATCACCTGTGTGACTCAGTTACAACAGTAGCAACAGCAGCAAACTATAGTGATGATGAGGAGAGATATTTGAACCTTTTATGTGTTCCAGGCATCTGCTAAATATGCAGATTTTAGTTACCTCTCCCAATAATCCAGGCACTCAATCACTTATTTCTGCCAATAGCCTACTACTATTTTTTTAATTGTCAATATGGTTAAGGAAACTGAGGCTCAGAAAGGTTTTTATAACTTTCCTAAGGGCACATGAGTGGGAACTCATATCTGGTCCTGTGTTAAAACCTAGTTGTGAAGACTGATTTTTTAAAAATTTTATATAGGTTAGGAGCTCTTACATTTAAAGTTTCTAAGTATAAACTCCGGTGAGCATAGGAATAGGACGATGGGGATATTTGCATATATGAAATGGTTCACTGCCACCTTACCCCAAGGGAAGGTGTCCATGCTGGGTGGAATTCCCAGACTGCCTTCCTTCTGCCCATCCCAGCCAAAAGTCTGTACCTGAAGTACCCCTTCCTGAGGGTACCAGACACAATATCATCTTTCCCTTAAACCGACAGTGACAAGCAATGGGGGGGGGGGGAGGGGTGAACTTTACCTGCCTAGTCCTGGCTCCTATTCAACATATCCACTGACAGGTGAGGACCCTGAAATTATCCCAGGACTTTCAGTATCCAGCGGTAGGACAGAAGGTCAGGGAGGCAACATGTCTGCTGAGAGTGGCTGTGGCTGACTGAACACAGCCTTTGGAGAATGGCTGACCTAAATCTGTCACTTGCAAGCTGTGTGTCCCTGGCCAAGTGACTTAGATTTCCTGAGCTTCAGTTTGTTGGGCATACTAGTACCTTCCATGGAAATGCATATAGCACAGGGAGCAGGAAGTCTTTGGTAATTTCCCAGTGATTTCTAATATAGGCAGACCTTGGTTTATTGTGTTTCACAGATGTTGCATTTTTTTTTAAAGAATGTTGTTGTGTTTTTATTTTGAGAGAAAGAGAGAGAGAGAGAGAGAGAGAGAGAGAGAGAGAGAGAGAGAGGCAGAGAGAGAGAGGGAGAGAGAGAGAGAAGGAGAGAGGGGGAGAGACAGAGAGAGAAGGAGAGGGAGAGAGAGAGAGAGAGAGAGAGAGAGAGAGAGAGAGAGAGAGAGAGAGAGAGAAGCATTGATGTGAGAGCAGAACATCAATCGGCTGGCTGCCTCCTGCATGCCCCCTACCTGGGATTGAGCCTGCAGCCTGGGCATATGCAATGGTCAGGAATTGAACCAGAAACCTTTCAATGCACAGGATGAACAGGATGACACACAACCAACTGAGCCACATGGGCCAGGCCACACATGTTGCAATTAAAAATATATATATATATATATACATATTATTGCTTTTTTTTTTTTACAGAGAGGAAGGGAGAGGGATAGAAAGTCAGAAACATTGATGAGAGAGAAATATGGATCAGCTGCCTCCTGCACACTCCCCACTGGGGATGCACCTACAACCAAGGCACATGTCCCTGACCAGAATCGAACCCAGGACCCTTCAGTCTGCAGGTCAACGCTCTATCCACTGAGCCAAACTGGTTTCGGCCAGATGTTGCAATTTTTACAAAGTAAAGGCAAGACCATCTCTCAGCCAAAATATTATTATTTGCTTTATTACAGAGGTCTGAAACGAAAACCACGATATCTCCAAGGTATGCATGTAGATGTTTTTCTATCCATCTCCCTCCCTCTCTCTCTCTCTCTCTCTCTCTCTCCCTCTCGCTCTCGCTCTCTCTCTCTCTCGCTCTCTCTCTCCCTCCCACCTTCCCTCCCTCTCCCCCCCCCACACACAAAGAAAGAAAAAAAACATAAGGCATCACCACATCTCACGCATTAGCCTCTCCATCAGAGGCCCATTATCTCTCCTGTTCAGGTGTTTAATGGAAGCTCCTCTCTCCCCTGACTGGGGAGCTTAATGAGTGTAGAATCCTCAGCCCTCAGCCTGCCTCAGTGAGCTGGGCATTCCCTTGCAAGGCAGCCTCATTGCAGTTGGGAACAGGGTAATATTTTCCGCTTTCTTCATATTCTAATGAATAAATGATATTCCCATTGGTTATTTATCTACTCTTGGAATTTGAATGGAATTCTACTGATAATTATAGCATTTCACCATTTAATAGGAAATTGGCACCTGGTGCCTAGAGATAATAGCCCAATTCAGTATCTATGAAATATGGAATTTTCTGCTAATTCCTGCCTTGAAATGTGTAAATCATCAGCGGAGTTGGTTATTAAAATTCAGGAGTTGAAAGACCTGGGGAATGGCACTCCTTCCTTAAGATGGTAGGAACTATAATGACTGGACTGGCCCTCTTGGCCCAGGAAGGCTCCGAGCAGCTCAGGGGCAAGGAAACCTTTTGGTAAAGTGCTTATCCAGGGGGCTTAGCCCACAGACCTATAGGTGATTGTCAGAATCTGCAGAAATGGGAGATGCCAGCTAGTCACAGGGTAAAGGCACGGGCTTTGGGGTCAGACAGATCAGGCCGGATCTTGCTGTGTGTCTGGAGGCCACTCTGAGCCTCCATTTCTGTGCAATAAATAACTGCTTTCTATTTAACCTTTAAATCAACCTAAGATGAAATCTATACATTGCTTATCCATTCATTTGACGACAATTCACTGCAGATCACCCTTGGCAGACACTGTGCTGGGATCTGGGGTGCCATGGGGAATGAAGCCAGGTTTATTCTCTGCTCATGAAGATTATTCGTGGAGAGTGGGGCATGAAATCTGCCAGGACGTCTTCACTGATGCAGAATGAATGTAGAGTCCTGGAAAGGAAAACGGACAAATTGTACCTCTCTCCCTGCTTGAGGGGAATGCCTACCTGCAATTACCTCCTCATAAGTTGGATTGGGGGTGATGGAAATATTCCATGTTTTAATTGTGGGGATGATTTATATGACTGTATATGTTTGTCAAAAACTCACCAAACCATATGCTTAAAAAAAGGGTTCATTATATTGTACAAAGTTCTGGCTCCGTAAACCTGACTTTTGAAGCAAACAAACCCAAACTGCCCTCCTTAGACATTAAACAGGCAGCGTGACATCCTAGAGTAGTTGCTGGACCTAAAGACTTCACTAACCAGGAACTCAGAGCTTGAAGCAGATGACCAGGACTACCACAGATTTCCTGACCTTGCATGTCATCGTGTGAGGATGTACAAACACTGCCACTCAAAGATGCAAGTTCAGAAACTGTGTTTTGGGAGTGTCGCCCAACCTGGGTCTGTTGGCAGTAGAGAGAAGAAAGGCCATGGGGGAAGCCAATTGTCATAATTATTCATGTCCTGGGGTAATCTAAAAGCCCAACCCCAATGCGGTGAGGTAGCGGTGGTCCCGCCTCACTCCTTTACCTCACCGTAGCCAGGTCAAGGATCGAAGGCTTTCATGACCAGAAGGCATTTAAATTCAGCAGGTCACTTAATGTCAAGTTCGTCTCTCATGATGTTATGTTACCATGCCTACTTGCACAGACTACTCTCAAATGCCCTCCCCTCCTCCCTGATTCCTCCTTCCTCCTTTCTGTCCTCCTTCTCAGTCTCTCTTCACCCCCTTTCCCCTTTCCTAGTATTCCCTTCCTCACCAACTGCCTCTGCACTACTCTTCCCTGGCACTGCGCTGGGGAAGCTGCTTGCAGCTGGAAGGAGCTCTGGCTTCCTTGCATGCCAGGGCAGTCTGGCCGGTGACATCTCTAGTCAAAGGGCATCTACTTTAATCTCCAATGCATCTGATTTCCACTGAGCCCAGGCAGTCTTGTCACTGCAAAAGAAGCTGTAATGAGGAAATGAGGTAGCATTTGATAATCTTGATAATCTTGCCTAAATCCATTGAGCTCCACATGCATTGGGCTGATATTTTCCTCTGTGGGCCAAGCATTGAAACTTGCAAATGGGCAGTGCTGGGATGGCTACTTTCTAACTCCCACCTGGACAGTGACCTCCTGCAAGGCAAGGACGATGCTCCATTCTTGCAGCCCCAGGACTTGTATTGGGTTTATTAAGGGACAAGCTTTTACCAGCATCCCTATCTCACCTTAGGGTCAGGACAATCCATGCTGTTCAGGAGTTGCCTTTAAACCTTCCCACATTTCATGGTTCCCGTAGCTTTTCCTGAAATCCAGACAATGTTAGTCCTGAAACTGCAGAGCAGAGCAGGCCAATTCCCTGGCTCCGTTCTTCTCTGTCACATCTCAGCTACTTCTAACAGAGCTCAGAGCTGCCTGGCAGCCCTGGCGTTAGCGAAGCATCGCTCTTCTCTTTAAACAGCTCTCTCTCTCCAAGGCCACCCAAAGGACATCTTTCCCGCCTACCCTTTTGTGATTTTCTTCTCGTCCCAACCTTAACCCTTCTCCTGCTCTTATTACTAAGCACACCAGTGTCTGCTGCTTGAGCCGAGGAGGACTTAGTTGTGAGTGTATGAGCCTTGTTCAGGGCGCGTGTTCACAGTCATGCCAGCCGGGTGCACCTGGCGGATGAAGGTGTGGCTGGACAGACAGGTGCGTGCTCTGTGAGACTGGGATGCTGTGGTGACCTCCCTGTATGCAGAGGCACAATAACAGCTCAGTTTTCCTGCCTGTGGGAGGATTTTCACATTCACAATCTTATGCATTTCTCTTAACTATCAGCTATAGTGATGGTGATGAGCCACCGGCACCCTGCTACCCACCTCTTTTATGCAGGGACAGGGACACTCCTAGTGAATTTGGCATCCTGGAGAGATGCTGGGGTCAATGTTGGGAGAGGTTAAGGCTGTGGGGCTTTAGAACTCTCAGCTGTCTCCTTTGTTTCTGAATCAGACATGTCATTATCTGTAGCAACACTCCCTGCAATCCTTTCCATGTTCTTTAAAGTGCCTCGAGTGGCAGTAGGGGGAAGTGGGACTCAGCCACCCACGGCCAGATGGAGCCAGATGGGGCCGCTTCTTGTCCTGGCTTCTGGCTCCTACTCCCTCGTTCCCGCTGCCTCCCAGAGAGAGGACTCTGGCACCCAGCTTTCAGATTCCTAGATGCCCTGGAGGGAGAAAGGGAAGGCATTTAAATCCTCTGTGCAAAGTTCAGGATGAAGGCTTTAGAGATTGGGGGAAACTATTTTCTGAATTTATTTTTAAATATTCTCTCTTTCTCTGCATTTTCCTACCAGTGCATCTCTAGCCGTCTGTCTCTGCCTCTCTCTGCTTCCTCCCCTGTCTCCATCTGCATGTGTCTGTCTCTTCACATCTCTGCTTTTCTCTCCATCTGCTTGTGTGTCTGTGTCTTCCTCTCTCTCCCTTCCCCATCCCTTCTCACTCTGTCTCCCCCTCAATTCTCCCCATATTTCTTTTCTCTTTGATTCTATCATAGTCTCCCCTCTCTCCACCTCGGGAACCCCAGACAGAGCTGACAGCCATGGGTATCTTGCATTTACCTGGGCTCCAAACTAGGCCTCCTTTTCAGCAAGCAGCATCATCACATGAGATATGTACCCTTAAAAATGAATGGCTCTGGAAAAAAATATTTTGGCTTCACATTGCTTAGTCCAACCCATGCTTTACAATTTCCACTCCTCCAGCCTCTGGTTGGTGGACTTTTCATCCTATTTCTCCAGTGCCAGTAAATATATGTTTCTCATTGAGTGGAGGGCACTTGAGGCTGTCCTATTAAACATTTCCCTTACATAGAGCTCAAGCTTGAGACAATGGCTGAAGACTCCTGACTTGCACACTTTCAATGGATGACATGTGTGGGAGGTGAATTTTATCCCAGGAAAGCTTTTATAAAAGTAAACCTAAGGAAGGTAGAAAGTGTGTTCCATTGTTTTCAGTTCAGCTTTAGATTTTCTTTCATTGGGTTTAGAGACATTTGAATTTAGGAGGCGGAGACTCGCAGACACAGAACTTACCTATGACTCCATATAAATGTCTCACAGGTACATGCAGGCACTGACTTCTACTGAAATCAGCGGGCTCACCTCTACCTGAAAACAAGGGAAGATGCGTGAACTCATAGCAGGCTCAGACCTCAGTGGGGCTTCTCTCTGTTGAAGACAGGCTAATTCCTCTCTCCCCCGGAGATTAGTGCAATTACTCTTCCTCCAGAAGGCTTTGCCTGGACCCCAAGTTTAAAGAACAATCTTTTTTTTTTTTTTTTTTTGCTGGGCTACCCACATGCCCTGAAAACTTTCTAACAATCATCATCTGTACTGTCCTTGGTTTAAGTATATGTCTTCTCCATAGGACTCTAAGCTTCTGGAATATGGGAGTTAGGTCTGGGTTGCATTAGTGGGCATGACATAATTGGGCAAGGGGAAATGAAAGAAAGGGGGAGAGGGGACTAGAATGAGCAAATGAATAAGGGGACTTGGTATCCAATATGGACATTAAGCTGATCCCAGTCAAATAAGCAACATCCAACACATATTTGTTGAGCACGTGTGTATGCTGTTGTGTGTATACAACACCCTTCTGAGCACTGGAGTCCAGTGATGACACCACAGTCAGGAATCCCTCATGTCATGGAGTTTGCCGTCTAGCCGGGAAAGAAACAGATGATGACAATAAGTCAGTAAACCACGTGGACTCATAGAAAGTGGCACACGTTATGGAGAAACAGAAGAGTGGAGGAGTTTTGGAGAGGCATGTGTGACCACTGGCTAGACATTGTTCTTTTGTCTATGCTGGCCTGACATCTGTGGGGAGACGGAGGCTCAATAGAGAGGGGAAAACTGGAGCACCTGGCACAGGACTGAGACAGACACAGTGACCACGCTTTGGTGTTCTCTGTGCACCCAAGACTTTAAGCGGGAATTCCAGGAGCAGAAAGGCAGATGCATGGGGCTGGGACAGACCACCTTCTGGCTGTGGGAACAGAGGACCAGAGCCAGGGAACCAGGGTCCAAGTTGGAGCCCATGTTAGCACCCCCATTCCAGTTTTGTAAGCACAAGGCTTGGCACACTGAAAACATAAAAAAGAGTTGAAACAAGTGGTACAAGCAACACCTAGATACGTAGGAGGCCATGAGGCCGAGCTGATCACAGGCCCGGGAGGAGAGAGAGCACATGGCAGCCGCGGGAATGGTCACTGCTGGCCAGCTGCTCTCTTTGAACTTGCTATTTTCCACAGCAAACAGAAGCCCAAAGTTTATTGGCAGTAGAGCCACATCCCGAGGGTAGAGAGGGCAGAGCAGCTGGCTGAGGGGAGCTGGGCTGGGCGGAAGCAAACACAAGAGGAGGAGGAGGAGGAGGAAGAGGAGGAGGAGGAGGTGGAGAAGGAGGAGTAGGTGGAGGAGGAGGAGGAGGAGGAGGAGGAGGAGGAGGAGGAGGAGGAGGAGGAGGGGAGGCAGAGTTTCAGGGCTTCCAAGTATGGAAGCCCCTGAGGGAGTCAGGGCCAAAGTTAATATTCACCAGGTGCCCTGGCAATTGGGCAATCAGTCATGGGAAGTGAGAAAAGAGCAGGGCAGCAGGTCACCTGAACAAGATGTGGTCCCTGGAAATCCTGAAAGAGGCTCTGCCAGGCTATGTACAGCACAGTAGCGAGGGCAATTATCATCAGGATGATAACAGCATCAGCCAGCACTTATTATTTTTTAAAAATATTTTTTTATTTATTTCAGAGAGAAAGGGAGAGGGAGAGATAGAAACATCAACAATGAGAGCGAATCATTGATTGGCCGCCTCCTGCACACCCATCACTGGGGATTGAGCCCATAACCCAGGCATGTGACCTGACTGAGAATTGAACCGCATCCTCCTGGTTCATAGGTTGATGCTCAACCACTGAGCCATGCCAGCAGGGCAGCCAGCACTTAGGGAGGACTTGCTTCTCCGACAGTGTGCAAAATAAAATGTGGATTATCTCACTCATCCTCATAGCAAAACCAGGAATCACTCTGTGAATTATGACTCATTTGGCAACAAATGACCAAAAACCAAACTCGAAATGATGAGAAGCAGAAGGGGAATATGTCAACTCATGCAACTGAAAACTCCAAGAATAGTTGGCTGCAGGCATGGCTGGATCCAGGGGCTTAAATGTCATAGGGCCCAGACTTTTTCCTAATTTCTTGACTCTGTTTCCCATTTCTTGATACCCTGCTTGGACAGGTTTTCGTGATGGGTATGGACTGAAGCCACTCAAGCCAACCTCATGTTGAAGTCCAGCAGGAAAAAAAGTACCTTTTTATTTTCCTGAAGTCCCAGTAAGACTCATGGTTCTCATTGGCTCAGATGGGCATCATGAGCCCATGTTTGGCTTCTCATTGGCTTGGCTGGGATCTCGAGGCCTCCTTGAAAAGTTTACTGTGGCTGGAGGGACATCTTGGCTTACACATATTACTCAGTCAGAGGTGGACACTATATCATAATGAATTAGATTGGCTGCTCAAATGAGCATTAGAGGCGGTGCTAGAGATAGGTAAATGGCGACAGGTGGTAAAAAATAAAAATAAAAATGCCCATACCTTGGTTCTGTTATCACCAAACTGGGTCTTGGAAAAGTTCAGGCACTTGTTCAAGCAGTTAGTGGTGGAGCTGAAACAAGAGCCAACATCATCTGTGGCCACTCAGCTCTCTGCCTCTCTCTCCCCACCTTAAGCTCCTCAGCTCCTGCTGCTTGCTCCCAGCCCCTCCCTCTTTTCTGATGTGTCCTTGGAGCTGCCAAATCCCCCAAGACACCGGGCAACCATTAGGGTTGACCCGAAGACAGCAGGAGTTGTTGCGAGGCCACAGGCCCATCAATCCTGTCAGTTTTGGAGGACCATTCCCAAGGCAAAGGGTCACTGATATCATCAACTCCATCTTCTTTAATGCTAATTACTTTTTTTTCCCATGTCAACATAAAAATCATCGTAAATGTCCTCATTAACGCAGCTGTAATTTCTGGTCCCAGAATCATCAGCTCAGCCTGGTAAAGACTTTCAGGGGAGAAAAGGTTCTCAGAGCCACGATGGCAATTCCGAATGACTTAGAATATCAAGTTTGTATGATTTTTAATCATTAAAATATATGTAAAAACATATTTCATACACAATCTTTTATCTTACACTTATTTTTATATTTCTCTATAACAATTTATTGCGATGCATATATCACCATTACATCAGACATTTATGGCTCCATTAAAATTCAATGCCACCATAAATTTGGGCCAGTTAAAGTGGTGACATTTGTAACAGCTTCTACAAGGACATATTTTATATGTAAAGTGAAACTTTGAGAAGAAACTTTTTGTTAAACACACACACACACACACACACACAAACCTGGGTAGGGAAGGAAAGGGATGCAGAACTTTCCTGCTATCTGAAACACCTAATGCCTACCTTAATACCTATGTATTAAGAAGCCAGACTTTTGCTAAATACTGTGCTATTTCCAGTATTTAGGGATTAACGGGAATCCTATGGTAATGCTATCACTGACTAGAAATCTTTCAGCAGCCTCAGACCTGGGAGAACTTCAGAAGCAAGGGAAAATATGAAATCAGATGACTAAACAAGGCAGTGTCCTCAATTAGAAGTTTCTGATTCTGGAGCCAAAGAGTTTTGAGGGAGTGACAGGATGAGGGGCTGTGGTTTTTCATCATTTGATCCAAGAAGGTGTGAGCTTCTTCAGGAAACACAAGATTTCTCTCTCTCTCTCTCTCTCTCTCTCTCTCTCTCTCTCTCTCTCTCTCTCTCTCTCTCTCTCTCTCTCTCTGTCTCTCCATCCCTCATATACTAGAGCAGCTTTTTATGAGGTCTTTTTATTGATTACTTGAAAAGTGGCAATATATTTCTTCTCCTGAAGGAACATTTATCCTGAAATGCTTCAAAGGAAAGGAACAAATCCTGATCACTTCTGCATCCTCCGGCTCTAAGAATATTTGATGCACAGTATACATATATCCACTAACAGGAATTCAACTTATTGGGACTGATGCACAAGGCGTCCACATAGAAAACTTTGGTAGTCGATGCCCAACTGGATATGACTGAGAGTCCGGTTCTATAGCACAGAATAGCATCTCATAAAACTTGAGAGAGAGAAGTGAGGGTCAGTATAAACTTGTGGATTCATGGAAGAGGAAGGAATCAGGTGGATAAGACTGACCCTTCACAGGTATGACAAAGGTTATAGTGGGCAGAAAGAAAGTGGTGGGTGAGTTAGAGCAACCTCAGGGACTTCCTCTGGAGAAAGGCTATCTGACAGAGGGATGGGATAAGATGAAATTGAGTTTACTCAGCATCACCATCTGAATAATAAGACTAGAGGCCCAGTGCACGAAATTCATGCATGGAGAGGGGTGTCCCTTAGCCCAGCCTACACCCTTTCCAATCTGGGATCCCTTGAGGGATGTCTAACTGCCTACCAGAATCAGGCCTAAATGGGCAGTTGGATATCCCTCTCAAAATCCAGGACTGCTGGATCCCAACTGCTCACCTGCCAGTCATCCTGATTGCCCCTAACTGCTTCTGCCTGCCAGCCTGATCACCCCCTAACCAGCCTGTTTGCCCCTAACTGCCCTCCCCTGCCAGCCTGGTTGCCCCTAACTGCCTTTCCCCTGCAGACTTGATTGCCCCAAACTGCCCTCACTTTCAGGCCTGGTCCCTCCCAACTGCCCTCCACTACTGGCTATCTTGTGGCAGCCATCTTGTGACCACATGGGGGCAGCCATCTTGTGTGTTGGGGTAAAGGTCAATTTGCACATTATTCTTTTATTAGATTAGAGGCCCAGCGCACAAAATTCATGCATGGGGTTGAGGAGTTTGTCCCTCAACCCAGCCTGTACCCTCTCCTATCTGGGACCCCTTGAGGGATGTCCAACTGCCCGTTTAGGCCCGATCCCACCAGGATCGGGCCTAAATAGGCAGTTGGACATCCTTCTCACAACCCAGGACTGCTGGCTCCCAAATGCTTGCCTGCCTGCCTCCCTGATTGCTCCTAACTGATTCTGCCTGCCAGCCTGATCACCCCCTAAACACTCCCCTGCCAGCCTGATTAATGTCTAACTGCTCCCCTGCCAGCCTGTTTGCCCCCAACTTCCCTCCTCTGCCAGGCTGGTCATCCCTAACTGTGCTCCCCTGCAGGCTTGATCATCCCCAACTTCCCTCCCTTGCAGGCCTGGTTCCTCTCAACTGCCCTCTCCTGCTGGCCATCTTGTGGTAGCCATCTTGTGTCCACATGGGGGCAGGATCTTTGACCACATGGGGGCAGCCATCTTGTGTTTTGGAGTGATGGTCAATCTGCAAATTACTCTTTTATTAGATAGAATAGAGGCCTGGTGCATGGGTGGGGGTCAGCTGGTTTGCCCTGAAGAGTGTCCTGGATCAGGTTTGGGGTTCCCTTGTGGCATGGGACAGCCTGGGTGAGAGGTCTGTGGTGGTTTGCAGGCTGACCACGCCCCCCAGCAACCCATGCAGAGGCCCTGGTATCTGGGATTTATTTTATGTTCTACAATTGAAACTTTGTAGCCTGAAGTGGAGCCAAGCCTTTCGCTCTCTCTGTGGCAACAGCCATTTCTGTTGGGATATTTACCTTCTATAACTGAGACATTGTAGCCTGGAGTGAAAACCTAAGCTGGCCAGAGATGCAGAAGCTTGTCTACCTCCATCGCCTGGGCAACCCTAGCCTCTGCTCTCTCCAGCTCTGTGGCTGCCACCATTTCTGTTGGGGTATATCTTCTATAATTGAAACTTTGTAGCATTGAGTGGAGGCCTAGGGCAGCAAGGACAGGCAGAAAGCTTGGCTTCCTCCATTGCCGTGGAAACCCAAGCATTCCTCCTGCTTTCAGTGGCTGCAGCCTTGGTTGGGATTTATTTGCTCCTGATTGGCTGGTTGGCATGGCTTGTGGGTGTGGCTTGATTGAAGATATGGTCAATTTGCATATTATTCTTTTATTATATAGGATAGGTAGAAGCCTGGTTCATGGGTGGGGGTCTGCTGTTTTGCTCCGAGGGGTGTCTCGGATCAGGGTGGGGGTTCCCTGGGATGTGGAGCAGCCTGGGTGAGGGGCCTATGGTGTTTTGCAGGTTAGCTATGCCTCCCAGCCACTTTGTAGCCTTAAGCAGAGGCCAAGGCAGGCCTCCCTTACACCCACAGCCACACCCACAAGTCATGCCCACCAGCCAATCAGGAGCAAGTATGCAAATTAACCCCAACCAAGATGGCTAGGGCCATGGAGAGAGCAGGAGAGAGGCTTAGTTTTCCCTGGCGATGAAGGAAGCCAAGCTTTTCACACACCCTGGCTGCCCCAGGCCTCCTCCATTGCCAGGGCAAACCTATCCTTGTGCTCTCTCCAGCTCTGTGGCTGCTGCCATTTGTGTTGGGATTTATTTATCTTCTCCCATTGAAACTGTGTAGCATATTACTCTTTTATTAGATAGGATTGGCAACATACTTTCATTGAGCACATGTTGTGTTGGGGAGGTTTCATGCTATGCATAACCATGCAGATAGCAAAGGATTATTTTCACCTACTGATAGCCTGGTAAGCTTCTAAGTGCTTTTCTTAGAGGAACTCACTTTAATTCTCACAACCACATTAAGAGTGCATATAAGTATAACCAATGGATACAAGACACTGGGGCAGGGGGCCAGGTGAGGACATGTGCTGGGGGGTAGGGGAGGTTGGGGGGAGGACAATGGGGGGGAAGGAAAACATATGTACTACCATTTGTAATACCTTAAAGGATAAAAATAAATAAATAATTTTTTAAAAGAGTGGGTATTCTGTTGTATTCTGCTGGAGATAATGGAGAAAGAGAGTAGATATGCAGGTTAGAGATACAGTCTCTATTTCTCCAGGGGTGTCTCTGCTCAACAGAAGCTGGGATACTCATGTCCCAGGGGTAAACTTAATTGGGGTATTGGGTGGACAAGTTTTGTTATCCTTTTTGACTGATGCCAGTGGTTGTGGGTTGTAATCAAGTGTCATTAGAGGCAATGCCAGCGAGATCAGACAAGCAGAGTCCTCCTAAACTGGATAGCTCCCCTAGAAAATATGCCCTACAGAGAGAGGAGTTCTTTCCATTCTCACAAGGGGATCAGGATACCTTATAACTGTGCTGTGCAATACAGGAGCCTTAGCCTCAGCACTTGAAGCATGACTAATGCCACATATTAAAATAATAACATATTAAGTAAAATCGAGCATCTAAAAAGAATTCCATCTCTTGATTCTTGCTTGTTTTAATTGGGACATTTAGAGGCACATGTGGGGTTGCATTATATTTCAAGCAGACAGCGCTGACTTCAAGTGTTTGCCTTCTTTCAGTAGAAAGGACGTATCTTATGAAATAGAGAAAGACATCTGGAGGGCTCCTTCTTCATCCTGCCACCCACTTCTGGGCGAGGCTGCTTTTGTATAAAACTTTGAATCATATCTAACTGGTGTGAATCACATGTCCCCAAACAATCACCAAATCTCTCTGCTTTTGCTTGTGCCATGTTCTGTCTCTGGAGTTATTTTCCATCATCTCTCACCATGCTCACTGGCACATTCCAGGCCATTCTTTAAACCCCATTTCAAAACTCTCCTCCTACTTGTAGCTGCTCTGTGATTAATTGCTCTGTTCTTTGGGCTCCAACAGCACCTTGAAATTCACTTTCTCTACATTGCTCTGATTATCTTGTGTGCTTAATCTGTTCATAAACTTATCTCCATAGCAGCTCATGGAATCTCTTGAGATCAGTAATTTTGTCATCAGCGGCTGCTGGACATAGCTCATATCTGATTACAGGAGCCACTGTGTGTCTGTCTTCCCAACTCCATATTCAGTAACTTCATGTTGATAACTTGAAATTGACCATCGTGAAGTATTTACACCACAGAAATTGGAACACAATGTAAATCAGGATTTTTAATGGAGTGGGAGGAGGGGAAAGCCAGTTCTTAAACATTTATCAGCTTACACTGTTCTGATGTTAAGTAAAATAAAAGCCTTTTGTCATCTGAATCAGCTTCAGAAAATGGTGGTCATTTTGGGGGGGGGGTGGATTAGGTGAAGAAATGTCACTTTATCTCAAATCCAGACAGTTTAAAGAGCTCTCTCTGCAGGCTGAAATCTATAAGCTCTAGTAGAAAGATGATGGATTAGACTGAGCAATTATAAAAACTTCCTTCCCAGCTCTAAAATTCACTGATTCTGGGCATTATGCATATCACTTGCCAGTGATTAACATTAATAATGCCCTACATTTGTGCAGCCCTTATCTTTCTTTTTCCCCAAAGAGCTTTCATATCCATTATGCCAATTGACACCCCTGTGAAGCCAGATGACTTCTCCACTGAATAGAGCATTTAGTAAGTCCAGCATAGACTTTTGCTTCAAATAGAGCAGATTTACCCATAGTTGTCCTTTGTCTGAGAGGGGATAGGGGCCACAGGATGAAGGTGGATCAAATTTTTCTGAGTCCAGGAAAGACAAGCTCTGAGGGTCAGAGGGTGCAAGACACTTACCTAAAGCCCCACAGGTACAGTCTGGCAGAGCCTTGCAAGTTCCAGGACAGCAGTGAAGACAAGAGACATGTAGGGTTGGTAGTGGCCACCGGTAAATGAAAAATAGCATCTGCATATATCAACTACTCTAACAAGAAGGAAAAAATGCACTGACTCAAAATTAGAGGGTTTATGTTTGATCCTAATCCTCTGAATGTTAAAACCACTTGCAGGGCTTCCTGCCATTTCACCACTCACCGAGCCATTGGGCCCTCAGAATCACCGCACTGAGCTTTGTGGTAGGTAGTTTGCTTCATGGATCACAGAATCTCTCCTTTCCCCTCATAGAGTTATCCCCCACATTGAAAATGAACAGGCATTTTACAAAGGTCCCAGAAAAGGTTGGTAACCCAGCTTTTTGAATTACCTGTGATGTGAGGACCTTCTTAGAAGGAGCAATTTAGACAAACTGGATCTAGAACTTCTCTCACTCCTCTACTTTGGATATATACAACTTTGAGATTGTGTTTCAAAGTAGACACAGAGTATACTGAGAGAAAAAAAAACTTGCGTAGATCATTGTCCAGAAAGAGTGTGTATGTGAGTGTGTGTGTGTGTGTGAGTGTATGTGCGTGAGAGAGAGAAAGAGAGAGAGAGAGAAGGAGAGAGAGTTAAACTTTAATAATGGCCTTCCTTTGATATACCTCAGTTCTCATAATCTTATCTAATAAAAGAATAATATGCAAATTAACCATTGTTCCATCACAAAGATGGCAGCACCCATAGCACCCAGTCCCCTCAGCCCTGCTGGATTCCCTCAGACCTTGGGTGGCAGCCACTGAGAGAGGGCAGCGTGAGCAGCCTGGTGGAATGCTTGCTTCATTGCTGACCTGGCTGCAGAGGGCCTCGGGGCTGCAGAGAGACTCTGGGCAGTGGGCACGGAGCAGCAGGCCCTGCAGGGAGCAGAGATCCATAGGGAGTGGGCCTAAGCCATCAGGTCTCCCCTGAGGGCTCCCAGATTGGAAAGGGTGTAGGTTGGGCTAAAGGACACCCTCCCCTCTGTGCAAAAATTTCATGCACTGGGCCTCTAGTGTGCTTATAATAACTCTAGAAATAAAGACTTTTTTGCCATTATGTAGAAAGTTAAAGAGAAAAAGAACTTAGATGGTGTAAGTGGTATATAAATTATATACTTTGCACACTAGTTATTATTTTACTGCTTATTCTCAATAATTTTTAATATGATTGAACAGAGTTTGGCTGCATTTTTTTACCTGAGAGTTATGACTCTGTTTCCATATGGCAGAGCAAATCCCTCCAATATGTGCAGTGGTGGTGCTTCTCTTCTATCTACAGAACTTGTCCTCCAATAGTGTGCTGGAACCAGCTCCCACTAGCTGCCAAGAGCCTATTGTTAAAGTTTAAGGAAATCTGCCAGGTGATTGATGTCATGTTGGCAGCTCAGCTGAAATTGGCCATAG